>JAQISU010000047.1:3772500-4450000 GCA_029339505.1 Unio delphinus | reverse complement strand
TGATACAATGAAATTGACGGGTTCAAAAGAGGGCTTCTGATGATTTTAAACAAGATCGTGGAAAAGGTCATGGTGACTCGACATAAATGTTTCACAGCGCAGCTTGAAACATATGATCCGACAAGGAGGGAGAAATAGTGAACAGGCGAGGCCACAATAGGACACACGGTTTTTGCCTGACGGTGATAGCGACGATGTTGTTACTAACAAACTCAACGTGTGCAGTGGTTTCGTTTGAGGGAGTGCATGATGCTGGTGGGTGGGGGGGAGGCGCCATTGTTACGCAATATTAGCATATGCAGTCAGGAATATTTTTGTACGAGGCCTGCAATCTCAATTAGAAGAGCTGAGTGAAACTGCTAGTTCACGACACATTACCTTACTATGTGTATGTTAAGGTGTACCTCTAAGCCATCGACATGATTATCATGTAAGTGAACAACAGCGATTCTTTTTGTGACAGAATTCCATGGCCATCAAAAGTGTCCGTACATTATTTGAAACCGTCTGTTGTCTTAGCTGACAACCACCCGTTGTAGGCCTGACTCGATCAAATTAGAGCCACAAAGACCATCCTTGGTCGACGATGCTCCGTGAAACATAATAGTCGTGGCAAAACTCAACATCAATGAAGATACTATCGCCTGCCTAGTATTTGTAGCTGTCAATACTAATTTAAAACTAGGCGTCAGGCGACAGAAAGAACATCCGGACATACCTGGTCATCTTTTGCGCCAAATACACAGTTTGCTCACAGGCAAGACCCGGACAGCGAGGCGATATGCCGTGCCACCAATGCAGACTCAATCAAAGTAATATTGTCGAAGTTGTGCCAAACTCAATGATTTTCAATTTGTAACAACAAAACCATATGTTTGGAACAAAACATATATGGTGACCGGTGTGCCTTGGCCAACGCAATATCTTATACTAGAGTGAACAAAGATGGCGATACAATTTGGTGTAGCTTAACACGGGAACATACTATTTGAATAAATGAGCAAGTCGGTCCAAGAGACACTGCTACCAAGACATACGTCGACAGGGTATGGAACGCAGCCTTGCTGGGTGATACTATGGCTTCAGCAAATGTGAACGCAAATAACGCAATTACTTCGGAAGATCGTGCTGCTCGTCAAGCCACCAACGCACATATCGTTGCCGATGAGAATAAAAGACGATCCTTGGGCCATCCATAGGACGACGGAAAATATAGGGTCAGTATAAGGCAGCTGCCGCAGCAACTTTGAATGTACCTGTTATTAATGTTACATAATCTATGTATTGCGTATAAGACTGGAACAAACATCGTTAAGATCTTTGATTCTCGTTAATATTAGACAAAAGTGAAGCTGTCACTTATACACATTCACCCCAGATCATGTCATAGTGTATCGACTTCTTTACGTGCATACGCAGGATAATGGTCCCAGTAACTACCGCCTCATAACGACTCATGATTTGGACACTGAGCAGCGATATTCCTTCTGCAAAATGTGTTATACGGCTGTTATTATTGCGGATAGAATGGTGACGTCGTCTGACACTGTTGACAAATGCGTTGATATCTCGGGTTTAAAGGTTCTCACTACTCTGGCTACTGATTGATCCTCTCTTTGTATTTGGAAGGCATGTCACGTGTGTGTTGGCTCGTTCTCTGTCAGTTTACTGTCTGACGCATCTGAGTCAACGTTCAAAGGCACGATCAAATTTCGAGTTCTCGCGAAATGTAAGCTGAGCTGTATTTCAAACTTAAGTCTCACTGGATCTCAGCGACTCTCCCTCGCATAGGACGAGTTTATTCTCATTGTATATAAGACGAATACTTTTCTGACCAAACAAATGACATACAGGCTGTTGCTGGATCGGGCCACGCCGCCATTTGCCAATAAAGTGGGCACCAAGGATAATTTCACGCAAGAAGACTACAGAAGTGGTAGATATTGAATATGTCCATCGTACATGGTATAGTAGTAATTTGGCCTATATTGGATAAGATTTGTGATTCGTAGGCGAGTAAAATTATTTAGCAAATAAATGTTGACAGCCGTAAAATCTCAAAAACTTGGGATGATATATATTGTCATCAATCTTCTCTTAAGTCACAGGAGCATTCATATCCATAGGTAATACATGTATACAATACCTTTTACGTTTTAAACCGTTAGTTGTTGTAGGGTTTAACTCCATTTTGCTGCACAAGACAAGCTATACATGACGGCCAGTATACATGGTGGCGGAAGAGCCCGGGCAAATCCCGGAAAGAACCACCGACCCGCGAGAAGCTACTGGCAAGCTTTTACACATACCCACAGTGACCAAACCAGACACTCGAAACCACGCAGACAGCAGACAGAGGGGATATAGCAGTAACGGTTAGAGCTTTAGACCACTAGCTATATATAATGAAATGTACCATCCTAGCAAATCAATACAAAAAGAACTGTTTAGACTGGAAAATAGCAGGTAACCTGAGAAACATGGATCTTACTAAAAGACTTAAAATAGTAATATCTTTAACCTCCGTAGATTTGCCAACGTTTAAAGAAAAAAAAAACATATCAAATTCCAGAAATTCATATGCCATGACTCTGCGCTTACCAGCAACTTTACAATTACTTCACCAGTCTAAATCGAGGATAGTATTTCACAAAATTAAAACAAGATCAGCTAAATCTATGATAATGATTAACGAACACAAAATAATAACTGGAATTGTTTGACACACATACCGGAACAGCAGGTTGAACCGTTCACAAAAGTTTTCGTGTATTTGGGTAATAACAACACAAAAATACAAAAAAGGTGCATTAAAACAATTAGTATGATAGGAAAGCACTATTGTTTTCTTTTCCGTGTTAGTCAATGTAACTTAATTTTCGAGCAATAAGTTAACAAATTTTGAAAAGTTAATAGATTAAAATGGAAAATTAAGATAATCGAAATTATTGAGACAGTGCAAATGTAATCAACAATGAAGATATATTTATAGGCAAATGCAATACAAAATCTAGGTATTGTTAAGTGTAACAGCTAGAAATTACCTAGAATTACTATCTCTTAAAAGACCCAATAAATGTAAGCAATAAATTAGGTCTTTTTGTAACAAATTTAAGTTTTACCAGCATTGTGTCCTAATTGTCCTAACTGAGAAGCAGATACTATTAAATTGTACTTTTAACTCATAAAGGAAATGGATTTGAAAAGAAAGAAAACAATTGTCATAGCCATGTGTCGTAGATTTCCGATTCATCATCAACATTGTTCTGCAGGTTTACAGTACTTCCGTGGCACTTGTCTCCAATGAACACCGGTCCGGAGGGGTGGTCCACTAGTATATTGTAAGTATGTCCTAGAGATTGGTCGCCTAAAAAATGATGTTTTACATAATAATTGCAGAATGGTATGTATGTATGTATGTATGTATGTATGTATGTATGTATGTATGTATGTATGTATGTATGGATGGATGGATGGATGGATGGATGGATGGATGGATGGATGGATGGATGTACGTACGTACGTACGTACGTATGTATGTATGTATACATGTATGATGCATGCATGCATGTATGTATGAACCTGTCTATCGGTTCGTTTACTTGACTAATTCAGTGATACATTTTAAGCTCTTTTATACTATCTCGGTGTGATGCTGTTGATGTACTCAGAAACAGTTTTGACCAGTATAGTCTTTGCAAACACGTTAGCTATTTTCATTAATGTCAAAGTGGTATCCCATTTGACGTTAAATTTGTTTTGCAACTGAAATATTTCATATAAGTAAATACTCGAACGAAAACTACAGAATGTCAGGAGTTGCCCTACACTTCAGATAGGAAAGGATGACAATTTTGGACAGTCGAGTGTCACTCAGACGAACGAAGAAAAACAGCGGAGAAACAAAAATAATGTCAACATTAATAATGCACACTCATATCCCCCACTATCACTACATCTCGTGATGATAAATGAGATTTTTAAAAAAAACCTAGTTAAAATCCTGTTATTCAATTCTCTTTTAGTGGTACAGTTGAATCATGGTACTAAATAAAGAACTCATCCAAAGTCAACTGTTCCACTTGCATCCTGTTTCGAATATCATGGCATAGAGTGTCTCCATGAATTTATGTGAATTTTCCGTCCATATGACACAAACAGTCAAGAACTATTCAACGTTCTAATTATTTGCTTTTCTTCTCATATGTTCAGCTTTAACTCCACAAAACGCTAGACGTGGGTACGTGCAATCTCACACTTTGATCTCTATCTTTAACGATTGGTAGGGGTCTTTTGTAATTCTTCTAGGTTTTCGAGATTGACATCCAGGTGTCAATGTGTCGGTGTTTTTAAGGAAGGTACCGATATTTCTTTTTTGTTACCTGAGCTCTTTTTGACCTAGGTATACAATGTGCTGATTCGCAGGAATAGGCACAGTCTCATTTGCACCCTATATATTATCTAAGATGAGATCGACAATGGGTTTATCAATTACACGTCTTTACACCGTATCGAACGATATTTCCGTTGCCGGGAATCTGTCTATAGTACCCGAGAAACGTAACACAAAATGTCTTATCTCCAGTATATTAAATAGGGCCCACTAATGATTTGCGTATCCCAGCGGTGTCTCTTAAAATACTGACGATCTGGAGTTCTACTTTACCATTGGTAAAGGGGACTTATATTAACCATCACGTTTCTTAGCTGCCAGCACAGTTAGAAAATGTAATGATGATTTCTTTTCCGTCTCGATCCACTCACACCCAAGGTATCCATCACATGGACCTATCCTAATTCTAGCGTTAACGATAGCTGTTTTCATACCGTTCCTAGCAAAATGTCCTGGTGATGACACGTTCAGCATGTATCCAAGCTAGAATTGTGCTTTTCAGCCTCTTGTATTGGACTGCAAGGTGCTGTAGGTCTCAATTTAGTTGTAGTGCGTTTGAACTACAGAGATACAGATAATGCCTTCCACCTCTGTGCCTCAAATTTTTATTCCTAAACTTGGACTGGTGTTGGACAGCAGACGAAATTAATAAACTTACTTTTGAATCATTGGCTCAGGGTTCTTTAGTGTGGGTCTCACGTTATTTGTTGGCAGTTATTATGATGTCTTGAAAGTTACTGAAATATTGTCAGCTGGCTATATATAAAAATGGCACATTTGTAAGAATTGGTCACGTAAAATTAAGTCAATCAAAACTTCAAGAGTATGTTCGATTATGACATGGCGAAAACTGGAACGGTGCGAGCAGCTTCTGGACGATCCGAGCGTCATAGCATCGAAAACGTTGTAACAACCCTTCTATTACGATAAAGTGCCCTACCGGTCAGCAAGGTGTCACGAAATATAACCCAGTTATCACGAGGCTATTACTATATGTAGCATGTCGATCAAAGCAATACAGATATGCATATATGTCATCTATTTCTTCTATAAAATATAGACACTTTTTGGTCTAGTATTTTAACCATTTCTTGACAATGGAATTATGAATGCACTGGGGACAGAACCTGGGCTGAGTTTAATTTAATACTTTCAAATTTAATTTCCTTATTCTTCACTATCTGCATTAATTATATTTCTCAATCTTTCACTGGCTTATCTGTGCCTCTTTCTTCTTTGATTCTATTTCCTTATATCTTTCCATATTAGTATAAAAAAGAGGGCATGTGTGACTATATAGGAGAATTGTGTGTGTGTCTCGGTATGAAAAATACACAAATCATTCATCGGTACAGATATATCGAGCGTATGTGCATCAGTATATGCGAAATACAACTTGCACTATATGCAGAAGAAGAAAGGATTTAATCCGGTATATAGAAGAATAAGAGAACATGTCTCAGTGAGGATTAAGTACAGAGACGGAACGTGAGTGTGAGTTTTTAGAAGAAGAACAATGGATGTTCATCGTTATTATGTAGAAAATATATACAGCGCTCTGTAGTCATTAGAACGTTCCTCATTATTTTGAGCAAACAGCAAATGAGTGTTTGATGATAGTCGTGTAAATGTCACTTGGCCGAAACCTTCTGTTCCACAAATACAGTGTTCGGTACGATATTGTTGATATGAAAAGAAATTTATACATGTAATGGAATACGAATCAATGAAATATATAAGGATGACAATGTATTGTAGGACTTGCAAAATCACACACATTAATACAGACAAAGCAACGCCTTTATCTGCATGGAATGAACGACTTCAACAAAGATTAGCAACTACTTAGAAAGTATCGTCAATGAATGTAGTTGTCACTAAGGATTACTCTTTGCAACTTTTCCTCACTAACATCCCAATCACGAGCAAGTTGTCATATTATTCCAAACAAACCATAATAACTTGTCGTGATAGGCGAGTGCTAAGGCAACATATGCGGACACATTGGACTCTGGAGGCTGTACCTGCAAACTTGAACACAAGTGACACATGACTGCATTGTTTCGCTTGTCACGGGATCGAATCATCATAGGAACTCATCAACCCGTTGTTAGGATGACACGGGCTGACACGTCTACACCACGATAAATGGCCATAACAGATTATCTCAACATTGCCTACTTCACCATAACCCTGGACACAATATCGGATATGACAGAGCATTTCACTCAGCGGCCGAAACTCTAATAATTAGACAAAGGTGACGCAACTAACTATCGGTGCTAGAAATGGACAGTCAGTAAATCATGAGGTATATCAGAGAGATCAGTTTGTGTTAGTAATGAACTGGCCAGATTTAACATCGAAAGAGCAACCTTAAGTTATCATTGTCCCACCGAGTAAGAACATCTTATCGATCTATCAGCCGGCAGCATCTTCGTCTAGAATAGCCAAAGGAAAGAAGCACTACGTGAAGCTAGTGTTGGGTATGCCATAAAATAGTAGCATAGTAGCTTGTCAGCAAATTCACAAAGGGCGTCAATGAGAGTATCACTGTCTAGAAAATAACATGCTGCTATACTAGCTCCGATATATCGATAATATCTAATGCAGATGAGACCAAAGAAGAAATTTTTGAAGATCTGGGGTTTTTCATCGCAGAAGTACCAACAGGATACAAGCTGATAATCCTTGATCAAGGACATCCAAGCGGCATATCCTGTCAAATGTGTTACAAACAGTTTAGATCGCAAATTGGACAGATAAGCAACTCACACACTCACAACAATCAAATCAGCTAGTAATGTTCTGATCATCTTCGAACTAATAGGAAATAGAACATAAAGAGAATTGGAAACTAAATAATTCTGGATAAACTTGAAATAACATCTTCGAAACGGTCAACAAAGAAATCTGACCAATTTGTTTCTTCGCAGGTGCTACTAGTACTAGGATTATGACAAGAATATTTCTTAGATAATGCATTATGTTGCCATTAAACCATTCAACTGACTAGCTTTTTGAACTTCCTGTTCCACTGAACAGTTACCATTCATGTCGAAACTTCCAATCTTGTTAAAAAAACTTCAATAATCTATTTTTCACTCATGGTAATTTAGAATGAATCAGTTTGTGTATTATACTACACAATTACCAAAACACTAATCAACACATCATAAAGACATATTAGTCACTTACACCTTTCCTCATATTTTGGTGATGGCAGCTGTCAATAAACGTTCAAAAGATATACTGCAGTTGAATAGTAGTATTGATAACGGTACATGCAAAGTTTCTAGCGCAGACACACTCAACAGTTTAGCATCAGCATTATCCAAGTTTGTATGATTGTTGCGAAGATATGTGTTGCAGAAGATTGATGTGTGTTAGAGTGTATCTCATTTGGAGACGTTAGTTATGTTTGGATGTAGGAATTTAATTAAAGAAAATAATTCTTGCACATCTTACACATGAGTGGGTAACAATTGTGACCATAATATACTAGTGTTGTCTCTCAACTTTCTGTTGCCAGGATTCAAAGACATGTTTCGGTAATTTATAATAGCACCTTATAATGTCCTGTTAGATGTTGCTTTTACTTTTAAAGTTCTTTCTTTGGATTTATATCAGAAAAATAACTAACAGAAACATATCATACATAACATATATAGCCAATCCCATACATGGATTCCAAATCCAATGAGGATTGGTTGAAAATGTATTCCAATAGAGCAAAAGTAAACAAAAGATTATAACATTCACATGCATTCACGGGATTGGAAGGACAGACAAACAAACAGACACAGCTTAGCGATTTTTTTAAATCATACTTCTGCCAAGATGGGCTCTCGAAATATCAACATATTACGACACTAAATTTTTTTTATATTTCATACCGCACTGGCTGTCCCAACATTACAGTAGAAGTCGGTGTCATAACTTAGGGATGTATGTTAAAATTTGAAATAGTTAACTAGAAGTATTTCACAGAAAGTATGAGTCTCGCTTTCATCAAAACCGCAACGTCTCAACATTTGTGTAAAGGTAGCAATTAAATATTGTATGCACGTCATTGCTATCTATTTACTAGATTTTACTTGCAATTTTTGTTCAAAAACGAAACAGAGAGTTCACTTTAAAACTGAAAGTGTGAGTATATACATACACACACCAAATATCACCAGTTATAAATTCATATATAAAACCTTCTTGTTAATAAATTTCATAATTTGATTCTCGTTTGATTACTCACTTAAGTTACTTGCTCTGATTAGTTTCAATTAGCAGGAAGATAACAAAAAAATATGTCTTTATTTTATATCAATTATTGCATTTAAATTCACGAGTAAGGTAGCAGATTCCGTCTTGTTTCAGCTACATTAACAATAAACATCTAGTTCATGAAACTGCGTATCTTTGTCATGTTACACTTGATACTTATCATATTGTAAATAAATAAATTGAAAGTTCATTATGTTTAAGCCTTTTTTTTTATTATTTTCTTTTATTTACAGACTGATAATTTCAATTAAATATAATTATATTGATTTCGCATTGATTTTTTGTTGTGCAAAGTATGTTGGAGACAACTAATAGGTTGACATAATATACTAGATTTACATTTTCTATCTTAAATTTGGTAAATGAATTATACTATATTATATTAGGGTGCAAACACAAACTTTGGAATTATAATTATTGTAACTCTGAAGTCAAGAAGTTTATACATGAATTTTCCAGGTTCGAATTTGTATCCGTTATCAAATTTCCTGAAATAAAAGATTTAAAGTTCAAAATTGCCCTGAGAAAAATAGACAGAACATCCGACATAGAAAATAACATTTTACCTTCCGTCTGAGTGGTAGCATGTATCCTACATCTTCTATTCGTACTCTGAAAGTTATAATTACACAAATTGGTATATCTATTTCATGCAACCGTAAACCACCTTAATTCAAAGGAATATATAAATGAAGATATGGAAAAACAGTTTAATTGCTTTCTCTTCAAGATATTGTCACAGGAGTTTAAAATACAAATTATGTTTTACAATATGGAACACATATAAACACGCAAGAAACACACACACCTACGCAAACACATACACTTTCTTATAAATATGATATTTCTTTTAGAAATATCAATTGATGGTCACTCTAAGCAAAAACAGACATTTCTTTTTTATTACTGTGTCTCTGGAGCGACGGTATATTACTTGGTAGAGAGTCAGACTCACTTTGGAGGGAAACGGTTTTCTTACTCATCTTGATTAAGCCCGATTTTTGACCTTCGTGTGTCCTTGAAAAATACAGTTGTTCCCAATTATTGGTATACTACAGCAACCTATGTATAAAAGGTGATGCTAAACCAACCAACCAAACAACAAACTAGCCACCCAGTCATCCTTCTATATAATTTGCATCTGTCTTTTCGCTTACACTCTAGCCAGGTTCGAATAACAACTATAAATGATACGTCTTCGGTACAGATGCAAATTAGTTTGAAGCATAGAAACGTTTACAATGAGATATGTAAGCAAATGTGATGGAAAAATGTTTCGATGAAGAGGTATTTTCCTCATTCAAATCATAGCTTTGATTTTCTTGGCAATACATAGCTGAAACGAATGACAATGTAATTAATTACCTGAACATCAAAGTCGTCCCGTGTTCTCGAGTCATCTGCAATAAGGGAAAAAAGACAAAGGTCTCCTTGTATGGTGGATATATGGATATCTTTTCTTTACACATAATTAATTTTGACAATTTGCGACATATTGGACTTACTAATCTTTTTACAAAATAAAGAAATTAATTAAACCGTATTTGTCACACAAAGCAAGCTAACGAAGACAACATAAAGACGAGAAAAAGTCTTGATGGATGTGAATGCAATTTTCTCGATATATCTGTCGCAATCTACTTATGGATGGAGCAATACTTATATGTTGTTTGTTTGCAA
Source organism: Unio delphinus (assembly GCA_029339505.1). Classification (NCBI taxonomy): domain Eukaryota; kingdom Metazoa; phylum Mollusca; class Bivalvia; order Unionida; family Unionidae; genus Unio; species Unio delphinus. Next base: position 4,439,646 of record JAQISU010000047.1, on the reverse strand, counting down.
GAGTCCAAACATATTGCGTTATCCAAATATGCAGAAAACTCTTATCTGTTCCTAATTCAAACTGTAATTGCACTTTTGACGTACATTCTATTTATTTGTGGTGACATTACTGTATTATATAACAGCAGCATCATATATCTTAAACCTCATGAAACTGATCTCGAGGGAATCAAGAAATGGAAGTGAAGGCAGGATTTAAAGATGCCACAAATAGAGTAAGAATGTACATGTGCCAGTGATTATTTTAATATAATTGAAGTTTGTCAAAGAATTAGGCATAAATGGTTTAGAATTCGTTCCATTGATTCGATTTCTGCAGACAAATAATTACATCAAATTCAAATTTAAGCACAAATTTAAGCAAGATATCTGAATGCTTACCAGCATGCTGTCTTATAAGGTTTCTCGTAGTAGACTTCTTGGGCTGAAAACAGACATACTAATTATCACGGCAGAATTATGCATGTTTCTAAGATAAGAGCATACTAAATATAATTAATTTTTCTCTAATAAATTAACAGTTACACTAATGTTTTGATACACGCGAGCTTTTCCATAATCAAATTTGATCAGTAACACACGCTAATTCTCCCTCAAATATTTTATTTTCACGCAATCTATAACAATTAACTCTTAAATTAATGAAGTGGGGTAGCATCTTTCAAGCTGTACATTAGCCATTAATTTTACTATTTCTAAACGTATGTTAACAAAACCAACAACATAATGTTTTTAGTAATCAAAATATGCAAACTATATTTTTAGTTTTGTGTGGAATGTAAAGAAATATTGAAGTTTTATTACCGTCTTGTCTGTGCCAAGGTCTCCATGGGCTGGAACAGGAAGTACAAGATAATTAATGTTGATTTATATTAATAATAAATGTCATGAAAATCCCAATATTTTGTATTTCAATGTAATGCTGCATACCAACGTTCTAAACATATCGGCCGCCAGCTGTTGGCATTACAACGTGAAAATAAACAATGCTAAGGTACTGGACTTAACTCTTATTAATTACTTTATATGAATTCCTCGATATGTATTTAACAGCAAGCTCACAAATATATTTGTAATTGTTATGTAAATCTAATTTATTTCTCGTTCAACCTTTATTCACGATTGTAGAATGCACAGATCATTTGTAAATAACATATCAAACAGAAAATTCAGTTACATGATTTTGGATTGTACTCTACGATCATATATGTAAACATCTTTGCTTGGACTTGCTTTCGGGACATTGGATTTTCCCTTTAAAACAATTGTACCGGTTGTTTGGCAAGTTCTTTAGCTACACTTTAAGTAAACACACTTGACCTTATTTACAGTTTTCAGGTAAATTTTCATTAAGATGATGGAATGTTTTCTTAAAAGATTATTGCGACATATGTCAAATAGGCATGTAGGTTGTGTGCATCAAAATTATAGATTCCTCTAGTGCAATCGGTCGTTTTCTGTTAGAAGTTAAAAGGATTTAATAATTTGAATTAATCACTGAAATTGCAAAGTGCTCATTGCATTTTGGACTTAAACGTTATTTTGGAACTCTTATGAATACATTCAAAGACAATTTGGATTATACCAAATTAATACATAAATAGAATGAACACAGGCACGTTCAATACATGAATTACTTATGAACAATAGACTTGTGTTAGAACTTGTATAATGATTATTTGGGATTTCACAAACTGTTTCACTTAAATTTTAACTTTGCAGTCAAAGGAAATGAAATATTTGTTGAAGTTTACTAAACGTGTTGGTTTCTTGTTCTATGTTACTTTAGCTTAAGATCAAAGAGTCGTACTATCAACATTATGACTATTGCTAGAAACTTTGATAAATGGCGTTTAACTCGTACGACGGTAGAAAGTTTGTCGTGATAAAAATAAATAATGTTCAATAACTAAATACAACTAATTTTTAATTTTAAGCATTAGTAGTTTACTTAATACGTGTGAACATTCCCACTTAAAACGCAGTCTGCCAATATTTATGATGGCGTTATATTATGTAAGATTTAGGCATTGAGGATTCGCTTTTTCACTGTGCGTTTTAACCTCAGGATATTCTTCTACTGAAGCATGCACGAAGTTAAATACAACAATACTCATCTAATGTGCGAACTTGAATTATGTCCCTACTTGTCTAATATGCGCACTTATCTAATGTGCCGACGCGTTTAATGTGTCTACTAATCCATTAACCTAAAACATTCTCTTTACATTATAAATAGAGAATACAGAGATCAAAGTATTTCATTATAAAGCATCCTATATTTTGATGTTATACCATCTGTGTATTCTACTGGTTGTAGGAATTTTTTCGGGGAATTATATTCATATTGCGAACGTTCAGAGGATACGGACGTTGGTATTTGCATTTGTCGTGTGATGAAAATATGATAAGCAGCAAAGCAAGTGTTGGGAGAGGTTGTGAGAAAAAAAGATATGGAATGGCCGAAGGCCTGAAAATGCCATATCTTCTATATATTTTATCTTTATATATGAAAATATGTGTAAACTATTAAATTTAATTAATACATGCAGATGCTTAAAATAGTCTGGTTATTATATTAGACTGACTTACCTTCTTGCACTTCTGAATTTATGGGATCTACCTTGTTTCTCCCATGAAGGAAGTTCGTAAAACTGATGGGGGCGTGCGATCTTGTCGAAGATATGGAAGTATCATAACGATACGTGCCATCGTCTCCCCATCCTCTTCGTGGCCGATAAAATAATAGGATTACATCTTTATCTATGGATGTCACGCTCTCTGGATATCTCACCTTATGCAATGGCACATCCCTGAGCGGGTAGTTAGCAGATTTGCTTGCAAATAATGCCCTTCAAAACAATAATCCATTAAAGATGTTTTTTATTTTCTTTTGGGATAAACAAATCATAGTTTATAATGACTTATTGTTGGATTGAATGTAAACTCGCTTATGAATTAGCACTTAGAAATTGTACATGAATGTATTTGACCTACATTCTCTCTCTCTCTCTCTTTATATATATATATATATATATATATATATATATATATATATATATATATATATATATATATATAGGCGAAGCAGAACTAGTGTTACTTACAACCTTCAAGACTTGCAGTCCAGTTATTAGAAGTAGCCGTTGGAATAAATATGATAACAATTATCAAAGAACTAATGTGCCAATACAAGATCGGACACAAAAATCATGTATCGATGCACACATTAGCGAAATCAACCTGAGGACATGTTTATATCTCACGGAAGCATATTTTTGTTTGCTTGTTTATTATGGTTAACGCCATTTTTAAGTACAATATAGGCTATACATAGCGGCCAGTATTATGGTGGAGCAAGAACCCGGAAAACCCCCGAAAAGAACCACCGACCATCTCACATAACTAATTAGACGAATTTTAGACTAGAACCCACGCAGACAGAGGTGAGATGGCAGTGATCCGTAACGGACAGCGCTTTAGACCACTCGGTCACTCGGGGCCCCCTACGGAAGCATTTGCCTTTGACAAAAGGATCCGCTGATCTAAAAAGTCTAAGTGACATAATGTTTAGTTTCATGCTACTTAGTACTAAATCAAGAGCAATGCCATTTATCATTGAATGCCTACTTTGGAATAACTGCCTGACTACCGGATAGAACGGGTTAGCACGGGCAATATACAACTTTTGTTACAACATGATTTAAACAATACAGTGTAATACAAAGCATTTGGAAAAAAAAATTATCTGGTTGTATTATAATGATAGACTAAGAGTTTATTCTAAAGACGACCAGTCACGAATATTTGGTTAAAATTAGTCACGATAAGGAAACCTGAAAAAGATTGGAGAACTGCAGGCCTTTGAACTCTCCTTCACATGATTATTGTTTTGGGCTTTAAAATCCCAGAAAGAACCACCGACTCCGAGTGTTACTGGCAAGCTTTCTCACATAACTACAAAGGCACTTGAAATTTATTCAATGATTAACACATACAAATTAAACTCCATCAGAAGCCAGTCTCACGAAAGTTTTATGTTGAGGAGACACTTTTCCGAAGATTGTTTCATGAATGATATCTTAATGAAGAACAGTATATAAATGTAAATACAATATAGGGTGAGTTAATTCTAGTATTAGCTGATTGTATTATTTTCTTTGTCTCATATATAAAGGTCATTGACTATACAATATAGACATTGTTATAGATAAAGCGACTACTGTACAATACGCCGTACGATTTTGACATTTATTCGAAAGTACGTGGCCTTTCTAACAGTTAAAAAAAGTAAAGACTGGTTATATTTGATATAGCAGATTTATCTCATTGAAGATAAACTTAATTCACAATTTGCATATGCAGTATTAAAAAACGTTTAACTAATAGGAAATGTGTATTGAGAGAGAGAGAGAGAGAGAGAGAGAGAGAGAGAAAAAAAACTTTTCAATTGCACAGTTATGCAATCAAACTGACTCCAGGTCAAAACCGGACAGGCCGACATTGCAAATTATATATATATATACACACACACACACAGCAGAACTAGTGTTACTTAGAACTTTCGAGTCTTGCACTCTCCATTATACTAAATATGACAACAATTATCAAAGATCTAATGTGCCAATACAAGATCGTACACAAATGTCATGTATCGATACACACATGAGTGAAATCGTCCTGAGGACATGTTTATATCTCACGGAAGCAAATGCCTTTGACAAAAGGATCCGCTAATCTAAAAAGCCCTTTTTTTCAGTTTATCACCAGTTCTGCCTTCTTCTGACCAATTTTTCAACACTATGATAGAAAAAGGCGATATGTTGGTTTTCTGTTCTCCCTTCTTTCGTCTTTACGGGATTAAGTATCTACACCGTTTTAACGCGATATAACATTAGCTAAGTAATATGATATGCACATACCTTATGTCGGTCGTTTATAATTATACTTTAAGAGAATTGTTCAATGTTTTATACGATTGGTTACTTGTTGGATATAGAGATTCTTCATACACACACTATCAAAAATCACTTGGCTGGAATATTTGATTTGTATTTAAATGAAACATGACCTAATTGATTTCATACACATACATCCCATTCGGCAAAGCGTACGTGTGCTTTGAACTAGGTCTTATTTTGTATGCCAGCATGGGTATCTATCAATGGGTGAGACTCTTTTCGAAGTAATTTGGCGTTCTTTGTTATCATTATTACCAGAACTACTTCTTACTAAGATGTGAGTAAATCAATCATTCAACGCACCAATCATTTGTAAATAAAATTCAGGTCAGTATTATTAAATAATTCACAAATGTGTGTTAAAATTAAAGTAGAGAAACCATTCAAACAAGTCTTTCGGATTAGATGGACAGCAATTATTGTAGCACTTAAAATAATTTGTTAATAACTATATTAAAGATAAAGATCGACTTCATCTAGCCGAATACGCAAACACAAGGATGATGCAGAAGAGTATGACCTTTTATACATTTTAGTCATCATACGGAGCTTTTAAACAGACAAGATTGCTGTTTGTTATTTTCTGTAGAGCAATTGTGGTTGCCAACATATAGTCTCAATTGTGAGAACAAAAGATATCGTTCAGAAAATATGATCTCTACCAATATTTTGAACAGTCTAAAATATCTTGCGGTGACACTCGCATATACAAGACTTATATAAGTATCAATGATTAAAATATATACATCGTTTTATGCTACTGCAATTTGTTCATGGAATAGCAAGTAACGAAGATAAACTTGTTGCTTCGAATTGTAGGGAGCAAATATGAATAATTAAATAATGTTGTTTTCCACACTGTACGCCTAATGACTCAGTTCATCGAGTAGAATTCAGTTTCAATTATTAAAGATCCAATCCTATTTTAAAGATATACATGTGTATACCGGGAATAAATTTGTCAATGACTCCATCAATGTTTGCTTGTAACGACACCAGTTGCAGTTTTCGTATTGAGTTGCATGGTACATTTATGCAAGGGATGCTCTTTTGGATAATAAAATATGTATTCAGGCCGTCCTTTGTTGCACCCATGGTAATCCTCATAAAACATAGAAATACATGCAAGAAAGTTTCCATGACATACACATGCAAATTATCAGGTTAAAGAACTCGGCTAAACATTCGTTAGACTCCGTTTAATGTGAAATGTTTGTTTGTTGAAAGGGCTATAAGCTTCCCGTGGGTTGTTGGTTTTTACTGGAATTTTATGGGGTGCTTATTCTAGCAATCCCACTGATCACATTATAGTTCTCTTGCGCTGAGAATGGAGTTCAACCCCAAAATAATAAGACAAACAAATATGCATCTTTTTAAACTTTATAAATAACATTCACTCATAAATGTGAAACAAGAGTACAATATTAAGACGAGTGACTCTACACAGCATATGTGTACCTAGAACTTCAATCTCAACCACTATACCGATTAGAGAATACTATATAGAAACAGTTCCCGCTAAAGACGCCAATACTAGAAAAAAATTGCTTGTTATTTTCGTTGCTTTTGTTCTAGGTGTTACTGCCACTGTTATGGTGTTTTAGTTTTATAGATGCTTGGTTATATATATATATATATAACCAAGCATTTATATATATATATATATATATATATATATATATATATATATATATATATAGCGACTACTGTACAATACGCCTTACGATTTTAACATTTATTCGAAAGTACGTGGCAATACAATATATACAGTGGCATTTGAAATTTATTCACAATTCCACAATGATTAACATTTTCAAATTAAACATCATCAAAATCCAGTCTCACGAAAGTTTTCTGACTTTGTTCAGGAGACACTTTTCCGAAGAGTGTTTCCTGAAAATCGCAATGAAAAAGAGAATATAAATGTAAATACAAGACAATATGACTTAATTGTAGGTCTAGCTGATTTTATTATTTTCTTTGTCTCATATATAGAGGTCATTAACTATAGAATTTAGATATTGTAATAGATAAAACAACTATTCTACAATAAGCCTTACGATTTTAACAGTTATTCGAAAGTAGCAGAAGAGAGGGCTAATCCGACAACTTTATGGAAGCGTCAGTTTGGCAAACCAAGGCTTCCTCCAAAATCGAGATAAAAAGTTTCCTTTGGAGACGCAAAGTCGTTGTCGCGCCCAACTGCTGCTATGGGGGTAAAAAATCTTTTTACGATTTCAACCGAATATTTGATCAAGTCCGATACGATATCTTGATCTCGGGTCGTGCAAATTTATCGTTACAAATCCATGTGGGATTGACTGAGCGTAACTAAAGAAATTTCTAAAGAGATTATAATCCATATCACCGCTGCGCCAAGTTTGTCAAATATGTTGTAGCGTATGTGTGTCAAAACTCCGTTGAATACAGCAAGTTATCTCTGATCGCTTTTGATATTTGTGTATACGTCTGAGTAACATATATTACATCGGTATTTTTATGCCTACCTCTGGAAAATATCCTGGCAGGATTTTCTTGTCTATCTAACATCACATCATCATATTCGACTAAATTGTTAATACTTCTATCAAGAGAATCAACACTCGGTACTTCCTCGATATCGGTTATAAACTCAATAATATCCTCATCGATTTCCGATTTTGCTTTCTCGTTAAAATCCTTTAACACCTCGTAACATCGCTGATCGTCTACACTAGGGGCTACTGAAACCAACTTGTCCCATTTCATCCATCTCGTTATCAAATTAAGTAGCAGTTTTATCTTGCCACTTCCAGATGGTCCGATTATAATCATGCGAATATAATTTGGTAGCGCTGCATGATGCTTAACTGGTTCTCGTGTTTTTGTCGCCGAAAAATCAATTACACTCATGTTATTACAATAAATTATGGATATATATTGTGTGAATGTAAGAAGCGTACTAGCAGAAACAACTTGACGACGGTTACAACTAAAAATAACAGATCAGCACTTGCTGGTAAGTGTGTTGAATGTGGTACCAACAAATTTAGATTTGTCTCTATGAAATCTGGAGATGTTTAAAAAACAAACGAGGTGGTGATATTGCAGCCTAATTAGTAAGATTACCGGGAACACCATGGGCAAAATATCCAGGAGAAAAACACCTTCCAGGGTATAGTTATTGTGGACTTGGGACCAGACTCGATATCAGACTCGATGATCAAAACCAATCCCGATCTGGTGAATATCCAATAAACGCTATTGATAAGGCATGTCATGCTCATGATGTTGCTTATAAAAGCAGCAATCTGCAACACAGACATTTCGCAGATGTGAAATGGATTCATGTGTTGAATTCTATCATTGATAAATCCTTCAAAGAAAAATTAGCTTCATGGTTGATAAAATCAGCGATGAAAAGTAAATTAATGCAGGGTGCTGGTAATTAATAACATCATGGAATCTATTTATTATTCTCCAAGAGGATACTGGAGGGGTAAATCAGCAATCAGTAAACTCGCTAGCGCGGCAAAGATGAAAACTACCACTGTAGCGGATTGGTTATCCAAACAGGCGATATGGCAAATTTATCTACCACCGCCTAAACAAAGTAACTTCTCACATTTTGACGTCAGCGCACCTAATGAGGTTCATCAGACTGATATATTATTTCTGCAGCATGATGGTGTTTACAAGTATGCGCTAACCGTAGTTGATGTTGCGAGTCGATACAAACAAGCAGAACCGCTAAAGACAAAGTCATCAACTGAAGTGGCTTCTGCATTTGAAAGGATTTATCGAAGGGGTCCTCTGCATTGGCCAAATCTATTACAAGTTGATTCTGGTAAGGAATTTCAGGGTGCAGTGTTATCAATAATGAAGCATCATAACGTCACCATCAAACGAGGACATACTGTATCGGATATAGTCAACCCCTGCGAAGAATGTATTGTCGCTGCGTATCCTAGCTTCCATAGGGATTTATCAGCATGCAATGCATCTTCGACGACATTGATATCAACTAACACAATATCATTTAACACTAGAATCTGTTTTTCACTTTGTCCAGGAATATCAACTTCGATATTTTGTCTTCGTGTATCCGTAGGCTTATAACACAACGACACTGGAAGTGTTGCAAATTTTTCTTTGTGTGAGTTGAATAATTTCATCTGAAGTGTGTCTCTGACTATCTTTCTACTTGCCACTATCAAATCGTTTGGTCTCCATGCTTCCCAAAAATGATTTAATGGTGTTTCCGAAATTATTTCACACGCTATTTTACATTGGATTCTATCCGGTTGTAATCTGATTAATTTCTTGAACTTGCGTAATTGTTTATCAAGGGCTCTATGATCGGTACTAGTATCTTCAAAATAGTATACAAAATGTTTTAGCCAATCATGTGGAGTCAAACCGACAAATGGTGGTGGTTGACCATGATCGCCACACATTATCACTTTTGTATTCGTTAGCAATAACCAATCGAGAAACCTTTGTAATACATCTAACGACAATGTGCATATCTCATCCCAAATAATGATTTCGGGAATATATTTCTCACCCATTCAATCAGGAGTCCATTCGTCACCTTTCCATCAAAAAAGAAACTGTGATATGTGCAAGCATTAATTCCACGCTGTTAGCACAATCATGTTTGATTTCCCTCGAAATAATTCGATCGCACGAGTCGTCTTCCCTGACCCACCACAGCCGTTTAAATAACTGGTTTTATATCTACATATTGGATCGGAACACGACGGTGCATTAGATAGTTCTGATATCTGAGTAATTGTTTTCTATCGTAACATCTGCTGATTTTAAGTGATCACGCAGTATTTCTTTTTTAATTCTCCATGATCCCCAACTCTCGTCTGAATTAGTGAATTCAGCCACTGCTTCTTTATATTTTACGTCTATATAAAATGAATTAGTGGCGACTCTAACTGCGGATTCAGGAACTCTATTTATCATCGAAAGTAAATTAATAAAAGCATAAGCCAGCATATACGACCTTAAGTACGTATATTGAGGATTTTCTCCATCTGTGTAAGTAACAATTGTACCTAATTTGGTTCCATCGGACAAGAAAGCGTCTTTACGATCGACATATATACCCCTAGATGTTACATCTGCGATTATAAAATCGTATTCAGCATCATCTATAATCAACCGCGAAGAATATCGTTTGTGTTAGTATGTTCCACCCTGTGTGAACTTTCCAATTATTCTACTACCGAAATGTTTTGCGTGTTTATTTCTAACTTCTAAGATTTCTTTGGACCATGTCACGATATATTCTTCGTCGAGATCGGGGAATTGTTTTTTGTTTTCGCTGATTATACTATCTAGACATTTGGGTTGTGGTAACCAGACTTCGTTTTGTTTCCGATATGATATAATTGCTTCACTGACAATCAGCGATATCAGCATTTTAGAATCATATACCGTAATAACACTATTGGCATCCAGTGTTTTTCAGAGATGTGTCTACCAAACTAAACATAACAACACGGATGAAGTCCTTTAGCCAATTCAAATGATACCACACGAGCGAATCCGGTGAGATCAAAATCGGGCAGTGGTCCATTAATCGCAACACACGTCATCTCGTGTGGATGTCCAAATCTTATGAAATACTCAGAACACTCTCCATACCCAAGAAAACTCCCTGGATAACACGCAATCATATCAACCGAAATGACACTTTTGGGTCGTATTTTGTATTCCATAATACACCATGGCCGTATGGAACGCAGCTTGATTCGATATCTGAGAGAAATTCTGCGCGTGTTGGTTTCCATAGATTTCTCTTTCTCGTGAAATGAGCTGCAACTGACGGTATTGTAAAACAGTTTGTTAATAATTGTTCGTCGTAATCCTTTGAAAAAAAATAGCTAGTTTTTCATCTCGTTGTGGAGGGCTTCAATACGGTATAATTCGCCATTGGTTCTTACAAATTGATCAGATATTTACCCTCTTCGTCTTCAAAACTGTGAAGTAACCACACTGACACAGGATCGTTTTTACCTAACTCGTAAATAAAATCAAACAAATTTCCCGTGTAATATTTTATGGTTCTATCCCGCGGAATATTGTTACCGCAGGTATCCAAGCGTGTTCATTATGGTCAATAATTTTGATTGGAGCTCCATTTGATTAATATTTCGATTCGTGTAATACCTTTCCTGTTATCGTCATTACGGTTATTGAGAATCTTAATGATGTTTCTAATTTGGCAATATCTTGAATTGTTGCTCCGCCCTCCTTCACTGTTAATCCCCATTCGTTTATTTTTTTGTGTCTTAGATTCGTCAATTTGTTTCCACGCAACGCATTTGTAAAATGTTCTATTAATCGTTCTGCTACACAATTTATTCTTGACGAATATTACATGGGTTTTAATTTTTTAATATTCGGTTTATCATTTATCGGATAGATTCCATAAACAACTGCTGTTGCAGGATAGGACCTCCCGTAATACGGTTTGTCAATCCCAGTCAGAATTCCTGATTTAAAATCCTGACTCACAGTGACGGTTCTCTTATTTTTCAGTATGGGTTCAAATTTGTCGCGTATGATCCAATTCCCCGTTTCTGAGTGGATAATGAATTTCACTCTAAAAAAATACTTTTTTTGGTCAAGATGCGAGATTATCACTGCTGCTCTTTTGTCGTTCATGATAGCATCAACACTACCATCAATTCGAAATGTTGACCAACAGTGAGATGCTCCATTGTGCTTGAGTTCATTAAAACAATCACGGATCAGACTCTTTGGTACAACAGTGGAGACTCTATCGAGATTGAATTCAACATTTTTCCACGGCGTAATTTTCGATAATCTCTCGAACTCCTCCATATTATTTTTAAAACAAGTATTTAAATAAAAAATTTATTATATAATGAATCCTTGCAAATGGCTTATGATAGGATCAGTAACCGCTTGTAACAAATCGTGTAGAAATGAATTCTGTGGATATCATTTACAAAGCGTACGTCGTGGGAGTTTTGGGCCCATACCTTGCATACGATGTGGGGTAGGTGAGCGTGGTAAGTTGCAGTTATGTCAGAATTGCGGTGGTAAGCAATACAGAGAGCTAAAGCGAAATTATGATAAACGAATCAAAGACTCCATCAAAGATTCCATCAATGACTCTGTCTCTGACAAAATCATAAGAACACCTCAAGACTACATTGATAGATTCCCAAGTAATAATTAAACCAAATAATGAATTTGACAAATAGTATTTAGTATATAAATGAACCAAGAATTTGAACCACATCCTGTAATCATCGATTATGAAGCATCTAGTGACGGTCTTGTCAGACACCGCAGGCTGAATAAGCCAGTGGGTGCTGTGAATAATCAAGGATATTTGATGTTTACCGCTTTAGGGAAAAAGTATCTTAATCACAGATTCGTCCTCGAGGTGCTTAATGGATTGATCAAAGATTGTTTTGTGATTGATCACACAAGTGGTATTAAAACTGATAATTCTTTATCGAATCTACAGACTATTACACAAAGTGAAAATTCCAAACGAGGAGGGACTGGAAAACACTCGAAAAATGCAAAACCTGTACAATCATTAATGCAGAAAATAACGAAGAAGTAGTATTTAAACCAATGACTGAAGCCGGTAGGTATTTTTATATTTGCGAATCTTCGGTACAAAAAGTAGCAGAGAATATAAGTAAATCCGCTTTTTCAAAGAGAACCGGACATAGAATTCAATTTACGTATGTCTGAATTTTGTTTTGTACTGTATATTGTAGCATTAAGGGGAAAAACTCGTGTGGTCATGTGTGTGTAGTTTTGAAACAACGATAACTCTTTTGTTGTAGTCACGTATCTCAATGGGATCACAGTCTGACTGAATGGCTTTTTTGTGTTGGTTGACTAGAAAATTTATAATTTTGTCTACGATTTTTAACTACAGTGAAATCATAGATTTCCATCTACGATTTCCATCTATGATTGATATATGATTCGTTAAATTCTTTACGACATACACTTGTATCGTATTCAAAATTATAGATTTGTAGATTACGAATACTAGTGTATTGCATACACAGATGTGATCTCGTCCTGGGGCCCATCGTTCGAATCTCGTGGCAGGCATTATTGTCGATGGTACCAATTTGGAGGTTTTTCTATATAATTGGGGGCGCCAGCCCAAAGGTACTTCTTGTACACCTCCCGTCACGTCAAATACGTGACGGTGAAATTAAATTCTTGGGGGAAGGTGTACAACAACAATGGGCGCCCCCAAAATAAACAGTATCAAGGATGCAAAAGCTCTATGTCAGAATGAACTATAGAGTCAAAGAGATAGAAAAATCTCAAAGAAAAAAAAAAGAGAATGATCTCAAAGAGAAAAAATCTCAAAGAAAAGAACCCTATGAAAGACACAAAAGCCAATAAGGGACCCAGTGAATGATAACCGCTCATCAATAGTCATCATAGCTATTGTTTATTTTTGTTTTTGAAAAATAAATTAAATATATAATATTTTATATATGAATTTCGAAAACATGAATGTCATGAATTAACGAGATTTCAAATTTGAAAAGTCAAGGAATTCAATTGTCAGATAAACTAAATTGTGATCAGATTTTTTTTCTGAATTTCAAGATATTGATGATAGCGCTCGGAATAATAGGTATGTCCTTCCAAGGGAATATGGGTTGATCAAACGAATTCAGCACGCGGTAAACAATTCCCTTGCATTCTGTAACGACATCAATAACTTCGTCTGTCGACTGCTGTCGAAAATATCAGAAGTGAATTGGAGAAACAATATGAAATCAAATGCACAATTAAATCGAAAATCAAAATAAAAAAGATTATCCGCCAAAATGAAAATCCCCCTTGATTGCCTCAACAATAGACACTCCGAACACACCATACATTCATGAGTAATAACAGAAATTCGATAGACAGGTATGCGCTTACTCACTTAGAAATAAATTGTATACATAGGTAAGATAGTGTTCGGTGATTTAATCACTACGCGAAAGCATAACACACAGTGTGAAATTCAAATTTTTTTTTGATTTTTTTTTGGGGGGGGCTCACTTACAATTTATATCGTACATTAATTTATAATGGTAAATGAAGTATTAACGACTAAATTAGCACGACAACGATTAGCTACGATTAGGAAATTTATTCCAGTTTGTGATTCCGTTCGAAATAAGCTCCAAATGAGACAGCAATTCCAAACTAATTTGCAACAGACACTGAACATTTATTTAAACCCGTCACTTCAACTAATGAGAGAGTTATATTGGGAGAGACTATTGACGAAGAAGATAGAAAAAAGGGTATTCTCCCGTTATTAAAACAGATAGATGGAGATAAACAGGGTGATGTTAGTAAAACAAAGGATGTTTCTTTAGTTGATAAATTTACTGAAGGGGCTAAAAAGCTAATAAAACAATTTCAATTATTAAAAAAAGAGGATTATCATGCTTTGGTAATTTCGCTGCTAACAGTTATCATTCAAAAAATGAGTTTTTACAAGGTGATTATAAAGATAGTGGAATAAAATGCGATGACTGGGTTGACTGGTTGTATAAAATAAACAAGGGGATTGAACGTTTAGATAAGAGGGAGATGGGGTATAAAGAATTTAAAAAAGGAATTAGTAATTATGATAAACAACAAATAGATGAACGACAAATGGAAATAGAAGCACAACAACAAGTAAGAAAACGTTCAACACCAACACGGAGACAAAAAAAACAAAACAAGAAGAACCTCAATGGGATATACCACTTGAGTATGATTTAGAAAGAAAACGTCCAACACCAACACGGAGACAAACACGGAAATAAAAAACAAAAACAATATAAAAAAAAAACAAGAAGAAGAACTTCAATGAGATGATGATTTAGATAGAGCAGCAGAGAGGGTGAATCAGACAACTTTATAGAGACGTCGATTCGGTAATCTAAGGCTTCTTCGTAAATCGTAAAAAAAGGCGTCGATTCGGTAAATTGAGGCCTCCTCGATGAATTCGTCAATGACGCCATTGTCGTTGTCACTCACCCTCTCTGCTGCTGTGGGTTAACCAAATATTTGATCGAGTCCGATACAATATCGTGTCCGAGGATCATGTAAGTTTATTGTTACAAATCCATGTGGGGTTGACTGAGCGTTACTAAAGAAATATTTAAATTGATTGAAGTCCATATCAGAGCACCATGTCTGCCAAATATTTCGTAACGTATGTGTATCAACGCCGTTAAACACAGCAAGAATATTACAATTATCTCTGATCACTTTTGGAATCTGAGTGTATCGTTGAGTGACAAATATCACGTCAGTGTTTTTATGCCTGCCTCTGTAAAAGATCCTAGCTGGGTTTTTTTGATTGTCTAACATCACATCGTCGTATACGACTAAATTGTTAATGTTCCCATCAAGTTCATCCACGGATGGCGCTTCGTCAATATCAGTTATAAAATCAACGACGTTCTCACCTTTTTTTTCTGAGGCATTCTCGTTAAAATCCTTTAACACTTCATAGCATCGTTGATCATCTACGCTAGGGGCAACTAAATACAACTTATCCCACCCCATCCATCTCATTATTAAATTGAGCAACAATTGAGTCTTGCCGGATCCAGATGGCCCGATTATAATTGCGCGGATAGAGTTTGGTAGTGCTGCATGATGCTTAATTGGTTCTCTTGTTTTAGTCGCTGAAAAATCAATTATATTCATATCTCTATACATAAATTATGGATCTATATTGTGTGAAATGTAAAACGCGTACTGGCACAAATGATTTGACGACGATTACAACTAAAAATAACAGATCAGCACTTACTGGTAGATGTGCAACATGTGGTATAAAAAAGTTTAGATTTGTTTCCCTTGATAAAATCAAGGATTTGAAAAAAAAGAGGAGGTGATATCACAGCCAAATTGGCAAAGCTCCCTGGAACCCCATGGGCAAAATACCCCGGAGAAAAGCACCTTCCAGGATATAGCTACTGTGGCCCCGGAACACGATTAGATATCAGACTTGATGATCAAAATCAACCCAGATCCGGCGAGTATCCGATAAACGCCATTGATAAGGCGTGTCATGCTCATGATGTCGCATATAAAAGCAGCAATTTGCAGCATAGACATCTCGCGGATGTGAAATTAATTCATGCGTTAAATGCTATTCCTGATAAATCTTTCAAAGAAAAATTGGCTTCATTGTTGGTAAAATCAGCTATGAAAGGCAAATTGATGTTAGGTGCCGGTAATTAATAACAACATGGAATCTATTTATTATTCTCCAAAAGGATACTGGAGGGGTAACGCTGCAATCAGTAAACTCGCTAGCGCCGCAAAAGTGAAAAAGGCTACTGCGTCTAATTGGTTATCCAAACAGGCTATATGGCAAATTTATCTACCGCGCCCTAAACAAATCAATATCTCGCATTTTGATGTTACTGGACCCAATGAAGTTCATCAAGCTGATTTATTGTTTTTGCCACATGACAACGGTTACAAATACGCGCTAACCGTAGTTGACGTTGCTAGTCGATACAAACAAGCGGAACCGCTAAAAACAAAATCATCACCTGAAGTTGCTTCTGCATTTGAAAAGATTTATCGACGAGGCCCACTACGCTGGCCAAATCTGTTACAAGTTGATCCTGGCAAGGAATTTCAAGGCGCTGTTTTATCAGCGATGAAACATCACAATGTCACCATCAGACGAGGGCATACTGCGCTACATCGCGATCAGGCAATTGTTGAACGGTTTAATCGGACTCTTGCTGAACGGTTATTTGGATATCAATACGCGAAGGAGTTTATTCAGGACAAAAGATCCCGTGAATGGGTAAAGAGATTACCAGCTGTGATTACCGCGCTCAATAACGAGATTACTCGAACAATTAACATGAAACCTGTCAACGCGATTAAGAAAGCGTCTATACCAAAAATAGAAATCCAAGGAATTTCACAAAAAGATTTCAAAGAACCAATTCTTGGTAGTAATGTCACTGTTAGGTATTTATACGAACCAGGAGAGCTTGAGGGTGGTAAAAAAAAGAACTACCGATCCTATTTGGAGTGTTACTGCACACAAGATATCTACTATAACACGATCAACTGGTAGACCAGCAATCTATAAAGTGGATTCAACTGCTCCTCAGCGAGGATTTACTCGACAACAACTACAGGTAATTCCTGACGATACTCAATTACCACCGCGGGGTCTTAATTAGCGCCGTTGCGTCTGTTGCACTCAAGACAAGTCAACATCACATTGTTCCTGACATGACCGAGACTGTTATTTTTTCTGTCTACGGTAAATTGGCGAGGATCTTTATCTGAATAACGCCAACGCATTATACAATTGCAACTCGCGCAGTGATTATTCTGTTGTTGCTTCAGCGTAATTATTAATTTAGTATCAATGTCAAATTCTCGTTGTTTTTTTTGTCTTGTTGTTTGTAACCGGAGAGTTTTTTTTATTAATGATGCTAACATCAACGATACTAGCATCATCCATTGTGGTGTCATCATCGCCTGACTCTGTCAGGACAATTCTTCGAAGCTGATTTATTCTACGTACTCTGGATACTGCGAGATCGACTAAATTCGACCATTCGATGCGATTATCTACCATCCAAACAATTGTATCCAATATAGTTAATCTCTGTGAAGAATGTATTGTTGCTGCGTATCCTAGCGTCCACGGGGATTTATTAGCACCCAATGCATCTTCAACGACGCTGATATCAACCAGCACAATATCATTTAACACGAGAATCTGCTTTTCACTCTTCCCTGGAATATCAACTTCAATATTCTGCTTTCGTGTATCCGAAGGCCTATAACACAACGGTACTGGAAGTGTTGCAAATTTTTCTTTATGCGTTTCAAATAACTTCATCTGAAGTGTGTCTCTGACTATTTTTCTACTTGCTACTATCAAATCGTTTGGTCTCCACGTTTCCCAAAAATCACTCATGGGAGTTTCTGAAATTATTTAACGCGCTATTTCACATTGGATTTTATCCAGTTGTAATCTTATCAGTGCTTTGAACTCGCGTAATTGTTCATCATGTGATTTATGGTCGGTATTATTTTCTTTATAATAGTCTAAAGAACCCTTTAGCCATTCATGTGGAGATCCACCGATAAATGGTGGTGGTTACCGCACATGACGACTTTTGTGTTTTTGTTTAACAACCACTCGAGAAATGTTTGTAATACATCTAATGACACTGTGCATATTTCATCCCAAATTATGATTTCAGGAATGAATTTATCACCCATACGCTCAGGAGTCCATTTGTCACCCTTCCATCGAAAAAAAACTGTGATAAGTACAGGCATTTACCCCTCGCTGTATCATCTCTCTGGCGAGTCTGTGAGTTGGTGTTAGCACAATCATGGTTCACCGACGAAATAATTCAATTGCACGAGTTGTCTTTCCTGACCCACCACAACCGTTTAAATAAACTGTCTTTTATCTACATATTGGATCAGATACCGGTGGTGCATTAGAAAATTCTGATTGAATCTCATCACACTTTAAGTACTTTTCATCCATGGTAACATCTGTCGATTCACAATACTCATGTAGCGTTTCTTTTTTCAATCTCCAACATCCCCAATTTGCCTCCGGATCTGTGAATTTAGCTACATCTGATTTGTATTTCTCGTGGATATACATATAATCAGTGGCTACTCTAACTGCGGTATTAGGAAATCTATTTATCATCTAGAATAGATTAATAGAAGCATAGGCTAGCATAGAACTTCTCAAATGTGTGTACTGGGAATTATATCCATCACAGTAGGTAGCAACCGTACCCAATTTCTCACCATTGGATAGAAAAGCATCCTTACGGGATACAAGTTTTCCCTGTTTCGTTAAATCCGTTACAATAAAATCGTATTCAGCGACGTCTATGATCAACCGCGAAGAATATTTTGCATTGTCGTATCTTCCACCCTGGGTAAATTTACCGATTATTCTTCGTCCAAAATCTTTTGCTTGTTCTTTTTTAATTTCAAATAACTTCTTAGACCAATTCATGATTTGTTCTTCACTGAAATTCGAAGAATTTCCATCTGGAAACTGTTTTCGCAGTTCGCTAATTATACGATCTAGATCGGGTTGTGGTAGCCAAACTTCTTTCTGAGCTCGATAGCATATAATAGCTTCGGAAACAATCAACGATATTAGCATACCACAATCAATCATATATCGTAGTAACACTATTGGCATCCAGGCCTTTTCAGCTATATGTCTACCAAGCCAAAGATAACTACACGGATGTAACCCTGGAGCGAATTCGAATGATATCACACGAGCGAATCCAGTTAAATCAAAATCAGGCAATGGACCATTAATCGCAACACGAGTCATTTCATGCGTGGGGTGTCTAAATCGTTTAAAATAGTTACTACATTCTCCATACCCGAGAAAACTTCCAGGATAACACGCAGATATATCAATTGAAATCATACCATCACGTGAGTATTTCGTATTCCACAGTCCTCTATGACTTCATTCGACGCAACTCAATTTAACGTCCTCGAGAAAATCACTTCGTGTTGGACGCCATGAGTTTGTTTCTCTTGCGAAGTGAGCTACCACTGATGGAATAGTAAAACAATCCGTTAATAGTTTTTCATGGGAACTCTCCGGTGAAAAATCACTAGCGATTTTTCTCATTCTGTTATCTAATTCTTCAACGCGATATAATTCACCATTTGGTCTTACAAATTGATCAAATCCTGATTCGGAACCAGCACTACTAACTAACCACACTGACACAGGATCATCTTTACACAACGCATGAATAGCATCAAATAATTTCTCTTCATAGAAAACATCCCCGACGAATTCCGGGGGGATATATCTCACGGTTCTATCTCGTGGAAATATTGTTACTGCTGTCCACGCGTGTTCGTTATGATCAATAATTTGTATTGGCGCTCCTTGTGATTGATATTTCGGTTCGTATAATACTTCTCCGGTTATTGTCGTTACTGATATTGGGAATCTTAATGATGTTTCTAATTTAGCTATATCAGAAATCTTTGCACCGTGCTGTTTCACTGTCAGTTCCCATTCGGTTATTTTCCTACGTCGCAGATCAGTTAATTTATTTCCTCGGGATGCATTTGTGAAGTGTTCCATTACCCGTGTTGCTACACAATTCAGTGAACTAGAATATTTCATAGGAGCTAGTTTTGCAATATCGGGTTTATCATTTAACGGATATATCCCATAAATAATTGCTGTTACAGGATAAGATCTCTCGTAGTATGGTTTGTCAATTCCAGTTAGAATTCCTGGTTTGGAATCTCTACTTACAATTACAGTTTTTTTTATCCTTGAGGATTGGTTCAAATTTATCCCTGATAATCCATTTGCCTTCGACTTCGATAATGAGTTTTATTCTGAAAAAATACTTCTTTTGGGAATTGATTTGTTGAAAATCTTTGATTTTCCATGAAAATCCTTTGGATTTTAAACCCTTGGATTTCCAGCCCCTTGGCGGGCCAAGATGTGAAATTATCTCAGCTGCTCTTTCATCGTTCATAGTAGCATCGATGTTGGGTACATTGACATCTTCATCAATAATTCGAAATTTCGACGAACAGTATACTGCACCGTCTCGGTAGAATTCATTAAAACACTCTCTGATTTTACCCAGTATAGTTCTATCACCGCTGATACGTTTTGGTGTATCAGAGACTCTATCGAGATTGAATTTAGTATTTCTCCAAGGCTTAAGTTTCGATAATCTCTTGAACTCCTCTATGTTATAATCAATGAAGTTAGTATTTCTCCAAGGCTTAATTTTCGATAATCTCTTGAACTCTTCCATGTTATAATCAATGAATTTAGTATTTCTCCAAGGCTTAATTTTCGATAATCTCTTGAACTCCTCCATGTTATAATTAAAACAAGTATTTAAATAGAAAAATATAGTATAATGAATCACTGCAAGTGGCTAATGATTGGATCAACAACCCCGTGTAACAAATCATGCAGAAGCGAATTCTGTGGGTATCATTTACAAAGCGTTCGCAACGGTTCTTTCGGTCCTCTCCCATGCCTCCGATGTGGGGTGGGCGTTAGAGGAAAATCACAATTATGTCTCAGTTGCGGCGGTAAACGATACAGGGAACTAAAACGCTATTATAATAAGCGAATCATTGACCCTAACGATGACTCCGACAGCGACAAAATCATGAAAACCCCTCAAGATTATATCAAGAGGTTTATAATTAAAGCAGATATAAATAAGACAAATAGTATTATTATACAAATGAGCCAAGATTTCAGACCCCATCCAGTGCTTGTTAATTACGAAGCATCCCGTGATGGTGTCGTCAGGCACCGCAGACTAAAAAAACCGGTTGGGTATCTGAATAATATGGGGCATTTGATGTTTTCAGCTGGGAGGAAGAAGTATCTCTGTCACAGAATTAGTTTTGAATGTCATAACAGATTAGTCAAAGACGGCCTTGTTATTGATCACATAAATGGCGTGAAGACTGATAATTGTCTTGTGAATCTTCAAGCCGTCTCACAAAGTCGGAATGCAAAATTAGGTGGAACTGGCAAACACGCAAAACGCCCTAGGGGGGTCAAATCGTTTGATTTAGAAAATAATGAAGAGAGAAGCTTTCAATCAATAAATGAAGCCAGTACATATTTTGATATTTGTATTCCTTCAATACGATTTGTTGCAGAAAATATAATTAAAACAGCTCTGTCAAAGAACAATAGTCATAAAATAAAATTCGTATACATCTGAAACGATTTAAGGGAGATAAATTCTTTATGGATCAATCCAACCGCTCATAACACTCTACCTACTAAGTTCCCTTGTATTATGACGTCAAAGGAATTTGTCGTCTGCTATTACCTGTAGAGAGGTATAATTGACATGTGCTCGCCCACGTGACTGTAATGGAGTATATAATATATGTGTTTCGTTAGAGTTGTATTTTTATCAACTTTAACAATTTCTAAAACCTTTTATTGTCGCTTTGGCTAAAACTGCATTTATTTAAACAGTTGTATTTATTTAGACCATCTAAATTCAGCTATTAATACATTTTCAGTACAGACGTTTTTTATAATCCAGCGCATTTTACCTATGTTCGCTCAGCCGGAACGAGCAGGAACTACTAGTGTTTCCCATTCATTGAAGTAGGTGGGCGTGGTTTAAATTCCTTGTATACAGCTCTTTGTGATCTAATCGATAATGTATTTTGTCTAGAGAATTAGAACAGAGTAAATACACGCTATTATTTAACAACTGTATTATTTTGTTTAATGTTTTATTTAAAATATTTGTCTCATTTAAATGTTGTGAAACAGCATTAATAAGTAATTCGAGGAAATAAAATAACATACCCGTGAATCAACGCTGCTGTATTAGTCGCCTTATATAGCATATCAAAGGTATAAAGCTTGGGGCTTTCGAAGGCCAGTGCGACCGATCAAAACTAACCAACGCCATTAACCCGGGCTTGTGGTTGTCTTTTGTTCACAATCATGCAACCGGGTTAATTAAATTGGGTTGCTTTTGATTGGTTGGATTGGCCGTAGAAAATCCGCCCCGTCGTTTCATGTTTGTGCTGTCCTGTGCCGTCCCGCATCATTACATCACAAATTCCATCATCGTTCCATTGAATTATAATCCATCTTTAATTAAGTTAATTAAGTATATGTTACGCCTACAATCTGCCGCAGCACTCGAGCGGAGATATATATGGCATTGTGCCGTCCTTAATTAAGTATCTGTTACGCCTACAATCTGCCGCAACACTCGAGCGGAGATATATATGGCATTGTGCCGTCCTTAATTAAGTACATGTTGTGACGTCACCCCAAGCATATCTTCTGGGCGGTCTAAGATGACGTTTGTCACCTTAGGCCTCCCGCCGGAGATGTATGTTTCGGGTCTCCTTGGGCTTACTTGGATGTGAAGGCAACCAATGAGTTCCAAGATGTGTTATCGTATATGTAACCTCTGGGTCTCTTTCACGTTATTTGACGCAAAAGGGGTTTCCAAATGGGGTTTTCATGTATGTGCTGTCCTAACCTCTTGGTCTCTCTGACGTCATAGGGCGCCAGCGAGATTGCCAAATGAGTGTTATTTTTTTTTTAATAATTAGAGATACAGTATACTATAAAAATATGGATATCAAAGATGTAAATGTTATAACTGTTGAAATCTCAAATTTAAAAAATAGAGGGGTAGTATTATCTGAAGATCTCGACTGCGACAGGATTGCCTCGGAATATGAAGACATAGAGTATCAGTTTAGTAAGGGTCGTTATGTTTTACCCAAGATGTACAGACTCGTGAAAGGAATTCAAAAGTCCATCAATGCTTGTTTGTACGGTAACGACATTAATGCATTTATAACGCTATTTAGCACCGTTGAAGCAATACGTCAAAAGCTCGGCCAAGAGTATCAAAAACGAGCTGAAATTAGTTCGTTCTAAAGTTCGTGATCTTAGAAAAATATTAAACGAGGAAAAACCAGTATCTTAACCACGTGAGTGATAGGCTTTCAGTAAATTTTATTAAAAAATAATTTTTTTTTAGCGTTTTTTGTAACACTCACATGGGATTTTCTCCTGAAAGGATACTCATCAGTTTGGGCTTGCTCATGCAGTTATGTGCGTTCTGGATGATCTGGTCGTGGTAGCAAGTAATTACCGCGATGCCTCCATTTTCACGTAGTTGTTGTTGTTGCCGCGTCGTTAACAAAAAGCGTTCATCGCCGATCTCAGATATTACAATTCTGAAACCCCCAGCGATGTTATTTCTGAAACATTCACGGATAGCGTCGTACAGTTTAACCCTGTCGAAGATGGATACGTTAGCTTGATGGTACATTATTTAATAACTCATCTTTTAATTGTGATAGTTTCACATTTGAAAATTCAGTTCACAAACAATATATGGTAGGTGAATCACTTACAACTAAATTAGCCCGAGAGCGGCTAGCAGCAATTAAAAAGTTTATACCGGTTCGAGACAGAGTTCGCGAGAAACTTGAACAACGACAACAAGCGCAGACTGACTTTTCTGTGTCAAGTGAACAACTGTTTACTCCGATAACAAGTGCGACCAAAGATGTGAAAAAGTTAACTGAAGCAGCAATATACGGATATATCCTTGAGCGAGAACGAGCAACGAAGGCGCCGCTGCTTGATACACTTGAAAAGATAGCAGCAGAGACCGAACAAACGCGCGCAGGGATACAACAGCTATCCAGTGATATAGAAACTCAGCGCAAATATGAACGATTAGCTGATATTGATGATTCTGCGCCTGAAACTCAAAGAGTTTCCACACCTGAACCACAACCTGTTGATGTCACCCCAAGAGGTGTATCCTTTATAGACAAACTCACCGAAGGAGCTATAGCAGAAATCAAACGACCTCAAGAAAACTCGAAGATTATAAGATTTTTGGTAATTTTGCCGCCCAAAGCTTTCACTCCAGAAAGGACTTTTTAAAAGACGAGTATAAAAACAGTAGAATAAGCCGAGATGAATGGGCTGATTGGTTGTATAAAACGAATAAGGGGATTAGCCGTTTAAATAAAAGAGAATTGGGATATAAAGAAATTAGTAAGGGAATTCATGAGTATGATAAAACTGGTACAACTAAAAAAGTTACTGCTAGCGGATATTCGATTAAAAATCCTTTAGATTTCAACGCAGCCGTGACATGCCCTGGTAACATTCTCAGTGATATATCACGGTTAGAGGTTCTCATCGGAGGGAAAGGAGCCGGAAATAACTCACCGGAAGTAATTAATGAAGCAGCTGATATCTGCAGACGATTATTTGCCGGCGGTATTATGGACATTAATGTATATCGAGAACTCATTGCTGAATTAGTTGAAAATCACAGAGACACTCATGGTTATGATGAAAATCCTATGGATCTTAGCGATTGATCACTAATTGAAAAACTACTAGTTTTATAACAAGATGATTATACACTACAACCATGATAAACCCGTAAGCGTCTACGTGGTGAACTCACGATTGCCTGTTTATAGAGCATATTACGGAGATGGTTTTGGCAATACCATTGCGGGGCTATTTACAAGAATGGCCCCAAAAGTGGCGCCGTTAGCTAAACAATTATCAATGAAGGCCATTGATATTATTCGTGATAAAGGAACCAGCAAAATCGGAGATTTCGTTGGAAATCTTGCCGGAAAAGCGTTTTCTGCCGCGAAAGATAAAATAGCATCATTGGTGCGAAGACGAAAAAAGCAACCAGTTGTACTGCCATCAACTACAGTTATGCATGCAAAAATCAGCAAAGCAATAAATAGCGCAGTGGAAGAAAAATTAGCGTGGTTGGCGAACAGTAACCAAAATGATATCGCAAACATGATAGCAGGAAGTGGTTTGAAACGAAAACAAAAACGACGATGATTACATAGAATTTCACAATTGAAAATACTAGTATGTTAATATAATGTTTAAACGAACAGCTGATCCAGCGTTAGATATGGAAGCCCCAGTACCCAAGGACAATTCCGTCCGTGATTATCAATTTTATTCCTATCATGCAATACAAGCAGATATTCGATCGCGA
The DNA here is from genome assembly GCA_029339505.1 of Unio delphinus. Lineage (NCBI taxonomy): Eukaryota > Metazoa > Mollusca > Bivalvia > Unionida > Unionidae > Unio > Unio delphinus. The sequence goes on along the minus strand of JAQISU010000047.1, from coordinate 4,414,073 downwards.
ATTGAACTTCAGGTCCATGATACCAGCAAATACTTTTTGCCGTGTGAAGCGTTTATCGAAGTAGAAGGAGAACTTGTACGACTTACTGATACTTCTACTATACCCGCACCGTATCCAGATGGTACCCAAGTCGGCTTAGTCAATAATGGTATCATGGCGCTATTTGAATCCGCGAGATATCTCATTGACGGAAAAGAGATTGAGTCTATAGAACGTGATGTTGATGTGGCTACAACAATAATTGGGTTAGCAAGATATTCCGACGATTATACAAGATCAGCAGGTCTGTCTATGATGTTTGCAAAGGATAATAAAGACACTGCTGGACCCACTCAATTTATTGTACGACGACCAAATAATAATGCTAGCGCTGCTGCTGTTGATGTCGAGAATATGATTATAAATACTGATCCCCAGTACAATCTAGGAGCTGCAACACGAATAGCAATGTTGGCAGGACAGCGTAAATCGTTTTCATGTGCGATTCCGTTGCATCATATATTTGGATTCTGCAGAAATGTACGAAAAGTTATTTATGGAGCGAAGCATACAGTAGTACTCGTGCGAAAGGGTAGTGACAATGATGCAATCTGGAGAATTCCAGCGGATCCTGCAAATCCAGATGCTGACGCTGGTAAAGTCGTTTTGACTAAATTGGTCTTGTGGATACCAGTAATGACCCCATCAATTACCACGGAAGAGCGGCTACTTTCATTTATGGACACAGGTGGCAAATCATTGCTAAGTTGGCTAACAACAACAACAGATGTTAAGCAATCAAATATCAATGGTACATTTACATGGAACTTGGCATCACAACAAGGCGTTTCAGCTCCACGTCATATATTTATCGCGTTGCAGGATATGACAAGAGTGGAATCACAACTGCGCAGTCATATGATATTTGATAAATTAGGAGTTACTGAGGTCTCGTTAAGAATAAATGGCCAGCAGGAACCATCCGAGGACATACAACTTAATTTCGGTCAAAACCATATTGCGCGCGTGTACCATCGTATGCTGTCATATATGGGCCGTGATCAAAATGTTGATACTGGTTTGCAAATATCGCAATATGATTTTAAAAACTTTTATCCGATCTACTACTTTTCGCTGCAACATCTTGATTTAACAAGGCAATCCGTCGTTGATATACACTACAGAGCCAATGTCCTTCGTGGCGCTATTGCTAATTATAGAGCGGTTGCTGTTATTTTCAGCGACAAATCAATGATGTTAGAAGGGGTTGGTGGACGAATGAGACTTATTGATGCACCAGTGGAAAATCTATGATTTTCAAAAATATGTAAATGAAACTTGAAGAGTTTCTAATTAGATCAAGTGAAAGCATAAATGTGTTTTACAATAAAATGACATATAGTGTTGTTAGTGTCAAGCTGACTGATGGTCAGGTCAAGAAATTGCTATCAAAATACGCTAAAGAATGTGGAACAACAATAACGTTAAAACCAGCGCAGATGTCCGGCGGTACACATAAAATATCACTGACAATCGTCAAATAAAACATTTCAATGATGCGCTAAAGAATAAGCGAGGAGTTCAAATTGTATTTTCAAAGGCTGCAGTCGCCAACATGATAAAATCAGGTGGTATATTTCCATTGTTAGCTGCAATACCAGCATTGATTGCAGCGGCTGCTCCAGCAGTGGCGAAAGCGGCTGCGTTGGGAGCCGTTGGGACCGCGGCAGGGATGGCGTTGAAAAAGGCAACTGGGAAAGGATATAAAAAAGGGAAAGGGGTTGTACCTACCAGGAACCCCGTATTCATGGTACAGCGGGAGATCCGTGAACGGATCAGGTCTAAGAATACCAGGAACGGTTTATTAGTTGAAAACCCAATTGTTCCCATGTCCAATTTTGATTTAATTGATGCTGCTAAAAAACTAACGATAAAAAACTTCAGAGGGGTTTTTATGAGAGATCAGTTACCAAGAAAACAAAATAACGTTGAAACCGGTATCATCAATCTTGATAACATCAGTGGATCGGGAACTCACTGGGTTGCATACGCGATTGATCCACGTGGGATTGTCTATTTCGATTCATATGGGTTAGCTCCGCCAAGCGAGATTTTGCGGTATATAAATTCTTCGATGAAACTCAAACAGTTTCCGATTTTGTATTCCACGCTGCCAACACAACAATTAAATGATCCACCGATATGCGGCCGTGAAGTATTAAATGTCCTCGCAGAGATTTCATTAAAATCCTTTGGATCTCCGTGGAAACCACCTCATATTGTTGTAAACGAATATACCAGTGGGAAATTACAAGGTAATTTTTGTGAATCAATAAATTGAAAATACTAGAGTCTTTACAATAATGATTGATATTTGGGGACTATCTCTGTCAATGTCGGAACCCACCATGGAAACATCTGCGAGTTCTATCGAGGATGTAAAAAAAATAATTGAAGATGAAATCGCTGAGACGTTAAATTTAACAAGTGTTGACCTGAACGAAATAGTTGTATTTCAAGATAGCCAGGGTAAATTGAAAAGCAGTAATATATCCGTGAATGACATTTTGATACGGCAGCGCAACGCTGCTGAAAACTCTATTGCGCTGTATTCCAACGACGGACAACTTAAACCAGGCGCACTTGTGTCTACGATCACCGACGTGATTGCCGCCCACGGCCGTGAGCTGGATGATTATATACGAGGTTATAATAGTTTTCGCAAAAATGTCATACATAAATTCTTTGGAACCCCGCTTGTGGTTGGCATGACTCTAGCTGAAATTAAAAACTTTCTATCTTTATTCTTTTTCAACAAGGAGGCGGGAAGGATGATGAATGAAAATGAAATCAAGGCAAATTATCTCGATATTTCTAAACTAATAGAAAATCTTGAAAAGGTACAAAAACCCACTAACGACGTTGTTGTTAAGTTTTTTGGAAACCCGCTTGTAGCAGGCATTACTCTCGCTGAAATTAGCGAGTTTATTGGCAGGCATACTCACAATGCCTACCTCGCTAATAGTTTCTTTGGCGTCCCGGCTACATCTACGATAACACTCAAAGATATTAATATGTTTATGGTGAGACAAGCAACACTTAATACCATCGTAGATAAATTTTTAGGGAGAACACCTATGTCTGAAACCACATCGTTGACAGGCATGACTCTCGCTGAAATTAAAAGCGCTATTGACGAACAAAAGCACACCAGCGATATTGTTAATAAGTTCTTTGAGGGCAGTAGCCTCCAAGATATCACGACGAAATTTTCTAACATCGACAACCATATTAAAACCCAAGCACGGCTTAAAATCAACGACCTTCTGATTTCATTCTTTTTTAGCAAGAGGGATGGGAGGATGATGCTTTCTACCGAAGTCCATGTAAACTATCTCGAAATTTATAATGATATTCTTAAACTAAAAGCAGACTTTGAAAGGATACAAAACCCCGCCAGCGACGTCGTCAATAAGTTTTTTGGAACCCCACTTGTGGCAGTCATGACTCTCGCGGGGATTAGCGCGGCAATCAATAAGGTAAAAATTCCACATAGTGTAAGCGCCGTTAATAACATCGTGTACACGGTTGATAGTGGGACCTTTGATTGGATCCGAGGAAAAGAAAATTATCTTAGTGTTGGCCACAGACATACTAGTGTACCAGGTTGCTACCGACTTACAATAATACATCGCCATAAATTTGATTTGGGATTCAGCAACACAAATATCAGCGGTGTTAACACATTGATGTATATACTAGAGAAAATACCACCACCTCCACCCTCTATACCAATCCCGCTTACGATTACTATAAACAATTCCAACGAGTCTGTGGTTAGGGAGTCACTACCCTGGATAATAGAATTTGTATCCGGTATCCCCTCATCCGATCCTAAAACCGTTTCAATAATAGGATAATTGAAAACACTATCAGGTTTAAAATAACAATGTCAATGATTCCATCATCAATGATTCCATCATCAATGACGCCGTCATCAAAATATCGATTCGACACCGTGAAAGAGTTTTCCGCGAATTTGAAATCACTTTCTGAGCGCTATCGTGAAAAAATGAAAAAATACCGACGCAGCATAGCAATCATCGACATCACCGTGTACTCGGTGTCCGGTGTGATGGCCAGCGCCGAGGTTATTTCTCCGCGGCAACAACAATTGCGGCAGTCGCCACCGCGATAACTAAAAAATTATCATCGTGTTCTCAGAAAAAACTCAGTGATTATACAGCTCGGTACAGGGTGGTATTTGACGCGTACTCGAAATTATCCGAGTTGATCTCGCTGTCGATAGATAATTCGTTCATATCCGATGTTGAATTTTCCACGATGACCCAGTTGTAAAACTCCGCGATGTTGAAATTGGAAATTGAAGACAGCGTTAACAATAATGTCACTACAATTCAACGAATTGCAACTGCTTCAACGAATCGCAGAGAATACCACTCAGATACGAACAAGCATGATATCAATAACATCAACAAACCCTGAATTTAGTGTGAACTTCCCTTCTCCGATTCCAGTGCGTGAGATCGCGCTGGCAAAATTACGAGTATATCATAGCTGGCCTAACATCAGATCGGTTGCATTTGGTGGTCAGCAACCCAATAACACACTGGTGTTCTCGTATAAGAATAAACCCGATGGTACTCCAGAGTTTGAAACTGTTTCGTTACCAACTGGGTCGTACCAAATTAAGCAAATCAATGCTGAAATTCAGCGTAGAATAAAATCAATCACTGGAAAAGAATCGAAAATAGCTATTAATCTTCATCAACCGACGCTCTCGTTGTCGATCGAAATCAGCACAGAGGGATACATTGTAGATATCTATAACAGCTCGTTAAGAACAGTGTTAGGATGGCCTGAAAAACCACCGGAAAAATCCACCGCCGACTTAACCACAGACGTACAATCATATCATGAAATCAATCCCAGTTATCGAGATAATTTTTCTGATATAAAAAAAGGAAAAATCGCCGATAGATTTATATTTACCAACAAAGACACATTGCAATGGGATTTTATCATTAAAATAACAGCCGACTCATCTGTTACTATTTCATTTACGCTAACTGACGTCCGTGGTTATTTTAATGAAATTAAACAATTATATGAAACACAACTAGAACAACTACGGAAAACAAAATTGCAAAAACACGTTGAAATAATAAATCAACTTATATCTCACATGGAATATATCTATGAACTAATTATTCAAACAATAATTAATGACAACAGCGACAGTAAACAACGATTCCTAACCAATTACAATATCACAGAAGACAATCTGCGTAATTTCAAGTTTCCCAAATACAACGCTGATGTGCTAGCAAGAATTGTTAGAACCGATATCAAGGCGCTACAAAAACCAGATTCAACTATCCTCAAGTATAATAATGACCCAGATGGCGGTGGTAGGCATATTGCACCGCATAATGTAAATATTTCAACGGTGATTGCGCTCAATTTAACATGTGATGCAATTGAAGGAAGCTATCAAATTAATCTAGAGCAATCAAATCAAGCTCAGCAAGTATATATTCTTTATTCATTTGCACCAACAGCTCCTCCAGGATTCCTAATTATTGAAAACCCAATTAATCCTGTCTACATGCGATGCCATAATAATTCGTTAAGGAGAATTAATTTCCGACTCACCGACCAGTCAAATAATTTAATTGATCTACAAGATGAAGTGTTAGCGATTAGTTTGTTTGTGAAATCATAAATGATTTTCGTCCTAAAGACTCGATCAAATATTTGGTTAACCCATAGCAGCAGAGAGGGTGAGTGACAACGACAATGGCGTCATTGACGAATTCATCGAGGAGGCCTCAATTTACCGAATCGACGCCTTTTTTTACGATTTACAAAGAAGCCTTAGATTACCGAATCGACGTCTCTATAAAGTTGTCTGATTCACCCTCTCTGCTGCTGATAGAGAAAGTCAAACACAAAAAAAACAATAAGAAGAGCCTCAGTGGGATACATCACTTGAAGATGATGATTTAGAAAGAATTAAGAGATCACTGGATGAATTATCTCGCGACCAAGGTGCAACTGGTACAACTGAAAAAAAATGGAGATAGATATCCAAGGGGGTTTTCAGGTAGTGGTCTTGTTCGTTGTCCTAGTAATATTGTCGGGGATATATCACGATTAGAAGTTCTCGTAGGAGGGAAACGAGCCGGAAATAACTTACCGGAAGTAATTAATGAGGCAGCTGATATCTATAGACGACTATTTGAGGGTGGTTTCATGGATATTGGTATATATCGGGAGTTTATTGATGAGGTAGCAGATGGTTACCATAGTGATTCATTTGATGAAAAGGTCATCGGCGATGAATCACTGATTAGATAAATAGCATTTATATAAAATGATCATACACTACAACCACAACAAACCAACCATGGATTATATAGCGTACAATGGAGATGCTTTGGCAATACCATTGCAGGGTTATTTGCAAGAATGGCTCCAAAAATAGTACCAATCGCAAAACAATTATCAATGAAAGCTATTGATGTTATTCGTGATAAGGGTATTATCGCTGTTGGTGATGTTGCCGGGAGGGCATATTCCGCGGCTAAAGAAAAACTAATAAATTAGTTCGGCTAAGAAAGAAACCGATGACAAAGTCACTAGAGAAACTACCATCTACGGAAATTATGCCTGCAAGTATTAGCAAATAATAAATAACGCGGTGGAGCAGACTATAGCATCACGGTATGACACTCAGGATAATATTACTGCCAATATGATATCGGGAAGTGGTTTGAACTCGCGAGCGAGATCACGATTTAGATCAAGAAATATATAATAATATGTTCAAATTGGCTCCTGATTCAGCGTTTGATATGGACGCCCCAGTGCCCAGGAATGATTCTATACTCAATTATCAGTATTATGCCTATAAAGCAATACAACCAAATAGTCGATCAAGATTCGAACTTCAAGTCCAGGATACCAGCAAATACTTTCTACCCTCTGAAGCATTTATCGAAGTAGAAGGAGAACTCGTAACAAGTGTTGCAGATGATACACCTTATGCACTTGGTGCCAAAGTCGGCTTTGTCAATAATGGTGTCATGGCGCTATTTGAGAATGCTAGATACATAATTGATGGAAGAGAAATCGAGTCTATAGAACATGATTTTGATGTTGCCACAACAATAGTGGGGTTAGCAAGATACTCTGATGATTATACAAGATCGGCAGGTCCATCTATGATGTTCTCTAAGGATATTACTGATCACGCTGGAAACGTTCAGTATGAAATAAGACAACAAATGGATCGTGGTACCCCTGCTGTTGGTGTTAATCCTGCTATTCCTCCTGCTCCTGCTGATAGCGGAAAAATGATTATAAATATTTATCCTGATTACAACCTAGGGTTTGCAACACGTGTAGTAATGTTGCAAGGACCGCGTAGATTATTTTAATGCGCGATTCCACTGCATCATATTTTTGGATTTTGTTTTGTTTGGAAATCTTAGAAAAGTTATCTATGGAGCGAAACATACAGTAGTACTCGTGAGAAAAGGTAGTGATAATGATACAATCTGGCATGGTGCTGGTGCTGGTGTTGCTGTTGGCAAGGTGAATATATATAGTTCCGATCGTTTATTATTAAAAGTCATACGTGAATTCTTCCACCAAATTATAATAAACGTTTTACACACTATTTCTCGTACGTTAAACAAATATTTTCACGGTCCGATAAAAATACACGTAAATGAATTTCAAATTTCAGGAACCATGCCACAATCATATTATTTTAAAAGTCACAACTAATCTCATGCCAAAAATGAAGTTAATTTCGTTTTTTTTTTTTTTTACTTTTCTCCAAATTTTTTTTCTCCATGTGTGAATGAATATACGAAATTTCGGGAGCCATGCTACGACTGCGTTATATCCGAATTCGCGTTATGGCGGGGCGCGTTATAGCGGGGTTCGACTGTATATATATATATATATATATATATATATATATATATAATGTAATGACTCCATCAATTACCACAGAGCAAAAAGTACTATCATTTATGAATACAGGCGGCAAATCATTACTAAGTTGGCTGACAATTGCCACGGATATTATTAGTTCTTCTGTTAACAGCGTATTTACTTGGCACCTGGCATCAAAAAAAGATGTTGCTGCGCCGCTCCATATATATGTTGCGTTACAGGATAAAATACGATTGGGTTCACAAACACGCAGCCATATGATATTTGATCAAATAGGTGTTTCTGAAGTCTCGTTGAGTGTAAACGGCCATTGGGAACCAACTGAGGAAGTTTTACTTAATTACGGACAAAATCAAATAGCACGCGCATATCATCGTTTGCTATCATTTATGGGGCGCGATAATAATGTAGATACCGGTCTGCAAATATCACAATTGGATTCTGAAAAACTATATCCGATTTATTACTTTTCATTGGAACATCTTGACTTAACCAGACTATCAGTCGCTGACATACATTTCAGAGCTCGTGTTTCTCTTCCGGCTGCTCCAGATCCACTTATCCCCGAGTACAGAACAGTTGCTGTTATTCTCAGCGACAAATCAATGCAACTAGAAGGCGTTGGTGAACCAATGAAGGTAGTTGATGCACCAGTGGAAAATATGTAGACAATTAGATGAATCTGTTATTAAATAAAATGTCATATAGTCATTTTAGTGTTACGCTAACTCCTTGTCAAATTAAAACATTGCAATCGGAATCAGCTAAAAAATATGGAACCACAATATCGATGAAGCACAATCAGATGTCTGGTGGTCAGAATAAACTATCATTGACAACTTGTCAGATAAAACACTTCAATGATGCCATCAAAAATAAAAAAGGTGTTCAAGTCTCTCTCTTTGCGGCCGCGATCAAAGACATGATAAAATCAGGTGGTATATTCCCGCTGTTAGCTGCGTTACCAGCGTTGATTGCGGCAGCGGCCCCAGCGGTAGCAAAAGCTGCCGCGCTAGGAGTCGATGGTACCGTGGCAGGGATGGCACTATAGAAAGCAACTGGAAAAGGGTACCAAAAAAAAAGAAAAACGATCAGGAAAGGGTATAAGATTACCAGGAACTCCGTATTCATGGTACAGCGGAAAGGGCCTGAAACTAGGAACAGTTTACTAACTTGAGAACCGAAGGTTCCATTGCGAGAACCTATAGTTCCCATTTCAAATTTTGATTTATTCGATGCTGCTAAAAAAATTAGCAATAAAAAACTTTAGAGGTGTCTTTATGAGAGATCAATTACCACAACAACCAAACAGCGTTGAAACCGGTATCAATAATCTCGATAACAGCACCGGACCTGGAACTCACTGGGTTGCATACGCGATTGATCCTTGTGTGATTGTTTATTTCGATTCATATGGATTAGCACCGCCTAAAGAGTTTATGCGTTATAAAAACCTCTTAAAAACTCCTATCTGGTATTCTACGCTACCAACACAGAAAATGAATGACCAACCAATATGTGGCATAGAAGTATTAAATGTACTCAACGCTATTTCATCATCAGGAAAACCGCCCCATAAAACCGTACACGAATATACGAGTAATCGCTTTTTAGAGAGATCTTAGAGTATAATGATTGATATTTGAGGGAGATCTCTATCTAGTTTGAAAAAACCCACTGCGGAAATATCTGCAACCGGTGATGTAAAAAAAATAATCGAAGATGAAATATCCGAGATGTTAAACCTCCCAAGTGTTGATCCCAATGAAATAATTGTATTTCAAGATCGTCAGGGTAAATTGAAAACTAGTAATATTTCCTTTGATGATATTTTGACAAAACGACGCGATGCAGTAGAAGATACTATCGCGTTGTTTTCCGATCAGGGTAAACTCAAACCAGGTGTACTTGTTTCGACACTCACAGATAAATTAACAGCGCTCGATGATAATTATTCATCAACGATAGAATTATTAAAAAAAATACATGTTTAATATAACATTCACGTAAATGCGTTTACGGCGTTACAGAAAGCTATTAACACTTTTCAGGTCCTCTTAAGCGATTTCTTTGTAGATCCACCGGTTACCACACAACAACTCACGGAGATAAAAGCAGCCATTGATAATTTGATAAAATTGCGATCAGATTATGATACTCATGTATCTCAATTTACTACGTTACGTAAAAACTTCAACAGGACCGATGACTGCATTGATAAATTTTTTGGTAAAAAAAATTCGAAACCCGATGATGTTAAAATAGATCTCACTGGTATTATCACGAAACTCGATGAAATAACCTCGATTAATCGGCGAATAGAAGTTACCAACGATGTCATCAGGGATGATCTACCGAGGATGATAGAAAAACTTGAAAAAATAAAAATCACTCACGAACATAAATATATCATAAATAACGTGTACGGGATCCAACACGGAACATTTACATGGACACCACAAAATAACATATTAAATATCAACGCGACCGTCAAGGGTATTTATCGATTAACACTAGTGTCGCCGGCTCAATTTAATATTTCATCAACGAGTTCATATGAGGTCAAGAATATGATATCAACGATCATCGACAAGGGAACAATTGAACAATTCACAATAATATCCACTGATAATAATTTGGCTAGGATTCAGTAACATGGTATGGAATTCGTAGCGGATTTAAGTAAACAACTGAATTGAATTATGTTGTAATAAATAAAATGTAATCATTGGCAACGTTGCAACAATATCGTTATGATCAGGTCAGAGAATTTCAAAATAAACTCAAAACACTCACTGAGGAGTACCAAACAAAAATAAAAACATATCGACGAAGAATCACGTGTACTCGGTATCAGGTGTAATTACCGGAGCCGGTATAATACTCTCCTCGGTGACAATGGTTGCCCCGATAACTGTTCCAATTTGTATATCAGCGACAACAACAATCGCAAGAATTATTTCAATAATGACTAAAAAATATCATCATGCAGCCAGCGTAAACTACAAGACTACGTAATTAAATTCCATGTTGTATCAACCGCATACTCCCAATTATCCTCGATGATATCGTCGTCACTCGATGACACATTAATATCCGATAGTGAATTTTCAGCGATGGTACGAGTTTATGATTCCGCGATGTCAAAATGAGAAAAACAACATGAGTATAATAACAATGGCAACATCACAAGAACTACTTCAACGAATAGCGGAAAACACAACCCCGGTGAAAACCAGCATGATCTCAATAACCTCAACCAATCCTGAATTCAGTGCGAATTTCCCTTCTGCGATTCCGATGAAAGAGATAGCACTAACAAAATTACGAGTATACCACATAATTCCCTGGTGTTTGCGAATACGAATAAACAAGACGGAACTCCAGACTGGATTGTTTCGCTACCATCAGGGTCCTACCAAATCGAACAAATCAATAATGAATTACAACGCAGAATAAAATCTATTACTGGAAAAGATTCAAAAATCGCTGTAGCGGTTCATGAACCAACACTATCATCTGCCATTGAGATAAAACACATCCGGGCATGCCGTATATATCTATCAGAGCTCAATCAGAACAATACTAGGATGGCCTGAAAACCCACCTCAGGCATCTTATCAAATATCCGAATCTAAAAAATCTGATTATATCACAGACGAAAAATCATATCATGAAATCACCTCATCATATCGAGATGATTTGTTTGATATAAAAGATGCAAAATTAACCGATAGATTTGCATTTCTTGCTAACAATAACATGCAATGGGATTTTGTTTTTGAGAAAAAAATTGATTCATTCATTACCATTGCATTTACTCTAACTACCATCATTGATTATTTTCAAGAAATTAATCAGTTACATATAACACACCTAGAAAGATTATGACAGAGTTTCCAGGAACATCTCTCTGATATAACAAGACCACGTGATGAGATTATAGCCCATATTAGGATATTGAGTCAGCTTGTATCAGACATGGAATATATCAACAAACGAATAATTCAAGTAATAATTAATGATAAGACCGGAGATAAACAAAAATTCCTAACTGGTTACAATATCAAAGAAACTGATTTACCCGATTTCAAATTTCCTGGGTATAACGCAAATGAACTAAAAAATCTGTTAATGATCTTATTCAAGAAAACTTTTCTCTGATACTCGCCGAATGGAAAAAATGCCACAACCACAGGCATCCATCCTCAAACAAAATAATGACCCAGACGACGGTGGTAGGCATGTCGCTCCTCAAAACGTCAATATATCCTCGGTGATTGCAGTGAATTTAGTATGTGATGTTATCGAAGGAAGTTATCAAATAAATCTCGAAAGATCAAATCAAGCCCAACAAGAATAGATTTTATATTCATTTGCACCAACAGCTCCACCCGGATTTTTAATAATTGAGGATCCAACTAATCCAGTCTATATGCGATGACATAATATTCGTTAACGAGGATTAATTTTAAACTCACTGACTAGTCCAATAATCTGATTGATTCCCATAGCAGCAGAGAGGACGCGACAACGACTTTCCATCTCCAAAGAAAACTTTTTTCAATTTTGGAGGAAACCTTGGTTTGCCAAATAGACGCTTCTATAAAGTTATCGGATTCGCCCCCTCTGCTGCTAAAGTACTTGGCATTTCTAACATTTTAAAAACGTTTAGACTGGTTAGTTTTGATATAGCAGATTTATCTCATTGAAGATACACGTAATTAACGAATTGCATATAATGTATTAAAATAATTTTAAGTATTATGAAATGTATATTCAGAGAGAGAGAGAGAGAGAGAGAGAGAGAGAGAGAGAGAGAGAGAGAGAGAGAGAGAGAGAGAGAGAGAGGAAACTAATCAATTGCAGAGCTATGCAGTCAAGCTGATTCCAAGTCAAAGCCGGACAAGCCAACGTTTCAAATTATATATATATTATCTTATATAACGTTGTGCATTATGGATTAATCGTTTTTGAATATGGAATGCTCATAAGAAATATAATCGCGCATCAAAGAATTCTTTCTGAACAACTAGATATTTCAATGTGGTTGTTCCACAGGAATAAGGACGTACAAGTTAATAAGTAGGGAAATAATTAAGAATAATGTTCTAATGTATCTATGTATGCGTGTATGTATGTATGTATGTATGTATGTATGTATGTATGTATGTATTATGTATGTATGTATGCATCCACCGAACTATCCATCTTTATCTTTTTTTAGTTTTTAGTTTCGTCTTTTCTTTAAATGTATTTGAAACGAAGAGAGTCTTATACAGCTATGTATTAAATGAACTATCCTTCATTTAAGAATAGAAATATTAAGTGTACCTCTAGTTGTGTTACAATCTGATAGCGGATAGGGTGGATGGGGATGTTTATGTTGCGGTGACATTATTCAAGTTTATTTCATGCTATCTGCCTATCAGAAGCACGGGTTTATTTGAAAACAGTGACCCACACTGATCTCCCTTTAAAGACAAATATGTTTAAACAGCTTGTGACATTTAGCCAGCTAATTCCGGTATTCAGGGAACAAAAAACAGGTCATCGATTACAATGAACGTTGCTTTAAATGTTTGTAGATTACACACTTAAATACATGTTTTGAGATGAGAGATGTGATATGAGTAGATCCTATTACCTGTATGGAAGAAAGATATATAATAAATAATATATATTACACACTCAATATACGAATCAATTCAGTAGATCAACCTTATCTGCCATTTGATATTACTAATTAACTCACTAAGTATACGAAGCAATTCAGTAGGACTACATTGTCGGTCATTTAATACTACAAACTCGCTCACTCACCAAGTATACAAAGGAATTCTTTAGGTCCACCTTGTCCGTCATTTAATAGTACAAATTTGTCCTCTCACTAAGTATACGAATTTGTTTGTTTGGTTGTTGCCAGGTTTTTAATCGACGTTAACTTTCCTTCAGTTTATTTGTATTGTAAGTGATTAATTTTTATTTCTGGAAATATTTGATGTGCTTGAACAGAATTCCTGACAAAGACAGTTTAATAAAATTGTATTCTGATTGCCAACACCGGAGTGTTATATCTTGTGTTTCTTCAAGTTACTGTAGAGAAGCACAAAACAGACGTAAGCATAGGTCATCGTCGTCCATCTTGGAGTTTCCAACAGGACTCGAACTTGAATCTATAATAACATTCCATGACTAGGACTTTCGTACTTTAATTCGTAGGTTATTCTAGGATTAATCGTGCAATTTTCAGTTTCTTTTCGATTTGATTACAATATTGTACCAGGGAAAAAAAGGATTTGTTAAATTTGACAAAGCTTGTTTTTTTAAACGTTTTCTTTGCTACTATTTATTACAGCCGAAACACGTAACATTTCAAAATTCACTGTCACTAAGTATACAAAGAAATTCAGTAGGTCTACCTTGTCGGTCATTTAATATTACAATTTTACGCACTCAATTTACGAAGCCATTTCGTAGGTTTGTTGTGTCGGCATATCAGTCAAACCAAATGAAATATTCACTCTGTAGTTACGTTAGTCCTTATTCATTCAGTTAACTACGTTATATAATTTTTTATAAATTTATTTATTATTTGTTCCCATGCAGAACGTTTTAGTAAAACGTTATAAATAAAAATATACTTTCAGTTTGTTTAAAATGAATTGATGTGTAATTTTTAAAAATTCTCTAATAATTAAAATTTCCATATTATGAAAGCTAAATTAATGTTTGTTCAACGGAATGTGATCAAACATTCTATGATCAAACGGTCCTGAGATCAATGAGTTATGACCTATGGTTAAACGTCTAGATTCCACATCCAGTATCGATATCGATAGTTAATTTTTGCGATTGGTTTACGTACATACAAAAATACTAGTGACGGTAGAAACATCAGATGAATAAACATCATGTTATATAAGTAATACTAGTATAAAAACAAACCTTGTCTATAATAAGATAATCCCAATGTTTACATTTTAAAAAGTGTGGTGCTTTTATTTATTTGTTACTGTACATTTGATTGCTCTCACGGCAATACATGTTCCAGATGATAGTTCATCACCAATTGGATGTGCCTACCCACACCGTTACCTCGTTTGACTCTGTTACACGCACAATTGTGCTTTCTCGATTTTCTTTATTTTTCCAGTTTTTAATGAGCTAAGATTCTATCAAAAATAATGTACAGCTATTATTGTCTTGAAGGTAACAACATATTTTGTGTTACGTATATAAGTCATTTATATTTATTTGTATTGTTTGTTTGTTAGATTTAAATTTGGCATTTTAATTTTTAAGATTCGTTCATTGAAGGGGGGTGGGTGACCTGTACTATTATTATTATTATTATTATTATTATTATTATTATCTGAAGTAATAACTGTATTAGTAGTAGTGGCGGAAGAACCAAGGGACACCTGGAGAGAAACAGACCCTCAAGAAGCTAATGGAAACTTTTCATACATACGTTGGTATCAATCATTCTTGCAAAGTGATTTGAGATGTATTAGTGATATGGGAAGGCGAGCAGCCTTTGACCACTTGGTCACTCCGGGCTTTTATTATTATTATTATTATTATTATTATTGGTAACAGCAATTTTAGGCACAGTTTATATTTCGTCTTTTACATGAAGTACATATGTGTGCACATCGATATATATATATATATATATATATATATATATATATATATATATATATATATATATATATATATATATATATATATAATTGTTTGAACAGAAGTCAAACAACAAATACAAACAATTAAGACAGTACCATACATGGTAAAGCTGTTGTGTGCATATGGTATTGGGAACCAGATGGTAAAAGTCTTTATTTTTAAAAGGCATTAGTAGCATTATCGTTATTATTATTATTATTATTATTATTATTATTATTATTATTATTATTATTATTAATTACTATTGTTATTAGTAGTAGTATTATCATTATTCTAATTTTTATTATTATTCTTATTTCTATCATAATTATTAATAGCAGTATTATCATTAATATTATTATTATTATTATTATTATTATTATTATTATTATGATTATTATTAGTATTATTATTATTAGTAGTAGTAGTAGTAGTAGGAGGAGGAGGAGGAGTAGTAGTATGTAAATATTTCCTGTAAATATGCAACATTGGAAGCTGACATTGTACAATAACAATTTTGCGTATGCAATTGTAACACATGCATACACATATATTGGCAGAAACCAAGGATGTATAGTCAACAACTACTTAAACAGGAAGATTTGAAACCTCACATACAAGGCAAATATAAACATAGATTATCCTTTCTCGTTGTCTAGTTCTCGCAATATATCGATCGAAGTTACGTGAGCATGTCTTTCTTATAATCTCTGTAGTAGGGACACTACTATCTTGTATATGTACACTTTTTGAAATTTTAAAATAAGACACCTGTATATATGCCACCCTTAAATGTAAAATAAAACTAATCTTTATTGATTTTGTTTCAGTATGACGACGACAGTATAGGTGTACCAACAGCTTTAGGCTCAAGTGCTATACTCGCCACGCTATACTTTTGTTGAACATACAAAATATCATACTGATAGTTTAAAATCAGATGTTACTGATGTTGTTGTAGCTGCTGATACTGTTTACTATGTCTACTTTTTCTAGACGATTTTTTATGCTTCTGAATAGATTTTCTAATATTCCAAGCACTGGTAAAATTAAATTATCAACAGTTATCGGCTTGTCCAGTTCTTCAAGGAAAGCCAGTTTAAAAGTATGACACTATGAAAAACGTGGAACTTTTTCTGATAAAGGATACAACTTTTTAAGCGATGAATCTCAACTGACTTTATAAAAAGCCAACAATGTGCGCCTGCCTAATATTGAAATCTTGTTCTACAATGCAAATCAAGTTATATCCGCCATTTAAAAGCACAAAGAAGAACTAAATATGTACACATTTTATCATGGAAAGGTAGTAATACAAGTAATGAATAATATTTTCACAAACTAGATCTTTCACAAATATATAACAACAAATAAACACTTACATTTTTCGAAGAAATTACATTAAAACATCGAAACGTTGTGGATTGTTGCAAATCAAAGTACTACTGACTCCTTGGTTTTTTATTCAGCTTAGTCGAGACATGTAGGTGCCACGTTAGTCATACCTGAAAATATTGGCGAACAGCCAACCGTTCAGCAACAGTATTTATGGACTTTGCAGGACATATAATATTTGTTTCAATATTCTGCAATGGTTTAAACCTCCAAAACAAACCGCCACCATTAACATGCCTTACAGGATTCATTAATGTGATATATTTTCTGAAGTTTTTCATGCATTATATTTTAGCTAGGAACTGGATCTTCCTGTCTGAGCACATTATGCTTCTATAAAAGTTTGACTGCTTTGCTAGAAAAGCCTCTGCAACTTTTCATCCACACAGTACTGTATTCCTATCCTCTGCAACAATTCATCCACACAGTACTGTATTTCTATCCTCTGCAACAATTCACCCACATAGTACTGTATTACTGGTCCTATCCTCTGCAACAATTCACATAGTACTGTATTACCGGTCCTATCCTCTGCAACAATTCACATAGTACTGTATTACTGGTCCTATCCTCTGCAACAATTCACCCACATAGTACTGTATTAATGGTCCATTCCTCTGCAACAATTCAACCACATAGTACTGTATTAATGGTTTTATCCTCTGCAACAATTCACCCACATAGTTATGTATTACTGGTCCTATCCTCTGCAACAATGCAGTTATATAGGCTTGTGGTATTGGCTGTTTCCGCTTTAACAATGATGTCACATGGCAGTGCAGTACTGATTCTATCCATTTGACCAAATCACGCACAGTAACATGTATTAGTGGCCCTAAGAACTGCACCAATTCATCAACATAGACTTGTGCTACATACTCTTTCGACTGCACCAATTCATCAACATGGATATGTGTGATGACCCTATCAACGGAATTTAGTACCGACCCTATCTACTGAAGAAAATAATCAGCCACAATAGATTATATAACTGACCCTAGACTTAACCTGGACTTTCATGCGTTTGTGTCTGTGTGAATGTGGGTTTTTTCAAGACTTTTCAGAAAGCTTTAGCAATTTGAGTCATCTCTCTACAATGTCGGCAGTGTGGTAATTTAGAATGATGTGGAGCATCGGGGCATCATGTAACATACATGTATCATAATTCTCCACATTTTATTATCATGACTTTTGCAATTTCTCTAGTGGATAATATTTTGAATTATTTTTGGATTAATTTTGGAATTGATTCTTAAAAGCGTAAGTTTATTTTTCTTTTCTGAAAAATATTTGTACTCAATAAATTGTTATTAAGTTTGACAAGCTTGTTATTTTCACTCTTTCTATGTTACTGTTTATTCGAACCTAAGCACGTAACATAGAAATTGGGAGCTCGTCCGAGATTAAGATCGATTGGAATTTGGCTAGAAATTTTTTCAGAAAACTTATGTTTTAAATTTGAATACCCGTAGTTCTAGAATGTTTTTTTTAAAAATCTTTAGTGAGATTGACAGGCTTGTAAAATGACATCTAAAGTAAAAATACTTCTTTCTAATCCTACTCAAGAGCAATTAGATCTTTTCAAAAAAGATGAGTTGATGCAACTTGCCAGAAAATATGATCTTTCTGAAGTCAAGGCTTCTTTCACAAAACAAGATATCAAAAAGATTTTGGTCCAATATTTGGTAGAAGAGAATGTTTTGGAAAAAAAGTGCTTTAATCTCGGTCAGTAAGTCTGCATCAGACTCTGACATAAAAATGATGAAATTAGAATTACAATTCAAGATGGAATTAGAGTTAAAGAAGCTGGAATTTCAGGAGAGAGAGAGAGAGAGAGAGACAGAGAGACAGAGAGACAGAGGGAGAGACAGAAAAGAAAGACAATTACAATAAAAAACAGAAGAGAGAGAGAGAGAGAGGAAAGGGAGAAAGAAAGACAATTACAATATGACAAAGAGAAGGAAGAAAGGGAATATCAATGTAGAATGAACAAAATAGAGCTGGCAAGTGAAAAACGCCTTCATACTTCAAGTCCAAATTTAATTATTGATTTTGCAAGGAATATTAGATTAGTGCCTCCTTTCAAGGAAAAAGAAGTAGACAAATATTTTATTCATTTTGAAAAAGGTGCAGAAAATTTAAAGTGGCCAAGGGAGCATTAGACTCAGTTAGTGCAATTTTGTACTCACTGGTAAGGCTAGTAAGATTTACACTTAACTGTCTGTTTACCAATGTGGTGACTATGATGTGGTTAAAGATTGCATTCTAAGGGGTTATGAGTTAGTCACTGAAGATTATCGACAAAAATTCAGAAATTACAGAAAAAAAGCTGGACAAACTTATGTCCAATTTGCTAGAGAAAAATAGCAGTTGTTTGATAGATGGTGCTTAGCCAAGAAATTCGAACAAGATTATCAAAATCTCAAGCAAATGATATTAATTGAAGAGTTCAAAAACTGTGTCCATAGTGACGTTAAAACTTATCTCGATGAGCATAGGATTGAAACCTTGGAGAATGCTGCTCGAGCTGTTGACGAATATTCTTTGACACATAAAGTTAATTTTGTTAACAAGACTTCTACTCAACAGTCTTCTGGCAGAAAAGTATTTCAGCCTAATACAAGCACTTCTAAAACTCAACCTAGCACAACTTTTAAAAATCAAGCTTCAGAGAAGCTTGATTCCAGATCCTTGTCTCTTCCGACGTGTACCTATTGCAAGAAAAGGGAACAAGTTATTTCTGATGGCTACAAATTGTAAAATAGGAATCAGAATCAAGACAGACCTGTTCCAAATGCTCTTATTTATAAGAGTTCAAAGTCACGGTCATGTATTGAAAGAAATACATTTGTTGGGTCTAATAAATCTCTCTGATTTCATTATGTAGAATTATCAACCATTCATATCGAATGGTTCTATATTACTCTTGGGTGAGCCAATCCCACCCCTATTAAAATTTTAAGGGACACAGGAGCTTCTCAGAGTCTTTTATTGTTAGGTACATTGCCTTTTTCTGAGAAGTCTTCAAATGAAAGTGTTCTTATTCAGGGAGTAGAGTGCGGCTTTGTTAATGTTCCTCTCCATTGTGTAAATTTGTCATCAGACTTAGTGTCAGAACCTGTGACAGTCGGAACTGTCTCGGTTTTACCCGTTGAGGGCATTCATTTATTGCTAGGCAACGACTTAGCTGGAGACAAGGTTGTGGCTAATCCACTTGTAACTGAAAAGCCTGATTGGGATCAGAAAGTTGATCCAATTGAAAAAGAATTCCCTGATATATTTCAAGCTTGTGCAGTTACCAGAGCTATGGCAAAGAAAGCTCTTGAGAATGATGTTGATGAAGGCAGCATTCCTATAGCTGACACGTGTATAGGTCAGGCTTTTGATGAGGTCACTTTTATTCCTTGTTTGGATCAATCAGAAGGTATTGATCATAGTGATCCTCTTTTAACAACTCATTTTCTTTATTCTTATTAGGGTGATAACCGACAGTCACTTGTCGTCGAACAGGAAAAAGATCTTGATATCTCCTGTTTGTTTCAAAGGGCCATAAGTGATACTGAAGCCACTGAAATTCCTGTCTGTTATTTCATTAAAAATGGAATTCTTATGAGAAAATGGAGACCTCCCGAGGTACCTGCTGGTGATGAGTGGTCAGTGAACTATCAAATTGTAGCTCCAAAACCTTACAGACAGAAAATACTTAATCTGGCCAATAAAACTTCTTTGGCTGGTCATTTAGGGATTAATAAAACTTATCACAAGATCTTGACTCACTTCTATTGGCCAAAAATCAAAAGTGATGTTGCCAAATACTGTAGATCTTGTCATACTTGTCAAATGGTAGGAAACACAATCAGAAGATACCTAAGGCTCGTCTACAACCTATTCCTGCCTTTGACGAACCATTCAGTAGAATTACGGTAGATTGTGTAGGTCCCTTACCCAAGACCAAGTCATATAACCAATACCTGTTGACCATTATGTGTGCGTCAACAAGGTTTCCGGAGGCAATTCCGTTAAGGAATATAAAATCTAAAACAATAGTACAAGCTTTGATACAGTTTTTTTTTAAACTCAGTATGGCCTTCCTAAATCTGTTCAGTCTGATCAAGGTTTAAACTTTATGTCTGGAATTTTCCAACAAGTTATATATGAATTGGGCATTCAGCAATTCAAATCTTCTGCCTATCATCCTGAGAGCCAAGGGGCATTAGAAAGATTCCAATAGACTTTGAAAAATATGATCCGATCATATTGTTTTGATACGAATAAAGATTGGGATGAAGTCATTCATTTACTATTGTTTGCTGTTAGAGAATCAGTTCAAGAACATTTAGGCTTCAGTCCCTTTGAACTGGTTTTTGGACACACTGTGCGTGGACCATTGAAGTTAGTGAAAGAGAAACTTCTCTCTAATGAAGATACCGAGATCAATCTTCTTGATTATGTTTCCGATTTTAGATACAAATTGTCAAAGGCTTGTGAGGTCGCAAGAGCAAATCTGCACTCTGCTCAATCTAAAATGAAATCAAGATATGATAAAAAATCGAAGGAAAGGAGTTGTCAGCCTGGTGATAGATTCCTTGCTCTCTTATCAATGCCACAAAACCCTATTCAGGCAAATATTATGGTCCCTACACAGTTGACAGGAAAATTAATTACTTAAATTACATCATAAATACTCCTGAGAGGTTTACACAAAAACAACTCTGCCATATAAACATACCATCGAAAATTTTGTTTAAATTTTTCTATAATTGCAGAACCCCTGACAAATTTATTAAAGAAGAACAAGTTCTTTTGGACTGAAAAATGTCAAAGACTTTTGACAAATTAAAAGCCATACTTGAAACAGCAACAGTTCTTGCAGCTCCAAATTTCAGTCAGTCTCTCATATTATCTGTCGATGCAAATAATGTTGGTGTTGGAGCAGTTCTTATTCAAGAAGACAAAAATGGTATTGAACATCCAGTGTACTATTTTTCAAAGAAATTAAATCCGCACCAAAGAAATTATTCAACTATCGAGAAGGAATGTTTGGTATTGATTTTGGCTTTACAACATTTTGAAGTTTATCTAAGTTCAGCTCCTTCTTCGATTATAGTTTATAGTGACCACAACCCACTTACTTTCATCGGCAAGATGAAAAATTAAAATCAAAGCTGACTAAGGTGTGGTTGTTGTTGCAGGAATATAACCTTGACATTCGGCACATCAAGGGGAAAGATAATATAAAGATAATATAATAGCAGATGCTCTTTCCCGTGTATAGCAATATCTTATATCATATACACTGTAATTTATACTAGGTTTTTTTAAAACCTCAGGTGCAAATTGGTTTGTGCTAAAAAGAAAGTTTTATCTTTTTATTTTATGGGGGAAGGTGTTACGTATATAAGTCATCTATATTTTTATTATTGTTTGTTTGTTAGATTTAAATTTGGCATTTTAAGTTTTAAGATTCATTCATTGAAGGGAGGGGGGTGACCTGTACTTTTATAGTGTAAACACTGTTGACCCCGTTTCTGACCTGGCTTCAGAGTTGTTAACAAGCTTTTAAAATGATTGGTTGGTTCCAAGGACACGATGGAGTAAAGTATAAACATCTTTCTAATTTATTTGGATCATACGCAGTTTGCGTGATTTCTTGAACGTGAAATTATTCTGAGAGATTATGGAAGGTCGTGACCCCTTTCTTGTATACGTAAAAACAAGCTATATAAATTATGTTTTGAAGCGAGCTATTCAGTAGAAGAATTGGGCTTTTAGAATATTAAAACGTGTCTTCTTTTTGAGTTATTTTTAATTACCGTGTACTGGAAATTGTGTCAATTCTTTTGGAGCAAGATGAATTTTTTTTGGTAATTATCTGGAAAAGAATATGTGCTCATAGATTTTCTTTAACAAGAACTGATTTCATCAAGTGATATCGTCTTCCATATTGGATACATCGCTGGAATTCGAACTTAGAATTATTTGGACATTTCATTGTCAGAACTTTTGCAATTTCTCTAGTGGATAATATTTTGAATTTTTTTGGGGATTAATTTTGGAATTGATTCTTAAAACCGTAAGTTTATTTTTCTTTTCTGAAAAATATTTTTACTCAATAAATTGTTTATTAAGTTTTACAAGCTTGTTATTTTCACTCTTTCTATGTTACTGTTTATTCGAGACTAAGCGCGTAACCTTTGTCAAATAACTAAATTTAGCTCTTTCTTAAGCTCCTTCACAATCATGTGATCGTGATCACAGATACAATCTTATAAATATACACCATTTGAAGCTTAATTAATGTGTACAACAATAATGTTGGGTATGCGGTTGGAACATATGTATACACATATATTGGCAGAAACCAAGCATAGATAGTCTACAACAAGTACTTATATTAAAGGTTTACAACTGGCAAATACCTTGGTAAACAATCCAATATAGACTATTCTTCATCGTTGTCTAGTTCTCGCAATCAATTGATCGAAGTTACGTGCGCATGTCTGATTGTAAATGACTCTAGTGGTGAATGTCAACTGTTTGTTCAAATTTTAAAATGACACACCTTTATTTATGTCACCCATAAATATAAAATAAGAGTAGAACTTTATTGATTTTGTTTCAATATGACTACAACAGTATAGTTGTACCAACAGAATCTCAACTAATTGCTATAAAAATCCAACAATGTGTGTCCGCCTAATATTGAAAACTTTCTATATAATGCAAATCATGTTATATCCGTCATTATAAAAAGACGAAGAAGAAGAAAATACTATTTTTTACACATTTGGTCATCGAGAGGTTGTAATAAAAGTTATGTTATAAGTCATATTTTATCAAACTAAATCTCTTATAGATCTCTGATAACAATACAATACTTACATGTTTTTGAAGACATTTCTCCAAATCAAAGTGCTTCTGATTCCATGTCATATTTATCTCAGTCCTAAAACTAGGCATAAATAGGCAAACCGATCGAGGTTACGTGCGCATGTCTTATTGTTTATCAATCTAGTGGGGAATATCTATTGTTGGTACTTTTGTGCACATTTTAAAATAGCACACCTGTATATGTCAACTATTAATGTAAAATAAAACTAGACCTTTATTGATTTACTTTCAATATGACTACATCAGTACAAGTGTACCAACAGCTTTACGCACAAGTGCTATACTCATTGAATTATACAAATTGGGGAACATACAATATAATACTGATAGTTTAAAATCAGTAATAACTGATGTTGTTGATGTTGCTATTGTTGACTGTTTACTTTTTCTAGACGATTATTTATGCTTTTGTATAGATGTTCTAATAGTCTAAGCACTGGTAGCATTCAATTATCAACGGAGTTAACGGCATATCCAATTCAACAAGGAAAGCCAGTTTACAAGTATGACACTATGAAAGCTATCGGTCTTTTTGTAATAAAAGATGCAATATTGTTCAATTGTTAAAGCCTCCAAAACAAACCGCCGTCAGCAAACAGACGTACAGGATTCATTAATGAAATTCTTTAATCTAAGTTCTTCATAATTATATTTTAGCCAGTAACTTGATCTTCCTATCTGAGCACAGTCTGCTTATATAAAGGTTTGGCTTCATTCCATGAAAATGGACATATTTATTATTATTATTATTATTATTATTATTATTATTATTTTTATTATTAAAATGTGCGGATTTAACTCAGATTCAGAACAGAGTACCTGGCAGCTTAGTCCACTAGGGCTTGTAGATACATGGGGTTGTTTTACTGCCGTTAACCACTGCACCAAGTCACCCCCGGTAGCTTGTACTAATGACCGTATCCACTATACCAATGTAATTACATGGGCGTGCAGTACTGACTCTAACCACTTCGCCAATACACGCACAGGAACATGTATTACTAGCGCTATCAACTGCACCAATTCATCTAAATAGAAATGTGGTGAGGACCATATCAATGGCATTTTGTACTGTCCCTAACCACTGAAAACAAATCAGCCACAATAGCTTGAAATACTGGCCCTAGACCTAACCTGGACTTTCGCGCTTTTGCGTGTGTTTGTGTCTGTGTGAATGTGTGTTCTTTTAAAACGTTTAAGAACGCTTTAGCATTTGGAGTCATGTCTCTACAATGTTTAGCAGTGTGGCAATTTAAAGTGATGTCTAGCATGGGGGCATCGTGTAACAGACATGTCTCAATATACCCCACCCCGTCACATTATAACAACACCAGGCCGCCCATTCATAACAGTAACCTCTTAATGCTGAGCGTTAAACGTGGCCACTGCTATTACCATGTAACATATTGATAATTTTGGATATGGATCGAATCCGCGACCTATTGCATCCATGGCTGATGATCTAACCACTTAGGTCATCAGAGCGGTCCAAGTGTTTCTGATTGTGCTATATTTCTACATTTGTCTTTCTGTTATCTTCCCGTCAGAGTACAGTACATTTATACCAACGTTTACACGCAGTTAAATAAAATAAACATTATTATTATTATTATTATTATTATTATTATTATTATTATTATTATTATTATCTGAAGAAATACCTGTATTAGTAGTAGTGGCGAAAGAACCAAGGGACACCTGGAGAGAAACAGACCCTCAAGAAGCTAATGGAAACTTTTCATACATACGTTGGTAACAATGACCACTAGGTCACTGGGGGCTTTTATTTTTATTATTATTATTATTATTATTATTATTATTATTATTATTATTTTTATTATTATTGGTAGTAGCAATAGTAGGCACAGTTTATTATTCGTCTTTCGCATGAAGTATACATGTGAACAGAAGTCAAACAACAAATACAAACAATTAAGACAGTACCACAGATGGTAAAGCTGTAGTGTGCAAAAGTTTTTTTTTAATTTTAAAAGGCATTAGTAGTAGCATTATCGTTATTATTATTATTATTATTATTATTATTATTATTATTATTATTAATTACCATTAATTACTATTGTTATTAGTAGTAGTATTATCATTCTTCTTCTTATTTTTATTATTAATATTATTTCTATCTTAATTATTAATAGCAGTATTATCATTATTATGATTATTATTATTATTATTATTATTATTAGTAGTAGTAGTAGTTGTAGGAGTAGTAGTAGTTGTAGGAGTAGTAGTAGTAGTAGTATTTTCATTAGTAACAACATATATCGTCAAATAATTAAATCGAGCCCTTTCTTAAACTCGTTCACAATCACGTAATTGCAGACAATATTCCTGTAAATATGCAACATTGGAAGCTCACATTGTACAATAACAATTTTGCATATGCGATTGTAACACATGCATACACATATATTGGCACAAACCAAGGATGTATATAGTCAACAACTACTTAAACAGGAAGATTTGAAACCTCACATACAAGACAAATATAAACATAGATTATCCTTTCTCGTTGTCTAGTTCTCACAATAGATCGATCGAAGTTACATGAGCATGTCTTTCTTATAATCTCTATAGTAGGGACACTTCTATCTTGTATATGTACACTTTTTAAAATTTTAAAATAAGACACCTGTATATATGTCACCCTTAAATGTAAAATGAAACTAATCTTTGTTGATTTTGTTTCAATATGGCGACGACAGTATAGGTGTACCAACAGCTTTAGGCTCAAGTGCTATACTCGCCACATTATACTATTGTGGAATAGACAATATCATACTGATAGTTTAAAATCAGATGTTACTGATGTTGTTGTAGCTGCTGCTACTGTTTACTTTATTTACTTTTTTCTAGACGATTATTTATGCTTTTGAATAGATGTTCTAATATTCCAAGCACTGGTAAAATTAAATTATCAATATTTATCGGCTTGTCCAGTTCTTCAAGCAAAGCCAGTTTAAAAGTATGACACTATGAAAAACATCGGACATTTTCTGATAAAGGATACAACCTTTTAAGCGTCGAGTCTGAACTAATTGTTATAGAAAGCCAACAATGTGCGCCCGCCTAATATTGAAATCTTGCTCTACAATGCAAATCAAGTTATATCCGCCATTTAAAAGCACAAAGAAGAACTAAATATGTACACATTTTATCATGGAATGGTAGTAATACAAGTAATGAATAATATTTTCTCAAACTAGATCTCTCACAAATATCTAACAACAAGGAAACACTTACATGTTTCGAAGAAATTACATCAAAACGTCGAAACGTTGTGGATTGTTGCAAATCAAAGTGCTACTGACTCCTTGGTTTTTTATTCAGCTTAGTCGACAAATGTAGGTGCCACGTCAGTCATACTTGAACATATTGGCGAAATGCCAACCGTTCAGCAAAAGTATTTATGGACTTCGCAGGACATATATTTGATTCAATATTCTGCAATGGTTAAAACTTCCAAAAACAAACCTCCGCCATTAAAAAGCCTTACTGGATTCATTAATGTGATATATTTTCTGAAGTTTTTCATGCATTATATTTTAGCTAGGAACTTGATCTTCCTTTCTGAGCACATTCTGCTTATATAAAGTTGTGGCTGCTTTGCTAGAAAATTATTATTATTATTATTATTATTATTATTATTATTATTATTATTATTATTATTACAATGTATAGGTATAAATCAGATTCAGCCAAAATACATAATGGCCTAGGCCATACAAGCTTGTAGTACTGGTCCTATCCTACGCAACAATTCATTCACATAGTACTGTATTAATGGTCCTATCCTCTGCAACAATTCACCCACATAGTACTGTATTCCTATCCTCTGCAACAATTCACCCACATAGTACTGTAATCCTATCCTCTGCAACACTTCAACACCATAGTACTGTATTACTGGTCCTATCCTCTGCAACAATTCACCCACAATTCACCCACATAGTACTGTATTCCTATCCTCTGCAACAATTCACCCACATAGTACTGTATTCCTATCCTCTGCAACACTTCAATACCATAGTACTGTATTACTGGTCCTATCCTCTGCAACAATTCATCCACATAGTACTGTATTCCTATTCTCTGCAACAATGCAGCTACATAGGCTTGTGGTATTGGCTGTATCCACTCTAACAATGATGTCACATGTCAGTGCAGTACTGATTCTATCCACTTGACCAAATCACGCACAGTAACATGTATTACTGGCCATAAGAACTGCAACAATTCATCAACATAGACTTGTGGTACTTACTCTATCAACTGCACCAATTCATCCACATGGATATGTGTGATGACCCTATCAACGGAAATTAGTACCGACCCTATCTACTGAATAAAATAATCAGCCACAATAGGTTATATAACTGACCCTAGACTTAACCTGGACTGTGTGTTTGTGTCTGTGTGAATGTGGGTTTTTTCAAGACTTTTAAGAAAGCTTTAGCAATATGAGTCATGTCTATACAATGTCGGCAGTGCGGCAATTTAGAATGATGTGAAGCATTGGGACATCATGTAACATACATGTATCATAATGTTCCACCCAGTCACATTATAACGACTCCAGGCCGACCTGTTATAACACTAATATCTTAATGCTGAGCGTTAAACGTGGCCGCTACAAGTACCATTTAACATTATAAGCTTTGGATATGACTAATCCGTGACCTCCCGCATCCATGACTGACGTTCTAAGCACTTATATCATCAGAGGGATCCAAACGTTTCTGATTGTGCTATATTTCTTAATTTGTCTTTCTGTTATCTTCCATTGAGAGTACAGTACATTTATATCAACCTTTAGATACAGTTATCGAAAATGAACATAAGTAGTAGCTGAAGTAGTACCTTTAGTAGCCGTAGTAGTAGTAGTCGTGGTAGTAGTATTAGTAATTATAGAACTATTAGTAATGGCGAAAGAACACAAGGACACCTAGAGAAAAACCACAGACATTCAAGAAGTTAATTTAACCTTTCATACATACATTAGTAGATCCGTGCCTCGAACTTGTGCAAAGTGATCTGCGATGCATTAGTGATATGAAAAGGCCAGCGGCGTTTTACTACTATGTCACCCGGGTTATTTTCTATAATAATAATAATAATAATAATAATAATAATAATAATAATAATAATAATAATAATGATAATAATAATAATAATAATAATAATAATAATAATGATAATGATAATAATAATAATAATTATTATTATTATTATTAGTGGTAGTAGTAGTAGTAGTAGCATTAGCAGTAGTATTAGTATAAATATTCACAGCTTGTTTCTTCTTTCCCCCGAAATACGCACGCACGCACGCACGCACGCACGCGCACACACACACACACACACACACACACACACACACACACACATACATACATACATACATACATACATACATACATACATACATACATACATACATACATACATACATACATACATATCCATGTTTTTGTTCTTAGGAAAGTATCGATCAGAAACATCAAACAAATCCAATATTAATTTTGAATTCAATATGTAATAATGAGATTTTCCATGTGACTATAAACATCTTGACTGTTGGAATGTGATTTTCATCCAAAACGAACCGCTCACAACATAGTAATGATAAAAAACAATTGGAATGAATAATATAAACATAATCGGATCAAATGTAATGACAAGATTACTTTATATTCATCGTTTTAAAATCAAACATGTTCAAAAGAGATCGACACATGTTTTAATAATATAAAAATATAATAATAATAGTAATAATAATAATAATAATAATAATAATAATAATAATAATAATAATAATATGTTTCCTTGAAATCAGCGATATAAGAATGTCAGCACAGAAAGTGGCAGGACGTCTAGTAAAACCTGATTTTATCATGTCTTTGATCGCGACCGCAGAGAGAGTGACCCGAACACCTTTTATGATCTTTGATGGCGTTATTGAAGTGTTTTATCTGACGAGTTGTCAGTGATAGTTTATTCTGACCACCAGACAATGTAATTGTGCTTCAGCGATATTGTGGTTCCATATTTTTTAGCTGACTCCGATTGCAATTTTTTAATTTGACCTGGAGTTAACGTAACACTAACATGACTATATGACATTTTAATTAATAACAGATTGATCTAATTGTCTACATGTTTTCCACTGTCGCATCAACTAATCTCATTCTTCTACCAACACATTCGAGTAGCATTGATTTGTCGCTGAGAATAACAGCAACTGCTCTATAATTTCTGTAAACAATTGGTGGATCTGTATCCATAACAGGAAGAGCTGTTAAACGAGCTCTGAAATGTATGTCAATGACGGATTGTCTGGTTAAGTCAAGATGTTCCAGCGAAAAGTAGTAGCTGGGATATACGTTTTTAAAATCCCATTGTGATATTTGCAAACCGCTATCTACATTATTATCGCGTCCCATAAATGTCATCAACCTATGATACGCGCGTGCTATTTAGTTTTGATCGTAATTAAGTAACATATCATCGGATGGTTCCTGTCAGCCGTTTATCCTCAACGAGTCTTCATTAACACCGAGTTTATCAAATATCATATGGCTGCGTACTTGTGACCCAACTCTCACCTTATCCTGTAACGCAATAAATATATGACGCAGCGCAGCAACACCTTGTTTTGCTGCCATGTGCCAAGTGAATACACCATTGACAGTAGACTGCATAATATCTGTTGTTGTTAGCCATGATATCAATGATTTTCCTCCATGATCCATAAATGATAGTAATTTTTTCTCTGCGGTGATTGATGGAGTCATTACTGGCATCCACAGTTTTGTTATATTGACTTTACAATCAACAGCACCAGTACGAAAGATTGCATCATTATCATCTCCCTTTCGCACGAGGATTATTGTATGTTTCACCCCATATATAACTTTTCTAATATTTATGCAAAATTCAAATATATGAGATAGAGGACTCGGGCATGAAAATAATCTACGCTGTCCTTGCAACATTGATACGCGTGTTGCAAACCCTAGGTTGTAACGAGTATTATCATTTTTTACAATATCAAAAGCATCATCTGGTCTTATTTCATGACCACCATTATCAATTGGTTGTGGATCACAAGATGTAGCTACTGGTGACCGTAATTTTATATACTTATTGTTTTCAGCGTAATCATTAGTATACTTTGCAAACATCATAGATGGACCTGCCGATCTTGTAAAATCATTAGAATATCTTGCTAACCCCATTTCTCTTCCATCAATCATATATCTAGCACTCTCAAATAGCGCTATAATACCTTTATTGACAAAGCCGACTTTGGCACCAAGTGCATATGACGGATCATTAGCAGCATGATCATTTGTTAAAATTTCCCCTTCTACTTCAATAAAAGCTTCAGCGGGTAGAAAGTATTTGCTAGTATACTGGACTTGAAGTTCAATTCTTGATCGACTATTTGATTGTATTGCATTATAGGAATAAAACTGATAATCGCGTACAGAATCATTCTTGGGTACTGGGGCGTCCATATCAAACGCTGAATCAGGAGCCGATTTGAATATCTTATTATATATTTCTTGATCCAAAATCGCGATCTCGCTCGCTCGCGATTTCAAACCACTTCCCGCTCTCATATTTGCAGTAATATTTCCCTGAGTGTCATATCCTTCATTTATACGTGATTCTATATTGTATTGCATTATAGGAATAAAACTGATAATCGCGTACAGAATCATTCTTGGGTACTGGGGCGTCCATATCAAACGCTGAATCAGGAGCCGATTTGAATATCTTATTATATATTTCTTGATCCAAATCGCGATCTCGCTCGCTCGCGATTTCAAACCACTTCCCGCTCTCATATTTGCAGTAATATTTCCCTGAGTGTCATATCCTTCATTTATACGTGATTCTATATTCTGATACACTGTTTATAATTTTACTAATACTCGCGGGTAAACGTTCCGTAGATGGTAGTGGTCCAAATGACGAAATCATTGTTGGTTTCCTTCTTCGCCGAACTATGCTACTAGTTTTTTTTTTTTAGCCGCGGAAAATGCTTTCCTGGCAACATCACCAACAGCGCCTTATAACGAATAACATCAATAGCTTTCATTGATAATTGTTTTGTGATTGGTGCTATTTTTGGAGCCATTCTTGCAAATAACCCTGCAATGGTATTGCCGAGACCATCTCCACAGTACGCTCTTTAAACAAGCAATCGTGAGTTTACTACGTAAGTCATGGATGGTTTATTGTGGTTGTAGTGAATGATCATCTTATTTAAATGACAGTTATCTAATCGTGAATTGCTAGCAATTTCGGTGATTAATCACTGTGGTAACCGTCCACTATCTCATCAATAAACTCTCGGTATACACTAATATCCATGATAACGCCCTCAAATAGTCGTCTGGAGATATCAGCGGCCTCAATAACTATTTCCGGTGAGTTATTTCCGGCTCGTTTCCCTCCTACGAGAATTTCTAATCGTGTCATATCCCCAAGAATACTATTATGACAACGAACAAGACCACTACCTGAAACCCCTCTTGGAACGGAGTTTCGAGTTCCACTCTTAGAAAACCCCTTACCGGTAGACCCAATTGCACCTTGTATGGGATCAACTGCGGCTCTTACTTTTATTTCCTCGGGGGGGGGGGGGGGGGGGGTTCATATGGTGCTGGCAAACCACTTTTTATAACATCTTTTTTATTCATATAACGCCGAAAATCATCATCCTGTTTAATTCTAATTCCACCGTGATTTGCCATATATATATATTTCTGTACCAGGTGTCAGCGGTTTTTATAGAGTTTTCAAATCCATCTTTTATATATTTTTCTCTTATTTTTTTTTAAATGAATTAGCAGCAAAATTAGCTAATACATCATCCGTAAAAGTGTTATTAATTTCATACAATGCCCCATTCGAAAATATATTTTCAGGTAAATATTTTGTATCGCTCGAAATTTCTTTTTCTTCTTCAAGTTGTTGTTGTCGTTGTTGTTCCTGAAGTCGTGCATCTTCTTCATCTTCAAGTTGTTCTTGTTTTATTCTTTGTTGTTCTTGTACTCGTTGTTCACGTTGTTCTTGTTCTCGTTGTTCCTTAAGTTGTACAGTGGCTACTATATCACCAGGAAGTGTTTTTAAAGAATCCTTTGTTAGCTTGGATCTCTTTGCTGTTTTTTCAAGTACAGGAAGAAGGGCATGTTTCTTTCCATCGTTGTTCCTCAGGAATATCTCCCCATATGGCTTTTTTAGTGGTCGATACGACCTTTCCGGTTGCAGTGGTTATTGGTTTGAATAATTGTTCGGTACCCGTTGTGATGGCGGCTTCAAATTCTTGTCTTGCTTTTAGCTTATTTCGAACGGAATCACAAACCAGAATAAATCTCTTAATCGAGCCAATCTCTCGAGGGGTGATCTAGTTGTTAGGGCGTCACCTACCATTATAAATATAATATACGATCTAAATTGTAAGTGAAAAATCCACAGCAAGCTACGCGTTTCAATTGTTTCATAAAAATCGAGGGCCTAAACCCCAGGAATTCATTTAGAGAAAATCATTTTTCATGAAATCTTGTCGACGGATTAGCCAAAAACAGTACAAAAACAATGAAAAAAGCATCGAAGATTCGACGATCACGATGTAAAGCACCATCACAAGAATATAAATTTTATAAAAATCGCTGATTGATATATTTGTTCTGTAACAAATGGTACTGAGGCTCTACAAATATCGAAATACTTTACAGCTTCATTCAATTATTGAAATACTCTTTCTTCGTTATTTTCTGTATTAAATAGTTTTATAGGTTTCGCATTTTTTGAGTGTTTTCCAGTCCCCCCTCGTTTGGTGTTTTCACTTTGTGTAATAGACTGTAGATTCGATAAAGAATTGTTCTTAGGATTGGAATCAATATGATCGATTGCAAATCCATCTTTTATCAATCCATTGAAACACTCGTATACGATTCTGTGACAGTAATATTTTTTTCCCTCCATCACCAAAGATAAGGTATCTCTGATTATTAACAACACTGACTGGTTTCTTCAACTTGCGGTGTCTGATAATACCATCACGAGATGCTTCATAATTGATGATCACAGGATGTGGTTGAAATTCTTGGATCATTTATAAACTATAATATTATTTGTCTAATTCATTATTTGGTTTAATTATTACTTATGAATCTATCAATGTAGTCTTGAGGTGTTCTTAAGATTTTGTTCTTGACAGAGTCAAGGACGCTGACACAGTCAGAGTCATTGATGGAATCTTTAACGGAGTCATTGATGGAATCTTTGATTCTATTATTATAATAGCGCTTTAGCTCTCTGTATCGCTTACAACCACAATTGAGATATAACTGCGACTTACCACGCACACCTACCCCATATCGTATGCAAGGTAACGACCCAAAACTCCCACGACGTACGCTTTGTGTAAATGATATCCGCAGAATTCGTTTCTGCATGATTTTTAACAAGTGGTTACTGATCCTATCATACGCCATTTGCAATGATTCATTATATAATAAATTTTGTATTTAAATACTTGTATTAATTATAATATGGAGGAGTTCGAGAGATTATCGAAAATTTCGCCTTGGAAAAATGTTGAATTTAATCTCGATAGAGTCTCCACTGATATACCAAAGGGTCTAATAAGTGATAGAAGCATGATAAGTAGAATCCGTGACGGTTTTAATGAATTCAAGCGCGATGGAGCATCTCACTACTAGTCAACATTTCGAATTGATGGTTGTGTTGATGCTACCATGAATACAAAGGAGCAGCTGTGATAATCTCGCATCTTGACAAGAAAAAGTATTTTAAAAGTATTCTTTTAGAGTGAAATTGATTATCCTCTCAGAAACAGGGGATTGGATTATACGCGACAAGTTTGAACCCATCCTGAAAAACAAGAGAACTGTCAATGTGAGTCAGGATTCCAAACGCGGAATTCCGACCGGGATTGACAAACCGTATTACGAGAGATCCTATCCTGTAACAGCAGTTGTTTATGGAATATATCCGATAAATGATAAACCGATTATTGAAAAATTAAAACCCATGAAATATTCGTCGCTGAATTGTGTAGCAGAAAGAAAAATAGAGCATTTTACAAATTTGTTGCGTGGTAACAAATTGACGGATCTAAGACGCAAAAAAATGAATGGTGATTAACAGTGAAGTAGAGCGGAGCAACAATTCAAAACGGCGAACTATATCGTACTGAAGCCTTCCACAACGAGATGAAACAACTAGCTAGTGGTTTTCCAACGGAACACGACGAACAATTATTAACAAACTATTTTACAATACCGTCAGTTGCAGCTCATTTCACGAGAAAGAGAAATATATCGAAACCAACACGCGCAGAATTTCTTTCAGATATCCAAGATTATTGTCTTGATTATGGCCATGGCGGATTATGGAATACAAAATACGACCCTGAAAACATCATTTCGGTTGATATGATTGCGTGTTATCCGATGAGCTTTCTTGGGTATGGAGAGTGTTCTGAGCATTTTAAACGATTTGGACATCCCACACATGAGATGACCCGTGTTGCGATTAATAGACCACTGCCCGATTTTGATTTGACCGGAATCGCTGGTGTGGTATCATTTAAATTGGCTAAAGGACTTCATCCGTGTTGTTATGTTTGGTTTGGTTGACACATCTCTGAAAAACACCTGGAATATCAACTTCTATATTTTGCCATCGTGTATCCTTGGGTCTATAACACAATGGCACTGGAAGTGTTGCAAATATTTCTTTGTGTGTGTTAAATAACTTCTGAAGTGTATTAGTATTAATAATCCTAATCATAAGATAAATTACGCCATTGAATTAAGTTTTCATTAGCTGTTGAGATTTGGCGGTTCCAGAAGAAAGCATAACATTCCCATTGGTTAGGTTAGGTCACATGAATAGGTGTTTGAGTGTGTGTGTGATTAGGATTTTTACCATACAATGTTTCAATTATATCACTACGATGTATGCAGTGTGGCTAGTTATAGCAATGTCCAGCACTGGGGCATTGTTCCGCAGACACGTTTCATGGTGTTTCGTCTAGTCACATTATTATGACACCAGGCGGACCAGTTCTAACATTAATCTCGTAATGCTGCGTGCCTAGCAAGGCAGCTGATAGTAACATTTTGAAAATCTTTGATATGACACGGCCGGGGTTCGAACCCACGACAATCCTTTTTCCTCTGTTGGTTAGAGGTGGACATTACCATATGAATATATATATATATATATATATATATATATATATATATATATATATATATATATTCAAATGTGATATCGTATCCATGATTTCAATGCCACATCCTGAGCAAATATAAATCAGCACTTTCTGTCATGTACAGGTACAAGAATTGAATCAATTAATATATGTTCATGCAACTTAATCTTGCTGTATATCTAGACCTGATAGTGTCCCATGTATTCATTGTCTTTTGTATTCGTATTGATCACCTGCCCGAAACGTTACGCTACACGACAAGGTAGGCCAGTGGCCTAATTCTTTATCTAGGCTGCCACTTTAGTACAGCTTCACATGTTTTGATGCAATTCTATCCAGTTCCAAACTTTAAATTGTAGCTGGCAGGTCAAAGTTATTGGTAGTGAAAATAGATAGGCATATAATGTGTTCCTTAAAGCCTCAAGGCTGTGTCATATCTTATTGTTTTGGTTTCATTTTCAAGATAAAATTTTAAAGCAAAGTTTTCTATATATTTTGCCATCAAGCCTTGTAACACTAATGTCAAGTAGTGGATGCTTCGGGTATGTCTTACGTATCCACCTTTGTTACGGACATTTCAGCTATGTTCCATGTATGGAGCGGTATAAAAAGGACGAATAGTTCATTAAAGATACAATTATGAAAATCAATACGAGTCAATTCAGTTTACATTTCGTATGAAGTTTTCCTTGTTTCTGTAATGGTAAGCAACCATTTTAAGTTCGCTACCAGGAGAGTAGTGTCTTGCGGATCAACACTAGTCAAAACTATTAAATGCATGTTTTTGATGAATGGGTCACAGTTAACATGGCGATCAATTTTTATGCAACTATCGGTGTGAAAGTAAAGGACTCAGTGTCCGAAGTTATGAATGTGAAATTTGGCTAATCCGATAGCAACAATGAATTCATTGCTAAAACTTCTGGAGGTGTTTATCTCTTTCCTAGTGTAACAACTCGTAGGAGTCTCAGGCATATTGCCTCAGTTTAGAAAAATTTTTGGCATTGTAAGAAAATCAGAGGACTCGAGTAGTCACCCTTTGGTACTGGCTTGCGTCACAAATGTCGTATACAAGCTTAGCAACCTTTATCCAAAATTGTGAGCATGAAAAAATTCGAAACTCACTCAAGTTCCAGTGAAGGTGCCTTCTTGACCATTGTGGTAACACTTTTAGTTCCTTAGATTACAAATTTCAACACATATATCACATAATTGAAAGAATAAATTTCCATCATAATGATTAGGCAAGATAGGATGGCTCAAGTGTGTTAATAAAATTTATTTATACATGATCAAAGCTGTGTGCTGAAGAATGTGTTCCTAATCAACATTTAAGGTGCTCCGTCGAAAATCATATATATATATATATATATATATATATATATATATATATATATATATATATATATATATATATTGCATTTATATGCATGTGTAATATACATATTGGATGAATGTAACGTGTGGTCTGTTGATTTCATTTGTCATAAATATGCTTTCGCATAAGATATTCCACAAGAAATATCATATTCGTTCTGAAACATTTTGTACACTAGTATTTGCCAAACAAGGTTGCCTGATTTTACTGTTGTCTGTTTATTAATTTGTTTCAAAGCATTTGACGCCATATCTCATTTAATTCATTATGTCACTTATCAGAGAAAGGTATTCCTGGTAAAGTCATGTATAATCGTAATATAAGGTACTTTGATTTATAATGGAATTTTAGTGATATCGTGTTAGGGATACCAGCGATCACACCCTAGTTGACCACAAAACGACGATTATAACTTTTGTAAGGATGGTGGCGGCACAGGTACATCATCGTGGCTTGCTATGATTACAAATCATCATCCAGTTAGTAATGTTAATAATTACTCCTTGGAAATTATCATCACCAGTCAGACTAAGATTGCATGTAATGTTTCCTTTCATTTCTGTATGGATCATCATCACGTGATACCTTGGACAAAATGTATCACTTCCTGGTGATTATACCTCATTAGAATCCCTAAGATTAAGTTCAAAATCCCAAACTTACTAAAAATAATGAAATACATATATTGTAGGGAACGAGGACTGGTTGGGGGAATTCAGACAACAATTAAATATACGACACTCAGTTGTGTACACAATAGGTCGAGTGCTAAAAGTAGAATTAATCTAATTTTAGGTACAGGGAGATTCCAACGGTATCGTTTTGTACAAAAACGTATTTTGGTTTCTAATCATCTAATCGATATTGGCTAATATATAGCAATATCCAGTTTGATTTAAGAGCGTATCAAAATAATGAGTATGTAAATTAAAATTAACGTAGATAGTACAATTATGTAACTACCTAAACTTCCAAACACGCAGCGAAACAAGGTCGGAAAATAGGTAATGCGAGATCTGTAGACTTAATTAAAGAGACACTAAATGACTATGCTCGATATGCTTGAATACCAGTGAGGCAAATATAATAACAACTACCTGGCTTATTGGTTTTCAATTTACTGTTTGGATTCCAGTTAGAGGAAGTCAAGGAGAGCTGCCAATATTTGAAAGAAAGAAAAAATAAGAAAGAAAAGACGAACATGCATAAAGTTATCAACGAAAATAGGAACGAAATAACATGTGGATTTTATTTTGGCAACTTTTGGTGGGTAAAATTAACTCTCATCATTAACAAGATTTAAAATTTTCCTTAAACCAAAACTGTGCAATTTATATGTTCACATTCTTCTAGAACCAGTGATGGTTTACTTCAGATTGATCGGCTCAAATTACATATTCACCGGAACAACACACACAAACACACACACACACACACACACACACATATCTGTACATACACACATACATACACACATACATGCACACATACATCTGTACATACACACATACATCTGTACATACACACATACACAAATATATCTGTACCTACCTACCTACCTACATACATAAATACATACATACATAAATACATACATACATACATACATACATACATACATACATACATACTTACATACATACATACATACATACATACATACATACATACATACATACATACATACATACATACATACATACATACATACATACATACATACATACACATTATATTGTTTATCGTATCCCAGTGTGAAACGTATTACAAAGAAACTTAAACTTATCCGGGCGAGATTATTATATATGAAGGAGTCAACAAATGTCATTCAAGAAACTTAAACTTAACCGGGCGAGATTATTATATATGAAGGAGTCAACAAATGTCATTCAAGAAACTTAAACTTAACCGGTCGAGATTATTATATATGAAGGAGTCAACAAATGTCATTCAAGAAACTTAAACTTAACCGGGCGAGATTATTATATATGAAGGAGTCAACAAATGTCATTCAAGAAACTTAAACTTAACCGGGCGAGATTATTATATATGAAGGAGTCAACAAATGTCATTCAAGAAACTTAAACTTAACCGGTCGAGATTATTATATATGAAGGAGTCAACAAATGTCATTTAAGAAACTTAAACTTAACCGGGCGAGATTATTATATATGAAGGAGTCAACAAATGTCATTCAAGAAACTTAAACTTAACCGGGCGAGATTATTATATATGAAGGAGTCAACAAATGTCATTCAAGAAACTTAAATATAACCGGGCGAGATTATTATATATGAAGGAGTCAACAAATGTCATTCAAGAAACTTAAACTTAACCGGGCGAGATTATTATGTATGAAGGAGTCAACAAATGTCATTCAAGAAACTTAAACTTAACCGGGCGAGATTATTATAGATGAAGGAGTCAACAAATGTCATTCAAGAAACTTAAACTTAACCGGGCGAGATTATTATATATGAAGGAGTCAACAAATGTCATTCAAGAAACTTAAACTTAACCGGGCGAGATTATTATATATGAAGGAGTCAACAAATGTCATTCAAGAAACTTAAACTTAACCGGGCGAGATTATTATATATGAAGGAGTCAACAAATGTCATTCAAGAAACTTAAACTTAACCGGGCGAGATTATTATATATGAAGGAGTCAACAAATGTCATTCAAGAAACTTAAACTTAACCGGGCGAGATTATTTTATATGAAGGAGTCAACAAATGTCATTCAAGAAACTTAAACTTAACCGGGCGAGATTATTATATATGAAGGAGTCAACAAATGTCATTCAAGAAACTTAAACTTAACCGGGCGAGATTATTATATATGAAGGAGTCAACAAATGTCATTCAAGAAACTTAAACTTAACCGGGCGAGATTATTATATATGAAGGAGTCAACAAATGTCATTCAAGAAACTTAAACATAACCGGGCGAGATTATTATATATGAAGGAGTCAACAAATGTCATTCAAGAAACTTAAACTTAACCGGGCGAGATTATTATGTATGAAGGAGTCAACAAATGTCATTCAAGAAACTTAAACTTAACCGGGCGAGATTATTATAGATGAAGGAGTCAACAAATGTCATTCAAAAAACTTAAACTTAACCGGGCGAGATTATTATATATGAAGGAGTCAACAAATGTCATTCAAGAAACTTAAACTTAACCGGGCGAGATTATTATATATGAAGGAGTCAACAAATGTCATTCAAGAAACTTAAACTTAACCGGGCGAGATTATTATATATGAAGGAGTCAACAAATGTCATTCAAGAAACTTAAACTTAACCGGGCGAGATTATTATATATGAAGGAGTCAACATATGTCATTCAAGAAACTTAAACTTAACCGGGCGAGATTATTATATATGAAGGAGTCAACAAATGTCATTCAAGAAACTTAAACTTAACCGGGCGAGATTATTTTATATGACGGAGTCAACAAATGTCATTCAAGAAACTTAAACTTAACCGGGCGAGATTATTATATATGAAGGAGTCAACAAATGTCATTCAAGAAACTTAAACTTAACCGGGCGAGATTATTATATATGAAGGAGTCAACAAATGTCATTCAAGAAACTTAAACATAACCGGGCGAGATTATTAAATATGAAGGAGTCAACAAATGTCATTCAAGAAACTTAAACTTAACCGGGCGAGATTATTATGTATGAAGGAGTCAACAAATGTCATTCAAGAAACTTAAACTTAACCGGGCGAGATTATTATAGATGAAGGAGTCAACAAATGTCATTCAAGAAACTTAAACTTAACCGGGCGAGATTATTATATATGAAAGAGTCAACAAATGTCATTCAAGAAACTTAAACTTAACCGGGCGAGATTATTATATATGAAGGAGTCAACAAATGTCATTCAAGAAACTTAAACTTAACCGGGCGAGATTATTATACATGAAGGAGTCAACAAATGTCATTCAAGAAACTTAAACTTAACCGGGCGAGATTATTATATATGAAGGAGTCAACAAATGTCATTCAAGACTTAAACTTAACCGGGCGAGATTATTTTATATGAAGGAGTCAACAAATGTCATTCAAGAAACTTAAACTTAACCGGGCAAGATTATTATATATGAAGGAGTCAACAAATGTCATTCAAGAAACTTAAACTTAACCGGGCGAGATTATTATAT
Source organism: Unio delphinus (assembly GCA_029339505.1). Lineage (NCBI taxonomy): Eukaryota > Metazoa > Mollusca > Bivalvia > Unionida > Unionidae > Unio > Unio delphinus. The sequence continues at coordinate 4,372,317 of JAQISU010000047.1, read as the reverse complement.
ATGAAGGAGTCAACAAATGTCATTCAAGAAACTTAAACTTAACCGGGCGAGATTATTATATATGAAGGAGTCAACAAATGTCATTCAAGAAGAGTCTCTTAATTGTTTAAAAGAATCAATTGCATGCATTTTTCTCAGTTGTTCGATGTTTATTGAAAAAATATATGAAAAATGTATAAACACGAGAATGTTTGATGACTTAACAGTGCTCTTCGTAGTCATATTGAAATTCGCATGTACATAAATATTGCCTGCTATTACCTTTGGATTACATGACAGCGGGATAATACGGTTTTGTGAATGCAAATAAAGCCAGTATAAGTTGTTCGGGACAGATTACAAAATATTTTGATTTGTTTGTTTCAAAGGACAAACAGTACTTTTTGCAGTAGACATAATTTAAATATAATCAGTATTTTAAGCAACTGTTCTTAGCCTATCTTACGTGTAATAAACGAATAGTACTTACTTAAACAGATATGGCGCTATAGATTCAAGCGACAGGGAGCATCACTGAATTATTGAAAAATGGTGTTTCTCGCACTGGAGACCGAATGATATTAGTTGATCAAGATTTCATGTTCTATTACTCAAGTTCAGCTCGCATTTTATAGATATACACGAGCTGCTCGGTTATAAATCTGTGAATGTCTGAATTAATTTATACATATAACGGGGCAAATTGTGACTTTACAACTAGTTTCGTATGCACTTACGCAACGGATGTACCTTTATTTATTAAATGAAAATACCATCAGTAAAAACAGTAGACCTTTGCTGAACCACGTGCTTTGCCACTTCAGAGCTGACTTATCGCTCTCTGTGTTTCAAGCAAGGTTGGAGGGTCATCCAGTTCTTCGTTGATGGGAAATTGGGGAAGACTGATGGTTTTATCATTGTTGGATGAAGGGCGATTCAGATCTCTACAACGTATCCTTTACCTCTGACTATTGTATATATATATATATATATATATATATATATGTATGTATGTATGTATGTATGTATGTATGTATGTATATATATATATATATATATATATATATATATATATATATATATATATATGTATAGTGCCACTTTGTGCCGCCGTGCCTAAAGTATGGAATTAAGCACCCTTAAAGTGAAATAAATTTGCGGCAATTGTGTTTTATTTCAATTTTACTGGCTTCACCTAGCAATTCCCTAGTGGTGCTTGTTTGACAGGTATAGCAATATTAGGGATATTTGTTTGTGATCGTTTTTATATAAGAATAAGCAAGACTTACCATCTGCATTGCTGTTTAGCAAATGACTAATGACTAGGTTTGACAAAAGATAAATAGATCATACTTTACCAATTGAAATAGGCTATGTTGTGTGCGCACGTGGAAGATGTTCAGCTTTCCATATCGTCCGATTAAGCTTGTCATGAAAATCTTGAAGTCTCAAATCAAGCTCAGCAAGTATATAATTTGTATACATCTACTCCGAATGTATCTCCTGGATATTTGAGTATACAAGAACCAATTAATCCGTTTTATCTATAATGTTATAATCCGTTATTATCAAGGATATATTTGAACCTTACTGGCCAAAGTGGATTCCTCTTGACTTAAGGTATTATCAATAAATCCTTACGTAAAATCTTAGCGATATTCAAGGATTTTACGATTAATCAAAAGGGATATATTATCTACTGTACCATCACGTGAGGGTTTTTATACATTGCAAAGAGGTAGTTGAAAACGCCATCAGAATAATATTTACAATGCCCACAGACGCGACAGAAAAATGTAGTACTGACATGATTATTGGTGAATACGGCAATGAACATAGTTCTATAAACAAGTGTGATAGAGATCATATTCTGAATAATGCGGATTCCTACATTAAACTTGACCGGATAACAAACTATTATTTAATTATTCAGATCGATGGGGGACACAACAATATTTCACCCGACATAAATAAATCCACATACAGAAGTAGTTTATTATTTCTCTGATTTAGATTTCAAGATATTATGTGATTTCAGCGAAAAAATGTTAAATTTAATCATTTTTTGTCTATTTTAGTTAATAGTATCATATAAAACGTTCTACTTTCACTGTCACTACTGTTATGTTAGCAGCGCGTTCGTTTTCACGATCTGATATAATCATTTTCAGTTGTCTTAAACTTATATATTATATATACTGACTATATCATGCAGTGCATCATTAAACACTTTTCAATTATATGTTATAACCAGCCTGCCATATTTTAAGAAGACTGTTTTGCCATCTCTGAGGGTCTGGATGAAGAAAGTATAGAGAAATATTCGTGTCCGACATACTCTTCAGATACTCAGATGTGGATGGGTTACTTCGAAAACATTTGATATTCATTGACAGTTCCCGTTACCGCCCCGCCCCCTCTCTTTCTATCTCATGTGCCTTGTTTCGGGCTGCATTCTTAATTACTCTATATTTTAAACAAACGATTTATTTATCTTTGAAGCAAGAATCGTTAACAATTACTGGTCCTGGCTTCAGTTCCAAATTGAACTGATGCGCTCATTTGACTTTTATGTCAACTTGTTTGCTTCCTGTACTCACCAATCATTTCAAGTTTTAGTTTTGAATTCTGGAATACAATAAAAGATTAAGTTATCTCTGTGTGATTGTGATTCTTGATTTTTAAGTTTATTTTCGGTATCCAATAGTTTTACTGGTAGACGTAACAATGATTCAGTGAATTCATTCACATTGTGTTATAAGTGACTGTTGTGTGCGCTTAGAAGTCTGCATTTGAATGTTTTAGTTGTATGATCGAAGTGATCGAATCTAACGTTCACACTTCTCACGTCAGCACGGATATAATTCATGATCTGTATTTGATTTATCTCATGTTTATGTACTTTCAGAACGGAATACTTACACTTTAGCTATGACCATTGTGACTCAGTAAAATGTGGGGATGTTACTATTACCTAATCACTTGGCGTTCATTTGTGTTCAGTATAGTCACTCATCCTCTTTGTTCCATTTCGAGTAAGAATTTCGTTCATATTGGACACATTTGACTTCCTTAGATCCAAAATCTCTATGTGTATTGGTGAAAGATTTTTCTAAGACTGACATTCAGACGTGCAGTATTTCTTGGAGGCCTCCCAGGTCTGCCCACCTTCGGTCCTGTGTTAGCATTAATTCCTTTAATAACCAGCCAATGAAACAAAATAAAAATACGGATATATAGATGCATATTACCGATCCTAAGCTCAGATATCACTGATAGTACCGGCTGTGAAAGGCAGCTATTATGATCCTCCAAAGATATATGGCCACTGTCACGCTTAATGTATGGTCTACATGGAAGTACCGAATAAACTGGCGTGACCTATGTACATGCACACTTTCAACGTGTCCTGTGTGTTTAAGATACAAGGTTAAAGCAATCCTTTCAAAATTCAAATTAGAAAACTTTCAGAAAATTCAATAACCATACTGCCCTTAAGGAGAAATGCAAGTTATCAAACTGTTGACATTCGCCATGGAAGAGAATTACTGTTGTTTTAATATACTTGTATATGATTACTGGCCTAGCGTTTATCTTAAAACTTTGCGTCTTAGTGGCTATGTATTTTGCTTAAATATTGCCTGTTTGTGCTCTAAATTATTCGTGGTTTAGTGTTTACACTGAAATGTTTAGGGTTTGTATAATACTGCTTTTATTTACATTTTAAGAGTTGGTCACCTTTTAAATCAGCTTGATTAATAGATTTGTGTTCATTTAAGGGCATATTAGGGTGGTAGGTGACGTAGGAATTTCTGCTATTGTCATGTAATGGTATGATGGATCGTGCATAGGTTCATACAATGAGTAGGGTGGTGATTTCCTTATATTTTTCCAAATCATTGGAAAATAGGACGCTGGCTAGCTCAGGATTTGACAAATACATTTAAAACTGATGTGACGGTTACTAGTGCAGGATACACACTATATATAGTACTTAACACGAAGGATTAGACTCCACACAAAAATTATGAACCATTACCTTTTATCTGGACACAGTCCAAGGCCCGAAAATATTCCTTTGCTTCTGGACCATAATTTAAACCAGAATCTGTCAATCACTAATTATAACATCAGGAAGAGTATTCGATCGTCAAACATGAACATCTCGAAACCGTAATAAACAAATGCGTGAACGCATACAAAGGAGAAAATCGACTGTAAGGCTAATGACTACTTTACGTGCATAACTTCGTCTTATCATAATGTGCACAGTATTATAAATTCTACGAAGTAACTATTCTGAAGTGTCTAATTGAAGTGGTTATTTGAAGTGTCTGTTTTGAGGTGGATGTTTAGAGTAGTCATTTGAAGTGTCTGTTTTATGTGGCTGGAAATAACAGAGTGGTAAATTAAACGAAAAACTGCTGCAAGTTTGAATGGATTTATTATATTCTTTTCATTACTTAAATCAAATCAATTCTTTCAAACTGTAATGTTATTATACTGCGAGTTAAGTTTGAGATACTCAACTTTGATTTGTTTTTAAATATTGATTGAACATAGTATCAAAATCAAAATACAAATACATGATTTTGTTAAATATTTTTTTAAAATTCAGTTTGTAATTTAAAGAAAGCAATATTCATGCTATTTTTTCACAATGCTTAAACTGTAAAAAAGGGCTTCAATTTGCAAATGCTAACAGGTACAACAGTATGATAATGTTTTGTTACTCAATTTAACACAAACGTTTCTCTATGATGCACATATGTCTACACCACTATTTGATTTTCTAACGGTCATATTGGAAATATTCGTAAAGTGTCTAAAAACCAAATAGGCCATAGGTACTCGCCTCCCAGAAAGACGCTTCTCCCTCTCCCCTAGCAATGGTAGGTGGGGGGGGGGGGGTCAAATTCCCCGCCTTTGACTTTCTAATGGACTATTCCAAAATGTAAACATTATATCAAATATTACAAGAACAACAGAGAGAAACCTACAAGGGTCTTTGACAAAAATTAGTAGACCTTTAAGTGTGTTCTGCTTGTTTTACATATACTATAACTGACTGAATTGTATTCCAAAACAAAGTAGTAATCGGTAATAAATATCCATAGAAAAATATAATACAATTACACGTGCGCATGGGTGGATGTACTCATGTTTGACGGTTTGTTGAGTGGCTCTGTTATAACTATGGAATCTCGTACAGCTGAACTAGCTCGACAACGACTAGAGGAATTTAAGAAATACTTCCCCTTCCGTCATTCGTTGAAACATCAAGATCCGTTGTTGCTGTAGGTTAATTAAAATGATGTGCGCTCATATATAACATGCGGCACTGTTTAATTCCATCACAGATGGATTTTTAATTATTCCTGGGGGAAGGAAGGATAGCCACATCCCCTGTACTTTAGTGTGTTCACATAACACTTATTAATAGGCCTTTTCATATCGGATTTAACCGAGTTTCTCCGTAATTATCCGAATAACCTCCCGAGTCATTTTATACTCCAGCCAATCAGATCAAGGTACTATTAAGTTCCTATTGATCTCACTGTAGGGCCGCGTAGAGTGGGACTAGACCCAGCAAACTCTCAACTTCTTCAGTCGACCAACTGCTTTATGACGTGCACTGCACGTTTGGTGTTTGATTAAGTCTGGTCGCAGCGGAGGAAGCAAAGGTGTCAGGCTCGATAGGCGCTTCCATACTCCAGTGTATCTTTTATTCTAAAGGACGTCTTGCATAGTTTCTAGAATAATCTCTGTATTGTTTTTAAAGAGTGTTAATAGTTGAGAGTTAGAGCTTTTTGTCTAGTTTCACAGCCCTAGTAATTAATGGTGCCACGTTGTGTGGCGGGCCCTGATAGTCTTGTGTTTTGTTTAGACCACCATGTATGGTATAAGTTTTTGGTCTTGTTGCTCTATTTTACGTGTTGTGTGTTGCGAACTTGTGCTGCTGGTCCTGGTGGTCTTGGGGTTTCGACCACCGTATCTGTCTTAATATGGGGTCGTATTTCCTAGGTCATGATTTTACCTGCAGCCTTGTACAGCGGGGCCTGATGGTCCTGGGAGTTAGACCACCTTATATGTCTTCATTTGGGGTCATATTTCCTATGTCCAGTGTTTTTCTTGCAGCTTGTGCCGTTAGTTCTTATGGTCTTAGACCATCAAATATGTTTTTATTTCGGGGGTCTTGTTCTCCGTATAGTTTAATGTGCAGCATTGTGCTGCTAGGCTTGATAGTCTTGGGATTTTAGACTACCTTATATGTGCTAATTTGGGGTCCTTACGTGCTAGGTGGTCGGCCCTTTTGTTTGGATCGCTTTGCTTTCTAGTTAAGTTAGGTTTTTCATTTGTTGGGCTAGCAGCTAGATTTATTGGACTAGGTTCAGAGGTGTTAGAGACAGTATCGAGGCTGGTAGTTGTCTAAGAAAGATGTTATGTAGATATTTTGTGTTGCATGCTTTGTTGCTTCTTATATTCCCTATCCAACTCCTGTTTTTTTTTTTTGGAACGTTTGGTTGTTGCAAGTTATGATCCTATATCGTGTGATCTTATTATTGTATATTGTTTCGAGTTATCAGTGGTGAGGTCGTCTTTAGATATCATTTTCGTGAAATATTCACTCATGTAATATCAATAGTATAGTCTCTTTAATTTGTTATTTAGGTTTGGTGTTAAGATCTTAAATTGTGTTAGATTTGTTATTATCTCTTGTAATCCTATTCTACTTAATCGTACTTGACGCTTTTCACACCTCAGTGAACCCATGTGAGGTGCACTTCCCTACAATGAACGCATGTGAAGGACAGTGTATGCACGACGCTGATTGATTTCTATTTTTATACGGGTGTTTAGGGCTATCCAATATTGTCCACGCCTATTTTATTCCGTACGAAACACCTCTAACTACTCAATGAAGCCATGTGAGGTGTAATGATCTTCAATGAACCAATGTGAAGTGTGGTGTCTGCACGGATTTTAATGTTATCTTGTTATATTTTGTTATATAGCCCTGTGGTTTTCTGGGGGTAAATATTTTACTATATTTTTGAAGGTGGTTTTTAGATTAGGATTGGTTTTAATTATTAATTCTTGGTATGTATCTGGGGATCCCATTTTCTTTAGTTCAGTTTTAAATTCTTCCCTTTTTTTATTTGTTTTGTGACACTATGAAGATATGTGTTAGATCTTCAGGCAGTGGTAGCAATTCGGGTTGTGTGGAAAAGGGCCAATGTATTTCCCAAAACTGCTGGCCTGTTTTTTCTTGTAGGGATGATGAAATAAATCCATTTGTAGGGATGACGAAATAAATCCAAATTAGACACTGCTATTAAATCCTGTCGATATCATGTAAGTTGTATTGGAATTACCACTATTAATTTGTTTGATTAATTTTTTTATTTTTCGTATCAAAGTATACACGAATTGCATTATTTCTTTCCAATACTCGCACAGTTCTCTTTTGATAGTATATCTTTGATTCAAACCGGGTCATAACATAGAGGAAGGTAATTCCCTAGATAACGTAACTAAATTCAATGAATTACGCCTTTACTAAGTGGTGGAAGATAAATTAACCTCTGAAATAATTTTTAGTTTCAACCTAGTCCGCTAATAGTGTGTCCAAAAACTAGTTTAAAAGGACTGGGTCCAAATGACTATTTAATTGCTTCTCTAACACCACATATCAATAAGTGAATATATTTGTCCATCCTTTTCTTATATCAAATAATGTGATCTTATACTAGGCTTTAATGTCTGATACATTCGTTTCAACGCCCCCTGTTGTCATAGTGATATACAGATGACTTGATCTGGTAAATGCAAAGTTTAAATATAATTTGCTGAAAGTCCTTCATATGAAATGAGAACCTTGATAAGGTCTAAACGTGTGAATAACACTTAATCAAGGCTTTGACAATAGTGTTAGAATTGTCTCTGGACACATTATTGTCAGCAAGCATTTGTTGCCTGAACTGGTCTTACGTAAGGTGCCACAATCACTAATCAGTCGTTATAGCGGAAACCTCATTGTTGATCCTACAAATGTATTTGACATGATTTTAGAATGAATTATTTTTCGCCGCCTACGACTTCTTCTTCTTCTTCTTCTTCTTCTTCTTCTTCTTCTTCTTCTTCTTCTTCTGCTTATTTTTATTATTAGTATTAGTATTAGTATTATTATTACTATTACGTCCTCCTCCGCTGGCTTAAGAAGCTGGAGCGTCCTCCGCAAATGTGAGTGGTCGCGTGTTCGAACGCCAGCCGAGTCATACCAAATACTGACAAAAGTGTTAATAGCGATCAACACATGCACAATGTATTTGTATTTGAATTTGTAAGAATCGCTGCCATGCTTTTGATAAGGTGACTCTAACAACTGTGTTAAACAATGACATAACAGGCGTTTACTGTAATGATTATACAGCTCTTACATCCAGTTACATGTAAGACTATGAAGGGATTTTTAGACTGATGATATTATTACGACACATCAAAAACTATAGATTAATTTGATACACTTGTTGATTTGTAAAAGAAAACATCACTAAAGTCAACTACTACTACTACCACTGCTACTAATAATAATAAGAATAATATCAATGGGCTCTGGGTGACTGAGTGTATAAGGCGCTCTCCTTATCAGATCAAACATTTCCCATTTGTTCGCGTGAGTTAGAAGCACGGGTCGATCATAAAGTATTGTTCCGAGACAAGACGAAAAGAAACCAAATTAAGAAACACATCAAAGCACAGGTTAAGTGAGTTAACCCTTAGTAAATGTCTTTTGTTGAAATATTCGTAAATGCTCGGGTATTTATCTTCCTCGACTTAAAAGGTTTTAGAATGCTACTGTTGAAGGCAAGTACTTCTGCTTACACCGTTGGGCAAAAAGGACTAGTTTTAGCTAGCGTTAGTCTGAGTAAACAAACTAGTCGATCGTTTTCTTTTCCGTTATGTTGCCCGTCAATGGAAACCGTTGTACGTGACAGTGGGATTTCAAAACGGTAAATACATTTACCTGTGGCTTGTGTGACAACCATGACCTATATCACCTGTTGCAAAATGTGTAACTTTGTGCCTTTTCCGAAGCCCAAAACAATGTTTTGGAAATGCATGAGATAGGTTAACCCTTGCGTAAGGCCTCATGAACAATTAAGATCATCGAGAATTAAATCAAATAAATACGTTTGTATAAAGGTACTTATTCGCACTATATATATTCAGGATCTCTTTGCCTAGTATACACACACACACACACACACATACACACACACACACACACACACACACACACACACACACACACAGACACACACACACATATATATATACGCATATATATATACACATACATGTGTATGTATATATATATATATATATATATATATATATATATATATATATATATATATACATACATATATATATACATATATATATATATATATATATATATATATATATATATATATATATATATATATATATATATATAAGATGATCCAAGAAGTGTCCCGATTAAATTGATTTATAAATTGAAAATGAATTATCTCATTCACAATTATCTCTTGCAGCGTTTAGTGAACAATATCTGGCCAACACAGGAATTTCCAATTTCCAGATCTTTTGAATGTTGATCCCGAGGCTTCAACTCAAAAATGCACCAGAACGTATGTAGGTAAATTTTGAATGGTATATTCTAAGGTTCTAAATAATAATTATCATTTCCTTTGGTATTTGAAAACATTACATTCTTGCAGTTTTCTGGTACACACTCACAAACGTGTTGATATTTAGGTTAGAGTATTTTCAAAATCTTTTCATTTTTAGAAACAATGAATGCACCTGAATGTCTCATCAGTTCCGCTAAAGAAAGAATATATATATCCAATTGTTTGTTCTTTGAAAAGTATCAGTCGCAAACATTAAACAAATAGAATATTAATTTGAATTCAATAAGTATTTAATGAGAGTTTCCATGTGACTATAAAGCTCTTGTCTGTTGGATTGTGATTTTCATCCAAAAAAAACCGCTCACAACATAGCAACAATAAAGTCTGATCATTGAGAAAAGAAATTTCTCAAAAGAATTTTTATAGCAATACTGCATAAACATTAAATTCCAATCTTCATCAAATGCACTATCTTGGATATAGAACCAATACACTTCAATCAATTCGCAAAAGACATACATCAATGGCTGTATATCATCGTGGGTGTAATTTGTAGCCATATATTACTTTCTGGGACAATGTCAGAGAACGAACTATTCCCAAATTTAGGATATATGCGTACAGTTTAATCTTTTGTAGATTTTAGTTGTTTGATATATGATGACGGAGTAAAGGATGACAAAGTGTTTGCTATTTAAGAAGGTGACAAATCTCGTCAGACATTGAATATCCTGCCATTTACATGTTCAGATGCACATTTTACCTAAGATAACAAGATGAAGTTAAACTGACTTAGAAAGTTTCAAAGCATCGTGTGCAATTAGACGAATGCAAAAGTTTTACGATATTGAGTGGCAGGATGTCATTGTTTATCATCTCAGCTATATGTCATATACGGTGTCTTTGCTCAACTTGTATAAACAATAGATAAAGATAATTTGATTTGCTGACATTCCACTTGCAAAGTGATCAGGGTCCTTCAAACTGTGTACTATATGTAGGGCAGAGTTACTGCACCTGATGGACCGGTTTGCTAAAGCACGCGGACATTTGGGCCATTCCATCAGCCAGAAAGAAACCAAACGTGATGGCTACGAACACGGACCACATAGCATCATCATCAACAACTCGGAACATGCAGTACTCAGTCAGTTCACGTACATCGGCTCTACCATCACCAACAACATATCCCTCGATGCTGAGCTAAACAAACGGATTTTAAAGACATCAATAACTCTCTCCACGTTGTCTCGGAGAGTGTGGAACAAAAGCATGCTGACCCTGAACACTAAGATCTCCGTGTACCGTGCCTGCGGATTAAGCACTCACCTATGTGCCAGTGAAACCTGAACTATGTACGCCTCACAAGAGAAAAAACTGAGCGTCTTTCACATGCGATGACTCAAACACCTACTAAGGATCACTTGGAGTGATGGGGTAACAACCAAAGAAGTGCGTGAATGCTCCATGATACCCAGCATATTCGCACTCATCTACCAACATCGCATCAGAAGGCTGGGTTATGTATGTCGAATGTATGACGGATAGATCCCCAAAAATCTGCTTTATTCGAAACTTGCCTCTGGCAAAAGGTCGATCTAACGTCCACATTTCCGCTTCAATGATTTCTGTAAGCGCGATATGAAAGCCCTTGACATCGATGTCAACACCTGGGAAGAGCTTATTTTAGACAGGCCCAGCCGGTGACACGTTCTGGTCTCTGGTTTGAAAGCAGACGATGAAACTCTACGCTTTTCAAGCAGATGAAAAGCGATCTCAGAGGACGAAGAAGCAGGTCCAATACACACCAGACTCAAACCTTTCAAGTACACGAAGTGCAGCAAGGACTACCACTCTAGTGTTGGGCTACATAGCCACCACAAACGCTACACAACTGTCAACCGGTTCATCTCTTATTGGTGCACTTCCATCGTCTCACGATACTAATGAATACCAACCACACGTATGTAGCTTGCCGACCAATGGGCAGTAGGAAATATGCAAATCTAACTAAGATTTACACTTATCTACTTGTTAAATAATTAATACCTTGTCTCATGTATGGTATAAAAACTGCCTGTCAAAGTTTCCGCAGAGCCACTTCCAGCCATACTTTCATAGAGTAACTGTTGTAGTTCCCATTGTAATTTGTAGTGTTAACAATTTGTATGCCTCTTTACAAACGGTTTGTTTCCTTTGTACTTGCGGATAACTCGCATCTTCGCGTGTCATTTGTTTGCCTTTTAAAAATAAAAAGACTTTTGCTATCTGGTTCCCAACGACACGTACACCCTACAGCGTTATAAACAGTGGTATTGTATTTATTGTTTGTATTTGTTGTTTGACTTCTGTCATTCAGAAAAGTATGTATGTATGTATGTATGTATGTATGTATGTATGTATGTATGTATGTATGTATGTATGTATGCATGCATGCATATATGTATGTATGTATGTAATAATCATTATAATAGTTAAGACCAAATGGTCAAATGCCGCTCACCTTCTCATATCAATAATACATCGCAGATCACTTTCCACGAGTTTGTGGCACGGCGATACCAACGCATGTATGAAAGATTTTCATTAACTTCTTAAAGGTGTGTTCTTTTCATCAGGGTGTCCCTGTGTTCTTTCGCCATTACTACTAGTTCTACTGATACTACTACTAATACTAATGTTCATTTTCGTTATCTGTTTCTAAACATAGGTATAAATGTCCTGTACTCGGTTTGGAAGATAACAGACAAATCGTGAAATATAGTACAATCAGAAAAGCTTGGATCGCTCCTATGGCATGAGAAATTAAAACGTCAGCCATGGATCCGGGAAGTCGTAGATTAGAGTCATATCCAAAACGTATCATACTGTTAAATGGTATATGCAGAAGCCACGTTTAACGCTTAGCATTTTGAAGTTAGTGTTATGACTCGTTGCTGGTTGGCTTGGTGTCGTTATAATGTAACTGGGTGGGCACTACGATACATGCCTGTTACAGGATGCCCCGATGCTTGGCATCACTCTAAATTGCCACGCTGCCAGACATTGTAGAGACATGACTCAAATTGCTAAAGCTTTCTTAAAAGTCTTGAACGAACACACATTCGCACAGACCCATACACACAAATGCATGAAAATCCAGGTTAAGTCTATGGCCCATATTACTAGTTTTTGAGGCTGAATTGTGTCTTCAGTAGATAGGGTCAGTACAAGATGTCGTTGATGGTGTCATCACCTATCATGTAGGTGAACTGGTGCAGTTGTTAGAGTAAGTACCACAAGTCTATGTTGATGAATTGGGTAGTTAACATGGCCAGTAATACATTTTAATGTGCGTGATTTGGTCAAGTGGATAGAGTAAGTACTGCAAGCCCATGTTTCATCATTGTTATAGTGGATACGGCCAAGGATACAAGCTTACGTAGCTGCATTGTTGCAGAGGACAAGACCAGTAATACAGTACTATGTGGGTGAATTGTGGGTGAATTGTTGCAGAGGATAGGGCCAGTAATACAGTACTATGGTGTTGAAGTGTTGCAGAGGATAGGAATACAGTACTATGTGGGTGAATTGTTGCAGAGGATAGGAATACAGTACTATGTGGGTGAATTGTAGGTGAATTGTTGCAGAGGATAGGGCCAGTAATACAGTACTATGTGGGTGAAATTGTCGCAGAGGATAGAACAAATATTACACGTTTGTGTGGCCCAGGCCGTTATGTATTTTGTTCTCAATCTGAGTTATACCCATACATTTTATTAATAATAATAATAATAATAATAATAATAATAATAATAATAATAATAGTAATAATAATTTTCTAGCAATGCAGCCACACCTTGTATAAGCAGACAGTACTCAGACATGATGATCAAGTTCCTAGCTAAAATATAATGCATTAAGAAAATATCTCATATTAATGAAAGAATTAAGGCTTTTTATTGGTTCAGTTTGTTTTTGACGAATCCTGCTAACGTTTCTAAATGACTGGAATGGCGATGTCGCAAGTTACTTGTGGTTAAGTAACATTGTTCTAGTTGGCGGTGTGCCAATAATTTTGTACATTATGTGCACTTTGATTAAAACCATCGACAGGATATATGACGTTTTGAAATAATTTCTTCCAGAAATGTAAGTGTTTCCTTGTTATCAGATATCTGTGAAAGATTTAGTTTGAGAAAATAGTATTTATCACTTGTATGACTACGTTTCAATGATAAAATGTGCAATATTATTATTTAGTTCTTCCTCGTGCTTCATCATTCCATACATTTATTTGTTCCTCCCCAACACAGTGATCTAATGCAACGATGACGTACAACCGAATTGTTGTGACATTGTATGGACCAGTCTTTAAGGTTCTGAAATAGAAAAGAATCTGGAAAATAAATATTCACATATGTAGCCACAGTAAAACGATGTGTCACATCAGGTGATATGTAAATATTACCAAGATATTGAAATTGTATATTCCAAAACCGTTAAATTGGACGCTTACAGGCAGGAATGTTTATATAAAAAAACTGAGATTGAGTATTGATAGAGAGTGTCATTACTGAACCAAGCGAGAGTAAATGGACTTCGCCTTTAATGTTATGTGCCGAAACCAGATAATTCTTTCTGTATCTGTACTGCCTACAGTAATAGTATCCCCGTAACATACTCATTTCTAATGTTGAGAATTATTGACGGTATTGACAGAATTGAATATGTAAAGTATGTCACCAAATTTGACCTGTTTAAAAGATTCACGTAGATTCCGCTTGCTGATCGATCTAAATCAAAATTCTTTCAGCCCTATATTTCAATCAACCATTTAATATGTATGTTGATGCAAGTGATGTAGGGTTTGCTGGCCTACCGATCTAGGGTGATATAAATGCCTAGGAACATCAAGTGTAATATTCCCTTAAAAAATTAAATAGGCACAAAATAAAATGATCCATTATCCAGAAGGTGTGTTTGCTTTTATGTTTGTCGTTGCAACACTTTGATGTGTATATTAACACTGCTCCTTAGTTTATTATAATCAGTTAGCACAGATTTTTTAGTTAAAGTTTTATGTTGCAAGGATACAATATCGACTTTAGGCGTAGCAGAGGAAGATATATTTAATCGAAGATTAACTTTCTCGGATATAGAAGTTGCACTCAATTTTATTTTGTAAACACAATTATACATTTAATATACATCTTCCTCCGTATTTTTATTATTATTATCAATTGTGTGCTTGATTAATATGGAGAAAAAATGGTTTTGTGCATATTCCTTGTTTTCCTTATAAGGGGAGATGTTCTATAAATCTATATTTTTATGACTCCTAATTCATTATTTTTTATCTAATGTTGTCACTTTTATTCATGGGTGTAAGTTATGACGAATATCTTCAGTTCGAACTTGCCTACGTGAACATAATCTGTTAAAAGCGTACAATTACGTATAATCTAGAATATATGCTTGAAAATTATTATTAATAATCCTAATAATAAGATAAATGACGCCATTTAATTAAATTTTCATTGGTTGTTGAGATTTGTCGGTTTCAGAAGAAATGATTAGATGTTTTAGGGTACAATTTTTAAATTATATCAGTACGATGTATGCGGTGCGGAAGTTTATGGTGACGTATAGCACGGAGGCATCATGATAGGCGCCTAGCAAGGCAGCTGTTAGTAACATTTTGTAGGTCTTTGGCATGACTCGACCAAGGAATCGAGAAAACGACAACTTGTTTTCCCTTGTTGGTTAGAGGTGGACATTACCATATTTGTTTGGATCGCTAAATTGTAAACCTGAACATAAAGTAATAGACATGAAACGTGGTATAGCTGTACATCAGGATTTGATTTTGTTACGTGGTATTTTCATCGAAACATCTTAAAGGACGCGTCTCAGTTCTCAGATCAATATCATGTTTGTGTGTTCAATCTGTTGCTCAATAACAAACATGTTGGAATGAAATCTTTTCTGTAATATCTTGTTTGCATTTATTCTTGCGCAATCATGCTTACATTTAAATGGACTTGAACCAGACAAGGAACCCCGCTGTTATAGGAGTGGGAGGTTGTTTAAATGGCCCGAAGATGTCATAAAAGACATATACACATGCGATGCCACAAAATTCCATATGTACAGAAATATTAAAATTATTATCTTATAAAATAATTTAATGTAAGAGATTTAAAATACAAAACCCTACAAAACCCAACCAATAGCATTACAAAAATAGAACAAAAACAAACCTGCGTTTTTTTTGTTGTTGTTGTAGTAAACGTATTGTGACTACACAAATGTGATAGTCGAGGACCATCGTTCAGATGAATTGTTTTTCGTTTCATGGGGGTCTATTAAAGAATCATTGTGTTATTAGCTTATTTAGAGTTATATTATTTCATACTTTTAATCTTTGTTCATGATAGGATACCTAATCACCAGGGATATATCACATGTATTTAATATAACTGCTAAACTCAAGCAATACCATTAATTCATTTGCATGATATGTAATAAGACGTGTAATATTCTGGCACCTCTATGTATCTGCATAAAACAACTCAAAATTCAATTTTGCAGGGTTCCCGAATGTATCATATTTGTTCTTAGTCAGACACAGCCTAGATGACAATAACAAGCACAAATATTTTCCAGAGAGTAGTTAACCTTTCTCACAAACGTTATAGGTCTCATAAATAAAGATTAAATTACGCAAAACAAAAAGTACTAACTGAATTCAGTTTGTATGCGTTAGAATAACTTTCCACTGAACTTGAATGTCTATTTTTTGTTTAAATAAATAACGTGTTTAAAATTCTTGATTCAATGAAAGTGGCAGTACAAGTTTTCTCATATGTATTTTTGTATTGTTGTTGTTGTTGTTAAACGCACAAGATAGCCTATATAGGGCGGTCAGTATTAATGGGCCACTCTAGGCTCCTTTTCTACTGTAAAAAGCATATACACTTCTAGATAGTGTAAGGCCCCTTTTGGTCCTTAAGGGTGCTACATATATTTGTACATCGGAAAAGAGAGTGACGTGTTATAGAAGGTCAAACGTTTGGGGTTGTGGCGATGGAAGAGGGCTTATATAGCCAACATAAAAGCGAGAACAGTTTGACAATGTTTAATGAATTCTAAAATTAAATAACTAAATATGAATTACCTATAGTTATAGTGAACAACCAGATTCTGTAATTATAATATAACAGACTGTATGGGGGGGGGGGGGGGGCTGTCAGGTGTGGTGTGAGACAACTGTTACAATCTATTTTTGATGGAACAAATCTATTATTTTGTTTATTCAATGTTGTAATATGCTATTATTAAATATCCAAATGTACTCACTCAACGCTTTGCTCTGATACTTCGAATTCTGGCGCCCACTGTACTCATCAGTTGTCTGCTTTACAATGACAGCACTCCCTTATTAATAACCTTCCCCCACACACCACATGACAATCGCAGAATGCATGGTAATCCATGTAACCAATCTGTGTATTCTATTTTGTGCCATGGATTGCATTGTAAATAAACAGTTTTGAATTATTTACAATGTCGACATTATAAACACATAAATTACATTATAATAAGTATTTTAATGCAGTATGACTTGTTATTGAAACGAATAATAATAGTTTATGTTCTCACGTTTATGTGAAATCAAACTTTATGATGATAAGTTAAGTCTTAAATAATTGAGTCGATTCATATAGACGCGGGATCTGCACTTTATGCAGACGACAGCTATTCTCACATCAAAACATGAATTGCATACATCGATACAAAGGTATTGCAATGATGTCATCACTACAACATGCAAATTACTTTATTAGTAGTACACTACTGTCATTAGAGAGAATAATCACAAATGCCAGAATATATAATCTCGAAATGGACATAGACCACAATTAATTTTACTATATGTTCTCTACATATATTTCTCAGTACTGACCTTTCCA
The DNA here is from genome assembly GCA_029339505.1 of Unio delphinus. NCBI lineage: Eukaryota > Metazoa > Mollusca > Bivalvia > Unionida > Unionidae > Unio > Unio delphinus. The sequence continues at coordinate 4,354,700 of JAQISU010000047.1, read as the reverse complement.
CAGTGTGACAATCAATACAAATCATATGTTAATCTAAAATTAATTGAAATTTTAATAAAAATTCAAAGCCAAAAGTTGACAAAGTTTGTTCCATGGCGAAATCTCTTCATTTCTCTTTTATAAACATAAATGGTTTCAATTATCAGTTGTGATGCAACAGAACCAGGGTCTGTCAATCAAATGTAACTCCTTAAATCGGAAATCATTCAAACAAGGTAGCTAGGAGTACTTAACATGTATATGACAATATTTACAGCCATGAAGGGGAGAAATCCTTATGGTAGGCTTCCAATCCGATTGAAGAGTTGGTGCAGATCTCTGAAAACTAGCAAGCTTGGCGTTTTTCCATGTTATAAAACTGAGTGAAAGAGGTTACTTCTTGTAATTTACATGTAGTTATTGCAACTGAAACAATAATGGGGTACAAGAAGAGGAGGACAAGTTTTCTCAAATCTGGAAATATTCCACATAACAAATTAGTCAGATATCTGACTGATGATACTCTTCAAATTAAAAGTGCTGCATCTGTTCCAGTGACCAGAAGAATGGAAGCAGACAAAGGTTCTCTCATAGCAGTGACAAAGTCGTCAAATGGAGTTCTTCAGTCAGTTCAGGTTCCAGACTGTAACGCCAAACTGGGGTCTGCAAAAATTCTACAAGCATCATCCAAATCAAAACTGGATCTGAAAAAAGATATAATTAAATGAACACGATAGAACACGTATGATATGCATGAAAAAATGTTGAAATGTGGAATGATATCATCCATCGCTATGGTCATCAATTCAACATATGTGACAAGCCAGAGTTTCAAATTGCTAATGAAAGAAAATGGGGACTTGCTTGGAAGCAGACTACGATGTGTAAAAACTGCAGTTTTAGGTCACCAGAGTATAAGTTGTATGAGGAGATACAAATAGATAAGCCTGGGCCAAATCCTGCTGCTGTTAATCTAATGTTTCAAGCTGGACGACAAGACACCCCTATGGGCAACACCAGAGCTAGATACTTGCTTGCAGCCACTGATATTCCACCACCTAGCAGATCATCTATGCAAAGTGCATCCCACAATGTAGGCAAAGCAACTGTTAAGCTTAATGAAATTGATATAACAAACAAACTTAAACTAGTCAGACAGGTTAATGTGATACGTGGTGTTCAGCATCCTAAACAAATAAATGTTGCTTTTGATGCCAGATATAATGCCTTTAGCTGTGGACATGAAAACAAAACTGGCCAAAGTTTATCACATGCTGTTGTAATTGCCTGTGAAACTGTTACAGAGAAGCAGTACACTGTTGAGTCTACACTAGAAAACAAGCTCTGCTGGACTGGAGCATGACTGAAGGGGAAAGATTTTGATGTGCAATGTATAGCAGGCCATGTTGACTGCACATCATTTCTGTCACCAGTCGCACCACATTCAGAGTATGAGATGGCAAGAGAAATTGGAAACAAATTTGTGCTGCAAGAGATTCTCATTAAACATGTAACAACAGATGGAGATGCACAAGGTGCTGCTGGTTTCCAAGCTGCTTACAACATAATGAATCCAATGTGAGAAGTAGAATGACTATCAGTCACCATCCATATGGGTCGTTTACACTTCGAACGGTACAACTCGGCAGTATGTTGTGACGCAATGGTTCCAGGAATAATAACTAGAGAAGGAAAAAGGCTCAAACAGAAAATTATCAGTCAAGACATCAAAGCTCGGTGCCTTTTGATATTCAAGCAATTGATGGAGTATAACAGAGTTGATGTTATACAAATTAAAGGTCAACTTCCATAGGTACTGGATGCCACACTGCGCTGTTATTCAGGGAACTGCTCAAACTGACGTCATTATTCCAAGGTTTGTGGGGGAGGAAGTACTAACAACTGGTGGATGCGATCAGCATACCTAGGCCCTCATAAAGTGACTCATCTTGACATGACAGAAAATGATAAGACAATCCTGTTAGATGTTTTCAAAATGAAACTCTCTTGTGATGCTGTACAAGGACTGCAAGTAAACACAAACATACAGAAATGTGAGTCTGTGAACAGATCAATCAGTATTTCCTTACCCAAAAATGTGAACTACTCCAGAAACTTTGAGACAAGAGTGCATTCAACAATACACAGACTCAATAATAACGCATGTTATGTGCAGCTATGTTACTTACTACCACCTGATGAGACCTATGGAGGTGTCGAAACAGTTTTGTTTCTGAATATAAAGACATAAATAAAGATATTAAACAGCAAAATAAAAAAATCATTAACAAACGTTTAACATAAAATATCAATAACATAGCATGACATACTAGCTGAATGAATGCATGAGTAAATGAAGGAAGAAAGGAATGAGGGAATCTAAAATAGCACTTTTATATCAGTATCAATGACCTAATAAAATAAATGTTACACTCTTTTTTCTCCTCCTTACTCAATTTAACATAAAATATAAATAAGATAGCATGACATACTAGCTGCATGAATGAATGAATGAATGAATGAATGAATGAATGAATGAATGAATGAATGAAGGAAGGAAGGAATGAAGGAATGAAGGAAGGAATGAATGAAGGAAGGAAGAATTGAATGAAGGAAGGAATCTAAAATTGCACTTTTATATCAGTATCAATGACCTACTAAAATAAAGATTACACTCTCCTTTCTCCTCCTTACTCAATACATCCATCCATCCTTTGATGCTTGACTTTATTCAACATGGATGTGGGTGGGTGTTTAAGATATATCATGATACCTGTGTTATACATGTTTATAATTTCAACTCCATCATGCAGTCTGGAAAGTCACCATGGCCAATGCAATACCCATTACCTTTGCATTACTGTCTATTATTGTTAATATAATTTGGTTCTAGATTTAGATGGTACGCATTCACACACAAACTATTATGGCATAAATGAGATCATCAAGCTCCTTTGGAATAGTCAGACTTCTCAATTTGACAATTAATGCCAGTCCGTGGACATGCTTTTTCTTCCATATATTTGTCTCAATAAAAAGAATTGTGTACGAATGTTTGTCAAAAATCGCAAGTGTCGCCATATTTTTGGCATCATCAATATACCTCAGAAACTATTGGTAAAATTGTTGTATCGTTTGACATAAGTCGCTTTATAAGAAATCAAACATGCAAATTTCAAATGTAGTATCATTTCTGCCTCTCAAAACATACAAATACGGGAGACCCTTTTATTATCCCACCATCCACATCCCTCACCATAAAAAAAATAATCGAGCAATGATACAAAAAAATATTGTGTATCTTTTCCATTTGAAGAATTGTTGCAGAACTCAGCGTCAAAGTATCCTCGGCTGGGCTAAGGATTAGATTTCTGTGCCCAGCTGACAATAAAATAGAACAAGAATAAAATAATGTTCTACTGTTATCAAATAAGTACTGTAGAACGGATTATATTGCAGTGTTGTGAATTTTTTGTTGCTCGTTTTGGTAAGATATGTATGATATTTTGCTTTCAAAATTGATACCATAATTTGTAGAAGTAAATTGTCTACATCAAAAGAACCCCACACAGCAACATCCCACGCGGTATAGAGATCCAGCTATCTTTTTAATAGTCATTCAGCAGTTGGAGACTTACTGGGAGTATATATGTTTCGTTTACACATAAATATTTTTTCTTGTTTGTTCTTCAGCAAGTTGAGCTTATTTCTTTTGCAGTTTTATCTCTCTGTGTCATTGTTCACTTATCTTTATCATTCGACATTTAATATATCAAAATAATCAATTTGTTTAAAAACGCTGCCGTTTCAGCACGTCATTTAAATGGCATATGTTTAATTATTTTTTTATTCCACTGTTTCGAGGAACAGATTATTACAACTATTTTGCTTATGACCATCTCTTTGTGTATGTGTGTGTATGTGTATGTGAGAGAGAGAGAGAGAGAGAGAGAGAGAGAGAGAGAGAGAGAGAGAGAGAGAGAGAGAGAGAGAGAGAGAGAGAGAGAGAGAGAGAGAGAGAGAGAGAGAGAGAGAGAGAGAGAGAGAGAGAGAGAAAGCGATATATAGGGAATCAATATAAATGAAGAAACGGAGCCTTTGAATCCTTCGTGTTCAGTTCCGAAATTGCTAGATTTGAATGTTTTCTAGCTGTCTTCTTTTATCTTATAGTTACAAAGTATATGCAATTTGTTCACTTGAATGTGGTAGTTCAAGCATAGTTAAGCTATTCTTTAAATAATTATAAACTAGTATATCGCTTAAAAGCCCCTAAAAGAAATATATGAAACATTTATCAATGATTTTAAAGCAAAAAATAAAGTTTTATCAGTCTTGCCATCATGCGTTACGAGTTTATTTTAAGAATTATGGATGATATGCATTTTTATCCTACTTATTTATAATTCACGAACGTATGTTCTACAATAGAGGAAAAAATTCTGAGTAATTTAATAGTTAATGTCCAATATCAAAATCTTACTACATAAATAAAACAAAAAAAAAAAAACAAATAGATATATATTTAAGAAAAGGTAACATAATTTTTCTATACACGTTTCTTCTGGATCTGAGTTTGCGCCGAACATTAATAAACTAGTTTCCTTCCGTAAATGACTCTGCATTAAAATAGAGCGTATATATAACGTTGCGCAGAAAGGTAAGAAGATATGTGCTCGGTTTTCTTCTCCATATATTATAAATGTCAGTAACGAATCCATAATTTCAAGCAGAACAGATAATGTCAGTCATCATGAAAATCAATAACTCATGTATATCTCATGATCATGTTTGTATTAATATATCAGAAAATACCATTGTAGCACAGGTACCTTATGTCTTAGTCTGAGTTTCCTCTGACCCTTTCCACTACATTTTTTTATATTTGAACATTTCTGTTGGGGTGTAGGGTCAGAGCGCGTTCCCTATAAAAAAGTTGGAATTCGAAGACACCAGACATGGGGTAGCCGATTACTTGCATGCCCAGCAAACTTAAACTATGTTTCATCGAGATATTCCTGATTACTAGATTTGTGCAGTCACGTGACTAAGACTACAAATGGTCAGATCCAGGTCAAATTTCAGCAACGATGTATCTTCGTCTCATTTGTCAGCATATTAAAGACATAACGAATGATCTGTTTGCGATTTTTTAGAAAATAAATCATATGCCTATCGATTTCAATAAGGTATATCTCGATGAAAGATCATCTAAGTTTGCTGGGCCGGCAATTAAACGGCTACCCCATGCCGACACCAGACGGTGTCGACGAATTCCAACTTTTTGATAAGGAATGCGCTCTGACCCTACACCCCAACATGAATGTCCAAATATCGAAAAATGGGGTGGAAAAGGTCAGAGGAAACTCAGATTACTTATTTCTCAGTAAGGTATATATTCCTATTTGTATTACACGGAAAGTTAATAGTTAGGATATATGTGATTAAATCACAAGGCTTTAAGTATGAGACCTTGTCTAATTACAGCGTGAATTTGTATGAAAATAAACCTTTGTCCTACGTCCTGGCATTTCTTTTTATGCTCCAATTGTTATATAAATCTTGTTTACATGAATTAGGACATTTGTGTTGTACGATATCTGCAGAATCTATTGTATTATTGATATCGTATTTAGATTTAGTGAAAACATTTCATTTAAATTATTTTGATATCACTAATTCAGGAGAAAACGTTTTTGACATCATTACAATTGCTTTCTTTGGTACATTAGTACATTTATTTCTACAGGTTATTACAGACACATCAACATTGTCAACTTTATGAATTTTTGGGAGTTTATTGCGAACTTTATTCATTAGGACATGTGTTAGTAGTTAAATCATTATCTAAGATTTAATTCGCAATCGTGTGTTCGTTTTGCATTTGTGATTTTGTATTGTAGAGAAATACATTATTTACCATTTCTTCACTTAGTTTAAGAAAAAAAGTCATAATAAAGTAGAAGGCAAATGAAACGAAAAAGTTATATTCTAAGAACTATAAAACATTTATGTCGCAAGTCTCTGTATCACTTATTTGTGATTCTATCAAGCCTATTCCTATTAAGATATTAAAGGAAACGGAACAGCCTCTCAATCCGTTGTTATCGGGTTATCTGACACGGTAAGACACGTTTTTCTATAGTGAAAATGTTATTATTTATAGAGTAGAGTCTGGCTATATTAAAGTTACTCTCAATTCTGTCCATTTGGCATCAGATGTCTGTAACTGAGGTCCTTATAAAAAATGGACTACCCGAGATACCCGATGAGACGTCATTGAGCTATTGAAGTCGACAGGAAATTCATAGCCATAGAGCTACCATTGCTAGCAATGTTGGAGTCAATACGACTTATCACAAGATCTTTATATTGAACAAAAATTAAATGGTTCTTTTTAGATGGATCAGCGATCTCTTTGTTTTGCTCGTGGCAGAAACATTTGACGCATTTGCTTCAAAAGTGAATATCAACAAAACAACAGTTATACAAATGGGGCATAACAAAATTCACTGACACGTGTGCAATAATTTGGGATTGAATCTGGTTCACATTTTTCTCTTCTAGGAGTTGAATTATTTGTGAATACAAGAGACATCCTGGAAATGAGTTTTGAAAACTCAATTCAATTTTGTTTAGTATAGGCTGGGAAAATATAAAGTTAACGAATATTAACAGCCCAGTTTGTATAGATCATGGCTGTCGATCGGAGTAACATTTATATATCATTTCTTGGATGCGTAAGGTGTATACGTATCATACAAGGGTTGTATGAGCAGCAGAGGGGGCGAATCCGAAAACTTTTTTAGGCGTCAATGCGGCAAACTAAGGCTTGTTCATAAATCGTAAAAAAGGCGTCCACGGGCAAAACAGATTCAAAAAGAAAAGACGTCAATGTTGTTGTCGCGCCCCCTCTGCTGCTATGGGTTAACTGAATATTTTATCAAGTCCGATTCGATATCTTGTTCTAGGATTTACTAAGTTTATCGTTACAAATCCGTGTGGGACTGACTGAGCGTGACTAAAGAAATTTCTAAATCGATTAAAATCCATATCGCTGAACCAAGTTTGCCAAATATTTCGTAGTGTATGGTTGTCAACTCCGTTAAACATAGATAAGAAATTGCACTTTTGGTATTTGAGTTTATCGTTGAGTGGCGTATATCACGTCGGTTTTTTATGTCTGCCTCTGGAAAATATCCTGGCAGGGTTCTTTTGATTGTCTAACATCACATCATCGTATACAACTAAACTGTTAATACTTCCATTGATATCATCAATGCTCGGTACTTCTTCGATATCGGTTATAAACCTAATAACACCCTCGTTGACAATCTCTATGGCTTTTTCGTAGTCATCTTTTAACGTGACATCGTCGTATGCGACTAAATTGTTAATACTTCCATCGGTATTATTAGTACTCTGTGCTTCCTCGATCTCGGTTATAAGCTCGCTGGCCTTCTCTATGGCTCTATCGTTGTAGTCTCTTAACACCCGGTAACATCGTTGATCATCTACGGTCGGAGCTATTAAATACAACTTGTCCCATTTCATCCATCTTATTATCATATCAATTAACAATTGTGTTTTTCCTCTCCATGAAGGTCCATTGATAATCATTCGAATAGAGTTTGGTAACATAACATGATGTTTTAAGGGTTCTGGTTCTCGTGTTGATGAATAATCAATTACATTCATATCCATATAACATAAATATATTATGGATCTATATTGTGTGAAATATAAGAAGCGTACTGGCACAGATGACTTGACGACGATTACAACTAGCAATAACAGATCAGCGCTTTCTGGTAAGTGTGTACAATGTAGTACAAAGAAATTTAGATTTATTTCTAAGGATTTTTAAAAAAAATAGGAGGTGGTATTGCAGCCAAGTTAGTAAAACCCCCAGGAACACCATGGGCGAAGTATCAGGGGAAAAACACCTTTCAGGGTATAGTTATTGTGGATCTGGGACCAGACTCGATATCAGACTCGATGATCAAAACCAACCTCGACGTCGTGAAGAACCAATAAACGCTATTGATAAGGCGTGTCATGCTCATGATGTTACTTATAAAAGCAGCAATCTGCAACACAGACATATCGCAGATGTGAAATTAATTCACGCGTTGAATTCTATCACTGATAAATCCTTCAAAGAAAAGTTGGTTTTATGGTTAGTATAATCGGCAATGAAAGGTAAATTGATGTTAGGTGCTGGTGATTAATAAAAACATGGAATCTATTTATTATCCTCCAAGAGGATACTGGAGGGGTAAAGCAGCAATTGGTAAACTCGCTAGCGCCGCAAAGGTGATAAAGACCACTGCAGCGGATTGGTTATCCAAACAGGCGATATGGCAGATTTATCTACCGCCTCCTAAACAAATTAACTACTCGCATTTAGATGTGACCATTCCTAATGAAGTTCATCAGGCTGATATATTATTTCTGCAGCATTATGGTGTTTACAAATACGCACTAACCGTAGTTGATGTTGCGAGTAGATACAAACAAGCAGAACCATAAAAAACAAAATCATCAACTGAAGTCGCTGCTGCGTTTGAAAGGATTTATCGAAGGGGTCCTCTGCGCTGGCCAAATCTATTACAAGTTGATCCTGGCAAGGAATTTCAGGGTGCGGTTCTATCGATAATGAAGAATCATAATGTCACTATCAGACGAGGGCATCTTGCACTACATCGCGATCAGGCAATTGTTGAACGATTTAATCGGACGCTTGCTGAGCGGTTATTTGGATATCAATACGCGAAAGAATAAATCCAGGATAAACGATCCCGTGAATGGGTCAAGAGATTTCCAGGCGTAATTACCGGGCTGAATAACATGATTACTCGAACAATCAACATGAAACCTAACAACGCGATTAAAAAGAAGTATATACCTGAAAAACCGCAAAAAGTTTTTTCAAAACAACCAATACTAGACAATGTCACTGTGAGGTATTTATATGAACCAGGAGAGCTCGAAGGTGGCACAAAAAGAGCTACTGATCCTATTTGGAGTTACACCGCGCATAAAATATCTAGTATAACACGATGAACGGGTAGACCAGCAATCTATAAGTTGGATTCAACTGCTACTCAGCGAGGATTTACTCGTGAACAACTGCAAGTGATACCCGAGGATACTCAATTACCGCCGCGTGGTCTTAACTAGCACCTCCTCGTCTGTTGCACTCGAGACAAGTCAGCATCACATTATCTCTTATATGACCAATACTGATATTTTTTCTATCTACGGTAAATTATCGAGAGTCTTTATCCGACCAACACCAACTCATTATACAATTGCAGCTCGCGCAGTGATTATTCTGTTGTTGTTTCAGTGTAATTATTAATTTAGCACCAATGTCAGATGCTCTATTACTTTTTTATCCTGCTGTTTATAAATTGATAGTTTTTTTTCTGATTATATCATCACTGACAATATCACTTATTCTAGTGTCATTATAATCTAGAACAACTCTTCGAAGTTGATTTATTCTTCGTACTCTGGACACTGCAAGATAAACTAAATTTGACCACTCGATGTGATTACCTACTATCCAAACAACTGTATCGGATATAGTTAATCCCTGTGAAGAATCTATCGTCGCTGCGTAGTCTAGCGTCCACGGAGATTTATCAGCGCGCAATGCATCTTCGACGACGCTGATATCAACCAGCACAATATCATTTAGTAGGAGAATTTGATTTTCACTTTGTCCAGGAATATCAACTTCGATATTTTGTTTTCGTGTATCCTTGGGTACATAACACAACGGCGTTGGAAGTGTTGCTAATTTTTCTTTATGCAATTCAAATAACTTCATCTGAAGTGTGTCTCTGACTATTGTTCTACTTGCCACTATCAAATTGTTTGGTCTCCACGCTTCCCAGAAATCATTTAATGGTGTTTCCGAATTTATTTCAGTCTGTGTGTCGGTGTTAGCACAGTCATGTTTGTACAATCTTTCCTGACCCACCGCAGCCGTTAAAGTACACGGTCTTGTATCTACATATTGGATCAGATATCTGCGGTGCAATTGATAGTTCTGATGTCTGATTATTTTTCAAGTAATTGATTTTAATCGTAACATCTGCTGACTTGGAATAATCATGCAGCATTTCCTTTTTAATTCTCCATGATCCCTAACTCTCGTCGGAATTTGTGAATTCAGCCACTACTTCGCTTTTTTTTGCGTTTATATAAAATGAATCAGTGGCTACTCTAACCTCGGTGTCAGAAAATCTATTTATCATCGAAAATAGATTAATAGAAGCATAAGCCAGCATAGATGCCCTCAAATGTGTATACTGAAGACTATATCCATCGTTGTAAGTAACAATTGTACCCAATTTGGTTCCATCGGACAAGAAAACGTCTTTGCGATTTATATATATACCCTTAGATGTTACATCCGCGATTATAAAATCATATTCAACATTTTCTATAATCAACCGCGAAGAATATCTTGTATTGTCATATTTTCCACCCTAAGTAAATTTACCGATTATTCTTCTACCGAGTTCTTTCGCTTGTCTATTTTCAATTTCAAATAGCTGTTTGGACCATTTCAAGATATCTTCTTCGTCGAGATCGGGAAATTGTTTTCTATTTTCGCTGATTATATTATCTAGATTACATTGTGGTAACCAGACTTCAGTCTGCGCTCGATAAGATACAATTGCTTCACTGACAATCAGCGATATCAGCATTTTAGAATCAATCATATATCGTAATAGCACTATTGGCATCCAGGTTTTTTTAGATATGTCTACCAATCCAAACATAACAGCACGGATGAAGCCCTGTAGCCAATTCAAATAATACTACACGAGCGAATCCGGCTAAATCAAAATCAGGTAGTGGTCCATTAATCGCAACAACGGGCATTTCGTGTGTGGGATGTCCAAATCGCTTGAAGTACTCAGCGCATTGTCCGTACCCGAGAAGACTCCCGTGAAAACACGCAACCATATCAACTGAAATAGTTTTTTCGCGGTCGTATTTTGTATTCCATAATCCAGCATGACCATCTTCGACGAAACTTGATTTGATATCTGATAGAAATTCAGCTCATGTTGTTTTCCATAGATTTCTCTTTCTCGCAAAATGAGCTGCAACCGACGGAATTGTAAAACAGTTTTTTAGTAATTGTTCGTCGTGTTCTGTTGAAAAACTACTAGCTAGTAGGGCTTCAGGGCGGTATAATTCGCCATTAGGTCTTACAAATTGATCGAATTTGCCCTCCTCGTTTTCAAAACTGTGAAGTAACCACACTGACACAGGATCGTGTCTACTTTACTGGTAAATGAATAGTTTCTCCTCCGGGGAGAACTCCTGAGAGAACTCCGCGGGTATATATTTTATTGTTCTATCCCGCGGACATATTGTTACTGCGGGTGTCCACGAGTGTTCGTTATGATCAATAATTTTGATTGAGTCTCCATTTGATTTATATTTTTATTCATGTAATATGGTTATTGGAAATCTTAATCATGTTTCCAATTTTGTTATATCCTGAATTGTTGCTCCGTACTCCTTCACTGTTAGTCCCCATTCATTTATTTTATTTATCTGCGTCTTAGATCAGTCAATTTGTTTCCACTCAACGCATTTGTGAAGTGTTCTATTATTCGTTCTGCTACACAATTTATTCTTGACGAATATTTCATTAGTTTTAGTTTTTCAGTATTCGGTTTATCATTTAACGGATATATTCAGTAAACAACTGTTGTTACGGAATAAGTTCTCTCTTAATACGGTTTGTCAATTCCAGTCAAAATTCCTGGTTTGGAATCTCGACTCACAGTGACAGTTTTTATCCTTCAAGATGGGGTCACATTTATCTTTGATAATCCAATCCCCTGTTTCCGAACGGATAATGAATTTCACTCTAAAAAAAATACCTTTTTCGCCCAAGATGTGAGATTATCGCGGCTGCTTTTTCGTCATTCTTGTTAGCATCAACGCTACCATCAATTCGAAATGTTGACCAACAGTGAGATGCTCCGTCACGCTTGAATTCATTAAAACAATCAGGAAATTTACCCAACATGGTTCTATCACCTATTAGACTCTTTGGCGTATCGTAGACTCTATCGAGATTGAGTTTATCATTTGTCCAGGACTTAATTTTCGATAATCTCTCGAACCCCTTCATATTATAATTAAAACAAGTATTTAAATAAGAAATTTATATATAATGAATCATTGCAAATGGCTCATGATTGGATCAGTAACCCCGTGTAACAAATCATGCAGAAAGGAAATTTGTTTGATATCATATGCAAAATGTTCGTAACGGAAGTTATGGGCCCTTACCTTGCCTACGATGTGGGGTAGGGGTTAGAGGAATATCACAGTTGTGTCTCGGTTGTGGTGGTAAGAGATACAGAGAGTTGAAGCGTTATTATGATAATAGAGTTATAACTCCATCAATTACTCTACCTCTGACTCTGTCAAGGATAAAATCATAAGAACTCCTCAAGACTATATTGAAAGATTCCAAAGTAATACTTCAAGCAAATAATAAATTAGACAAAAGGTATTATGTATATAAATGGACCAAGAATTTCGACCTCATCCCGTGAGCAGCAATTATAAGGCTTCCAGTGACGGTATTGTCAGACATCGCAGGCTGCAGAACCCAGTCGGTTTTGTGAATAATATGGGGTATTTGATGTTTATTGCTGGAGGGAAAATACGTCTTAATCACAGAATCGCATACGAGTGTTTCCATGGATTGATCAAAGATCTTGTTATCGATCATATAAATGGTATTAAGACTGATAATTCTTTATCAAATATACGAGCTGTTACGCCGAGTGAGAATAATGCGTTTGGGAAAACTGGGAAACATGTGAAAAATGCAAAATGTGTAAAATCCTTTAATATTGAAAATAACGAAGAAAAAATATTTCAATATATGAATGAAGCCAGTAGGTATTTTGATATTTGTAGAGCCTCGGTACGATATGTTGCAGAGGGAATAACCCGATCAGCGATTTCCAGAACAAAATGGACAAAGAATTCAATTCATTTACATCTAGATTTCATTTTGTATTATATGTATATAACACCAGCGAAGATAACTCGTGCGGATATGACGGCTTAGCAAAGAGAGGTAATCTCAATAGATTTTTTGAAACGCTGTGTCACCTGATTTCCGATTGGTTGATTTTAACAATCATGATTCTCAACAGATATAATCAATTATTTGTTTTTGTAAGAAAACGAATCAAAAACGAAGTGTTTACAAACAATTGTATTCTTTTTTTAGTGTTTTTCAAGTATCCGGTTCTGCTTCAATGTTGTCAATAATCAGTATTAAGCCCATGAAAGTTATAGCTGTCACACCTCTTCCTGTTTAACTTCCGAAATCTGTGTTAACTATATAAGCGAAAGTTCTCTCTATATAACTGGGCTTTTAAGCGAAGCTCAAGCGCAAAACCAAACCCAATCGTCGCACGTGTTGTGAGTGTTTTTCACATTCAAACCAGGTTGATTTTGTAGGTTTGCTTTTGCGCTTGAGTGTAGGATATCCCGTCATCCATTGCCATTGTATATATCCATCCATTCATTCATTGTTGTGTTGTAAAGTTCTGTGCTGTCTCTTATCATCCATTCATTGTCGTTGTATATATAATACCACGCCATTGACGTCATTCATTGTGCAACTGCCATAAAACTCGATTGGAGTTGTCCTATATAATTCATTGTTATATATTGTATTGTCCTATGATGTCATTCGCCAAACATATCCTCTTGTAGGTTTAACCCGTTATTTCACGAATTAGACCTGTTTGCGGGGAATATATTTCGTGATAGCTCTGGGCCTGGTTAGATGTGAAGACGCCTGACTGGACCCTATGAGATGTGTTGTCGTATATATGTATCATGTGACGCCCATTCCCCTAAGCATATCCTCTTAGATTTCTAGTTCGTTATTTTGACGAATTAGATATCTTATTGGGGAATATGCTTTGTGGTATGACCATGGACGTCAAAATAAACAGCAACTATGGATGAAATAAGCTCTCTGTCACATTGGGTTACCCCACAGGGTAGTTCAGAACTACCGGCTAAAAGAAACGGTCATACGGTCAAATCTCAAAGAGAGAAAAATACTCTGATTATAACCAACAGAGGAAAACATTTCTAACATATAACCAAAAGAAAAAATACTCTCAAAGAAGGAATCCTATGAAAGACACAAAGGCCTAATAAGGGACCCAATGAATGATAACCGCTCATCATAGGTTGCTGTTTACTTTTGTATTAGAAAAATATAATTATCATATATATGGACTCTGAAAATATCAATGAGATCATAACCGAAATATCAAATCTGAAATCTCGAAAATTACAATTATCAGATGGTTTAAATTTTGATCAAATTATTTCAGATTATCAGGACATTGAATACGGCTCTATAAACAACAAATATATGCTACCAAAAAAGTATGCCCTTATAAAAAGAATTCAGAAATATATTCGTGATTTAATTGCATTTTGTGATGAAGTTAGTGTGTTTGTCCCGTTATGTACTATGGTGGAAAGGATAAGAAGAGATCTGGGTCAGGAGTATGAAACTAAAAGAATGATCAATTCGAAAATTAGGGATTTAAGAGCAGCAGCAGAGAGGGTGAATCCTACAACGTTTTCAGACAAAATTTTGATTGAAATCCTAAAACGAGCCTTCCTACGATCTTATTTTAACCAAAAAAAGGCGAACCCTACAACGTTTTCAGACAAAAAATTGATTGAAATCTCCCTACGAAATCATTTTAACTAAAAAAATGAAAACGATTTTTTAATTAATTTTGGTCGCAACTTGTTGTCATCCACCCTCTCTGCTGCTAAAGTTTTCAGTTCTGGGTTAACAAAAATAATAAATAATTTGATCGAGTCTTTATGATCTCACAAACAGACTAATCGCTAACACCTCTTCTTGTAAATCAATCAGATTATTTGACTGGTCGGTGAGTTTGAAATTAATTCTGGTTAATAAATTATTATGGCATCGCATATAGACAGGATTAATTGGGTTTTCAATAATTAGGAATCCTGGAGGAGCTGTTGGTGCAAATGAATAAAGAATATATCCTTGCTGAGCTTGATTTGATTGCTCTAGATTAATCTGATAGCTTCCTTCGATAACATCACACACTAAATTAAGCGCAATCACTGAGGATATATTCACGTTGAACGGAGCGATATGCCTGCCGCCACCGTCTGGGTCATTATTGTGTTTGAGGATTTTTATTTCCGGTGATGTTGTTTTTTTCCATGCATCATGAATTATTTTAAAACCAACATCGATGGCATCACTGAGAGATTTTTGTAGTTCTGGTACGTTATATCCTGGTAGTTTGAATGTTGGAATATCTTCAACGCGGATTTTATATTCATCTGCAAATAAATTCTTTGTTTCAGGGCTATTGTCACCTAATATCTCTTGAATAATTTGTGAATTAAATGTTTCCATATCATTGATGATTTTGTTGCATGAGAGAGCCGGATTTAAGAGATATTAACAACAACGAAATATCGTTATTGAACGCTGTGAAATTTTCAGTGATTTTATCCTGTCGAATTAAGTATAAATCTTTCTTAACGATGGGATTTTTCAATACATTAAAAACATTAAATTTATTGTAATAGCTATAGCTTTTTATTGGATTATCGGGTTTTATTCTGTCGGTGATATAATCAGTTTTTTGTGGTTCGGGTAAATTAACGGTTTCCTCCAGAGTTTTACTCTGGGGTGGTAATTCAGGCCATCCTAGTACGGTTCTAATAGAACTTTGATAGATATCTACGACGTATCCTTCTGTGTTTATCTCAATTGCGGATGATAGCGTCGGTTCATGAACTGTTATAGCGATTTTTGACTCTACTCCAGTAATCGATTTTATTCTACGCGCGAATTCATCATTGATTTGTTCGATTTGGTATGACCCTGTTGGTATCGAAACGACGTTCCAGTCTGGGGTTCCGTCGGGTTTATTCTTATTCTCAAACACTAAAGAATTATTGGGTTGTTGACCACCAAATGATTTTGATCTGATATTAGGCCAACTGTGATACACTCGTAGTTTTGCTAGCGCTATCTCCTTCACTGGGACCGGAGAGGGGAAATTCACACTGAATTCTGGATTCGTTGATGTTATTGATATCATGCTTGTTTGTACTGGGTTCGTGTTCTCCACTATTTGTTGAAGTAATTCCTGCGGTGTTGTCATTGTTATTATACTCATGTTGTATTTCTAATTTTGGTATCGAGGAATCATAAATACTGACCATCACTGAGAACTCACAATCTGGTAATGTTGATATTATTGAGATCATTTTGTTTTTTGGGTTCGTGTTTTCTGATTCCATCGGTGTTGTCATTGTTATTATACTCATGTTGTCGCTCTAATTTTGATATCGCGGAATCAAAAATACTGACCATCGCTGAGAATTCACTATCTGATATAATCGTATTATCGAGTGACGACGATATCATCAGGGATAACTGCGAATATGCGGTTGATGCAATATGAAATTGAAGTAAGTAATTCTGCAGTTTACTCTGGCTGCATGATGATATCTTTTTTGCTATCCCGGTTGATATACCCCCGATTGTAGCCACCGCAGAAATGCAAATTGGAACTACGACCGGGGCAATCATTGTAACAGATGCTAGTATTATTCCGGCGCCAGTGAGAACGCTTGACACCGAGTATATAATAACATCAATTGCGGTGATTCTTCGTCGGTATTTTTTTATTTTTATTTGATACTCCTCAGTGAGGGTTTTGAGTCTATTCTGAAATTCTCTGACCTGATCATAGCGACATTGAGTTGATGAAATCATTTTTATTTTAAAAACACTAGCGTTTTCAATTGTGAAATCCGAACGATTTAGTTATTTACTTAAATCCGCTACGAATTCCACATACCACGTTATTGAAACCCCAATCAAACTTTTATCAGTATATGTTATAGTGAGCTTTTCAGTTTTATCCTTGTCGATGATCGTTGAAATCGTATTGTTGACCCCGGATGAACTCGACGATGATATATTAAATTGAGTTAATGGTGTTACTAGTGTTAATCGATAAATACCCTTGATAGTAGCTGTGATATCTAATTTGTTGTTTGCAGGTGTCCACTCAAATGATCCGTGTTGGATTGTATATACTACGTTGTTGGTTTTCTCATGAGGAATTTTTGTTTTTTCAATGATTGTTATCATCCTCGAAAAATCACCTTTGACGGCTTCGATGAAAGTTTTCGTCTCATCGATGGATTTTTTAATATCAGGGAGTTTTATTTCAATTTTATCCAACTGGGTTCCAATAAATTTATCAATGATATTTCTACGAAAAACTGAAAACTGTTTTCCGTTATCTTCAATTTTAGATTCAAGCGTTGCCAGTACAACCACAAAATTTTTTAACTCATCGTTGAGAGTTTTTAATCGATCTGTAATCGTCGAAACGAGTACACCCGGTTTGAGTTTACCCTGATCGGAAAATAACGCGATAGTATCTTCGATTGCGTTTTGTTGTTTAACCAAAATATCATCCAGAGAAATATTACTGGTTTTCAATTTACCCTGATCGGAAAATAACGCAACGGTGTTCTCGATTGCGTTTCGTTGTTTAACTAAAATATCATCCAATGACACATCACTGGATTTCAATTTACCCTGTTTGTCTTGAAATACAACTAATTCATTAGGATCAACACTTGTTAAATTTAACGTCTCAGCGATTTCATCTTCAATTATTTTTTTTATATCCTTGACAGAATCAGGTGGTGCAGTGCCATCGGGTTTGGGTTTCAAAGATCTCCCCCAAATATCAATCATGTTATTGTAAAACTCTTTCTCTCTCTAAAAAGCGATTGCTAGTGTATTCATTCACGACAACATGTGGTGGTTTTCCGCTTGGGTTACTCAAGGAGTTAGAAATAGCGTCAAGGACATTTAATACTTCGCTGCCACATATTGGTGGGTCATTCATTTGTTGTGTTGGTAGCGTAGAATACCAAGTCTTCATTGGAAGGGTTTTTATATACCGCATAAACTCTTTTGGTGGGGCTAATCCATATGAATCGAAAAAAACAATCCCACGTGGATCAATAGCGTATGCAACCCAGTGAGTACCAGGTCCGGTGCTGTTATCGAGATTAATAATACCTGTTTCAGTTTTGTTTGGTTGATGTGGTAATTGATCTTTCATAAAAACACCTCTGAAATTTTTAATCACTAGTTTTTTAGCCGCATCCATTAAATCAAAATTGGACATGGGAACCATAGGTTCCTCAATTAATAAATCGTTCCTGGTAGTCTTAGACCCTTTCCGCTGTACCACGAATACGGGGTTCCTGGTAGTCTTAGACCCAATCCGTGAACGGATCGTCCCTTTTTTTTATATCCTTTCCCAGTTGCCTTCTTTAGTGCCATTCCTGCTGCAGTACCAACGGCTCCTAACGCCGCCGCCTTAGCCACCGCTGGGGCAGCCGCTGCAATCAATGCTGGAATCG
Source organism: Unio delphinus (assembly GCA_029339505.1). Taxonomy (NCBI): domain Eukaryota; kingdom Metazoa; phylum Mollusca; class Bivalvia; order Unionida; family Unionidae; genus Unio; species Unio delphinus. The sequence continues at coordinate 4,336,175 of JAQISU010000047.1, read as the reverse complement.
CAGCTAACAATGGAAATATACCGCCTGTTTTAATCATATTTTTGATAGCAGCTGCAGAGAGAGTAATCTGAACACCTTTTTTGGCTGCAAGTGCATCATTGAAATGTTTTATTTGACGAGTTGTCAGCGATAGTTTATTTGCACCACCAGTCATTTGGTTGGGTTTCAACGTGATTGTGGTTCCACATTTTTTAGCCGATTCCGATTGCAATTTTTTTAATTGACCGGGAGTTAACGCAACACTAATAACACTATATGACATTATACATAATTGATTGATTCTAAATCGTTTACAATTTCAATTACATGTTTTCTACTGGGGCATCTACCACTCTCATTCTTCCACCAACACCTTCAAGTAGCATTGATTTATCACTGAGAATGACAGCAACCGCTCTATAATTCGGGATAAGGATAGGAGGTACCCCACCAACTGGTGGACCAGTCGGACGGGTTACACGGGCTCTAAAGTGTATATCAACGACAGATTGTCTTGTTAAATCAAGATGTTCAAGTGAAAAGTAATAAATCGGATAGAGGCTTTTAAAATCCAATTGCGATATTTGCAAACCAGTATCCACATTTTGATCACGTGCCATAAATGACAACAGGTTATGATAGACACGTGCAATATGATTCTGACCGTAATCAAGTTGTATATCCTCGGATGGTTCCTGCTGTCCGTTTATTCTCAGCGAGACTTCATTAACACCTAACTGATCAAATATCATATGGCTTCGTTCTTGATTACCAATTCGCGCATTATTCTGTAACGCTACGAATATATGACGTGGAGCTGAAACACCTTGTTTTGATGCCAGGTGCCATGTGAATGTACCATCAACACTGTCTTGTTTAATATCCGTAGTCACTGATAACCAACTCAACAATGATTTTCCTCCTTGGTCCATAAATGATTGTAGTCGCTGTTCTTCTGTGATTGATGGAGTTAATACTGGCATCCACAATGATAGTTTTGTTAAAATGACTTTACCGGGAGCAGCCCCAGCATTACGCCAGATTTCATCATCATCAGTACCCTTTCGTACAAGCGCTACTGTGTGTTTAGCTCCATAAATAACTTTTCGGACGTTTCTACAGAATCCAAATATATGATGCAGTGGAATCGCACATGAAAATCGTCGACGCTGCCCATGCAACGTTGCTACACGTGTTGCAAATCCTAAATTGAGATTACCATTAACGCCTCCGAGAATATCAAACGCAGCTCCGGGTCTAGTTCGACGTTCTGGATTAGCTGCTTCCTGTTGATCGGCTTCTGCATTATCTCTTGCTGTTAACACTTTAATGAATTGAAGGTGATCAGCGTTATCAGAGGTATCCTTTGCAAACATCATAGATGGACCCGCTGATCTTGTATAATCATCAGAATATCTCGCTAACCCTATGATTGTTGTGGCCACATCAACTTCACGGTCAATGGATTCAATTTCTTTTCCATCAATGAGATATCTAGCGCTTTCAAATAACGCCATTATGCCGTTATTAACAAAACCAACTCGGACATTTGCGTTATTGTCATATGGGGTATCAGCTGCAACATTTGTTACAAGTTCTCCTTCTACTTCAATAAATGCCTCACACGGTAGAAAATATTTACTGGTATCATGAACTTGAAGTTCAATTCGCGATCGGAGATCTGGTTGTACTGCGTGATAAGAATAAAATTGAAAATCGCGTACAGAATCATTCTTGCCAACTGGGGCATCCATATCAAATGCTGGATCAGGTGACCTTTTGAACATTTTATTCTATTTATCAGAGTCTAAATCACGATTTTTCATTTCATCGTCGTGTTTTTTTAAAGCCACTTCCTGCTATCATGTTTGCTATCATGTTATTTTGGTCCCCTTGATTTATCAAGGGAGTCACCATCGACGCTAATTTTTCGTCTACTGCGTTATTTATAATTCTACTAACACTTGCAGGCATTTCCGCTGTAGATGGTAACGGTTTCTTTTTTCGTAAATCACTTCGTGATTTCACTAATGATGTTAATTTATTCTTCGCAGTTGAAAACGCTTTTCCGGCAAGATCTCCAACAGCACCAATACCCTTATCACGAATAACTTCAATTGCTTTCATTCCTAGTTGTTTAGCCAACGGCATCACTTTTGGAGCCATTCTCGCAAATAACCCTGCAATGGTATTGCCTAAACCATCTCCGTAGTATGCTCTATAAACCGGAAACCGTGAATTAACTACGTAGACGGGGGTTGGTTTATCATGATTGTAGTGTATAATCATTATTTGAAATCAGAAACAATTTTTCAATTGGAAACGCTAGCGTTTTTGTTCAATCCCGGTGATTAATCACTGTGATACCCACTTTCCACTAACTCGTCAATGAAATCTCGATATGTTTTGATATCCATGATACCACCCTGAAATAATCGTCTACAGATATCAGCTGCTTCATTAATAATTTCCGGTGAGTTATTTCCAGCTCGGAAACCTCCTACAAGAACTTCTAATCGTGATATATCATTGATAACACTACCAGAACATGAAATCCTTGGATTCTCACTGGAATCTTGCAATCCACTTCCGCTATAACCAGTTGCTTCATCCATTTTTTCTTCTTCATCAATGGATTGTAAATAATCAAGAGGATCATCATCATCAGGTGGTAGTTGTTGTTTTTTAGGAGAGTAGAGTAGTTTCTTTGCAGGTTGCTGTCGCCGCCTTTGCAATTTTGGTGGTTTTTGTTTTTGTTTTTGTTCTTCAAATCGTTTATACACGTTACCCACCGCATTGATATATCCATTGTATGATGGACTATCTGTCTTAATTTGACTTTTTTCAGTTTTGATCTTATAGAATATATCAGCCCAGTGAGTTATATTTCTAACATATTTATGATGTTCTGGTTTCAACATTTTTTTTCTGTTTTCATAAGTCGTAACAACAAGCGCAGGAATATCTGCTAGTTTAGTCTCATCAATTGCTGCTAACCCGGTCTCGGTAAATCTCACGCGTAAATCATCAACTGTTCTTTTTGATTCTATTTGTTCTGTTTGTTCAGTTTTCGCTGCTATTTTTTCGAGTTCACCAATAACAGATTTTCCCGTCTCGGGAACATCTCCCAGTATAGCACGCTCTATCCCCTTCGTTGCTGTGGTTACTGGTTTAAACAATTCTTCGGATCCGATAGCAAAATCAGTCTGAAGACTCTGTCGTTGTTGTAGTTTATTCCGTACAGAGTCACGAATTGGTACAAATCTCCTGATTGCATCCAGTCGTTCACGAGCCAATCGGGTTGTTAATGCTTCATTGACCATTATTTGAAATCAGAAACAATTTTTCAATTGTAAAACAATTTTTCAATCCGACCTAACACCATCGATTTTTGACATCCCTTGAGGGTCGGCTAAAAAAAAAATGATTAATGGTCGGGCAATCAAATAATGATAAATAGTCGGTCAATCAAATAATGATAAATGGTCGGTCAATCAAAATTGTTCATTTTCTTGAATTAACGCCCGTAGGTTTCTAACTTTAGAATTAACCTCCTTTTTCAATTCGTATTCGTACCCCAATTCTTTTCGTATTCGTTCTACGATGGTATACAACGGAGCGAACACACTTACGTCACTGGAAAATGCGAGAGAGTCCTTAATAGAATTCTGAATTCTTTTGATGAGCGCATACTTCTTTGGTAGCATATATTTATTGTTGTTAACTCCGTATTCTATATCCTGAAAATCAGACATGATTTGATCAGGATTTAACCCATCTGATAGTTCAATATCCCAACTTTTCAATTTTGAAATCTCGGATAAAATGCTATTCATGTTTTCAGAATTCATTATTCTATAACAATTATATATTTCTAAATGAAAAATATGACGCATTAGACATAACTAAATTGAATTTTTTGTCCCGTCCTTTTTGAAATAGCCGATCGACAAACCCCCTCTGCAACGAATCGTACTGAGGCTCTACAAATATTGAAATACTTGCCGGCTTCATATATTGATTTAAATATTTTTTCTTCGTTAGTTGTTGTATTCAAAGATTTTACTGGTTTCACTTTTTTTGAACAAATGCCAGTCCTTCCTCGTTTGGAATTCTCACTCTGTGTGATTGCTTGCAGATTTGATAAAGAATTGTTCCTTGGATTAGAATCCTTGTGATCGATAACAAAACCATTTTTGATCAATCCATTGAAACATTCAAATACGAAACGATGATTGTAATATTTCTTCTTTCCAACAGTAAAGAACAAATACCCCATACCATTATCCCACCCAACTGGGTTCTTCAGTCTACAGTGTCTCACAACACCATCACTGGATGCTTCATAATTTGTACTCACTGGGTGTGGTCTGAATTCCTGGTTCATTAGTATACTATACTATTTGTCTAATTCATTGACTGATCCATTGCAGTGATTCATTATACATAAATCTTTCATTTAGACACTTGTTTTTAGTATAGCATGAAGGAGTTCAAGAGATTGACTTCGAAAAATGCTGAATTCAATGCTGATAAGGAGTTTAAGAGATTATTAAAAATCAATCCTAAATTTAATATCGATAGACCCAAAAAACGTCCAAGAGACGGAAACATGAAAGAGTTTAAGAGATTATTAAAAATTAGTCCTAGATTTAATTTCGATAAACCCAAAAAACTTCCAAGAGACGGAAACATGAAAGAGTTTAAGAGATTATTAAAAATCAATCCTAAATTTAATCTCGATAAACCAAAAAGACATAACAAACGTCCAAGAGACGGAAACATGAAAGAGTTGAAGAGATTATTGAAAATCAATCCTAAATTTAATCTCGATAAACCAAAAAGACGTAACAAAATCAATCCTAGATTTAATCTCGATAAACCCAAAAAACGTCCAATAGACGGAAACATGAAAGAGTTTAAGAGATTATTGAAAATCAATCCTAGATTTAATCTCGATAAACCAAAAAAAACGTCCAAGAGAGATTACCCCTGGAAAGATGCTCAATTCAATCTCGATATAGTTTCTAATACACCAAAGAATACAATTCTTGATAAAGCCATGATTAGTAAAATCAGAGACTGTTTTAATGAATTCAAGCGTGATGGAGCATCTTATTGTTGGTCAACATTTCGAATTGATGGTGTTGTTGATGCTACCATGACTGATGAAAAAGCAGCAGTGATAATTTCACGTGTTGGGGAAAAACGGCATTTTTTCCGAATCAAATTCATTATCGAAGTCGATGGCAAATGGATTATTAAGGATAAAATTGAACCAATCCTCAAGAATAAAAAAGCTGTCATTGTGAGTAGAGATTCCAAACCAGGGATTCTAACCGGCATTGATAAACCATACTACGAAAGATCTTATCCCGTAACAGCAATGGTTTATGGGATATATCCGTTAAATGATAAACCCGATATCGCAAAACTAGCTCCTATGAAATATTCGTCAGGGCTTAATTGTGTAGCAGAACGAATAATAGAACACTTCACAAATGCATCCCGAGGAAATAAACTAACTGATCTGCGACGTAGGAAAATAACCGAGTGGGAACTGACAGTGAAACAGCATGGTGCAAAGATTTCTGATATAGCTAAATTAGAAACATCATTACGATTCCCAATAACCGTTATGACGATAACCGGAGAGGTTTTATACGAACCGAAATATAACAAAAATGGAGCGCCAATACAGATTATTGATCATAACAAACACGCGTGGACACCTGCGGTAACAATATTTCCACGAGAACGAACCGTGAAATAAATCCCTAAGGAGTTCGTCGGGGATGTTTTCTATGAAGAGAGATTATTCGATGCTATTCATGCGTTGTGTAAAGATGATCCTGTGTCAGTGTGGTTACTTAGAAGTGATGAAGAATTCGATCAATTTGTAAAACCAAATGGTGAATTATATCGCGTTGAAGAATTAGATAACAGAATGAGAAAAATCGCTAGTGATTTTTCACCGGAGAATTCCCATGAAAAACTACTCACGGATAGTTTTACTATTCCATCAGTGGTAGCACACTTCGCAAGAGAAAAAAACTCATGGCGTCCAACACGAAATGATTTTCTCGAGGATGTTAAATTGAGTTGCGTCGAATTTGGTCATGGAGGACTGTGGAATACGAAATACTCACGTGATGGTATGATTTCAATTGATATAGCCGCGTGTTATCCCGGAAGTTTTCTCGGGTATGGGGAATGCGCTGAGTACTTCAAACGATTTGGACACCCCACGCATGAAATGACTCGTGTTGCGATTAATGGACCATTGCCTGATTTTGACTTAACCGGATTCGCTCGTGTGATATCATTCGAATTAGCTACAGGGTTACATCCGAGTTGGCTCGGTAGACACCTTTCTGAAAAACACTGGATGCCAATAGTGCTATTGAGATATATGATTGATTGTGGTATGCTAATATCGTTGATTGTTTCCGATGCTATTATATGCTATCGAGCTCAGAAAGAAGTTTGGCTACCACAACCCAATCTAGATAGAATAATCAACGAACTACGAAAACAGTTTCCAGATTTCAGTGAAGAAGAAATCATAAATTGGTCTAAGAAGTTATTTGAAATTAAAAAAGAACAAGCAAAAGATCTCGGAAGAAGAATAATCGGTAAATTTACCCAGGGTGGACGATACGATAACGCAAAATATTCTTCGCGGTTGATCATAGATGTCGCTGAATACGATTTTATTGTAGCGGATTTAAAGAAACAGGGAAAACTTGTATCCCGTAAGGATGCTTTTCTATCCAATGGTGAGAAATTAGGTACGGTTGTTACCTACTGTGATGGATATAATTCCCAGTACACACATTTGAGAAGTTCAATGCTAGCCTATGCTTCTATTAATCTATTTTCGATGATAAATAGATTTCCTAATACCGCGGTTAGAGTGGCCACTGATTCGATGTATATACACAATAAGTACAAATCAGCTGTAGCGGCATTCACAGATCCCGAAGAAAATTGGGGGCGTTGGCGATTTAAAAAGGAGATGCTACATGAGTATTGTGAATCCGCAGACGTTGCCATGGATGATAAATATATTTGTTGTAACCGTATTGAAATTCAATCAGAACTTTCTAATGCACCACCGGTATCTGATCCAGTATGTAGATACAAGACAGTTTATTTAAACGGTTGTGGTGGGTCAGGAAAGACAACTCGTGCAATTGAATTATTTCGTCGTGGAAACGCTAGCGTTTCTAACATGATTGTGCTAACACCGACTCATAGACTCGCCAGAGAGATGATACAACGAGGGGTAAATGCTTGCACTTATCACAGCTTCTTTCGATGGAAGAGTGACAAATGGACTCCTGATCGAATGGGTGAAATATGCACAGTGTCATTAGATGTATTAAAAACATTTCTTGAGTGGTTGTTAACCAAAAACACAAAAGTCGTCATGTGCGGGGATCAAGGCCAACCACCACCATTTGTCGGTGCATCTCCACATGAATGGCTAAAGGGTTTTGTAGACTACTATGAAGAAATCACCACTGATTATAGATCACTTGATGAACGATTACGCGAGTTCAAAGCGCTAATTAGATTACAACCGGATAGAATCCAATGCGAAATAGCGCGTGAAGTGATTTCAGAAACCCCAATGAATGATTTCTGGGAAGCGTGGAGACCAAACGATTTGATCATTGCAAGTAGAAAAATAGTCAGGGATACACTTCAGATGAAGTTATTTGAATTGCATAAAGAAAAATTTGCAACGCTTCCAGTACCCCTTTGTTATAGGCCATCGGATACACGAAAACAGAATATTGAAGTTGATATTCCAGGACAGAATGAAAAACAAATTCTGGTATTAAATGATATTGTGCTGGTTGATATCAATGTCGTTGAAGATGCATTGCGTGCTAATAAATCCCCGTGGACGCTAGGATACGCAGCAACAATACACTCTTCACAGGGATTGACTATATCGGATACAATTGTTTGGATGGTAGATAATCACATCGAATGGTCAAATTTAGTCTATCTCGCAGTATCCAGAGTACGAAACATAAATCAACTTCGAAGAGTTGTTTTCGATGATAATGACACAACAATAAGTGATATTGATGTTAGCATCATTAATAAAAAACTCTCCGGTTACAAACAACAGGACAAAAAAAAACGAGAATTTGATATTGATGCTAAATTAATAATCACTTTGAAGAAACAACAGAATAATCACTGCGCGAGTTGCAATTGTATAATGCGTTGGCAGTATTCGGATAAGGATCCTCGCCAATTCACCGTAGACAGAAAAAATAACAATCTCGGTCATGTCAGAAATAATGTGATGTTGACTTGTCTTGAGTGCAATAGACGCAACGGTGCTAGTTAAGACCATGCGGTGGCAATTGAGTATCCTCGGGAATCACTTGTAGTTGTTGTCGAGTAAAACCCCGCTGAGGGGCAGTTGAATCCAGTTTATAGACTGGAGGTCTACCAGTTGATCGTGTTATATTAGATATCTTATGCGTAGTGACGCTCCAAATAGGATCAGTAGCCCTTTTTCTACCCCCTTCAAGCTCTCCTGGTTCGTATAAGTACCTCACAATGACATTACTACCAAGAATTGGTTGGGAAACGCTAGCGTTTCTAGGGAAATCTTTTTGTGGTTGTACGGGTATTGACTTCTTTTTAATCGCGTTGATAGGTTTCATGTTGATTGTTCTAGTAATCTCGTTATTCAGTGCAGTAATCACAGATGGTAATCTTTTAAGCCATTCACTGGATCGCTTTTCTTGAATGAATTCTTTTGCGTATTAATATCCAAATAACCGCTCAGCAATCGTCCGATTAAATCGTTCTACAATGGCCTGATCGCGATGTAGTGCAGTATGCCCTCGTCGTATGGTGACATTATGATGTTTCATTGTAGATAACACTGCACCCTGAAATTCCTTGCCAGGATCAACCTGCAATAGATTTGGCCAGTGCAGAGGACCTCGTCGATAAATCCTTTCAAATGCAGAAGCTACTTCAGTGGCTGATTTTGTTTTCAGCGGTTCTGCTTCTTTGTATCGACTCGCAACATCAACTACGGTTAACGCGTATTTGTAACCACGATCATGTGGCAGAAATAATATATCAGCCTGATGAACTTCATTAGGAGCGGTCACATCAAAATGCGAGAATTGAATTTGTTTAGGCGGTGGTAGATAAATTTGCCATAGTGCCTGTTTGGATAACCAATTAGCCGCAGTGGTTTTTTTCACTTTTGCAGCTCTAGCGAGTTTATTGATTGCAGCGTTACCCCTCCAGTATCCCCTCGGAGAATAATAAATTGATTCCATATTATTAATTACCAGCACCTAACATCAATTTACTTTTCATAGCCGATTTTATCAAAAATGAAGACAATTTTTCTTTGAAGGATTTATCAGGAATAGCATTTAACGCATGAATTAATTTCACATCCGCGAGATGCCTGTTTTGCAGATTGCCGCTTTTATAAGCAACATCATGAAGGTGACAGGCCTTATCAATGGCATTTATTGGTTCTTCACCGGGGTTGGGTTGATTTTGATTATTGAGTCTGATATCAAGTCTGGTTCCTGGTCCACAGTAGCTATATCCTGGGAGGTGCTTTTCTCCGGGGTATTTTGCCCATGGGGTTCCAGGGAGTTTTGCTAATTTGGCTGCGATATCACCTCCTCGTTTTTTTTTAAATCAGATCTCATAGACACAAATCTAAATTTCTTTGTACCACATTGCACGCATTTACCAGAAAGCGCTGATCGGTTATTTTTAGTTGTAATCGTCGTCAAGTCATCTGTGCCAGTACGCGTTTTACACTTCACACAATATAGATCCATAATTTATGTATAGAAATATGGATATAATTGATTTTTCAGCGACTAAAACAAGAGAACCAATTAAGCATCATGCAGCGCTACCAAACTCTATCCGGATGATTATAATCGGGCCATCTGGATCCGGTAAAACGCAATTGTTGCTCAATTTAATAATGAGATGGATGAAGTGGGATAAGTTGTATTTAATTGCCCCTAGCGTAGATGATCAACGATGTTATGAAGTGTTAAAGGATTTTAACGAGAATGCATCAGAAATTAAGGGTGAGAACGCCATTGATTTTATAACCGATATCGATGAAGCACCGAGTATTGATGATATTGATGGAGATATTAACAATTTAGTCGTATACGACGATATAATGTTGGATAAACAAAAAAATCCTGCTAGAATATTTTCCCGTGGGCGTCACAAAAACACTGATGTGATATATGTCACTCAACGCTACACTCAGGTTCCAAAAGTCATCAGAGATAACTGCAATTTATTGTCTGTATTCAACGGAGTTGATACTCATACTCTTAGAAATATTTGGCAGACATGGTGTTCTGATATGGACTTCAATCAATTTAGAGATTTCTTTAGTCATGCTCAGTCGACTCCGCACGGATTCGCAACAATAAATTTACATGATCCTCGGACACGATATCGTATCGGACTTGATCAAATATTCGGTTAAAATCGTAAAAGAATTATTAACCCAGAACTGAAAACTTTAGCAGCAGAGAGGGTGGATGACAACAAGTTGCGACCAAAATTAATTAAAAAATCGTTTTCATTTTTTTAGTTAAAATGATTTCGTAGGGAGAATTCAATCAATTTTTTGTCTGAAAACGTTGTAGGGTTCGCCTTTTTTTGGTTAAAATAAGATCGTAGGAAGGCTCGTTTTAGGATTTCAATCAAAATTTTGTCTGAAAACGTTGTAGGATTCACCCTCTCTGCTGCTAGAGCGGTAATTGAACAAAATGAAAAACTCCTTTAAGAGCCCCAGTTGTATAAACTGTGTGCAAAATTTTTACTAAATACTTCACTGTTTGAATGGGTAACAAACATGTATAAATACTCGTTGGACGGTATTGTATAGCAATACAATGGACAGGTATGTGCGCTCAACTAGAACAAGGCGGTTTTAGTTAACAATAGCGGTGAAATCCTATACTGGCATTTATCAATGAATATTTTACTACAAGGAAGTTGTAAAATGTCGTAGTAAAATATATTTTTTTAATTATTAATTACTGAAATACTTTTTTTTGGTCATTTTTCACTGTTTTTGATGCATTTTTGAGGGTTTTAGATGCATTTTTCATCGATTTTTGATGTTTTTTTTTTATACATTTTTGAGGGTAAAAACCCCCGGAATTCAATTAGAGAAAATCAACTTTCAGCGAAATTTTCATCCAACAGTGTCAAAAATGACCAAAAGTGACTAAAATGACTAAAAATAACTAAAAATGACTAAAAAAAAACCGCGTTGGGTAAAAACCCCCGGAATTCATTTAGAGAAAATCAACTTTTGGTGAAATTTTCATCCACCAGTGTCAAAATTGACCAAAAGTGTGTGACCCACAATGACCAGCAATGACCAAAAATCATTGCTGGTATCAGTCGGGTCAAATGGTCGATTCTCTCTAAATGAATCAACGGGTTTTGTTCTTATTATAGTAACTTCGTCATTACATTTAGATTGAAATCTCTGGAATATCTTTGATTTTCAGATTCAAATTGGAAAATTGTTAACGATTTCAATAATGACCAACGAAGCATTAACGACCAGACTGGCGTGTGAGAGACTGGTTGCGATTCAAAGGTATACACCCGTTTTCGACTCTGTCAGAAATAAACTACAAGCGAGACAGAGTCTTCAGACCGATTTTACTGCTGATACGGAACAATTGTTTAAACCCATCACTGCCACCACAAAGAGAGTTATTTTGGGAGAGACTATTGACGAACATGATAGAAAAAAGGGTAGTCTCCCGTTGCTAAAACAGATAGCCGAGGACAAACAACCACAGGATGTTGTTAAACAAGTCGGTGTTTCCTCGTGGATAAATTTACTGAACCGTCTAAAGTGCTAATAAAACAATGTTAATTATTAAAAACAAAAGATTATCAAGCTTTTGGTGATTTTGCTGCTAACAGCTATCACTCAAAAACAAGAGTATAAAGATGATATAATATCACGTGATAATTGGTATGATTGGTTGTATAAAATAAACAAAAATATTGATCGCTTAGATAAGAGTGAGATAGGGTATAAAGAATTTAAAACAAGGAATCAGCGATTATAATAAACGACAAATAAAAGAACGACAACGACAAATAGAAGAACGACAACAATAAAGAAAGCGCCTAACACCAAAACAAACACGTAGATGAGAAAAACAAGAAGAGCCTCAAAAACAACTACCACCTGAACCATTATATATACCATCTGATGAAGATGATGATGATGATGCACAAGGGGCAACTGGTTTTAGTAGTGGGGAGGGATTTTCTCAGAGTGGTCCAAGTGGAGTATCAGGTAGTGGTTTAGTTAGTTGTCCTGGTAATATTCTCAGTGATATATCACGATTAGAAGTTCTCATAGGAGGGAAACGAGCTGTAAATAACTCACCGGAAATAATTAATGAAGCAGCTGATATCTGTAGGCGGTTATTTCAAGGTGGCATCATGGATATCAAAACATGTCGAGATTTCATTGACGAGTTAGCCGAGCATCATGGTTATCACAGCGATTAGATAAATACTATTGAAATAAGAATGATCATACACTACAACCCTGATAAACCAACCAGCGTCTACGTAGTAAATTCATGGTAAAGTTGTTTTAACAAAACTATCATTGTGGATGCCAGTACTGACTTCATCAATCACCGCAGAAGAACGATTACTATCATTTATGGATAAAGGAGGAAAATTATTACTAAGTTGGCTAACAACAACAACAGATATTAAGCAATCAACTGTTAACGGTATGTTTACATGGAACCTGGCATCACAACAAGGTGTTTCAGATCCCCGTCATATATTTATTGTGTTGCAGCATAATACGCGAGTTGGTAATCAACTCCTCAGCCATATGATATTTGATCGATTAGGTGTTACTGACGTCTCGCTGACAATACACGGACAGCAGGAGCCATCCGAGGATATACAACTTAATTACGATCAAAACCATATTGCACGAGTGTATCATCGCCTGTTGTCATATATGGGACGCGATCAAAACGTCGATACCGGTCTACAAATATCACAACATGATTTTAGTACCCTTTATCCGATCTATTACTTTTCATTGGAATTACTTGATTTAACAAGACAATCCGTCGTTGATATCCATTTTAGAGCTAATGTGCTTCGTGGTGTTATCGCCGTATACAGAGCGGTTGCTGTCATTCTCAGCGACAAATCAATGCTACTCGAAGGCGTTGGTGGACGAATGAGAGTGGTAGATACACCAGTGGAAAATATGTAACAATTAGATGAATCTGTTATAGTATAATGTCATATAGTGTTGTTAATGTTACATTGACTCCTGGTCAAATCAAGAAATTGCAATCGGAATCAGATAAAAAATGTGGAACTACAATAACGCTGAAATCCAATCAGATGACTGGCGGGGCAAATAAATTGTCGGTGACGTCTCGTAAAAAAAACAAACACTTCGATGACGCGCTCAACGCTAAAAAAAGGCGTTCAGATTACACTCTCTGCGAAAGGGATCAGCGACATGAGTAAATCAGGTGGTATATTCATTTTGTTAGCCGCGATTTCAGCGTTGATTGCGGAAGCGGCCCCAGCGGTGGCTAAAGCGGCGGCGTTAGGAGCCGTTTGTACCGCGGCAGGAATGGCACTAAAAAAAGCAGCCGGGAGCGGGTATAAAAAAAGGAAAAGGGTCTAAGACTACCAGGAACCCCGTATTCATAGTACAATGGAAGTGACCTGAGACTAGGACCGGTTTATTAACACCAATGTCAAATTTTGATTTACTCAATGCTGCTTAAAAAACTATCGATTAAAAACTTCAGAGGTGTCTTTATGAGAGATCAGTTGCCGGCACAACCGAACAGCGTTGAAACCGGTATTATTCATCTTCATAACAGCACCGGACCTGGAACTCACTGGGTTGCATACGCGAATAATCCACGTGCAATTGTTTATTTCGATTCATATGGATTAGCGCCGCCGAAATAAGTAATGCGTTATATAAACCGCTTGAACACCCCTCGTTGGTATTCTACGCTACCAACACAACAAATGAATGAACCACCAATATGCGGCAATGAAGTATTGAATGTCCTTGATGCTATTTCATCATCTGGAAAACCACCTCATCGGGTTGTGAATAAACACACTAGTAGTCGCTGGCAACGACGAAGTCGTCAACGTAGATTTTAGATAAATACTTAGTTTTACAATAACATGATATATATCTGGGGACGACCTCTATCACCGTCGAAGAAACCCGATGCTGATGGCACTGCACCCGGTGATATAAAAAATATAATTGAAGATAAAATTGCTGAGATGTTGAACTTAGCAAGTGTTGATCCCAATGAAATAGTTGTATTTGAAATTCGTAAGGGTAAATTGAAAACAAGTAATGTTTCCATTGATGATATTTTAGTTCAACAACGAGACGCAGCAGAAGATACTATAGCGTTGTTTTCTGATCAGGGTAAACTCAAACCAGGTGTCCTCATTTCAACTATTGTGAATAAAATTAACGATTTAGAACCATTAAAAACACTACGCGATGAATACAACGACCATTTAAATAAATTTAATAAATTCACTGAATTACAAAAATCCATCGTTTCAATATTGACAAACCTCTATTAGATTTCCTTGGAAATCCACCAGTGACCAAACCGAAACTCACAGAGATAAAAACTTCTATGCTAGAATTAGCAACACTACAATGTAGGAATGAAGAACATGTAAAACAGTTTTCAACGTTTCATAAAAACATCGTAGATAAATTTCTTGGACCCATCATTCGATAAACTCGACATAAAACTACCTGATATTAAAAAATCCATGGATGATCTTAAAGCAACCACTAATGAATTACCCGCGATTAATCGGCAAATAGAAGCTATCAACGCTGATATAAAAACAGACCAACGATATTATCAGGGATGATATGCCGAAGATAATAAAAATACTTAAAAAAACAAAAATTCCTCATGAGAGATCCAACAACGTAATATACACGATTCAACATGGATTATTTGCGTGGACACCATCCACTAATATATTAAGTCTCACCGCGACCGTCAAAGGCATTTATTCATTAACACTAGTGACACCGACTCAATTTAACATATCATCTTCGAGTTCATCTGGGGTCAACAATACGATATCAACGATCATCGACAAGGATACAACTGAACAGTTCACGATAGTATCCACTGATAAAAATGTGGCTAGGGTTTCAGTAACATGGTATGTGGAATTCGTAGCGGATTTAAGTAAACAACTAAATTGAAATCTATTGTAATCAATAAAATGTCATCATAGCAGTATCGCTATGATCAGGTCAGAGAATTTCTAAATAAATTCAAAACACTCACTGAGGAGTACCAAACAAAAATAAAAAAAAAACGACGAAGAGTCACCGCAGTTGATGTTACCGTGTACTCGTTGAGTGGTGTAATCACCGGAGAAGGTATAATTCTCTAATCGGTGACAATGATGCCATTGACTTTGGTTTCAAAAGAATACACGACGCATGGAAAAAAACAGCACCACAACAAACAACTATCCTGACACATAATAATGATCCAGATGGTGGTGGTAGGCATATGGCTTCTCAAAATATGAATATATCCTCGGTGATTGCATTGAATTTAGTATGTGATGTTATCGAAGGAAGCTATCAAATAAATCTCGAGCGATCAAATCATCCTCAGCAGGGATCATTTGCACCAGCAGCTCCTCCAGAATTTCTAATTATTGAGGATCCAACTAATCCAGTCTGTATGAGATGTCATAATAATTCGTTAACGAGAATTAATTTTAAACTCACCGACCAATCAAATAATCTGATTGATTTACGAGGTGAGGTTTTACAAATTAGTCTGTTTATGAAATCCTAAAAAAAAGCCATTGTCAACCCATAGCAGTAGAGGGGGCGGGACAACGACATTGGCGTCCTTTGTTTGATTCTGTTTTGCCCGTTGACGCCATTATTTTTTACGATTTACGAACAAGCCTTAGTTTGCCGAATCGACGCCTAAAAAGGTTGTCGGATTCGCCCCCTCTGGTGCAGTATGAGATGACATATATCATAGTATTACTTGATACTATGGCTTTATAAGTGTGAAACGACTATTTAAAAATTTAAATGTGCCACATGAGAACAAAATCGAAAACAGTTTCTCCCGAAAAATGTTGAATTTATACTCAGAAATAAGAGAGGGGCAGAGAAAAACATAATATTTTGATAATGTAATTAGTACAGTGCTCATGGCTCAAGAAAACGTTTAAAATGGAATTCAACATTCCGAAGACAGGAATAGGTGGAATAATGTATATTCCATTCCGTATAGAATTACTTTGCATACAGAATTAGGATGGCTCCAGTTTAAACGTAAAAAATAATATACTGAGTACAAATAACTTTATTTTAATTGAGATTTGGTTGTGTAGCTGATCAGATGAGCCCTTTCTATAGTAGTGAGTAACAGGAGGTGTAAATAAGCAAAACCACGAAACATTGATTTTGCTATTGTTTTGCTGTGAATCATTGTTGTAGAACAGAGATTTCAATGATTTTCGAGATTTCTTAACATATTATATTATTTAGAAAACGAGCTGAATATTTCCAATCAAATGTTTTTATAAATGTTGTATTATTGCTAATAAAATATATTATAATATATTGACATTGAAAAAAACAACAATAAACGTGCAATACCTATACTTTGACTTGATATTTCATTTTAGGTTTGTAGATAATAAATCTGTACTGGGAGATCCAAAGGTACGAAATTTATTACCAAATGTAATCATGTGAAAACAAATTGTCGTGGGAAATATAGTAGTGGCTAAGAAAGTAGAGTAATATGGTTATTGAATGAAGCGTTAACTATGTTTTTGAAGGTAGGTATATACATCCATGCATATGTTTTTGTGTAAATAAAAATGTGTTTAGAAGAATGTTTATACATACGTATCTTCATACAAATTGATATGTTAACATAAACTTGTTTATGCAGTCTATTTCTGTTTCTAGTTTTTTTCTTTTT
The DNA here is from genome assembly GCA_029339505.1 of Unio delphinus. Lineage (NCBI taxonomy): Eukaryota > Metazoa > Mollusca > Bivalvia > Unionida > Unionidae > Unio > Unio delphinus. The sequence goes on along the minus strand of JAQISU010000047.1, from coordinate 4,319,091 downwards.
CATTACCTTCTTTCCTTCATCTTGTCCTTGTTCGTCATATAATTTAAATAATGTACTACGATATAGGTATTACTTATCTATATTTAAATACAATTAAATAAAGGAATCATATCTGAACTCTTCTAATTTTAAAGTAAAGCTTCCATGAGTAATCTCTTTTGACTAAAACCCTGCTTTCAAAAGTAACGTCTTCAAGGCTTGTGATGTATCGCGAATTAGTCTTCACTTCACTATACGCAGTCAAAAATGAACTTAAAGCCTACAGGCCTACAGGAAACAGAAAGAAAATTAACATTCGGTATCCTAATAGAGATAGAGAACACATGCCTTTACTCTTCGTGATCTTATGGTTCTCATACAATTGAAATGAAAATAAATGACTCAAATTATATCATAAACATTAATGGGAGGTACAAAAGAAACAAATTTGTCAAATAATAATGTAAATTTAATAATTTGGAACATATATCAAAGTTATTAATTAATGTTATGGAATTGTAATTATCTTAAACAAAGAATATGTAAACGATGTAATTCAATCAGTCTGCAGTGACTGTGGTTTAATCAATCATCGGAATTTAGCAATAATAAACAATTTGTAAATGCATCTTTCACAACTACAATCACAAGAAAAGAGTGAAGTAAAACAGCTATTTTGCAACGATGAGCACTTGTTTCCAGATAGTCCAAAGCTAACAATCATATATATACATATATATATATATATATATATATATATATATATATATATATATATATATATATATATATATATATATAGAGAGAGAGAGAGAGAGAGAGAGAGAGAGCATAACGATCTAGCGATGGTAGATCTGACGCTGTCAAACAATATACATACAAGACGAAACGTCTCAAGCAGTAATGTTTCTAAATAAAATTAAGCATTTGCTGGAAATTGATTTCATATAAGCTAGTATAAAGGAACAGGAGTTCATCATTTATTAGCATGCTCAGAGCATATAAACCATTCCTCATGTGTGATGACTATGAATAGTCAACAGTGTTATGAAAACGGATTCATTTCAATGTCACGCATAGATGACTGCATAGACAAAGATAGAAATGAAAACTATTTAACCTAGTTCACCTCATGACATAATGTTTTCAAATTCGATTCATGGAAAGAGTAAATTAATGTTATGATCCAGATGGTTTTTATCAACATAAAGTGATGTCATTTGGCACGTAAAAGTCTCTCTCAACATTCTAGCGTTTAATGAAGATAAAAACATTTAGTGTACCTAATCGAGATGCCTACATCATCTACAATGATAAATGCTAAACTTACTGGGGGCCCATTGGAAAATTAATTGATAGTCTCAATGATGAAAATTTCACAATTAATTGAGGTTAATAATAGTTTTGCCATGAATGTGTGACATTTTAGGACACATTGTGAGAGACATTTAAATTAAACCTGTATAAGATTATATCAGTTCTATCTATTCCGAATGCATATAATTAAAAATAAATTGATGCAATTTTATTGTATTTCTAGATATTATCAAAACGTTTAATCTAAGTTATTTCACTGAACCCCTGAAAAAGTTGTTGAGTAAGAATCTAAAATGTCATAAGACTTTTGAGAAAAAAGAAGCTATAATTACAAGTGCATGAATACATTCAACTTGAAATTTCAGTAAATTGTTTGAAATGTCTGCTGATGCGGATAATGTGTGGTTTATTGGAGTATAGGTACGAGAGTATTACACTGATGTGGATCATTTGGTGTGTTTATTCTCTAAACAAAATTAAGTAAACACCTAAAAATGTATTCCACAATCTTAAGGAATGATTTTGTTTTCTATTGGGCTTGCATCATTTTCCAAAAGAGATTCGTTCAGCTCCATCGATTAATGTATTCAGTGATCGGACTCCCAGACCTTACATTAACAAAATGCAAAAAAAAATAATCAGAGATTGGTAAGATTTTCTTTAAGATTGGACAAATGCAACATTTACATTCGTCAAGTCAAGGGAGATAATAATCTGCTTGTAGTTGTACTCTCACTTGAATAGAAGTATTAAATTGCTTTAGGCATATGCTGTGTTATCCATAAGACATCTTTATGTAATCGCTTCTTCTGTCATATGTATATTTGCCTAATTTATAAAGGGATCTTTATTGTATTAATAGTTTCTTTTGGTAATGAGGAGAGTTTATACATATATATATATATATATATATATATATATATATATATATATATATATATATATATATATATATAATTATGTAGTTTTGTTTCTTCCTGATGATTGGTATGTGAGGAAGCTACACATACATCGATTTTCCTGATATATCAGTTTCAGGTCTAACCTGGTCATTTTATATTGCCTTATTTTCAGTGTAAATGTATAATTGTTGTAGTAAATATAATTCTTCTGTCTCTTCTCTTCTCTTACAGCTTGTAGTCCAAGATATAAAGTGCATAACAACAGAACATTTTCTTTAGAAAGATGCCAAGATATCTGGTGAGTACAGAGGGGTATCAATAACACAGTTTTGCCAAGTTTTTATCTGATTGTGTGCTTTTGTTTGTATAGATGCATTAAATGACTTTGCGTTCATATAAAACATACATGAGAGAAACTATTTATGAAAGACCGATTATGTAATTTAAACATATGATTTCTAGATACACCTCTCAACGTCTTTGTAGAGAATGGTAAACACCGAAGCCAAATTGTTTTCTCTCTCTCTCTCTCTCTCTCTCTCTCTCTCTCTCTCTCTGTCTCTTTCTCTCTCTCTCTCTCTCTCTCTCTCTCTCTCTCTCTCTCTCTCTCTCTCTCTCTCTCTCTCTCTCTCTCTCTCTCTCTCTCTCCCTCTCTCTCTGCACTTACCCATACAGGTTCAGCTTGCACATTTGAATAATTGGATCCAATTTGCAAAATGAAATGAATATTCATCCTTGAATCTTTTGCCAGGTATCCAGCATTTTGAATTGATTGGTAAATGTTTGAATTCACTCATATTCCCATATATCCTTTATGCAAAAATGAATCATCACTGATGATATCACAAATAACGCCCCTATATTAATATGGACACATTATATCGAAAATAATTTGAATTCCATAAATGTTGACTGAATCAATTGCCAACATGTCATTCATCTTGAATCGTTGCATTCATTTTGGGGGGCATCTGAAAGGTAAAGTGAAAGAATATGATTTAAAGTCTACTTGATATAAACATGACATTGATGTCATGCAAAGACATGTAATGAAAAATATTGTCAATACTTTGCAAAGAACATTCATATTAAGTACTTATGCTTCTTTCGTATTAGTGCTTAATATGATAATAGTTGGAAACGTTTGCCACAATAATTATCCTGACAACATTTCAACTAAATTTATCAGAAGCGAGTTTATCCACACCAATATAATATTGCTTTTTTATATTGCACCTAGTTTGCTATACAATTACATCGATATGTATATAATAATTACCTAGGTTGGTTTTTACTTGTTTGGTCTAAGTAAATAATGAATGCGTTTTGCGTTCAAAATATTAAGTCGCACCCGGAATGTATAATATATAATGTATTTTCCTAAATATACGTAACCAGTTAATTTCAGTTAGAAAGTACGTTTCTATTCATAGAAGATTTCGAAAGTATTATCATTGTTTAGTTTTCTAAAACAAGAACATGCTAATGCTCTGTATGTGCTGATGCAAATGCAAGGAGGGGTAAATAATTAAATCATTGAATAACACCTTAAAGTTAATTACATTTTTGTTTTTAATGTATTTACCTTTATATATATATATATATATATATATATATATATATATATATATATATATATATATATATAGAAACACTAGTAAATATATTTCTTTTAACACTGAAATGTTTTACGAATACGTTATTATCACATTAATACGTGGGATAATTTACTTGCAATACATTTATTTCAGAAACCTCGGTCGTTTCTTGACAAAATACACAAAAGGGTTGATTACATGCGGAATTACATGCAGGGCGAGGGGATCGATGAACAAGTCAAACAGGACATATCTTTGATGGAAGACATATTAAGACGAGCAACTCCCCAATCAACGGTAATCTTAAATACATGTATCTAAGACATTAAAAGGTCATTATGGTTACATTTTGCATGCATTTCTCTAGGCAACACAAGTATCCTTAAAAGACAATATTAGTACCCTTTAATAGCAAAATTAGTACCATTTAAACGCAAATACATTGCCTTTGAATAAAATCAACCATATAAAATGTGTATGAAACCTTAATGTCTGAGCAAACAGCTACGTAACTGAATATCTTTTGTGGGAAAAATAAGAAATCAAAAGTTATAAACTATTAGTTTCTAAGTTCAACGTTTATGATACAATGTTTATGTAATTTTGTTTTCGAGCATACACATAATTCTTTTCTTATTTGAATCAAGTTTCTACTGCTTTAAAATCAAAATGTTCCATTTGTCATAATAATATCTTTGCAGCAACGTAATCGACTAGACGTATATGAAACAACCCTTATAGAAGTAGTCGAAAGTCTTATTAGTAACGGATGTCCTGAGGCTGTAATTTCATGGGCTATGTCTGAGGACTGCAAAGAACTGCGTAGAAGACCAGCAGATCCAGAAGCTATTGCAATTAAGGAATCACGACTTCTGTGCTTGCGGTTTCGCTAGCCAAACAATAACTGATATCAATTACAAAATACTAGTGTTGTTATTTCGACACGTGTAAATTATCAATTAACTGCAAATATGATTCTCTCAAATACTGCTCTATTTGTTTTCAATTCAAAACCAATGGAATATCTCAGTTGCTGATCTATTGCTGGGTTCCTGGGACTCCACTAAATTCATTCCTTTGTAATGTTATATATTATTGTGATCAATTTAATCAGTTGAAATCAGTTTTACTTGGACGTTAGATATTAGAGACATAAGTATATGCTCAATTTTGTCAAGGTTTATTTTAAACTTTCAGAATCATGCAGTATTTTACTATAATGACCAGCATGATATAGAACGCTCGTTTACGACATGTGTACCTAAAATATATAGTGTTTTAGGAACTTATTTATTAACAAACCATGTACACCCATATAGTTGGCGCTTTAGGTTCACATTCGTTAGATTATTTTCATGATCGCATGTTTATCAGAGACGTACTATTTGACAAGTCTGTCAAAATACTGGATTCGAGTACAAATGCAAATGAATGTTTGGGTCGGAAACTAAGAGATTGAGTGCCAATAACCCAAGATGAAACATTATTATATCCGCTGACTATTTGTACTATCACACAACAACCGATTTTCTTGGTGTGATCTTGTTTGTTCCTTATTGTGATTCTTTATAACTACGTCTTAGGCAGAATACGAAAATGAGTGTATAATAAAAATCTGAGACAAATATCGAGTCTAGTACCTATAAAATTCCGCGTTACTCACGCTTTCTAATACTGCAGTAATATATCACTTTCACCTTTCATTGATATTAAAATGGAAATTGTGAACTTTGCCTCGCGATGGGGCAAATTGTTTTTTCATAATTGTATGAAACATTTCTGTAAGAATATTATTTTACAATCTACAATTTGTAATTTACATTTAAAGAACACTTGTTCGTTTGTTTGCAAATAAATTTTAAGAAGGGCAATTTGTCTATTTATCGCACCATAAAGTTGTGCAAAACTAAGTTTTTAAAGTTACGTTCAGCAAGTATTTGAAGGAATTTGATAATGATAAGGAATATATAGCATAGAATATATAGATAAGCTGGATACTTCGATAAGTTGAAATATTTGTGTTCTTTCTCCAAAAGCAAATGTTTCATTGACTATTCCAATTAACCTTGAACTGCTCTTTCTGCTGATGTTTGTCTCTTTGTTTCTGACTTTGTTTCTATCTTTCTCTCTCTCTCTCATATCACATAATCACAGAACTAAAAAGGTGTACCCGATGTTGATCAGAGAAACATTAAACATTTTATTAAGTTTTGTTTAATTTCCTCAGGCAACAGTCTTCATCTTTTAAAAATCAAAGTGTACTATTTTTGAAAAGTATTAATACGCTTTCTTAAATTGAAAGCATTATTGACTGACGGTAGTCGTATTACAGGACTTTAATGATTCTTTGAACAACGGAAGATTCACTTCTTGAGTTCAGATTCAGTTAATAAACATTACACTGGTCTCAAAGCTGATACAAGTAAGTTTTGGTCCACCATTGGCATACCTAGCATTAATGTTTTCGAGACGTTTATTGCTCAATGTCCCTAACATTGGTTTTATGTGTGAATGTTAGTTTCCAGGTCTTGGATTCATTGCCATTTAAAATTCTGGGGTTCTTGATAAAGCATGCCGTTCATCTCTCCTATGGTGAAATGTGTCACAAAGAATTGTTTCGATCACGCTGAGGATGACTGGTGTGACATCCATTTCTAGCGAGTTCAGTTACAAGTAGACATAAGAATACGGTTTCAAATACAGTATTGTTCCATATTCGCTTGGAGCACAAAGTATTAGCTGTGATTCACCTTTGCAGACGATCTTAATTAAAGGAGAGGGACCTACTAAAATAGCCATACCAACTGGCTTGATATTAATAATTAATCAGCGTTGTTCAAGAACTTGTGGATAAAAATACATTATTGCGTCTATCCGATCGAAGTTTTGTCGGGCTTAATTAAATACCATATATTGTGCAAACCCATGAGTGATTTCAATTAGAATACTTGATGTAACTAATCTGGGTACAGCTGGAATAAGGGCTTCAGACTCTTTGTTATATGTTGCATAGGTTGAGTATTTGATATTTCCTAATATTATACACGGGTTGATGAACACCTGTGTAACAACAGACCATGTACTGTCATCATCAGTGGCAACAGAAGCTATCGTTTTAGAACAAAAGTTCGAGCCATAGAGGGTAGCATTCTGTCACCTACAATTTTCAACATTTTAATGGAAAGGATGCTCTTTGTGCCAAATGCAGGCTGACGTCCTTGATTGTCAAGTCCATTTTTGTGCACACTTGCGAAACATGCACGCTCACACCCGATGTACAAGGAAGGATTCAAACTTTCGAAATCAGATGCTACGTTATGATCATGGACAACGCATATATTGATCATGTAACCAACAAAGAGGTCTACATCAGGATCCAACGAGCTATCGGTCTTCTTGACCGCTCTTTAGAATGCAAACGTAAGTCATTTGTCAAGATCATATAGGGTGGCAAAAACAAAATTAGCAGACACAGTACATGAGTGCAGAAGAAGAGGAAGATAGAAAATGAGATGGGAAGACAACATATAAGTTTGGACAGGCATGGGGTTTAGTAATTCCGATAGGGCAGTAACGAACATGGAAAGATGAAAAGAGTTAGTTGTAAAGTTAATTGTGGTGCTCCAACGAGCACTTGATGGTGATGATAATGATGATGATGACGCATATTATAGAGTATTGATAGCTATTATATCAATATTTTTACCCTATGTTCCCAATATGAGCATTTGTCTGGTATGCATGTAATATTCCGATGAACCAAAATCCATTCGGAAACTGGACAAACATTATCCATTCATTTGTAAGACATTTAAACTATCCGGCAACATATTCTAAGTAGAGACTTGACATATATTCGGTATTGCACTCATGAAAATCCATGGTTTACACTGAGTAACTGAATTTGGTTCCACAAGGGATTTATCTGGTTGCCCATTAAATTACTGCAGTTGCCCACAAGATCGCGTTAATTAAATTATTCAAAAAGTTTTGTTAACGACAATATGGTACCAAATAAAAATGTTTAACAAGTATGATAATATTATTTATTCATATTTAAAAATTGATTAATGTAACCAAGCATTCTAAAGAACAGGCCAATTACTGTAATTTCTGCTCTGGTGAATACTTATATCTCTCCCTATCCCGCTATAGCGAGATAACGTTCCAGGAACTAGAAAACAAGATAAGCTTCATATTTTTAACCGTGTGTATAACAGTTTGTAAAAGTGTAAAATGCAAAATACGGTCTAGATCAATTTAACATCATCCAACACACTGACAAAAGGTTTCGTCATGTTCAAGTCTGCCCAAACTACAATACGTATATAATGTACAAATTACAGCTACATTAATCATCAGTATCTGAATACAATATACTCTACACATTTTGATTGGCAGCACCATCACTGAAGCAACCCTCCAATCGACCCGAAATACCTAAATACAATAAATGCAGTATTGTGTTCTTTTATTTTGGGTGAACTTTGGAGAATTGAATACAGAAAATGTCAGAAAAAAGCAAACGTATAGGACGTCAAAGGAAGTCCAAAACAGGAGGAAAATTTGGATTGAAACGGGACACGCATCTTACAATAAACGAGTCTCAGGAAATAAAATCAAGAAAAAGAGAATGAAATAAAAACGTTCCATTGCCTTACCTCAGAGAAATATCTGGAGGAAGACACAAAGCCGAGAGTAGCGCGACATTCGCACTACTGAAATATAAAAAGCATCAAAATGTCTAAAAGGAAATTAGGAATATTAGGTGAACAACAATTATGGTAGCACCTGAAAATAAGGTATTAAAGTGATCTTTAATGAAGTTTAATGGCTGATTGGCATCTTAGACTCCGATTCCGTTGATTCATTCCAGTGTTTGTCTTAGATATACTAGTATAATCTACACCAAATAACTCGGCCGAGCATTTATGTGATGACGTGTAACAAATAGTTGTTGAAAAGAAATGGATGCAGATGTTTGGTAAATATCGTTGTTCATAGAGTCAAAGAGTATAACACATTTTGTTTTAAAAAAAAATGCTGCATGAACTATATTCGAAACCTTGTTTTTTCAAATAATATATTCATGAATTTCTATTTTTCGGAGAGAGAAGGGACAAGAGGGTCGGGTTTCCTAGTCGTTTTATATAATAAAATATAAGCATAATCGTTCACACAATGGCTTGTATTGGAGTGTAGTACAATATATACATACCAAATTTTTTAAATAGAAAATCTTTAGAAACAAATATGCATTGAACTTGTCACTTATATATATATATATATATATATATATATATATATATATATATATATATATATATATATATATATATATATATACACATATATATATAATATATATATATATATATATATATCTATATATCTATATATATATATATATATATATATATATATATATCTATATCTATATATATATATATATATATATATATATATATATATATATATATATATATATATAAATATATATATATATATATATTGTTGATAATTACCATAGTCAGGTTGAGGACTACTTCCGCGTTTCTATATTAGTTCTTGTTTAATTTACAAATTACACACCAGAATGCATGTCGCCCGAAAGGAGCAAATTAAATGGGTCATTTAGAGACGTTGTTCCAATATGATATAAGACGGTATCGATGTAACTACAGCTGTTAGGCTGAAGTAAAATAGCCACCAGTTAACACTACAGTAGAACATCTCCCTGTGAAGTCGACATTTCTTATAATATAATTAATGGTGTTTTTGTTGTTAATGTTGGCGCTATTTTCTAGCGTTTTCTGTTGCCAGAGGGTGATGTTTAGGTTGTGTATATATGTTAATATTCTTCTACAATAACAACATTAAATTACGCACACAAGCATGTGCAGTTCTTTTGCTCACGAGGAAATTGTAAATGACTGACACTATTTATATAGTTCAATGTTTAATAATGATTACAAAGTTCAATGTGGGGTTTATATCTTGGATTAACATTGGGAGATGGAGTCTTTACTGAGTTTTATAAAGATCATGTCAACAGAAAGTGCCAACCTTATATGGATATATTTTTTCAGACGAACGTCAGTTAATAACCGCTATTACTAAAAAAGAAGAGGAATTACCGCATGACGTTGCACGTTGTGTCATAGAAAAGAAGCGAAACAGTAATACAACTATTTTTGTAAAACTATTTTGTTGTAGATCTGTTATGCCAAAAACATATACTTACATTATATGCTGATGCAATTACAACACAACTGATTAAGGCTGAAAATCGTAACGAAATAATATGCAACTGACGCCATGAATATTTCTTCAGTTAAGTTCTACATAGGTAACAGTTTTCTATGTCAATGCTGGAAATAACTGGAGAACTGCTAACTTTGAGGTGATGACATGTTTTAATATTGCTGCAGATGAACTAGATTGATTATCGATAATAGTGATCAAGAATATGTCTCATGATAATAGTATAGGACTATAATATAATGTATTAGTGTTCGTATTCATATTAGCCCATTATCAGTGCAACTCATAATTATTATAAAATACACTGTTTTATAGATGAAAAAATATGTGGATCAATAATGGCGATGAAACAGCGTACACATAACTACTTGCAGAGAGAGAGAGAGAGAGAGAGAGAGAGAGAGAGAGAGAGAGAGAGAGACAGAGAGAGAGAGAGAGAGAGAGAGAGAGAGAGAGAGAAAGAGAAAGAGAGAGAAAGAAAGATAACTAATGTTCATCTTGTTTATTCAGCTATCAGTCAAAGCATTTCGTCATGATGGATGCTTTATTTTGATGTCATAACGTGTGGGAATTATATTGGTTTATATAATTTGGTTCAGCCAAAGGTATCCAGCTTGCATAGTTAGGAAACAAATAGGCACCGTATGTGCATGATTTTACATGTGATGGAAATAGTAGTAGCAATAAGTGTTGGGAAGAGATGTCAGAAAAAGGGAATTGGAACGGCTTCACAGTTAAATATACGTCTAATACATATGACCAATAGCCTAAATAGCATAATCAGTCTTGGATTGAATATTCACCAGAACACACTGACAGTAAGACAAAACAATGACGGAGAACAACAACAGCATGCTAGAATATGATGATATGTGAGGTTTTTAGACAGGGAATGTCTTCAAAAAAATTTTCGAGACACTCATTTTGCGAAAACAATCTGAAAACGATTATCTACATTGACCTATTTGGGAATGTAGGTCTGTACTTTCGGGTCCACCCGTCACTCATGTCACGTTCTGCTTCTCCTAAACACACATCAATTCGTTTATTGTAAATGAATTATTTGGATTAATTAACCGAGGTCCATGCTAATTAATACACAATGTGACATAATGTGACGTATACCATATCACTCTTTGTACAATTCAGTTGCTCAGACTTAAAACAAGTCATTATATTTTAAAACGAAACTTATTTGTTTTAAAGCGCAGAAGTAAATAACCAGCATTGAAAACATTTGCTAAACTTACTGCTTTGTGTTTTCTGAAAGTATTATTTATTTGCTAGATCACACCCTTCAACGTTTGAAAACCAAATACTGGTCCCTTTTCAGCTGTCTTAATGCACGTTCCTAAAACGAAACAATTCTTGATAGATAGTAATCATATGACCTTTATTTTAAGGAAAACTAATTTGTTGCTAAAACAGCTAATTGACATGCGCATTAAAACATGACTTAATTTAGTACCTAATATTTTGTATCTCGACATGCGAGAATAAATAATCTTTCTACATATTGCTGCATCATATATTAGTGAACAATTAAGGTTCGGTATGAGTATAACAATAACTATTGCAATACGTTGGTCACTTATAGTTCCTGAAGTCTCTACATGACTTCACTAATCATCAAATTTTGCATGAAGCTATAACATCATTGGTTCTTATTCACATGTTCATGGAATACTACTATTATCATATCAGCAATCTGGTGACCATGAACTTAAAAATCTCACGTATTTTTATGAACTAAATTCAAGCTCTCTCAGGTTCTCCCTCACATATAGAAGCAGAAATGTTTCTTAAGAAATACTTAAGTTAGAGAATGTAATTGAGTACAAGTCTGTCTGCTTTGCCAAGAATATATTATGTGCGTAACACGTTAAGGAAATACTAAAACAAGGACAATAATTTTGTTATGTCCTTGTGTTCTCTCCCTTGTTTATGAAAGTAACGATAATATTTCGTGTGAAATAATACAGCAGCTCTGAGAGTGGATGCAAATGTCAGCACAACTGGTTGATACATTTCTCACGTCAAAGTTATAAAATATTTGAAAATGATAGTCTTTTTTTTCCTTGTTTTTTGCTGTTTTGTATCTATTTAGAAGCTAAATATTTGAATTTCATGTGGAGGGAAATATATATTGTGTGTGTTTATATGATTTAAAATATTTACTCTTTTGTTATAGATGAGAATGCACAATGTTTAACCTGAAAGGTTGTTCCTTGTATAGACTGCAATAGTATAGGTTGCTTGTGATTGTACTCGCAATTGTAATCTGAGTGTTGTAATAGAGTACATATAATCGACACCATGCCTTCTGCGTTCAAATATGTACATCAGATAAGGCACTGAAGCTTCCTATTGTCATCGTCCCTTTGTTGTTGTTGTATATTTTGTCTCCATGTTTACAAGATGTATGTCCCTTTCTGATGCATATTTTCCACTTCACTACACGATGGAGGAAATGTTTCTATTTATTTAATACAGAGGATGAATTAATTGTGTATCAAATAAGGTTGAATGACCTCATATATTTACACTCAGCATAAAGTCTAGACAGTTGTAACCTTTATATTAAGCCTGGATCAAGTCAACTTGTCTCTGATGTCCCGTTCTGCGTCTCCTAATCACACAACACGTCGTTTATTGTAAATAAATTATTTTTATGAATTATGAATTAACGGAGGTACATGCCAATTAATACAAAATGTGACATAATGGGACTTACCCGATATCACTCTTTGTACAACTCAGTGGCTCGTACTTAAAACATGTCATTGGATTTCAAAAGAAAATTATTTGTTGTACAACGCACATGTAAATAACCAACATTGAAAACATTTGCTAAACATACTACTTTGAGATTAATGAAAGTATTATTCATTTCCAGGTTCCCAGTCTTCAACGTTCGAAAACCAAATATTGATCCCATTTTAGCAGTCTTAATTCACCTTCTTAAAATCAAAATATTCTTCATAGATGGTAATCATATGACCTTTTATTAAGATTTCTTTCAACAATCAACCTGTTGGCAGGTTGTTTGATAGGCAAATATGTAGTTAGACCGACATAGGTAGACAAACAGGTGAATATATTGTTTCTACAAGGTTATGCTCGTAATATTGAGGATTTTCCTTGCAGATTAGAATAAACAGAATACTCATAAATTTGAACAATTTACATGCAGATGCTTAAAATAGTCTGGTTATTATATTAGACCGACTTACCGACTTGTACTACTGAATTTGTGGGATCTACCTTGTTTCTCCCATGAAGGGTGTTCGAAAACTAAAGGGGGCGTGCGTCTTGTCGAAGATATGGAAGTATCATACAAATACGTGCCATCGTCACCCCATCCTCTTCGTGGCCGATAAAATAGTAGGATTACATATTTATCTATGGATGTCACACTCTCTGGATATATCACCTTATGCCATGGCACATTCCCGAGCGGGTCGTTTGCAGAGTTGCTTCAAAATAATATTCAATTAAAGATTTTTTCTTCCTTTCATTTGATAAACCAAATCATAGTTAATAATGACTAATTTTTGGATTGAATGTAAACTGGCTTATCATGTAGGACTTAGACATTGTATATGTACAAGCGCTTGACCTCGTACTCTCTCTCTCTCTCTCTCTCTCTCTCTCTCTGTCTCTCTCTCTCTCTCTCTCTCTCTCTCTCTTTCTCTCTCTCTCTATATATATATATATATATATATATATATATATATATATATATAGGTGAAGCGGAAATAGTGTTACATAGAACCTTCGAAACTTGGGATCCATTTATTAAAAGTAATTTATAGCCATTGGAAAAAATATGATAACACTTATCAAAGAAATAATGTGAAAATAACAGATCCTACTCAAAAGTCATATATCGATGCACACATGAGCGAAATCTGCCTGGGGACTTGGTTGTATTTCACGGAAGCACATGTCTTTGACAAAAGAATCCGTTGATATAAAAAACGCTTATTTTAGTTTATCACCAAATCTGTCTTCTTCTGACCAATTTTTCAACACTTTGATAGCAGAAGGCGAAATGTTGGTTTTCTGCTCTCCCTTCTTTCATCATTACGGAGGTCAGTATCTACACCGTTTTAACGCGATAAATCATACGCTAAGTCAGATGATATGCACAAACGTTATTACAGTCGTAAATAATTGTACTTTAAGAGACGTTTTCACTTTTCACTGTTGTATAACTTTGGTAACTTGTTGGATTTAGAGATTCTTCATACACATAATATAAAAAATCACTTAGTTGAAATATTTGATTTGTTCTTAAATATAACACAACCTCATTGATTTAATACACAAACAATCCATTGAGCAACCCTACGTGCGCTTTGAACTCAGTCTTATTTTGTGTTCCAGCATGGTTATCTCTCAATAGGTGAGACTCTTTACCACGCCATCGGGCGTTCTATATTCTCCCTTTTTCCAGAACTACTTATTAATATGATGTGAGTATATCATTCATTCAACGCACCAAGCACTCCATTAATGTTTGCTAATAACGACACCAGTTGCAGTTTTCGTATTGAGTTCCGTGGTACATTTATGCAAGGGATGCTCTTTTGGATAATAATTAATGTTTACAGACCGACTTTCGTTTCACCCTAGGTAAGCATCCGCATTATGCAAAGAATTATATCCAAGAAAGTTTCCCTGACATACAAATGAAAATTAAAAGATTAAAGAACTCTGCTAAACATTTGTGAGAGTCCGTCTAATGTGAATTGTCTGTTTGTTGTAAATATACACCGTTGGAAGCTCATATTGTACAATAATAATTTTGGGTATGCGTGTGGAAAACATTTCTACACTTATATTTTCAAGCAATTGAAGTCTAAAACAACTACTTGAATAGACCTCATACCTACACAAATATATTGGCAAGCATGTTTACTTTAAAACAACTGTTTGAATAGACTGTCACATACCTATACAAATAGATTACCCTTTGTTGTTGTCTAGTTCTCACAATATATCGATAGAAGATACGTGAGCATGTCTGTCTAATAATATATGTAGAAGGGACATTACTTTCTTTTATTTGTACACTTTTTAAAATTTTAAAATAAGACACCTGTATTTATGTAACCCATAAAAGTAAAATAAAACTAGAACTTTATTGATTTTGTTTCAATATGACTACGATACATTAGTAGTACCAACAGTTTTAGGCTCAAGTACTCACCAGATTATACTATTGTAGAATAGACAATATAAAACTGATAGTTTAAAATCACTTGTTACTGATGTTGTTGTAGTTGCTACTGTTGACTTTGTTTTTTTTTCTAGAATATTATTTATATATTTCTATAGATGCTCTAAATTTCCAAGCACTAGTAGAATTCAGTTATCAACGCAATTATCGGATTTGTCCAGTTCCTCAAGGAAACCAGTTTAAAAGTATGACCCTATAAAAAATATTGGTCTTTTTCTGACAAAAGTAACATATTCGATTTTCATTGCTTTTCCTCCAATATCATTGTTATATACGTTTGATCTGTTAATCTATTAATCTAAATTTTTGATCGAGATTTAGTCCCCTCAAGGTGTGTCCCATTTCGCGAATGTGTGGAGGCAGTATGTAAATATAATATTCAAGGAAGGTAGTCTAATTTTGGGAAACAACATTGTTTCTTCTACATAAAGCTACGAGCGGAAAACGATTTAATGACTTCAATGTTATTAAATATTAATAAGATTAACAGTTCTCGGTTTCTAATGAGCTAAGATCTATCAAAAATAATGTACAGCTTTTATTGTCTTGAAGGTATCAACATACTTTGTGTTACGTATATAAGTCATCTATATTAATTTTTATTGTTTGTTTGTTAGATTTAAATTTGGCATTTTAAGTTTTAAGATTAGTTCATTGAAGGGGTGGGTGGGTGACCTGTACTTTTACAGTGTAGACACCAGGTGTTGACCCCATTTCTGACCTGGCTTCAGAGTTGTAAAAAAGCTTTTAAAATGATTGGTTGGTTCCAAGGACAAAATCGAGTAAAGTATAAACATCATTCTAATTTAGCTGGGTCATACGCTGTTTGCGTGATTTCTTAAACGTGAAATTGTTCTGAGAGATTCTGGAAGGTCGTGACCCCTTTCTTGTTTACGTAAAAACAAACTATATAAATTATGTTTTGAAGCGAGCTATTCAGTAGAAGAATTGGGCTTTTAGAATATTAAGTTGTGTCTTCTTTTTGAGTTATTGTTAATTACCGTGTACTGGAAATTGTGTCAATTCGTTTGTAGCAAGAGGAATTATTTTGTTAGTTATCTGTGTAACAGAATTGTTACCGAGAGGAGGGTGGACTAAATGAACAATACAAACACAATTTGTGAAAGAAAATATAAATTTATGTAATAAATTATAAATGAAAAAAATACAGATGTATTAACACAATAACTCACGCGCTCAACCCACAATTACACTCACAACCATTCACAATACATGAATAAATTAAATAACAATACAAAAGGAATCACAAATGTAAAGGAATCTCTTGGATTATACACAGATCCAAGAATCCTTTACGAAAGTTAAATAAATGCAAGAATGATTTACGAAAAAAAATAAACACAAACGACAAACTATCTATCGCACGATGGATTGCGATAACTAGCACGATCATATACTTGTATTGAATCAAGCTGCTAGCTTTTATTGATATCTATGTGATCACTTGAAATATTATTGCGATCTGACATAAGCATGCAAATACAACAATGTATTAAATTATATTACAATTTCAATACACCTATGTGTCTCCCCTGTATAACCGCACGATTCAGCAACAGTTGAATCGTCTCCCAGTTTCCCCGAGAACCGAGGGTTGACCAATACTATTATCGGACGTTTCCCTACACGGATCCACCACAGTTATACGTTCAGACAGCATACAACATCTACCAGAACCAACGGTTCCTCACTACCCTAGATGTCGACCCGGACGTTTTACAACTCTAAGACAGCTCCGACACTCGGACTTCTAGCTTTCCGGATATTTACATGTTACACAGATGTTGACGAACAGACAGTTCGATACACAGACAGATACTTCAATTCCGTTTGCACAAATTAACGGCACAAGCACATTCAGATATTTATACAGAGATGTTCCAGAACAAACAATATATGTCCCACAACAAATCAAACGATATCAAAGACGTTTATCAAAAGATGGTATCAGATGTGTTTAACAGCTACGGTATCAACGATGTTATTAGCAGCTACGGTATCAACGATGCTATTAGCAGCTACGGTATCAACGATGTTATTAGCAGCTACGGTATCAACGATGTTATTAGCAGCTACGGTACCAGAAACAATGTAACAACTATGTTAGCAGCTACGGTATCAGAGACGGTATCAACGATGTTATTAGATGCGCTATCAGTGATGAACTTCTACGGTATCAACGACGGAATCAGCTGGAATCAGACTGAATCAACGACGGAATCAACCACTGAATCAGCTATAATAAACAAAACCAGACTAATAATAGTTGTCTCAAAAATAATCTAAGCCGTAGATTACGATATTGTATTTAAAGTCTAAAAGTGACTAGTAATTCCAAATATTCCACGTTTAATTGCAATAAAAGCATCATTATACGAAATGATAATCTGAATAAAATTCACAATAAAACGAAATGTAAATTTAACACTCACCCCTTTGGCTGGAGATTTGCAAGACGAGGTTATCTATCCTTCGATTAGATATTTTAGTTCCCGTAAAAATTATGATAAATCCTTAGCCTTATATACTCTCAATAGGTGAACATAAATCACATCGAGCTTGCCGTACACCACGTAAAACGAGTATTTCGGATTTCATGTAAATTACAAATTGGCACATGCAAATCGTTACACGCCACTTAATCACCCCAGGTAATGCGTGTACGACGAAATCAAGAAAATGGTGAGTTTCGTTTGCAATTCAAGAACAGAAATCAGTTCAATTTTCGCCTAATTCTGTGACAATCTGGAAAAGAATATGTGCTCATAGATTTTTATTAACAAAAACTGATTTCATCAAGTGACATCGTCTTCCATATTGGATACATCGCTGGAATTCGAACTTAGAATTATTTGGACATTTTATTATCAGGACATTTGCAATTTCTGTAGTGGATAATATTTTGAATTATTTTTGGATTAATTTTGGAATTGATTCTTAAAACCGTCAGTTTATTTTTCTTATCTGAAAAATATTTTTACTCAATAAATTGTTTATGAAGTTTTACAAGCTTGTTTTTTTTTCACTATTTCTATGTTACTGTTTATTCGAGCCTAAGCACGTAACCTTTATCAAATAACTAAATACCTCTTTCTTAAGCTCTTTCACAATCATGTGATCGTGATCACAGACAACAATCCTATAAATATACACCATTTGAAGCTTAATGTCTACAACAATAATGTTGGGTATGCGGTTGGAACATATGTATACACATATATTGGCAGAAACCAAGCATGTATAGTCGACAACAAGTACTTAAATTATAGTTTTACAACTGCCAAATACCTTGGTAAACAATCCAATATTGATTATTCTTCATCGTTGTCTAGTTCTCGCAATCAATTGATCGACGTTACGTGCGCATGTCTTATTGAACATGATTCTAGTGTTTAATGTCAATTGTTTGTTCAAATTTTAAAATGACACACCTGCATTTATGTCACTCATAAATGTAAAATAATACTAGAACGTTATTGATTTTGTTTCAATATGACTACGACAGTATAGGTGTACCAACAGTTTTAGGCTCAAGTGCTATACTCACCAAATTATACTGTTAGGGAATAGACAATATAATACTGATAGTTTAAAATTAGTTGTTACTGATGTTGTTGTTGTGTTGTTGTTATTGCTAAAGTTGACTTTGTTTTCTTTATCTAGAAGATTATTTATGCTTTCGTATAGATTTTCTAATATTATAAGCACCGGTAGCATTCAATTATCAACAGAGTTATCGGCGAATCCAGTTCAATAAGAAAAGTCAGTTTAAAATTATGACACTATTTAAACTATAGGTCCTTTTTTGATAAAAGGTAAAACGTTCGATGTTGGGATATTGCCTTTCGTTTACCTTTTAAGCGTCGAGTCTCAACTAATTGTTATAAAAAGCCAACAATGTGCGCCTGCCTAATATCAAAATCTTTCTCTATAATGCAAATCAAGCTATATACGTCATTATAAAAGCACGAAGAAGAACTAAATAATAATATTTACATATTTTATCGTTGAAACATTGTCATGCAAGTGATAAATAATATTTTCTGAATCTAAATCTTTCACAGATATCTGATAACAAGGAAACACTTACATTTCTGGAAGAAATTACTTCAAAACGTCGTTTTGCCTGTCGAGGATGTTAATCGAAGTGAAAATCACTTTTCCGAGTAGTTATTTCAATTGTATTGGCACACCGCCAAAGTAGAACAATGTTACTATCACAAACTTCGTTCCGCGCCAGTCCAGTCATTCAGCAAACGTAAGCAATGGTTAAAACTTCCGAAACAAACCGCCACCATTAAAAATCCTTACTTCTTTCATTAATATGAGATATTTTCTTAAGTTTACGATGCATTATATTTTAGCTAGGAACTTGATCATCATGTCTGAGCACTGTCTGCTTATACATGATGATTTTGCATTGCCAGCAAATTATTATTATTATTATTATTATTATTATTATTATTATTATTATTATTATTATGTATGGGTATAACTCAGATTCAGAACAAAATACAGAACGGCCTAGGCCACACGAATTAGTAGTATTCCACCTATCCTCTGCGACAGTTTAACCCACATAGTACAGTATTACTGGTCCTGTCCTCTGCAACAATGCAGCTACGTAAGCTTATATCAATTTCCGAATGGATCCTTTCTGTACAACTAGATATTTCAATGTGGTTGTTATACAGGCCACGATCCTATTTGGTAATTGTTCTATGTATGTATGTATGTATGTATGTATGTATGTATGTATGTATGTATGTATGTATGTATGTATGTATGTATGTATGGTTGCATTTATGTTTTTATGTATGATTGTATGTATGTATGTATGGATGGATGGATGGATGGATGGATGGATGGATGGATGGATGGATGTATGTATGTATGTATGTATGTATGTATGTATGTATGTATGTATGTATGTATGTATGTATGTATGTATGTATGGTTGCATTTATGTTTTTATGTATGGTTGTATGTATGTATGTATGGATGGATGGATGGATGGATGGATGTATGTATGTATGTATGTATGTATGTATGTATGTATGTATGTATGTATGTATGTATGTATGTATGTATGTATGTATGGTTGCATTTATGTTTTTATGTATGGTTGTATGTATGTATGGATGGATGGATGGATGGATGGATGGATGGATGGATGGATGCATGTATGTATGTATGTATGTATGTATGTATGTATGTATGTATGTATGTATGTATGTATGTATGTATGTATGTATGTATGTATGTATGTATGTATGGTTGCATTTATGTTTTTATGTATGGTTGTATGTATGTATGTATGTATGTATGTATGTATGTATGTATGGATGGATGGATGGATGGATGGATGGATGGATGTATGTATGTATGTATGTATGTATGTATGTATGTATGTATGTATGTATGTATGTATGTATGTATGGTTGCATTTATGTTTTTATGTATGGTTGTATGTATGGATGGATGGATGGATGGATGGATGGATGGATGGATGTATGTATGTATGTATGTATGTATGTATGTATGTATGTATGTATGTATATTTGAATGTATGTATGTATGTATGTATGTATGTATGTATGTATGTATGCATCCATCGGACTAGCCAACGTTATCTTTTCAGTTTCTAGTTTCGTCCTTTCTTTAAATGTATTTGAAACGAAGAAAGCCTTTATACAATTATGCATTAAACGAACATTCCTTCATTTAAGAACTGAACCATTAATTGTGCCTCCAGTTTCTCTCAAATTTTGGTCTGGCTAGGCTGGATAATACTATTTGTGCAGTGTGTGATTTTGTATTTACAAACTATCTGCTTATCAGGGGCAACGCTTTCAACTAATTGTTATAAACAGCCAACAATGCGCGCCTGCCTAATATCGAAATCTTTCTCTATCATGCAAATCAAAGTATTATACGTCATTATAACAGCACGAAGAAGAATTAAATAATAATATTTACACGTTTTATCATTGAAACGTAGTCATACAAGTGATACATAATATTACTAAATCTTTCACAGATGTCTGATAACAAGGAAACACTTACATTTCTGGAAGAGATTACTTCAAAACGTCGTTTTGCCTGTCGAGGATGTTAATCGAACTGAATTTACCAACTTATTAGCACACCAACCATACTAGAACAAATTTAACTACCACATAAGTGGACACGCCATGAGTCATTTATCATGCGATTTACAAGCCTTCAAAAGCCTTGCTTCTTTCAGTACTATGACATATTTTCTTAAGTTTTCGATTCATTATATTTTAACTAGGAATTTAATCATCATGTCTGAGCACTGCCTTCTTATACAAGGTTTGGCTGCATTGACAGAAATTATTATTATTATTATTATTATTATTATTATTATTATTATTATTATTATTATTATGTACGAGTATAAGTCAGATTCAGAACAAAATACATAACGGCCTAGGCCACATAAGCTTGTAGTATTCGTCCAACCCTCTGCGACAATTTCACCCACATAGTACTGTATTACTGGTCCTATCCTCTGCAACAATTCACCCACATAGTTATGTATTACTGGCCCTATCCTCTGCAACAATTCACCCACAATTCACCCACATGGTACTATATTACTGGTCTTGTCCTGTGCAACAATGCACCTACGTAAGCTTGTATCATTGGCCGTATCCACTATAACAATGATGACACATGGGCTTGCAGTACTTACTATATCCACTTGACCAAATCACGCACAGTAAAATGTTTAACTGGCCCTATTAACTGCCCAACTAATCAACATAGACTTGTAGTACTTACTCTAACAACTGTACCAGTTCACCTACATGATAGATGATGACCCCATCAACGACATCTTGTACTGACCCTATCTACTGAAGACAAAATTCAGCCACAATAGCTAGTAATATTGGTCATAGACTTCACCTGGACTTTCATGCGTTTTTGTGTCTGTGTCTGTGCGAATATGTGTTCGTTCAAGACTTTTAAGAAAGCTTTAGCAATTTGAGTCATGTCTCTACAATGTCTGCAGTCTGGCAATTTAGAGTGATGCCAAGCATCGGGGCATCCTGTAACAGGCATGTATCGTTGTGCCCACCCAGTTACATTATAACGACACCAGGCCAACCAGCAACCAGTCATAACACTAACTTCAAAATGCTAAGCATTAAACGTGGCTGATGCTAGTACCATTTCACATTATGATACTTTTTGGATATGACTCAAATCTACAACCTCCCGGATCCATGGCTGACGTTTTAATGTCTCATGTCATTGGAGCGATCCAAGTGTTTTTGATTGTGCTATATTTCACGATAGGTCTGTTATCTTCCAATCAGAGTACAGGACATTTATACCTATGTTTAGACACAGTTAACGAAAATGAACATTATTATTAGTAGTCTTATTAGTAGAACTAGTAGTAATGGCTAAAGAACACAGGCACACCCAGATGAAAAGAACACACATTTATGACATTAATGGAAACCTTTCATACATACGTTGGTATGGCTGTGCAACAAACTGGTGGAAAGTGATCTGCGATGTATTCTTGATATGAGAAGGCGAGCGACATTTGACCATTTGGTCGCTTGGGGTCTTTACTATTATAATGATTATTACATACATACATACATACATACATACATACATACATACATACATACATACATACATACATACATACATACATACATGCATGCATGCATGCATGCATGCATGCATGCATACATACATACATACATACATACATACATACATACATACATACATACATACACACACACATACATTCATACATACTTTTCTGAATGACAGAAGTCAAACAACAAATACAAACAATAAATATAATACCACTGTTTATAACGCTGTACGGTGTACGTGTCTTTGGGAACTAGATGGCAAAAGTCTTTTTATTTTAAAAGGCAAACAAATGACACGCGCAGATGCGAGTTATCCGTATGTAAAAAGGACAAAAACCGTTTGTAAAGAGGCATACAAATTGTTAACACTACAAATTACAATGGAAACTACAACAGTTTCTCTATAAAAGTATGGCTGGAAGTGGCTCCGCGGAAACTTTGACAGGCAGTTTTTATACCATACATGAGACAAGGTGTTAATTATTTAACAAGTAGATAAGTGCAAATGTTAGTTAGATTTGTATATTTCCTACTGCCCATTGGTCGGCAACCTACATACTTGTTGTTGGTATTCATTAGTCTTATGAGACGATGGAAGTGCACCAATAAGAGATGAACCGGTTGACGGTTGTGTAGCGTTTGTGGTGGCTGTGTTTCCCAGCACCAGAATGGAAGTCCTTGTTGCACTTCGTGTACTTGAAAGTTGAGTCTAGTGTGTATTGGAGTTGCTTCTTCGTCCTCCGAGATCGCTTTTCATCATCTTGGAAAGCGTAGATTTTCTTTGCTGCTTTCATACCAGTGATCAGAGCGTGTCAACAGCTGGGCCTGTCTAAAATAAGCTCTTCCCAGGTGTTGTCATCGATGTCAAAGGCTTTCATATCGCGCTTACAGAAATCCTTGAAGCGGAAATGTGGTCGTTAGATCGACCTTTTGCCAGAGGCAATTTTCGAATAAAGCAGATTAGTGTCACTTTAAATTCATAACCTGTGGTGTTTAAAATATTCCTAAGACAATCATTTGTTTTATCAGTCAGACTCTCTGAACTCTACGTTATATAACTATTTCCTTTGAAGAATGACTATTTGACACGGACCTGAATCAAAGCCGTATTTTTCTCAGACCCCATTTTAAAATATCCGGTCCATTTCATAGAATAGGAACACTGGCGCCTTTACAGTGTTAACATTGATATGGAAGAAAGTAAGAAAAAAATCGTTATGGCCCTTCCCAAACTCACCGGGCCTAAATATAATAAAAGCTTAGTTCTTGGTGCATTCAACTTGAAGGTTCACTGCTTATTCAGAACTCGATTCTTCACAGTTAATTGACTTGAGCACATCTGTGATTTTATATACAAACTATCAAAAGCTTAGGAAACGGCAAGAAATAATCTTCAGTCTACCCAATCAAGAATTATAGTAACGAGTGACACAACTTCATAGACGAGAACGTTTCAACATGGTGATATATGCCTTGCTCTCTTGCTATACCTCAAAGATCGTCTAGGTACAATACTGTTGAAAATAAAGTAACTTTCTTACATTATATCATCGACACTATTGGAAATCAAGGTAGAAACAGCTCTGCGATATGAATATGTTGAAAAAGTATGTTAAAAGAGCTCTTAAAATCATTCAATACATTTAATTGTTCCTGTCCAAGACAGTGACGATTTCAATGATGACGAACAACCGGATTGTAGTGATTGTCACATTTATTCATGGCTGTAAAAAATATCTTCTGTTCGAGTTTGCCTACGTGAACATAATCTGTTAAGAGCGTACAACTACATAGAGTCTAAAAATAGATGCTTGAAAATTATTATTAATAATCCTAATAATAAGATAAATTACGCCATTAAATTAAGTTTTCATTAGCTGTTGAGATTTGGCGGTTCCAGAAGAAAGTATAACATTCTCATTGGTTCGGTTAGGTCACATGAATAGGTGTTTGAGTGTGTGTGTTATTATGATTTTTAACGTACAATTTTTCAATTATATCGCTACGATGTATGCAGTGTGGCAGGTTATAGCGATGTCTAGCACAAGGGCATCGTTCCGCAGACACGTTTCATAGTGTTTAATCTAGTCACATTATTATGGCACCAGGCGGACTAGTCCTAACATTAACCTCGTAATGCTGCGTGCATTGCAAGGCGGCTGATAGTAACATTTTGAAACTCTTTGATATAACTCAGCCGGGGTTCGAACCCACAACAATCCTTTTTCCTAAGTTGGTTAGAGGTGGACATTACCATATTTGTTTGGAGCTCTAAATTGCAAACTTTAACATCAAGTAATAGACATGAAACGTGATATTGCTGTATATCATGATTTGATTTTGTTACGTGGCATTTTCATCGAAACATCTGTAAGGATTCGTCTAAGTTCTCAGATCGTTATCATTTGTGTGAGTTCAATCTATTGCTCAATCTTAAAGATGTTGGAATGAACTTTTTTTCTGTAATACTTTGTTTGCATGTCGTTATTCTGAAGCTTAGATGTTATGAATAATGTATGTATATGATGTAGAGATTATGTTGCATGCAACAATTTATGTCATGTTGAAATCACTTGTGGTGTCATGGAAATTTATGTGACGATTAATGCAGTTTAGTTATCTAGCACATTCTCATTCCATCTGTCGAATATTTCCTTCTTTAGCCCATAACATTTTTACAACTGGAGAGATTTAATAAAATGGCCCATGTATTTTGATATCGTAACTCGATAGTGTATCAATAAGTTAGGAGCAAGGCAAGGGGAATAATAAATTATTTTGTACATTTTCTGAAGGACTACTTTATGGTAATGAAGATAATTTAATAAAGGTTTAACCATTATATATAGTCATATTGAAATTCGCATGTACATGAATATTGAGTGCTATTACCTTTGGATTACATGACAGTGGGATAATACCGTTTTGTGAATGCAAATGAAGCCAGTATAAGATGTTCGGGACAGTTTACAAAATAGTTTGCTGTGTTTGTTTCAAAGGACAAACAGTACTTTTTGCAGTAGACATAATTTAAATATAATCAGTATTTTAAGCAACTGTTCGTAGTCTACCATACGTGTAATAAAGGATTAGTTCTTACTTAAACAGATATGGCGTTATAGATTCAAGCGACAGGGATCATAACTGAATTATCAAATAATGGTGTTTCTCACACTGGAGACCGAATGATATTAGTTGATAAAGATTTCATGTTTTATTACTCAAGTTCAGCTCGCATTTTATCGATATACACGAGCTGCTCGGTTATAAATCTGTGAATGACTGAATTGATTTAAAACATGTTTCGTATGCACTTACACAACGGATACACCTTTATTTATTACAAGAAAATACCAATTTCATCTCATTCAAATGGTAGAAAACATCAGTAAAAACAGTAGACCTTTGCTGAACCAGGTGCTTTGTCACTTCGTTCAGAGCTGACGTATCGCTCTCTGTGTTTAAAGCAAGGTTGGAGGGTCATCCAGTGCTTCGTTGATGGGAAATTGGGGAAGACGACTGATGGTTTTATCATTGCTGGATGAAGGGCGATTCAGATCTAGACAACGTATCCTTTACCTTTGACTATTGTATATATAGATTTGAATTCTGGAACACCATAAAAGATTAAGCTATCTCTGCGTGATTGTAATTCTTGATTTTTAAGTTTATTTTCGGTAACCAATAGTTTTACTGGTAGACGTGACAATGATTCAGTGAATTTATTCACATTGATTTATAAGTGTCTGTTAACGTACAGCATACGACTAAAATCATAATCCATGTACACTATGCAGCTTACATTCAATCCCATAATGCATTCCTTTGGTTGACACATTGACTCTATAGCGCGTCTTTGGATAAACCTACACAGGCCAATATTCTCCGGACTTTAGAAGACTCGTAATACATATTATAACTTGGTACATATATATAACCTATAGAAACAGGCGTGTGCCTGATCGGAAAACAACATCCGCATTTAATTTAATTCTATTTCCAGGCATACGATGTTAAAATGTAGTTTTAATGCACTTTATGGCCTTTTACGGCATTTCTCGTCGTTTCATTTCAACTTTGTATACTTTGTTTAATTGGATTTATTATATTCTTTTCATTACTTAAATCAAATCAATTCTTTCAAACTGTAAATTTATTATATTGAGAGTTAAGTTTGAGATATTCAACTTAGATTTGATTTTAAATATTCATTGAACATGGTATCAAAATCAAAATACAAATACATGATTTTGTTATTTCTTTTTTAAATAGTTCAGTTTGTAATTTAAAGAAAGCAATATTCATGTTAATTTTCACAATGCTTCAACTGTAAAAAAAAACGGGCTTCAGTTTGCAAATGCTAAGAAGTACAACAGTATGATAATGTTTTGTTACTCAGTTTAACACAAACATTTCTTTATAATGTCCATATATCAGGGAGGGTGGATACACCACTATTTGATTTTCTAACGGTTACATGGGAAATATTCGTAAAGTGTCTACAAAGCAAATAGGCCATAGGTACTCGCCTCCCAGCCAGACCCTCCCCCCTCTCCCCAAGCAATGGTGGGAGGGGGTCAAATTCTCCGTCTTTGAGTTTCTAATGGACTATTCCAAAATGTAAACATTATATCAAATATTACAAGAACACCAGAGAGAACCCTAAAACGTTCTCCACAAAACAATTAGTATACATTTAAGTGTGATCGGTTTGTTTTACATATATTATACCTAACTGAATTGTATTCCAAAACAAAGTAGTAATCGGTAATAATTATCCATAGAAAAAAATAATACAATTGCTCGTGCGCGTGGCTGGATTTACTAATGTTTGACGGTTTGTTGCGTGGCTCTGTTATAACTATGGAATCTCGTACAGCTGAACTAATTCGACAACGACTAGAGGAATTTAAGAAATATATCCCCTTCCGTGATTCTTTGAAACAGTAAGATCTGTTGTTGCTGTAGGTGAATTAAAATGATGTGCGCTCATATATAACATCTGACACTATTTAATTCCATCACAGCTGGATTTGTAATTATTCCTGGGAGAAGGAAGGATAGCCAGATCTCCTAGACTGTAGTGACAAAACGTGTAAAAATTAGTATTTGTTTCTTCTTTGTGCTTTTATAATAGCAGATATAACTTGATTTGCATTAGAGAGAAATATTTCTATCTTAGGCGGACACATTGTTGGCTTTTTATAACAATTAGTTGAGATTCGACGCTTAAAAATTAAAATAAAGGCAATATCCCAACATCAAATGTTGTATCTTTTATCAAAATATGACCGATAGTTTTCATTTTATTATAATGTTAAACTGCCATTCCTTATTAATCTGGACAAACCGATAACTCTTTTGATAATTGAATGTTACCAGTGCTTGGAATATTCAAACATCTATACAAAAGCATAAATAATCTTCTAGAGAAAGAAAACAAAGACAAAAGTAGCAACACCGACAACATCAGTAACAACTTTTTTAAACTACCAGTATCATAGTGTCTGTTCCCCAAGAGTATAATCTGGTGAATATAGCACTTGTGCCGAAAGCTTTTTGTATACCTATACTGTCGTAATTAATTCAAACAAACTCAATAAAGTTCTAGTTTTCTTAACATTTATGGGTGACATATACAGGTGTGTTATATTAAAATTTGACCAAGTGTACAAACAATAGATAGTCCCTACTAAAGTCATTAACAATAAGACATTCGCACGTAACTTCGATCAATTGATTGCGAGAACTAGACAACGATAACGGATAATCTATGTTGGAATTTTGCCAAGTTATTTCGCAGTTGTAAACCGTCATGT
The DNA here is from genome assembly GCA_029339505.1 of Unio delphinus. Taxonomy (NCBI): domain Eukaryota; kingdom Metazoa; phylum Mollusca; class Bivalvia; order Unionida; family Unionidae; genus Unio; species Unio delphinus. The sequence goes on along the minus strand of JAQISU010000047.1, from coordinate 4,290,297 downwards.
AGTTGTTGTAGACTATTCATGTTTGTGTTCCATCCGCATACCCAAAATTATTATTGTACACTTTAAGCTTCAAATGTTGTATATTTATAAGAATGTTGTCTGCGATCACGTGATTATGAACAAGATTAAGAAAGAGCTAAATTTAGTTATTTGACAAGACATGTTGTTACCTTCAAGAAAATAAAAGCTGTAAATTATAATTGATAGGAGTTAGCTCATGAAGAACTGAGAACTGTTAATCTAGTTAATATTTAATAAGAGTAAAGTCATTAAATCGTTTCTTTGTATTTTTCTTCAAAAGCATCAGGTTTGTAACTTTATGTAGGAAAAACAAAGTTCTTTCCCAAAATTAGATTAGCTCCCTTGATTATTATATTTCCTTACAGCCTACGCACATTCGCAAAATGGGACACAGCTTGAGGGTACTAAATATTGAACGAATAGTTAGATTAATAGATTAACATATCAAACGTATAGACCAATGTTATTGAAGACATAAATAAGGAAAATCGATAACGTACAACTGGGCGTTTACCAGAGTCAAACGAGGTCAAGTTGTTGCCAGGCACATCAGTTCGGTGATGAACTAGTATCTGGAACATTTATTGCCGTGAGAGCAATTAAATCTACATTCACAAATAAATAAAAGCACCACACTTTTTAAAATGTAAACATTGGGATTATCTTGTTTTAAAAAAGGTTTGTTTTTATAATAGTATTGCTTATATAACATGATGTTTATTCATCTGGTGTTTCTACCGTCACCAGTATCTTTGTATGTACGTAAAGCAGCGGTGAAAAGTAACTTATATCTGTTAAAAGATATCAATACTTGACATGCTATCCGGACGTTTGATCATAGACCTGTTGATCATTTGACGATTGATCATAACTCATTGATCTCATAACCGTTTGATCATAGAATATTTGATCATATTTCGTTGAGCAAACATTATTTAAGCTTACAAAATATCGAAATTTTGATTATTAGAGGATGTTTAAAAATTACCCATCAATTCATTTTTTAAAGAAACTGATAGTATATTTTTTATTTGTAACGTTTACTAAAATGGTTTGCATGGGGACAAATAATAAACAAATTTATAAATATTATATAACGCAGTTAACTGAATCAATCAGGAACTAACGTTAATATTAAATGCAGAGTAAATATTTCATTTTACTGGAAGGCCGACACGGCAAACCTACAGAATGTCCTCGTAAAATGAGTGCGTGAATTTGTAATATTAAATGACCGACAAGGTATTTTTACATACTTCCTTCGTATACTTAGTGACTGGATTTGTAATTAAATGACGGACAAGGTCGACCTCCTGAATTGCTTCGTATACTTAGTGAGTGAGTGAATTTTTAATATTTAATAACATACAAGCTAGACCAACTGAATTGCTTCGGATACTTAATGAGTGAGCGAATTTGAAATATTGTTTGACCGACAGGGTAGATTTACAGAATTGCTTCGTATACTGAGTGAGTGATTGAATTTGTAATATTATTTGACCGACAAGGTAGATTTACAGAATTGCTTCGTACACTTAGAGAGTGAGTCTATTTGAACTGTTACGTCTTTAGGAACTATTAACGAGTAGCACAGCAAACATTAAAAAACAGGCTTTGTCAAATGTAATAAATAGTTTAGTTCCCTGGTAAAACATTGTAATAAAATCGAAAAAGAACTGAAAAATGCACGATTAATCCTAGATTAATCTACGAATTAAAGTAGGAAAGTCCTAGAAATGGAATGTTTCATAGATTCAAGTTTGGGTCCTGTTGGACACAGCAAAATGTATGATTTAACGTTAGCTTACGTCTGTTTTGTTCTTCTCTACAGTACCTTGTTGAAGCACAATATTTAACACTCCTGTGATGCAATCCAAATACAATTTGAATAAACTGTCTTTTTCAGGAATTCTGTTTGAGAGCATAAAATGTTTTCAGAAATAAAATGTATTTCCTTAATATTCAAATGAACTGAAGAAAGTTAACTTCAGTTAAAAACCTGACAACAACCGAACACAAAAAATTCGTATGCGTAGTGAGTGAATTTGTAATATTAAATGACCGAAAATGTAGACCTGATGAATTGCTTTGCATACCAAGTCAGTGAATTAATTTGTCGCGTTAAAAGGCTGATAAGGTGGATCAGCTGAATTGTTTCGTATATTGAGTGTATGATATATATTATTTATGATAGAAATATTTCATCGTCAGTGATTTTCATGTGAACACAAATGTTTAGTGACAGAACAAAATATTTTCACTACGTTATTCTTAAATGTGCTACTGAAGGATAAAGCGCCCATATTTTTTGTAGATCTTACATTTCTTGTTTGCTCGTTACCTTTATGGCTTCTTTACAATCATGGAATGCAACGAAATCTGCATGTAAAGAATAAATAGTAAGTACATAATAATACATAATACATTGAATTCACATCATTAATTTCAACCATTAATGAATATATGTGAAAAACATGCACAAATAGTTCGCTTAGTTTGGATATAACAATACATGCATCACGATTTATTTGTAATAGGTTATTTGTCACCATTTATTTTTGCATTTCAGAGACTCTTTTGTGTTTCATTGTTGTACTTAGTAACCCTCAAGTAGAGGACAGAGCGCAAATACTCTCGTATAATCTAACGTAAACATAATATTCACCAACTTTTGTAAGCATTGCGACCTTTAGTGTCTATGGAATTTACCCAGAGTAACAGGTTTCACAGATATGAATCTCAAGATCAACGGCTTTATTGTATATTATTCTTTCATACAAGTAATGCTATCTACTCATTTCAGGTCTTCATCTCAATAAATGTATTGAAATGAGTAAACGTAAAACATTGAACGTAATATTCAGTGAAATGGATGACTTGTCGTGTTTACTAAACATATTGTCATTAAAAGGCAGGTCATTGTGGGTTATGTCGGTCATTGTTTTCAAATAAAGTATTGCTTCTGATTAGCAGATAGTTTCTAACTATACAATGTCACAGAATGCTCAAACATCCCTATCCAAACTATTCATATTGTGACAGAACTAGAGGCACACTTAATTGTTCAATTCTGAAAAGAAGGAATGTTCCTTTAATACATAATTGATTAAAGAGTCTGTTTTTAATATATACTTAAAGAAAAGACGAAAATAGGAACTGAAACGATAAAGATGGATAGTTCGATAAATACATATTACATACATGCATGAATGCATACATGCATACATACATACATACATACATACATACATCCATACATCCATACATACATACATACACACAAAGAATAATTACCGGAAAGGATTGTGGCCTGTGGAACAACCATATTGAAATATCTAGATGTTCAGAAAGGATACATTGATCTGCGATTAAAATTCTTATGAGAATTCCATAATAAAAGAAAGATTAATTCATAATGCACAATGTGTATATATATATATATATATATATATATATATATAAACATTCATACATACATACATACATACATACATACATACATACATACATACATACATACATACATACTTTGCAAAGTTGGCTTATCGGGATTTGACCTGGAATCAGTTTGACTGCATAGCTGTGCAAATGATACGTTTTCATTTTCTCTCTCTCATTCTGTACACATTTCATATTAATTAAAATGTTTTTTTTATACATTATATGCAATTTGGGAATTTAGTGTATCTTCAATGAGATAAATCTGCTATATCAAATATAACCAGTCTAAACGTTCTTAAACTGTTACAAAGGCCACGAACTTTCTAAAAAGATTTAAAATCGTAATACTTATTGGAGAGTGGTCGCTTCATCTCTTACAATGTTCCCAAAAAAAATACAATCAGCATATCCTAAAATTAACTCACATATGTATTTACATTCATTCACTGTTTTTCATTTAGATAAAGTGTCTCCTGTAGAGAGTCATAAATTTTTCGTGAGACTGGTTTATGATGGCATTTAATTTGAATGTGTTAATAATTGCGGAATATTGAACAAATTTCAAGTGTCATTTTGTGTATGTGCAAAAGCTTGTCATTAACGTCTCGAATGTCAGTGGTTCTTTCTGATATTGTTAAGTCAAAAACAATAGTCATGTATATAGCAGTATTCAAAGGCTGGCAAAAATTCTCCAACCCATTTCAGGTATTTGTTTCGTGACCAATTTTAAACACATATACGTACCTTGGCGTTTTTGGAAAGAGCTGTTAGTCTATTAGTATCATACAGATAAGTTCATTAGTTTTGACGAATGCTATGTAATACACGTATATTGTTTGAATCAAGTTGAACCAATTTCCCGTTCCATCCGGTAGTCAGGCTGTTATTCGTAAGTTTGAGATCCGACTGTTCTTGATTTAGTACTAAGTAGGATGAAACTAAACATTATGTCACTTGATCTTTTGCTTTACTCCAATCCGCAACCCTCTCAATTTACAGTGTGTGATTTCTTCAGCAACTAATGTAAGTAATTCGTTGTTATCATTGATATACATTAGAAAGCTATGAGAGGAATATAATATAATTTATAAAATTTATACTACTGTTTGATGGCAAAATATGCAATTATGAAAATGGAAAGACAGCAGATCGTGCTACTCATTTTATGTACCTAATACCGATACAAGACTTTATACATCATAAATTGACAATGGATTTTAATAATCAGTTTATGTTCTTAATACCGATACAAGACTTTTGACATCATAAATTGACACTGGATTTTGATAATCTGTATGTGTTAATAACACCAATATAAACTTTAGACATCATAGATTGACAATGCATTTTGATACTCAGTTTGTGTACTTAATACCGATACAAGACTTTATACATGATAAATTGACAATGGATTTTGATAATCTGTGTGTGTTAATAGCACCAATATAAAATTTAGACATCTTAGATTGACAATGCATTTGATACTCAGTTTGTTTACTTAATACCGATACAAGACTATATACATCATAAATTGACAACGGATTTTGATAATCAGTTTATGTAATTAATACCGATTCAAGACTTTATACATCATAAATTGACACTGGATTTTGATAATCTGTGTGTGTTAATAACACCAATATAAAATTTAGACATCTTAGATTGACAATGCATTTTGATAATCAGTTTATGTACTTAATACCGATACAAGACTTTATACATCATAAATTGACAATGGATTTTGATAATCAGTTTATGTACTTAATACCGATACAAGACTTTATACATCATAAATTGACAATGGATTTTGATAATCAGTTTATGTACTTAATACCGATACAAGACTTTATACATCATAAATTGACAATGGATTTTGATAATCTGTGTGTGTTAATAACAAAAATATAAAATTTAGACATCTTAGATTGACAATGCATTTTGATACTCAGTTTGTGTACTTAATACCAATACAAGATTTGACACATCTTAGTTGGACAATCAATATTGATATTCAGTGTATGTAATTAATACCAACACAAGGCTTTAGACATCTTTGTTTGACAACTGATTTTGATACTCAGTTTTTGTACTTAATAGATCTTTTCAGTAAGTGTTCTTGTCCCCCATCCCTGGAAGGAACTATTCAGTACATTTGTTGTTCATGCATTAACCACTGTTTCTACTTCTCTGAGCTAATCATTATCAGCTGTTAAAAAAGCTTTTACAAAATCACACAAGTGTTGTGGATGAATTTGATAAAAAGACAACGTAATTGTCACTAAGCAGTTGTGTACAATTAACATTTAGCATTGTTTAAAAGAAAGAAAGAGAATTTGATTCAAATTATCAAAGCGCATATATTTAATATTAAACTCAATAAGTCTTCATTTGGCAAATATATCCACTATCATAATATATACTAAGAAAGCAGCTTGTCCTTAAATTCAAACAGTAGGTTTTCTTAAATTTAACAAGTTCTTTGAATATCCTATATTTTGATATTTAAAAATATATAAATAATACAAGTAAAACAAACACATGATATTGGGAGCAATAATGTTTAAGCCAATTAGAAGAAACGTGAAAAAATAGAGTTTTTTTCTTCTGAAACATCCGATTTTTCTATTGCCTTGGTGCTTGATATTAACTTTTAATGAAGCAAGTATCACATCTTATTATCATTGTAATATTAAAAAGCAAAGTTATACAAACTGATGATTAGTCAATATTTATGAGGTAGTTAGTAAGGCATAATTCAAACTAGCTGAAATACAGTAATGAAATATTTATGAAGATTTTTAATATCTATATTAATTTATTCATAAGGCATGTAATGACTAGGTGTACATACTTATTCTGAATGTTACTCCTAATTATTAATTAAAATCTCCCAAAGTTTCACACTTTCTAATGCCTCTTGAGTAAGTTGTTAATTAAGTTCACACCTGGCTGATCACTGATCAGGGCCATTTTATTTGACAGCCTGACATAACTCAACTAGCTTACTGAGAACTTAATTAAGCAAAATGTCCCTTCACCCATTGCTATTTATAACAATAGGAAACAAAGATATACAAACAATCACAAAAGTTAAAATGTTCCAGTTAATTTGATGTGAATGAGTCAATTTGATCAGAGTCTTATAAAATTGTATCAAAATGATTCAGAAACCACATTCACTTGTGCTTAGCATTTATACTGACTAGGTATACTACAGCTCTGAGAAACTATGGCTACACAACCACATAGCAAAAAACGGATTTGCTATTATTATGATGGTGACATTGGAAATTACTATTACGGAAAAGGGCATCCCATGAAACCCTACGGAATTCGCATGACACATAATCTGATTCTGAAATATGGGCTCTTCATAACAATGGAGATTTACAGGCCTTACAAGGCCACACAGGGAGAGATGACAAAGTTTCACAGTGAATTACATCAAGTTCCTCAGGAAAATTAACCAGACAATGTGTTTGAGTACAGCAAACAGATGAAAAGATTCAATGTGGGAGATGACTGCCCAGTGTTTGGTGGCATGTATGAGTTTAGTCAGTTGTCTGCAGGTGGTTCGGTTGGTGGAGCAGTGAAGCTGAACACAAAGTCAGCTGACATTGCTGTCTATTGGGCTGGAGGACTTCACCATGCCAAAATGTCAGAAGCCTCAGGGTTTTGTTATGTCAATGATATTGTGCTTGCCATCTTGGAACTTCTCAAATGTCATCCGCGAGTGTTGTACGTTGACATTGGCATTCACCATGGTGATGGAGTGGATGAAGCCTTTTACACCACAGAGTGATGACGGTGTCCTTCCACAAATATGGCAGGTATTTTCCTGGCACTGGATATCTTAGAGATATAGGTGCTGAGAATGGCAAATATTATTCGGTCAACTTTCCACTTATGGATGGAATAGACGATCACTCGAATGAATCAATTTTTAAACCAGTGATTACCAAAGTGATGGAGATGTACCATCCAAGTGCCATTGTGATGCAGTGCGGGGTTGACTCCCTGTCAGGGGACAGACTGGGCTGCTTCAACCTTACACTCAAAGGTCATGGAAAATGTGTATAATTGATGAAAACATGGAACCTACCCCTCCTGTTGCTAGGAGGTGGTGGATACACAATCAAGAATGTGGCCCGCTGTTGGACCTATGAAACCTCTGTGGTACTGGGTGAGGAACTTGTTAATCAATTACCATATAATGATTACTTTGAGTACTATGACCCAGACTTCCAACTTCACATCAGTCCCTCCAACATGACAAACAAGAATGAATCCAATTACTTGTATAAAATCCAAATGCATTTGTTTGAAAATCTCCAGATGTTGCCTCATGCACCTGGTGTTCAGATGCATTCCAGTCCAGAAAATAGGATAACAAATGAAAGTGATGATGAGGAAAAAGGCAATACAGATGAAAGAATGTCCATTTGGGAGAGTGACAAGCGAATCAACTGCAATGAGGAATTTTATGACAGTGATGATGAAGCAGCAGAAGGAGCAAGACGTAGACATCATTCTAGTTTTAAGTTAGGACCCCAAATAGCACAAGCAGATGAAGAGAAAGAAGAAAAAGGAGATGAAAAAGATAAAGAAGGTCAGACAGAAATTGAAAAGGAACTTTTAGATTTTTGTGAAAATGCAATGACTGCTGACAATATTATTCCAGACTGATGAAAGTGGTGTGAAAAATGCAGATGAAAAGAAAGTTACTATAAGAAGGAAAAGCAGGAAGCAGTGACAATGGATTATGATTATGCATGGCACCAATACAAACTGAGAATCTTTATCTGTAAATGAAAACACCTGGATTTTACCTGTTCATGTATATTAATCAGATATTAGTGTACTTATGTCAGGTTATTATTTCATGACTTTGTTAATAAGTAGTAACGAAGGAAACATTTTAAATCTGTATAGAGTTATTTCCAGTTACTTAATCATTATGCCTGTTTGAAGAGGGCACAAATCTAGATTCATACTGACTGGATCTCTAGATAGGTTACATTCCCGGAGATTATATGAGAATGAAGGTATGCAATAGTATCAGTCCGACCATAACATGGAAAGGTAACCAACATCAGTATGAAGTGATTGTATGTCTCCACTGCATACATATGTTCTTAATTCCTTTTAGTGCTATAAGACGGTTGAATTGAAATTTGACACACTTTATCATAGTCATCAGTTTGCATGCTTGAACGTAGAGTGATAAACTTTGACACTTTATCATAGTTATCAGTTTGCATACTTGAACTTGGTGTGATAAACTTTGACACTTTATCATAGTTATCAGTAGCATCGTTGAACTTGAGTACTCTGATTTGAAATACTGTATCATCCTAATCACAACACAACTAAAACCTATTCTCACGCCATGCAAATCCAATTATATAGGCAAATATATATTCGCATATAGATAATATGACTAGATTTTAAATCTATTACAACAATTTAAAAAAAATAACTTCTCAATTTGGGATTTATTTTTAAAAAAAAGTAATTTGCATAAATAGTATCGAATAACATAACTTGGATAAATGAAGTTTGGTATATGTATTTATATGCCTAAACAGGTGACTTTATTAGATGTTAATGCAATAATAGGAATTGGGCTATAGTTGTGAATTTTGAATTTGAATGTTTTTGTTATGTAGTGCTTTTTATAACATAAATTATTTTGAACATATAACCAGTTTTCATAATTAAATATTGAAAAGGTTTTGTACATAGAGGTGCAGTTATAACTAATTGGCTGTGGGCATTTCAGTCATTATTTTTATTGGCATAGTAGTGGTAGATTTTTTTAAAATGGTTGACAATTGTTTTATTATGAATAAAATTAACTTTTTGGGTTCCCAAATTAACTTTGAAATGTATGTTTTTTTCAAAACTGAATAGGTTGCATAGTTTTATGTCACAATTATTTTTCTAGTTCAAATAAAGAATTACATGCATATGGTTCATCATGTATTAATTAATATTCTCTCTCTCTCTCTCTCTCTCTCTCTCTCTCTCTCTCTCTCTCTCCACTGATAAAGAGGTGTACATTCTTCTCTCGTTCTGATTGCAAGTTACTATTCCCGACTAACGTTTTATAACAAATAGCGATGAGTCTTTTTAAGAGGTAAATAATAATGGTTATAACAAATCCGTTTAAAAAAAGTCATGTATTAATTCCTTTTATAAAGTGATTAATATAACAATCATTATCGTATTTAGGTTAATATTTGATGCAATGTATGGCCACTTTGCTAAAAACCACAAATCTTAGTTTAATTAGTTTATATGAGAGAAAGAAAACAAAATATCATCTTTTAAAAATCGATAGTGAATTTTTTTATCATTTACATCTTTATGCATATCTCTAATTTGTTTATTGGAACAATTCATTTTTACCAACAAGAAGATGCCTAATTTCGTATCAGAATTTGTGAAATACGACCGCTCTTTAAAATGGAATCACAATTTTTGATCATTGCCATTAATTTGGCAAGGTTGCATAATTCCCCTGTCCTGGTGTAATCAGACCAGTTTACAATTTTATGTTTATACGTTTCTTGATTGCCTACTTCGAATCTAAACCAACACACACTTTATAATGTCATGAACAAAAATTAAAACATCTTATCTTCAGTTGGATCTCAATTTACATGAATTAAGCACGTTCATTTTTCTTAACTTATACTATAAAAAGTTTTAAACAAAGTAGTTTCCTAGTGCAATTATTAGCAAGATCCCAAGCGTAAGACGAACGCAAACTAAAATGTACCCAATAACAGCTTGTTTCCACTTCCATGTCTAAACGAAAAATGATGGATGTGTCGCTTTTCTTGGTGCAGTCCACACATTAAAGGAAGTATATGTATTATCTGTTTTAAGGTGGCGCAGTACAGTTTTGTATTTTGCAAGTTAGTAATTTAAAGAAAAAGAATTTACCCGGCTTTCCTCACTGGTTATACTGGCTATTTAAAGGAGACCTTATATATCTTAGGTATAGTTCAAAGAATCTTTTGATTCCCTTAATATTTGGTGTATGATTGATGGGTGTAATATGGGTTATAGAGTATGCAACTTGGCCTTACTCAAGATGTGCACCTTTCAAAAAAGTGCTAGCTCCACTTGAGAATTTTCACATCCTATACTTCAAAAGTAAACTGTATTTAAAAAAAGCCAATAACGTTTTTCATATTTTATATACTTAGTAATTCATTCATTGCACTTTTAGAAGCTGATATTGTCTAGTCTGGCAAAATTCATTTTCATTATTTTAATAGCTGCTAAGGACAGTGAACCTTAGAGAAATTCAACCTGATTTTTGTTAGCACAAGATAGCAGTCATTTTAGTTAGCATTGTGCTTAGATCAATTAAAATTTTCAAAAGTACAATATTCAAAGAAATGTAAGCCACAGTATATTGAAGAAGCATAGAGATAGAGCATCATTCTCTCCACTGTGAATGTTTCAAATGCAAACATCTTCACCTTACATATGTCACTATTTCGAAAGTTCATCATAACTGGTGAGTGCCCCTTAAAGACAGCGATTTGGTAAATTATGAGAGATTTCTTAATCTTTGCAGTTGTGTATATCTTCCTCAGATGCTTTGGATAAGGTAAGTGATATTTTCCTACAATTCAGGGCTTGATCACGTCAAGTGTTGGGTAAGAGGTATTCCAAAATTTTAAAATGTCCCTGACTTTCCTCAAAAGGGCACCAAAGCAACAGCCTGAGTCTACTCTAGTGTGCATAGTATGTCATAAACGTGCGTAACAAAACAAAAGATGATCAAATTTGAAGTGACACGTGACTGAACGTGTGTGTGTGTGTGTGTGTGTGTGTGTGTGTGTTTTACGGGTGGTGGTGGTGGTCCGGAAACCACACACCTTTAGCCTTGCTGGACAGTTTATTTTTTTTGAAAAACCTTCCTAATTTTAAAAGTAGAAGGCATGAACCTAATTGTCACAATTCTAGCATTTTTAAATTCACACATAATCTAAATATATAATGTGGTTTACAATTACTTAAGCTTGGAAATGGATTGACACCTGTACAATTAGTACAATTCGTTCCAAGCAGTTGTAATTTATTTGAAACGTGAAAAGTTTGTTTGAAGTTTATAAGTTATCAATATATATATATATATATATATATATATATATATGTATATTCACACCTGTAATTTGTATAGTTATGTTTATTCCATAAATAACAGATGTTTGCTCACTGAAATTTGATATCATATTTATTTACACGCTGAATATTTTAACTTCAAATGTTTCTAGACAGGTTTTTATATCTGAGTGTATTTGTTTATACATAACGTAAATATATATTTACAAACCCTTCCGGTACCTACTTGCACGCAAATTCTCAGTCAATGTCAAAACAGTGGATTTACTTCACGCGAATGATTGACCTTCGAACATTAAAGAGCTGCCCTGTCATATGACATGATGACGTCAGAGAAATGCATCGAGACAAAATTATATTAATAAACTGCACGGGCATCCAAGTTGCTTTTACAACAAACCAAAAAAACCACAACAACATTAGAATTACGGAATCTATTACAATAACGGAATAGTCTGGCATTCTAGATATAAACATAAATTTGGATGGAGACCGTTACTACAGTTGTGTAGATGTACCGTATGTATAGAGTACCGTATGTAAAGAGTATCGTATGTATAGAATACCGTATGTATAGAGTACCGTATGTATAGAGTACCGAATGTATAGAGTACCGTATGTATAGAGTACCGTATGTATAGAGTACCGAATGTATGGAGTATCGTATGTGTAGAATACCGTATGTATAGAGTACCGTATGCATAGAGTACCGTATGTATAGAGTACCGTATGTATAGAGTACCGAATGTATAGAGTATTGTATGTGTAGAGTCTCGTATGTATAGAGTACCGTATGTATAGAGTACCGTATGTATAGAGTAACGTATGTACTAGGTAATATTGGTATGGTAACTTGCTGTATTACACTACTTTGAGTGTAGCGAGTGTACTACATTTTATTATTCAAACAGATTGACTAGATCAATTTTAAAGCTAGTGACATGACTGACACAGGAATGTTCCAGTTTTTATATGAAATTTTTATTATTTAATAATAATAATAATAATAATAATAATAATAATAATAATAACAATGACACTAATAATAATAATAGACTACTACTACTACTACTACTAATATCACTACTACTACTACTAATAATAATGACAATAATAATAATATTACACTACTACTACTACTACTACTAATAATAATAATAATAGCTCTACTACTACTACTAATAATAATAATGTAGCTTTTCTAAGGGTTTTGTCTTTAACAACGTCAATGTCTTTCGTCGAGATTTGTATTGCAAATGCTTTTATATTTTCTAGAACCTTTGGAAGGGCCGTTTCAAAAGGACTAGAGTTGATATCACCCTTTCCGCATCGTTCACAATTAATCACAAATTCGAACATGTATCACTTTGGAATTTACATCATTCATGTTTGATTCAAGAACATGTTTTTAAAATAAATGTGTGGTTAACAAACTGACGGAATATTCTACCGCGAGAGTTTCTTATCACAAATGAAGAATGGATGTCCATCTTGAGCATAAACGGGAAATTTTGTGTATTATTGCAAGGCAAACTTTCTGAATATATGCCAAGACTAAAATACTGTCATCCAAGGAAACATCTGGAGAGATTTTTAATACGTCCCACCATGAATGATCATCATGCTGAAAGCGATCTGATTGTAAACGCATACGCGTTTTTAATTCTCGTAGCTGCTCATCATTGACTTGTTAATAATCGTAGATGTCTTCGTAATGATCGAAGTTATCACGTAACTAATCATCACAAGATATTTTTGATAGTTGTGGTGGATGTCTCTGATCATCGCGCTATCACCTGGACATTGTTGTGTCACATCCTTTCTACACTTTCTCTAGGAACAATTTAAATTTCATCCCAGATGATCATCCGGGGAATATATTCTCGTCCATTGGTGGGGAGGGGAGGGCGATGTCCAGTTATTAAAACATTCCATCGAAAGAACACCACATTGTTGCGAAATGACTTAATCACTCTGGTTGTGTTACCACATTCTACTCCACCATTGATATAACATTATTTATGAACTGCAAGTGGATCTTGTACCGACGGCACAGCTGACGACGAAACCACATATTTATTATATTCTGTCGGAGCGTGTTACATGCTGAGAACTGATTAGGAGAGATTCGTGTTTGGTTCTCCATTAACCGCATGACCTACCTGGCGTTGATGTTATTGCATCCCCGCGAACATGTGGCATCGTTATACATACGAACGTTTCGTTTTGGAAGAGCTCTTAATAAATCATACTCTATGCAGTCTAACTGACTTCATCCAACTGTCATTCAACCTACTAACGCGATTACATGAATAAATATTATAAACGGTTCAATTCTTCACTTTCATCTTCTATTGTAATTAACATTCTAATTATCTGACTTTATTTTGGCCACAAATGCTTGAAACCTAAATCTTATCATCTAGTGGACCTAAACTAACTATATTCTGCCTGAAACTAATGTAAGGTAAAACAAATTGTCTTATAGTGCGTCCAGTGTTTCTTTCTTCAATTTACCTCTCACTAATTAAATACATGTAAATGCAACAGTTTTTCTAATGAACTTGTACTCCTTCGAATGTCAATAAATAAAATGGACCATGTAAGTTTGTTGGCAATGTAAGCTTATCCGACATTCGGATTTAAATGACAAAGTTCAATTACCATTTTCGTCTAGATTAGAGTATAAATGTAATTCCTGTCATAAATCCTACAGCAGGGATCATAAAACGCTGCTGGGAAAGGTTTTAAAAAATGTAATTTATATAACATGTTGAAGGGACACCACTTTTTAATAGCTCAAATATAATATGCAATTTATCGTTTTAATCAGATAAGTTACTTTTTATTATTTGTCAACCTTTCTGTTCTGTAAGTGACAATTAAAAGTCGTGGAGATGCCAAAGTGGTGTAAGGTAGGTAACATGCTTGGTTCATTTTTCCGATTAAGAATAGGTTATTATGAGTTTATATATCCTAATTAACATTTTCAGAATAAAAAAAGCGATAAACACAAGGACGCACGGTACTAATTGTGTGGAAAAATGGGAACCTGTTTGGGAATGGGTAGAGCATATATGGATTTGGCTTTCCAGGATTGGTTGATAATGAAAGATATATATTTTTTAAACGAATCTTTTGCGAGCTTGTCCTCGTTGTAAGTAAAAACACAGGCATTAATTTAGAGATGGAATTTTAGTCCTTTAACAGAGTTCACTTTGGACCACTCATAACTGAAATTAGCACCGGAAGGTTTGGTACGGAATTGAAAGCATATGTTTCAAACACACATATATCCAGAAAATGCCGCGGCACATGTGGTTTTCTCTGCATAGAATCTGCCATCTGCTATACTAATAAATATTCAAATGATTATGAGCCCTAAAAACTTTAAAGTTATTGAATTGTTAATATAACGATATTTGCATAGATTTACTATGGGAACTGAATCAGTACCGTGGTTCCAGAAAACAGGATGTACAGCACATGTCGAATCTGAAATTATTACCCATCCAACCCATACTTTTACTCGCCTTTCCCCACATGCTATTACATCATTTTAAGTCAAAGTATGACGCTCCTCAACATTTGTGATGATGTAAAGTTTCCAAGTCAATAATGAGTTATTTGATTGAAACATACATGGAAACTAATAAGTAAAACAGTTGTATTATCCCACTTGACAGTCAAGGGAAACAACTCTCAGTAAACGTGTCCGTCATGAAAGGAAAAGTAGAGGGGTTGACATTAAAAAAAACTGTCGGGGTGGGGTGGTGGTGGTGGTGGTGGTGGCAAATATGTCGTGGTCAGCTATTAAGTTTTACGAATTTAGATGTGAAATCCGTGCGTGGAGGAGGAGGGGTAGCAAGTGCCCCACGAACCTTGCCCCTATTTGCGGTCGCCCTTTGTTTTAATGTCAACCCATTTCTGGTTAATGATAACTAGAATTAATTATTGCAGAAATATTTGCCGTGTTGTATATCTTTTGTTAAAGAACAGAACTATACTGGATGACAGGCATCAAATGGTGTCCCAACATAACAGTGATAGTGCAGTATAGTGTCGTCCTCGTACATACGTCCGCCGTCTGTCACAATATGATGGGACATTCATCTTCAATGAACACATTTTTATTCTTGTTTTAATGTACAAGAAAATGATTTTGATGACGAGCTGAGTCCTTTAAAGTTTTAGCCGTTTAAGAATCTCATCCTAATGCTGCGTCAGTGTGTGTGTGTGTGTGTGTGTGTGTGTGTGTGTATGCACCTAATAACGTCACGAATAAAGTCATAATGCCATGACAAAGAAAGGCATAACTCTTGAGGCATCCGAATGTATTTCCAAGTCATTTCACAACACTCTTCTGCGGTTGTGTCAAATTAAATCAATACTTTTGTAACGTGATAAATATAAGCTGAATCTATACTTGTTTCAATTGAAATTTATTAAAATCATTTAAATCTATAAAATTGATCAAGAAAAATACTTTTTTTTCATATCAGCATAGACTTCACTGGGTAATGCACTCGATGAATGAAGGTCGTATATATGCAGAAATTGTCTGCACGTGCTCAATGTGGTCATACGATACAGACGGTACGACGAGGGCTGTTATCAAAGCAAACAGACTCATAGTAGAAAAATGTAATGTAGTAATATACATTTTATATATATAAAATGTATGTGGTGCTCCTGTATATTTATTTGTACAACTAATTAACTGCATTTAAATGCACCCGTTTATTATTTACATGTGTTTTCATACTTTTATGTTTTAATTATTCTTGTCTACTTTTGCAATGATACCTAATATTGAATCTGTAATGCGCGTGCAGCACAGAAAAACACACACACACACACCCACACACAATATCTATAGACCCTTGTACAAAGCAATCTTCCTATTAATATGTGGTTACAACTGACTGTTGAAAGAAGCAGGCTTAAGATCACAAAGAAGAATATGTTTGGAGTATATTCTAAACAAGATACAAATGCATGGGACTCTTAAATATGCCAAAAGCAATGACTGCAACATGATTGCAGAGAGGGGTGTTACAGACGTATCTGCTGGCGGTTCGCTTAAACAAGTGTGTGTGTGTATGTGTGTGTGTATGTTTGTGTGCAATAAAAATACATACAATACGAAGGCATGTTATCACATCATCGTTGATAGCTATTCCAACATCTGATGATTTTCTCACAATTTACTTTATGCAACATGTTTCCACTACCGTATTTATATCAATTATCTAAAATTATAAAGGAATCCACAAATACAGATTAGCTTGCAGACAATGCAACCTAGTTCTAATACTGACGTTTTCCAAATGAGATTTAACTCAGACCTTTTTAGAGTCCAAAACTGGACACAACAAAATAGGATGGTAATTAATGAAGCTAAAACAAAATGTATTAGTTTGGGGACATCACTAAAGCTACACAAATCAGGGAACCCAGAACTATCTCTTGCAATAAATAATCATCCGTTAGAAAATGTCAAACATGAAAGGCTTGTGGTTATGTCCATAAATAATAGTTTAAATTATGAAATTACCATATTCACATGTTTTGTATTAAAAAAAACTGTCATCCAAAATTTCTCTATGCAGCAGAATCCATGAAGTATTTACCTTTGGAAACTTGAAATTTATAATATAAGTCATATATTCTTCCAATAAGGGACTATTGTTCTAATGTATGAGGAAACTGTCCTAAATCTAAACTTGGTGGGATTTATAAACTTCTAAAATCAGCAGCACACATAATTCTACATGCATGTATCGTTCATCACTCAAAAGCATTATTTAAATAACTCAAATAGTACACAATATATGACAGGATAGATTTTCAGAAGGCAGTTCTTTTATATAAATGTCTACATAGAACTACACCATAGTATCTTCAGGACTTATTCGGGCCTTTTTGAACACAATACCAATTAAGATCCATATATCACATGGAAACCTACTAGCACCTAAATCAAGATCAGAGCAATTTAAAAAGAGCTACCAATAATCTGGTACAGTTATGTGAAACAAGCTTCCACTACATATAAAATAAAATCTGCTAAAATAGAGTATTTAAGAAGAGATAACAGGATCATGTACAGGTTTCTAATACATAATGGAATTAAGTATATTAATTCTAAACATGTTAAAATAAACAGTGGTTATTTTCATATAATGTGCACTGTTATACTGTCCTTAAGAGGACCTCATGGGAGAATAGTAATTGGCTAACAAGTCACCCTCTATAAACAAATCATTATTATTATTATTATTATTATTATTATTATTATTATTATTATTATTATAAACTTTAATTGTAAAGAATTCAGGAAATCGTCACTTTGTCTGTCATAATTATAAATTCTGTACTTTATTACCTTCACATCACATAATATAAAAGATCCAGGCAAACATCTTGGTTTGATCAATCAAAATGCTCCGCAATTTTGAAATTGAAATGTACAGAACATCTACACGTAACCAAGTACTTGCTTTAATTTAAAATCAAATTATTTCAATTTAGTTATAACTATCAAGGCTCACTTCCATAAATAATCTTGGTGGTTATATATCAACTACTACCACTATAATTGTTGAATCGTCATATTAGAGCAGTTGACATGTAAACAGTTTCAGTGATAGCCTTTCACGCTTCCTGGAAGTAATTATCCACATAAAATTCCATCCTTATATGTGACATATGCTCTTGTTGATGATACAACTGCATTCCAAGTTTAATTAATATTTGTCCAAAAGTTCAGGATATTAACCAGACAAGAGTTTGTTTGGCCTAATCGATAGACACACATGTACACATACATGCACACACTACAACATAAACGGTAAGAAAATGAGAAAGCCATAACTTAAATGGAACACATAATCTTATCATTACGCAAATGATTAACCTATTTCAAAATAGTATCTCAAATAGTCCGGGTGATATCAACCAGAGATAAGTATGCCGGACACAGATTGTAATAAAAATTTACTTATTATTTAAAATGGCAATCACATAAGAATCCATTGTTTAATGGGTCAGTATGTTTAGGGGTAGTCCTAATACATATCCATTGTTTAATGGGTCAGTATGTTTAGGGGTAGTCCTAATACATATATATCCATTGTTTAATGGATCAGTATCTTTAGGGGTAGTCCTAATACATATCTATCCATTGTTTAATGGGTCAGTATGTTTAGGGGTAGTCCTAATACATATCTATCCATTATTTAATGGATCAGTATGTTTAGGTGTAGTCCTAATACATATCTATCCATTATTTAATGGGTCAGTATGTTAAGGTGTAGTCATAATACATATTTATCCATTGTTTAATGGGTCAGTATGTTTAGGGGTAGTCCTAATACATATCTATCCATTGTTTAATGGATCAGTATCTTTAGGGGTAGTCCTAATACATATCTATCCATTGTTTAATGGGTCAGTATGTTTAGGTGTAGTCCAAATACATATCTATCTATTGTTTAATGGGTCAGTATGTTTAGGGGTAGTCTTAATACATATCTATCCATTGTTTAATGGGTCAGTATGTTTAGGGGTAGTCCTAATACATATCTATCCATTATTTAATGGGTCAGTATGTTTAGGGATAGTCCTAATACATATCTATCCATTATTTAATGGGTCAGTATGTTTAGGGGTAGTCCTAATACATATCCATTGTTTAATGGGTCAGTATGTTTAGGGGTAGTCCTAATAAATATTTATCCATTATTTAATGGGTCAGTATGTTTAGGGGTAGTCCTAGTACATATCTATCCAGATATTATATCCCCATCTGTGCAATCTTTATTGTGGGGTGCGGGTGGGGCGGGAGGATATGCATGTTGTGGGGTATTGGGGCAGGATATGCATGTTGTATTCACAAGTAGCTACTATGAATGTGTTTTTAAATATTCAAATTCTAAGCCATCAGTTGCCATGCATGTTCAACATCATCATCTTAAAATAAACTGTGCATCATACAAAGACAGCAAAAAGACCATGTACCAAACAGCATCCAATTAATTCATTAGAAAATGCACTAATTATAAATACATAATAAAAATTATATAAAGTGATCATTAGTTATTGGATCTGTCCTTTACACAAACTAACTGAACAAAAGTAAACAAAGTAGTTTATAACTAGTGTTTACTTCTAATTTTATTTATCTCTGCATTTTAAGTCAAATAAACTATTGAAAAGTTAAAGAAATCACCAGTTACTTTGCCTTTTACTCAATAAACAAAATTAATAAGAATACTTAAGCTACCTGATGGTGACACTTAATTGTTAATCCCATTGATCCCAAGCTTCCTGTATGCCTTCTTATGCTTTAGTCAATTAAGGTAACATCTGGATGATCACTGATCTAGACAACTTCAAATTATTTGACTAATTGACATAACTAACTCAATAAAAACTTCATGAATCAAGAGGCCTTTTGATCCATTGTTATTTTTAATTAGTAATTGTATTAAGGGATAATATACAAGGGTATAGAAAAATTCAGCTAAGTTCAACTGTTCGATTAACCTTTATGAGAATAATATAACTTGATTAGCCTGATGTAAAAATGGTATAAGCATAGCTGTGTCATTTATGGTCTAGGAATCAATATCTCAAAGTATATAATTCAAAATAATGACAAGAAAAACCACAAAAAAAATAACAAACATCAACCCACAATATTTTGACATTGTTCAATACAATTTGAATAAAATCTAAACACAAATCTCCCTTGTAATAATGCAGTAGTCAGGTCAACACTTGCCAAGTACATTATGTAATAAGTAGCCAGAGCCATGTTGTGTACAGTACCACGAAAAAAAAAGGAAAAGAGAACAAATTAATTATATTGTATCATACAATATAAAAATGTGTTAAATAATGGTGTTCTGAAAAGGAGTTCAAAATAGACCACTAAGCTTGACCTTTTCCTCTTTTATTTAAATAGAATACGCTAGTAATATATTGGACAATGGTCCATTGTAGTGCCACATTATATCCAGTATCATCTTATAATGGAAATCATTGTAATGAGAGAGAGAGAGAGAGAGAGAGAGAGAGAGAGGTGGGGGTGGGGTGCTGGTATTAACCAGAGAAGAGTGTGATAGATAGATGACACACGTTTTAATTAAAATAGGGATAACTCTTAAAACAGTAATCAACTAAGACTCAATATTTGAAAATCTCATAATGTCTAGGCGTCATATAAAATCATAAAAAGTTTCATTAATATATCTGTCCTAATGTGCAAGTGCATCCTTCATGCAAACGTTGTTGTTTGGGTGGGTGGGGTATACTATTAATAAATATCAATAGAAATGATAATCAGATTCTCATCTTGCATGATATATCACCAACATCACTTGGACAGTCATCATCATCATCTTCATTCTTCTTCTTCTTCTTCTTCTTCTTCTTCTTCTTCTTCTTCTTCTTCTTCTCTGCCATTAACAATGACCACCATCATTTTTATCAAGATTTTTATTAAATCCTGTATGAAATGAAACAGCTTGGGTTGATAAATCAACAGGCTATTCATTATGAAAGGACAACTGCATGTACTCAAGTGTGTGAATTTAAATATGTAATTATCTACATTTACTTTACATAACTGTCAAGGCTTACTTCCATTAAAGACCTGGTGATTATTTTTTTTTATAACCAATATAACTGTTTCTATCATTTGAGATCTTTGAGGACATAAGCATCTGACAAAACCAAATCTTAAACTGTCATGATACAAGTATATTTAAATTTTCATGAATATTTCTCAAACAGGTCAGTATATTAACAAGAAAAGAACAGTGTTTGTGTGTGTGTGTGTGTGTGTGTGTGTGTGTGAGAGAGAGAGAGAGAGAGAGAGAGAGAGAGAGAGAGAGAGAGAGAGAGAGAAAGACAGAGAGAGAGAGAGAGAGAAGGCGAGAGAGAGGGAATCAATAAGAACGAAGAAATGGAACCTTTGAATCCTTCATCGTGTTCAGCTGCTAAATTGTTAGATATGAATGTTTTATAGCTGTCTTCTTTTATCTTATTGTTACAATGTATTTGCAATTTGTTCACGTAAATGTGGTAGTTCAAGAATAGCTAATATATTTGTTAAAAAATTATAAACTAGTAGATCGATTAGAAGCCCCTAAAAGAAATATGTGAAAAGTTTATAACCTATTTTAAAGCAAAAAATACAGTTTTATCAGTTTTTCCATCATGCGTAATGGATCATATGCGTTTTTAGCCTACATATTTATAATTCACGAACGTATGTTCTACAATGGTGGAACAAATTCTGAGTAATTTAATAGTTAATGTCCAATATTAAAATCGTACTAGATTAAAAAAAGACAACAAAAAAAAAAACAAATAGATATATATTTAAGAATTAGTAACATAATTTTTCTATACACGTTTCGTCTGGATCTGAGTTTGGGCCGAACATTTAATATAACTAGTATTCTTCCGGAAAATGACTCATAAATCAATAAAACGTATACGAAGAGAGGTAAGATATCTGGTCGGTTTCGTTTCATATATTATTAATTTCAGTAACGAATCCATAATTTCAAGCAGAACAGATAATTTTAGTCATCATGAAAACCAAAAACTGATAGAAACACATATATCTCATGATAAACTAAAATAATACCACGGGTAGTTTGTAAACATGCTAAATCGAAGTGTTTGATATATTGTTACTTGATTAAATACCAAATGATGCACACATTCTAATCAGTATTAAACAAAACCACTCTGGCAGTCTTTGTTAACAAAATTTACTGATTAATTGTGTATTCGAATGGACAAAGGAAAATGTATTACTTGCCTTAAAGAATACCTTCAAGTTAGCTAACTATAGTTTACTTGCATGGATACTTGAAAAATTCAAATGTTCTCACTTATCATTCTCGTGATTCAAATCATACCTATTTTACAGACAGTTGCCAACAAGGTCTTATTTAAAACATTATATCAGAGCTGATGATCAACAAAGAAATTCCAAAGGGTTTTATTTTAAGGTTTGTATTTTTCACACTGCTTATCAATAGCTTACCACGTGTGTTAAAAATTACATAAGGGATAAAAAAGCTAATAATACTACTTTACATTATAAGTTATAATGCAAAAAGTGCTAAAGAACCGTTGTCACTGAATACCATGTATTTGACTCCACTGCCAAAATCGAAGTTCCGCTTGAAACTAAGTAAATATTATCAATGAACAGACATCTAAAGCTTGAGCTGTATATTTCTCATTATGAAAATGAAAATGTTAGCACAGAATCTTCTCAGATTTTGTGAAGAATACAATATTGACTTTTGCTAGCAAGAGAAACACCGATGTTCTATAGTAAACCCATGTTGATATGTCTACCAATGATTTAATGTTAACTGCCAGTGAAATCTTTTTAGCAAGAATTAACATTTATGTACCATTACATACATGATCCAGACAGTAATGTTTAAAATTGTAAATGCTGAATATAAATATCACCTACTCTCTTCAACATCTTCCTTGAAAGAATCATAACAGATGCACTGGAAGACCTTGTAGGAATTGTCAGTAATCGAGGCAGAATAATAACGAATCTGAGCTTTGCTGATGACATCGATGGCCTTGCAAGAAATGAAGAGAGGCTAGCACAGTTGGTGGAAAAATTTGACACGACAGCTACTGCTTTTGATATGGATATCAGTGCAGAGAAGACCACATTGAAGACCAACAACACCAGTGGCATCAGCACTGACATCATGATTAGAGGCCACAAACTGGAAACATTTCATAGATTCAAGTACTTAGGAGCCATTGTGGCAGATGAGGGATCGAAACCAGAAATATTGTCCAGGATTGCGCTGACAATAACAGCAGTGGCAAGGCTGAAGACATTTTGGAAAGAGAGAAACACATCAGTCAGCTCAAAAATCAGACTGATGCGCTCCTTGGTTGCAGCTGTATTCCTATATGCCTGTGAGTCATTGACCCTCACATCGGATCTCAAAAGGAGGATACAAACTGTTGCTTTCGAAGGTGGCTTGACATTACATATAGAGATCATGTCACGAATGAGGAAGTGGGAAACAGAATTAAGCAAACCATTAGGCCCTATGAAGAGCTATTGACCATTGTGATAAAGCACAAAATGAAATGGTATGGACATGTCACACGATCAACAGGTCTTGCTCAGACAATCATACAATGTACTGTGCATGGAGGGCGAATTAGAGGAAGACAGAGGAGAAGATGGGAGAATAACATCTCAGAGTGGACAGGACTGAAGCTGAGTGACACAGTGAGAGTATCAGAGAACAGATTGGAATGGAGGAAGCTGGTTGTCAGGTCATCAGTGGTGCCCCAACGGCTGGCAAGTCAAAGGGATAGATAGATAGATAGATAGATAGATAGATAGATAGATAGATAGATAGATAGATAGACAGACAGACAGACAGACAGACAGACAGACAGATAGACAGATAGATAGATAGATAGATAGATAGATAGAATATAAATAGAAAATAATATAGTTAAATTCCATTCTTATCTTCAAATTTAAACTTTAAAATATATAAATGATATGTATCATTTATAAATCAGAAAATGACAATACCAGGTCAGGTACAGATGGTCACTGCCAAAATAGATCTATGAACGAACAATTAGATGAAAAATCATTTTATTGCATTGTTTATATACTATGGAATGAAATTCCCAAAGCAATTTTAAAATAAATCGAAATGAAATCAAAATAAAAGATTCTTTTACTAATATCTCGAAATTCAGTGTTCATTTTTTATATTGAGATGCATGCACTACAAGTCGTACTTTTAATGCATTTCATAAGCAATTTGTGCAATTCTGTTTAAAGTATTTAAAACATTTAAGCAAGATTTGATTTTGTTTGCTTTCCATGTTTCCATTTTGATTACATTTTATCTTGTATTTACAAACTTTTGGTAATCATGAGGGTCTCGTGCTAGCTGAGAGAATCTCATCAAATAAAGATGTATTTTTATAATCATTATTGATATTATTATTATTATTATTATTATTATTATTATTATTATTATTGTGGTGGTGGTGGTGCTTTTATTATTATATGTATATTGTATCGGGAATACCGATTATGCATGAAACTTGTTGTTTGAGAAACTGCTATCCTAGTCGTATATTGTTAGAACATATTCACAGTTGTCCAATATGGAATGTGTGAATGAATGGGAGAGAAGCAAACTTTTATACAGATTCCAGTAATTTTCGCCCTTGAATAAAAAGTTCTTTTTATATCTTTGCATCGTTTCCGGTTTCCGGTAATGGATAGTGATAACGAAATCAAATTGAAATAATAAAATATCAGCCCAGGTAACTGAAATTATCATGATCGAAACCAAATCAATTGGTATTAGAAACACATATTGTCACTACACGATCCACGTAATAACGTAACAAGAAGTTCGTAAACGTCTAACTGTCTAGAAGCCAATCCACTTACTGGATGTAAAGCAGTGATTATGAATCACCTTTGCATTTTAGAAATAGTATGCTTGTTCTACACCGCTTAGACTTATATTTCAATTGGTCACAAGCTTTCTAAAATATAATATTAATCTGACTATTATTACGAAATTAAAGTAAGTAAAAGAAAGAAGTGAGAAGCAATAAGCATCGTAAATCTCAACAATATTATATTTCTCATTTCTCTTGAACATAAAAGGAAAAAAATGTGAAACGAACTTACGGTAATATGAATTAAATCACAAAATATTCCTAAAACTATTGCCACATGTCCTCAAGATTAACGTTCTGAATAAAGTACGAAACAATAGCAATGCTAGAATTGTTGATACGCCTGTGGTGAATGTGTCGTTGTGATGTAGGAAAAAGGTATTTTGTTGGTCACAATAATACAATCCAAGAATATATCCTGATTTGAAATTTCACTATAAATCCAAGTCTATATGTTCATGAATGATAGCTGTTATTTGGAATAAAAATCAGCCGAAATGGAATACTGGGCACACCAATGATCCTTCCTTATGTGTTATAGCAAAACAAGATAGTCAAGTCCTCTCTGTGCCCTGAGCTAGCAATGAGCATCTTTGTTATAATGATAATGTCGATTACTAAAATTATAATAAAGAAAACAGTAAGCACAATGTCATCGACACATGCAAATATAATAATCTTAATGGTTAATCCATAATCAAAAAGACATGCTAAGCTATTTATCAGTGTTTTACAGAATCATCCATAAATAAATTATTCAGGTCAGGTAGAAAATGAATTTGATTTTGGATAAGGTCAAGTCCAAACTATAATCATTCACAGCGATTAATTAAATAAATGAATCAAAAAATTGACAAACTATGCAAATTACACTCTCTCACAAACACATACTGATATATATATATATATATATATATATATATATATATATAGCAGCAGAGAGGGTGAACCCTACAACGTTTTTAGACAAAATTTTGATTGAATCCTTAAAACGAGCCTTCCTACGATCTCATTTTAACCAAAAAAAATGTCTCAGGGGCAAACCCTACAACGTTTTCAGACAAGAAATTGATCGAAATTTTAACGAGCCTTCCCTACGAAATCTCATTTTAACTAAAAAAGTGAAAACGGAGACTTTTACGATTTTTTAATCAATTTTTTGTCTGAAATCTTAACGAGCCTTCCTACGAAATCTCATTTTAACTAAAAAAATGAAAACGGAGACTTTACGATTTTTCAATCAATTTTGGTCACAACTTGTTGTCATTCACCCTCTCTGCTGCTATGGGTTAATAAAAATAATAAATGATTTCAACCGAATATATGATCCAGTCCGATACGATATCGTGTCCGAGGATCATGCAAATTTATTGTTGCGAATCCGTACGGGGTTGACTGAGCATGACTAAAGAAATTTTTAAATGGATTGAAGTCCATATCAGAACACCATGTCTGCCAAATATTTCTAAGAGTATGAGTATCAACTCCGTTGAATACAGCAAGAATATTGCAGTTATCTCTGATGACTTTTGGAACCTGAGTGTAGCGTTGAGTGACATATATCACGTCAGTGTTTTTGTGACGCCCACGGGAAAATATTCTAGCAGGATTTTTTTGTTTATCTAACATTATATCGTCGTATACGACTAAATTGTTAATATCTCCATCAATATCATCAATGCTCGGTGCTTCATCGATATCGGTTATAAACTCAATAATACCCTCTCCGGATTTTTCTACCGCGCTGTCGTTAAAATCTTTTAGCACTTCATAACATCGTTGATCATCTACGCTACGGGCAATTAAATACAACTTATCCCACTTCATCCATCTCATTATTAAATTGAGTAACAATTGCGTTTTACCGGATCCAGATGGCCCGATTATAATCATCCGGATAGAGTTTGGTAGCGCTGCATGATGCTTAACTGGTTCTCTTGTTTTAGTCGCTGAAAAATCAATTATATCCATATTTCTATACATAAATTATGGATCTATATTGTATGAAGTGTAAAACGCGTACTAGCACAAATGATGTGACGACGGTTACAACTAAAAATAACAGATCAGCACTTACTGGTAGATGTGCAACATGTGGTATTAAAAAGTTCAGATTTGTTTCTACAAAATCAAAGATTTTACAATTCGGAGATGTTTTAAAAAAAAACGAGGAGGTGATATCGCAGCCAAATTGGCAAAGCTCCCTGGAACCCCATGGGCAAAGTACCCCGGAGAAAAGCACCATCCAGGATATAGCTACTGTGGACCGGGAACCAGACTTGATATCAGACTCAATAATCAAAATCAGTCCCGACCCGTTGAAGAACCAATAAACGTAATTGATAAGGCCTGTCACCTTCATGATGTTGCTTATAAAAGCAGCAATTTGCAACACAGGCATCTAGCAGATGTGAAATTAATTCATGCGTTAAATGCTATTCCTGATAAATCCTTCAAAAAAAAATTGGCTTCCTTTTTAATAAAATCGGCTATGAAAAGTAAATTGATGTTAGGTGCCGGTAATTAATAATATGGAATCAATTTATTATTCACCAAGAGGATACTGGAGGGGTAAATCAGCAGTCCATAAACTCGCTAGCGCTGCAAAAGTGAAAAAAACCACTGCGGCTAATTGGTTATCCAAACAGGCACTATGGCAAATTTATCTACCACCGCCTAAACAAATTCAATTCTCGCATTTTGATGTGACAGTTCCTAATGAAGTTCATCAGGCTGATATATTATTTCTGCCACATGATCGTGGTTACAAATACGCTTTAACCGTAGTTGATATTGCAAGTCGATACAAAGAAGCAGAACCGTTAAAAACAAAATCAGCCACTGAAGTCGCTTCTGCATTTGAAAGGATTTATCGACGAGGTCCTCTGCACTGGCCAAATCTATTGCAGGTTGATCCTGGCAAGGAATTTCAGGGTGCAGTGTTATCTACAATGAAACATCATAATGTCACCATACGACGAGGGCATACTGCGCTACATCGCGATCAGGCCATTGTAGAACGATTTAATCGGACGATTGCTGAGTGGTTATTTGGATATCAATACGCAAAAGAATTCATCCAAGAAAAAAGATCCCGTGAATGGGTTAAAAGATTACCATCTGTGATTAATGCACTGAATAACGAGATTACTAGAACAATCAACATGAAACCTATCAACGCGATTAAAAAGAAGTCTATACCCGTACAACCACAAAAAGATTTCAAAGAACCAATTCTTGGTAGTAATGTCACTGTTAGGTATTTATATGAACCAGGAGAGCTTGAAGGGGGTAGAAAAAGGGCAACTGATCCTATTTGGAGTGTTACTGCACACAAGATATCTAGTATAACACGATCAACTGGTAGACCTCCAGTCTATAAACTGGATTCAACTGCCCCTCAGCGGGGTTTTACTCGACAACAACTACAGGTAATTCCCGAGGATACTCAATTGCCACCGCATGGTCTTAACTAGCACCGTTGCGTCTATTGCACTCAAGACAAGTCAACATCACATTGTTTCTGACATGACCGAGATTGTTATTTTTTCTGTCTACGGTGAATTGGCGAGGATCCTTATCCGAATACTGCCAACGCATTATACAATTGCAACTCGCGCAGTGATTATTCTGTTGTTTCTTCAAAGTGATTATTAATTCAGCATCAATATCAAATTCTCGTTGTTTTTTTTTGTCCTGTTGTTTGTAACCGGAGAGTTTTTTATCAATAATTTTAACATCAATATCATCCATTGTTGTGTCATTATCATCGAAAACAACTCTTCGAAGCTGATTTATTTTTCGTACTCTGGATACTGCGAGATAGACTAAATTCGACCATTCGATGTGATTATCCACCATCCAAACAATTGTATCCGATATAGTCAATCCCTGTGAAGAGTGTATTGTTGATGCGTATCATAGCGTCCACGGGGATTTATTAGCACGCAATGCATCTTCAACGACATTGATATCAACCAGCACAATATCATTTAATACGAGAATTTGTTTTTCACTCTGTCCTGGAATATCAACTTCAATGTTCTGTTTTCGTGTATCCGATGGCCTATAACAAAGGGGTACTGGAAGCGTTGCAAATTTTTCTTTATGCAATTCAAATAACTTCATCTGAAGTGTGTCCCTGACTATTTTTCTACTTGCAATTATCAAATCATCTGGTCTCCATGTTTCCCAGAAATCATTCATTGGAGTTTCTGAAATCACTTCACGCGCTATTTCGCATTGGATTCTATCCGGTTGTAATCTAATTAGCGCTTTGAATTCTCGTAATCGTTCATCAATTGATCTATAATCAGTGGTAATTTCTTCATAATAGTCTACAAAACCCCTTAGCCATTCATGTGGAGATGCACCGACAAATGGTGGTGGTTGGCCGTGATCACCGCACATGACGACGTTTGTGTTTTTGTTTAACAACCACTCGAGAAATGTTTGTAATACATCTAATGACACTGTGCATATTTCATCCCAAATTATGATTTCAGGAATGAATTTACCACCCATACGCTCAGGAGTCCATTTGTCACCCTTCCATCGAAAGAAACTATGGTAAGTAAAGGCATTTACCCCTCGCTGTATCATCTCTCTGGCGAGTCTGTGAGTCGGTGTTAACACAATCATGGTTGACCGACGAAATAATTCAATTGCACGAGTTGTCTTTCCTGACCCACCACAACCGTTTAAATAAACTGTCTTGTATCTACATACTGGATCAGATACCGGTGGTGCATTAGAAAATTCTGATTGAATTTCAATACGGTTACAACAAAGATATTTATCATCCATGGCAACGTCTGCCGATTCACAATACTCATGTAGCATCTCCTTTTTAAATCGCCAACGCCCCCAATTTTCTTCGGGATCTGTGAATTTAGCTACAGCTGATTTGTACTTATTGTGTATATACATCGAATCAGTGGCCACTCTATCCGCGGTATTAGGAAATCTATTTATCATCGAAAATAGATTAATAGAAGCATAGGCTAGCATTGAACTTCTCAAATGTGTATACTGGGAATTATATCCATCACAGTAGGTAACAACCGTACCCATTTTCTCACCATTGGATAGAAAAGCATCCTTACGGGATACAAGTTTTCCCTGTTTCATTAAATCCGTTACAATAAAATCGTATTCAGCGATATCTGTGATCAACCGCGAAGAATATTTTGCATTGTCGTATCGTCCACCCTGGGTAAATTTACCGATTATTCTTCGTCCAAAATCTTTTGCTTGTTCTTTTTTAATTTCAAATAACTTCTTAGACCGATTCATGATTTGTTCTTCATTGAAATCAGGGAATTGTTTTCGCTGTTCGCTGATTATACGATCTAAATCGGGTTGTGGTAGCCAAACTTCTTTCTGAGCTCGATAGCATATAATAGCCTCGGAAACAATCAACGATATTAGCATACCACAATCAATCATATATCTCAATAGCACTATTGGCATCCAGGCCTTTTCAGATAGGTGTCTACCGAGCCAAACATAACTACACGGATGTAATCCTGACGCCAATTCAAATGATATCACACGAGCGAATCCGGTTAAATCAAAATCAGGCAATGGTCCATTAATCGCAACACGAGTCATTTCATGCGTGGGGTGTCCAAATCGTTTGAAGTACTCAGCACATTCCCCATACCCGAGAAAACTTCCGGGATAACACGCGGCTATATCAATTGAAATCATACCATCACGTGAGTATTTCGTATTCCACAGTCCTCCATGACCAAATTCGACGCAACTCAATTTAACATTCTCGAGAAAATCACTTCGTGTTGGACGCCATGAGTTTTTTTCTCTTGCGAAGTGAGCTACCACTGATGGAATAGTAAAACTATCCGTGAGTAGTTTTTCATGGGAACTCTCCGGTGAAAAATCACTAGCGATTTTTCTCATTCTGTTATCTAATTCTTCAGCGCGATATAATTCACCATTTGGTCTTACAAATTGATCGAATCCTATTTCGGGATCTTCATCACTTCTAAGTAACCACACTGACACAGGATCATCTTTACACAACGCATGAATAGCATCGAATAATTTCTCTTCATAGAAAACATCCCCGACGAACTCCTTAGGGATATATTTCACGGTTCGTTCTCGTGGAAATACTGTTACCGCAGGTGTCCACGCGTGTTTGTTATGATCAATAATCTGTATTGGCGCTCCATTTTTGTTATATTTCGGTTCGTATAAAACCTCTCCGGTTATCGTCATAACGGTTATTGGAAATCTTAATGATGTTTCTAATTTAGCTATATCAGAAATCTTTGCACCATGCTGTTTCACTGTCAGTTCCCATTCGGTTATTTTCCTACGTCGCAGATCAGTTAGTTTATTTCCTCGGGATGCATTTGTGAAGTGTTCCATTACCCGTGTTGCCACGCAATTCAGTGAACTAGAATATTTCATAGGAGCTAGTTTTGCGATATCGGGTTTATCATTTAACGGATATATCCCATAAACCATTGCTGTTACGGGATAAGATCTTTCGTAGTACGGTTTGTCAATGCCGGTTAGAATTCCTGGTTTGGAATCTCTACTCACAATGACAGCTTTTTTATTCTTGAGAATTGGTTCAAATTTATCCCTAATAATCCATTTGCCATCGACTTCAATAATGAATTTGATTCGGAAAAAATACTTTTTTTCCCCAACACGTGAAATTATCACTGCTGCTTTTTCATCAGTCATGGTAGCAACAACACCATCAATTCGAAATGTTGACCAACAATAAGATGCTCCATCACGCTTGAATTCATTAAAACAGTCTCTGATTTTACTAATCATGGCTTTATCAAGAATTGTATTCTTTGGTGTATTAGAAACTATATCGAGATTGAATTGAGCATCTTTCCAGGGTAATCTCTTGGACGTTTTTTCTGGTTTATCGAGATTAAATTTAGGATTAATTTTTAATAATCTTTTAAACTCTTTCATGTTTCCGTCTCTTGGACGTTTTTTGGGTTTATCGAGATTAAATTTAGGATTAATTTTTAATAATCTCTTAAACTCTTTCATGTTTCCGTCTCTTGGACGTTTGAGATTAATTTTTAATAATCTCTTGTTACGTTTTTTGGGTTTATCGAGATTAAATTTAGGATTAATCTTCAATAATCTCTTAAACTCTTTCAGGTTTCCGTCTATTGGACGTTTTTTTGGTTTATCGAGATTAAATTTAGGATTAATTTTCAATAATCTTTTAAACTCCTTATCAGCATTGAATTCAGCATTTTTCGAAGGCGTTCTCCTTAATTCCCTCATGCTATAATTAAAACAAGCATTTAAATGAAGAATTTATATATAATGAATCACTGCAAGTGGCTTATGATTGGATCAGTAACCCCGTGTAACAAATCATGCAGAAATGAGTTTTGTGGGTATCATATGCAAAGCTTTCGACGTGGAAGCCTTGGCCCGTTACCCTGCATACGATGTGGGGTTGGGGTTAGGGGAAAATCTCAGTTGTGTTTGAATTGCGGTGGAAAGCGATACAGGGAGTTGAAGCGTTATTATGATAAAAGAATAAAAAATGGACAATCAATCAGAAATTATGACCCTGAAAAAGTCCCTGACACTGACAACGTCCCTGAAAAAATCATAAGAACTCCTCAAGACTACATCGAAAGATTCATCATTAAACAAAACAATGAATTAGACAAACAATAGTATTATGTATACGAATGAACCAAGAATTCAGAGTTCATCCCTTGATTACAAATTATGAAGCATCCAGTGATGGTGTTGTAAGACACTGTTGACTGAAGAAATCAGTTGGTGCTGTGAATAATCAAGGGTACTTGATGTTTACTGTTGGGAAGAAAACTTATCTCAATCATCGTTTCGCATTTGAATGTTTTTATGGATTGACCGAGGATGATTCTGTCATTAATCACAAGGATTCTAATCCGAAAAACAATTCTTTATCAAATCTGCAGGCTGTTACTCAAAGTGAGAATACCAAACGAGGAAAGACTGGAAAATGCAAAACGGTTGGGATGAGACCTGTGAAATCTTTGAATACGATAACTAACGAAGAAAAAATATTTCAATCAATAACCAGTGCCGGTAGGCATTTCGATATTTGTTCACCCTCAGTACGAAAAGTTGCAGAGGGGATTTATCGATCGGCTATTTCAAAAAGGACGGGACAAAAGTTCAATTTAGTTATGTCTAATGCGTCATATTTTTCATTTAGAAATATATCATTATTATAGAATAATGAATTCTGAAAACATGAATAGCATTTTATCCGAGATTTTAAAATTGAAAAGTTGGGATATTGAACTATCAGATGGGTTAATTCCTGATCAAATCATGTCTGATTTTCAGGATATTGAATACGGAGTTAACAACAATAAATATATGCTACCAAAGAAGTATGCGCTCATCAAGAGAATTCAGAATTCTATTCGGGACTCTCTCGCATTTTCCAGTGACGTAAGTGTGTTCGCTCCGTTATATACCATCGTAGAACGAATACGAAAAGAATTGGGGTACGAATACGAATTGAAAAAGGAGGTTAATTCTAAAGTTAGAAAGCTACGGGCGTTAATTCAAGAAAATGAACAATTTTGATTGACCATTTATCATTATTTGATTGACCAACCATTTATCATTATTTGATTGTGACTGTCCCTCAGAGAGATTTTCCTTTTTTTTAGCATTTTTTGATTGACAATGTCAAAATCAGTGAATAAAAAATTGATGGCTGGTTCGGATTGATCAAGGGAAAAGTGTGGAAAGTGTGGTATTAATTATTTTTTATACAATTTCCACACTTTCCACAAACTTGATAGGATGAAATAACGCTTCCATGGTGATGTCAAAAATCATATTGATTTGCAATGACATATCAGATTGATCAAGGGAAAAATGTGGAAAGTGTGGTATTAATTATTTTTTATACAATTTCCACACCTTCCACAAACTTGATAAGATGAAATAACACTTCCACGATGATGTTAGGTCGGGTTCGGGAAAATTGTTTCACAATTGAAAAAGTGTTTTGCAATTGAAAAATTGTTTCTGATTTCAAATAATGGTCAATGAAGCATTAACAACCCGATTGGCTCGTGAACGACTGGATGCAATCAGGAGATTTGTACCAATTCGTGACTCTGTACGGAATAAACTACAACAACGACAGAGTCTTCAGACTGATTTTGCTGCGGGATCTGAAGAATTGTTTAAACCAGTAACCACAGCAACGAAGGAGATAGAGCGTGCTATACTGGGAGATGATCCTGACGGTAAAAGAAAAGAAGAGGGTCTTATTCCTCTGTTAGAAAAAATAGCAAAAAGAACTAAACAAACAAAAAAATCCTTGCAATCACTTCCTCAGGATATATCAACCGCTTCGAAACGAAAATTTAAAGGATTTCAGGAAGAACTAGTTAGTGGACTACCTAAATCAATTATATTTACCGAGAGCGCTAAACAACAAATTCTCAACGAGGATATAGACAATTTAGGTGAATTCGCTGCTAACAGCTATGATTCACAAGAGAAGTTTTTCACGGACAATTATTCGGATTATAGAATGTCACATAATGAATGGGCTGATATAGTGTATGAAATAAATACTGGGGGTTTAGATAGAAGGATGAAGGAATACAGAGACTTCAAGAGAAAATTTCAACTCCAAATAAGACAGCCATACGATGAGAAGAAATTTCTGGGGAGTGGTCTAGTTGGAAACGCTAGCGTTTCATGTCCTGGTAGTGTTCTCAGTGATATATCACGATTACAGGTTCTTGTAGGAGGGTTCCGAGCCGGAAATAACTCACCGGAAATAATTAATGAAGCAGCTGATATCTGTAGACGATTATTTCAGGGTGGTATCATGGATATCAGCACATATCGAGATTTCATTGGCGAGTTATTGGAAAGTGGGTATCATAGTGACTGAATTGAAAAGTCAATTGATTAGATAAATAACAATTGAAAAATTGTTTCTGATTTCAAATAATGATCATACACTACAATCATGATAAACCAACCCCCGTCTACGTAGTTAATTCACGGTTTCCGGTTTATAGAGCATACTACGGAGATGGTTTAGGTAATACCATTGCAGGGTTATTTGCGAGAATGGCTCCAAAAGTGATGCAGTTGGCTAAACAATTAGGAATGAAAGCAATTGATGTTATTCGTGATAAGGGTATTGGTGCTGTTGGAGATCTTGCTGGAAAAGCGTTTTCAACTGCGAAGAATAAATTAACATCATTAGTGAAATCACGGATGAAATCCAAAGGATTTTCAAAACCGTTACCGTCTACAGCGGAAATGCCTGCAAGTGTTAGTAGAATCATAAATAACGCAGTAGATGAAAAATTAGCGTCGATGGTTTTAACCCCCGACCAAAGCAATATTGCAAATATGATAGCAGGAAGTGGCTTTAAAAAACTACGACGATGAAAATGGAAAATCGCGATTTAGACTCTGATAAATAGAATAAAATGTTCAAAAAGTCACATGATCCAGCGTTTGATATAGACGCCCCAGTTGGCAAGGATGATTCTGTACGCGATTATCAATATTACGCCTATCATGCAATAGACCCAAATAGTCGAGCAAGAATCGATCTTCAAGTCCATGATACCAGTATATACTTTTTGCCCTGTGAAGCGTTTATTGAAGTAGAAGGAGAAATTGTAACAGCTGCTCATACTCCTGCTGTACCAGCACCGTATCCAGCTGGTACTCAAGTCGGTTTTGTCAATAATGGTATCATGGCGTTATTTGAGAGTGCAAAATATCTCATTGATGGAAAAGAAATTGAGGCGATAGATCGCGATGTTGATGTGGCTACAACAATAATCGGGTTAGCGAGATATTCTGATGATTATACAAGATCAGCAGGACCTTCTATGATGTTTGCAAAGGATGTTAAAAATACCGCTGGAGGAAATCCATTTGTTGTAAGACGACCAAAGAATAGTGCTGGCACCGCTAATATTGATGCCGAAGATATGATTATAAACAACGATGTTAATTTCAATCTAGGAGCTGCAACACGTATTTCAATGTTGCAAGGAGCGCGTAAATCATTTTCATGCGCGATTCCGCTGCATCATATATTTGGATTCTGTAGAAACGTCCGAAAAGTTATTTATGGAGCGAAGCATACAGTATCGCTTGTACGAAAGAGTGATGATAGTGACGCAATCTGGAGGATTCCAGCAGACAATGCAAATCCAAATGCTGATGCCGGTAAAGTCAATTTAACAAAAATATCATTGTGGATGTCAGTGTTGACTCCAGCAATCACCACAGAAGAACGATTACTATCATTTATGGACCAAGGAGGAAAGTCGTTGTTGAGTTGGCTAACCGTGAGTACAGATGTGAAGCAATCAAATCTGAACGGGTTATTCACGTGGAATCTAGCATCAAAACAAGGCGTTTCTGCGCCACGTCATATATTTATTGCGTTACAGGATAACACACGAGTTGGCGATCAACGTTTCAGTCATATGATATTTGATCAATTAGGTGTGAAAGACGTCTCACTGAGAATAAACGGCCAACAGGAACCATCCGAGGATATACAACTTAATTATACAGAAAATCATATTGCACGAGTTTATCATCGTCTGTTGTCATTTATGGCACGCGATCAAAATGTGGATACTGGTTTGCAAATATCACAATATGATTTTAAAAATCTGTATCCGATCTATTACTTCTCACTGGAACATCTCGATTTGATGAGACAATCTGTTGTTGATATACATTTTAGAGCTAATGTGACTCGTGGTGCTATTGCTGATTATAGAGCGGTTGCTGTCATTCTCAGTGATAAATCAATGCTACTTGAAGGTGTTGGTGGAAGAATGAGAGTGGTAGATGCACCAGTGGAAAACATGTAATTGAAATTGTAAACGATTTAGAATCAATCAATTATGTATAATGTCATATAGTAATATTAGTGTTGCGTTAACTCCCGGTCAATTAAAAAAATTGCAATCAGAATCAGCTAAAAAATGTGGAACCACAATCACGTTGAAACCCAACCAAATGACTGGTGGTGCAAATAAACTATCGCTGACAACTCGTCAGGTGAAACATTTCAATGATGCACTAGTAGCAAAAAAGGGTGTTCAGATTACTCTCTCTGCGGCTGCTATCAAAAATATGATTAAAACAGGCGGTATATTTCCGTTGTTAGCTGCGATTCCAGCATTGATTGCAGCAGCAGCCCCAGCGGTGGCTAAAGCGGCAGCGTTAGGAGCCGTTGGTACTGCAGCAGGAATGGCACTAAAAAAGGCAACTGGGAAAGGATATAAAAAAAGGGAAAGGGTCTAAGACTACCAGGAACCTCGTATTCGTGGTACAGCGGAAAGGGTCTAAAACTAGGACCGGTTTATTAATTGGAGAGTCTTTGACTCAGGAACCTATGGTTCCCATGTCCAATTTTGATTTACTCGATGCTGCTAAAAAACTCGCGATTAAAAACTTCAGAGGTGTCTTTATGAAAGATCAATTACCACATCAACCAAACAACACTGAAACAGGAATCATTAATTTAGATAACAGCACCGGACCTGGAACTCACTGGGTTGCATACGCTATTGATCCACGTGGGATTGTTTATTTCGATTCATATGGATTAGCCCCACCAAAAGAGTTTATGCGTTATATAAAAACCCTTCCAATGAAGACTTGGTATTCTACGCTACCAACACAACAAATGAATGACCCACCGATATGTGGCAGCGAAGTATTAAATGTCCTTAACGCTATTTCTAACTCCTTGAGTAACCCAAGCGGAAAACCACCACATGTTGTCGTGAATGAATACACTAGTAATCGCTGGAGAAAATCGAAGATTTTTCAACGAAGTCGTCAAAAACGATTTTAGAGAGAGAAAGAGTTTTACAATAACATGATTGATATTTGGGGGAGATCTTTGAAACCCAAACCCGATGGCACTGCGACAGGTGATATAAAAAAATTAATTAAAGATGAAATCGCTGAGACGTTAAATTTAGTAAATGTTGACCCGAACGAAATAGTTGTATTTCAAGACAAACAGGGTAAATTGAAATCCAGTGATGTGTCATTGAATGACATTTTGATACGGCAGCGCGACGCCGCTGAAAACTCTATTGCGCTATATTCCAACGGTGGACAGCTTAAACCAGGCGCACTTGTGTCTACGATCACCGACGCGATTGACGCCCACAAACGTGATCTGGAGGATTATATACGAGGTTATAGTACTTTTCGCAAAAATGTCGTACATAAATTCTTTGGAACCCCGCTTGTGGTTGGCATGACTCTCGCTGAAATTAAAGACTTGTTGAATTCATTCTTCGCTAACAAGGAAGCTGGAAGGATGATGACTGCTTCAGAAATCAAGGCAAATTATCTCCAGATTTCTAAACTAATAGAAGATCAAAAACCCACTAATGACATTGTTGGTAGGTTCTTTGGAAACCCGCTTGTGGCAGGAATGACTCTCGCTGAAATCAGTGAGTTTATCGGCAAGCACACTCACAATGCCTACATCGCTAATAGTTTCTTTGGTGTCCCGGCTACATCTACGATGACTCTCAAAGATATTAATATGTTTATGGTGAGACAAACAACACTTAATACCATCGTTGATAGATTTCTAGGGAGAACACCTGTGTCTGAAACCACATTGTTGACAGGCCCGACCCTCGCTGAAGTTAAAAGCGCTATTGACGAACAAAAGCTCAAAAACGAAATTGTTAATAAGTTCTTTGAGGGCAGTAAACCCCAAGATATCACGACAAAATTTTCTAAAATCGACTGGTATATTAAAGACCAAGCAGAGCTTGGAATCAGAGACCTTCTGATTTCATTCTTTTCTGACATAAGGGGGATGATAGATTCTAGCAGAATCAGGGGAAATTATATCGAGATTTACAATGATGTTTTTAGACTAAAAGAAAATCAAAAACCAGTCAATAACATTGTTAATAAGTTCTTTGGATTCCCACTTGTGGCAGGCATGACTCTCGCTGAAATTAGCGCGGCCATCAATAAAATAAAAATTCCACATAGTGTAAGCGTCAATAACATCGTGTACACGGTTGATAGTGGGACTTTTGATTGGATCCGGGGAAATGATAATTATCTTCGTGTTGGCAACAGACATACTGGTGCACCAGGTTGCTACCGACTTACAATAATACATCACCGTAAATTTGATTTGGAATTCAGCAACACAAGTATCCGCGGTGTTAACACGCTGACATATATATTAGATAAAGTACCAAAACCTCCACCCTATATACCAATCCCGCTTAAGATTGTTATAAGGAATTCCGACGAGTCTGTGATTAGGGAGCCACTACCCTGGATAATAGAATTTGTATCCGGTGTCCCCTCATCCGATCCTAAAACCACTTCGTTGGTGGGATAATTGAAAACACTAGTTGGTTTAAAATAACAACAATGATTCCATCATCGTCGTAATATCGATTCGACACCGTGAAAGAGTTTTCCGCGAATTTGAAATTACTTTTCGCGAACTTGAAAACACAATTGAAAACACTAGTATTTTTAAAATAAAAATGATTTCATCAACGCAATGTCGCTATGATCAGGTCAGAGAATTTCAGACTAGACTCAAAACCCTCACTGAGGAGTATCAAATAAAAATAAAAAAATACCGACGAAGAATCACCGCAATTGATATTACTATGTACTCGGTGTCAAGCGTTCTCGCTGGCGCCGGAATAATACTTGCATCGGTTACAATGATTGCCCCGGTCGTAGTTCC
Source organism: Unio delphinus (assembly GCA_029339505.1). Lineage (NCBI taxonomy): Eukaryota > Metazoa > Mollusca > Bivalvia > Unionida > Unionidae > Unio > Unio delphinus. The sequence continues at coordinate 4,250,390 of JAQISU010000047.1, read as the reverse complement.
AATTTGCATTTCTGCGGTGGCTACAATCGGGGGTATATCAACCGGGATAGCAAAAAAGATATCATCATGCAGCCAGAGTAAACTGCAGAATTACTTAATTCAATTTCATATTGCATCAACCGCATATTCGCAGTTATCCCTGATGATATCGTCGTCACTCGATAATACAATTATATCAGATAGTGAATTCTCAGCGATGGTCAGTATTTTTGATTCCGCGATATCGAAATTAGAGCGACAACATGAATATAATAACAATGACAACACCGATGGAATTGGAAAACACGAACCCGAAAACCAAAATGATCTCAATAATCTCAACCATACCAAATTGTGAGTTCTCAGTGATGGTCAGTATTTATGATTCCGCGGTGTCAAAATTAGAGCGACAACTACAGTATAGCAACGATGACAACACCGATGGAATTACTTCAACAAATAGTGGAGAACACGAACCCAGTACAAACAAGCATGATATCAATAACATCAACGGAACCCGAGTTTAGTGTGAATTTCCCTAGCCCAGTCCCCGTGAAGGAGATAGCGCTAGCAAAATTACGAGTATACCACAGTTGGCCTAATATCAGATCAAAATCATTTGGTGGTCAACAACCGAATAATTCACTGGTGTTCTCGTATAAGAATAAAGACGACGGTACCCCAGACTGGAACGTCGTTTCGATACCAACAGGGTCATACCAAATCGAACAAATCAATAATGAATTCGCGCGTAGAATAAAATCGATTACTGGAGTAGAGTCAAAAATAGCTATAACAGTTCATGAACCAACACTATCATCCGCAATTGAGATAAGCACAGAAGGATACGTCGTAGATATCTATCAGAGTTCTATTAGAACCGTACTAGGATGGTCTGAAAAACCACCGGAAAAATCCACCACCGACTTAACCACGGACGTAGAATCATATCATGAAATCAATCCCAGTTATCGAGATAATTTATCTGATATAAGAAAAGGAAGAATCAGCGATAGATTTATATTTACCAACAAAGCCACATTGCAATGGGATTTTATCATTAAAAGAACAGCCGAGTCAACTGTTACTATTTCATTTACGCTAACTGACGTCCGTGGTTATTTTAATGAGATTAAACAATTATATGACACACAACTAGAACAACTACGGAAAACAAGATCGCAAAAACACGTTGAAATAATAAATCAGCTTATATCGGACATGGAATATATCTATGAACTAATTATTCAAACAATAATTAATGACAACAGCGACAATAAACAACGATTCCTAACCGATTACAATATCACAGAAGACAATCTGCGTAATTTCAAGTTTCCGAAATACAACGCTGATGAATTAGCAAGAATTGTTAAAACCGATATCAAAGCGCTACAAAAATCAGATTCAACTGTCCTCCTCAAATATAATAATGATCCAGATGGTGGCGGTAGGCATATCGCTCCGTTCAACGTGAATATTTCAACGGTGATTGCGCTTAATTTAGTATGTGATGTAATTGAAGGAAGCTATCAGATTAATCTAGAGCAATCAAATCAAGCTCAGCAGGGATATATTCTTTATTCGTTTACACCAAAAGCTCCTCCAGGATTCCTAATTATTGAAAACCCAATTAATCCTGTCTACATGCGATGCCATAATAATTCATTAACCAGAATTAATTTCAAACTCACCGACCAGTCAAATAATCTGATTGATTTACAAGAAGAGGTGTTAGCGATTAGTTTGTTTGTGAAATCATAAATGATTTACGTCCTAAAGACTTTCATCATAAAGACTGGATCAAATCATTTCTTATTTTTTGTTAACTTGTAGCAGCAGAGAGGGTGATGACAACAAGTTGCGACCAAAATTAATTAAAAAAATCGTAAAAGTCTCCGTTTTTATTTTTTTAGTTAAAATGAGATTTCGTAGGGAAGGCTCGTTAAGATTTCAATCAATTTTTTTGTCTGAAAACGTTGTAGGGTTTGCCCCTGAGACATTTTTTTTGGTTAAAATGAGATCGTAGGAAGGCTCGTTTTAAGGATTCAATCAAAATTTTGTCTAAAAACGTTGTAGGGTTCACCCTCTCTGCTGCTTATATATATATATATATATATATATATATATATATATATATATATATATATATATATATATATACACGAATATTTTCTTTATAAACATTTAATGACAAAAAAGAGAGAAACTGAACAAGAAATATGTTTAATAAAATTGATAAATTAAAATAAAACTGCCAAGAACAACAACAGACATTCAAGAAACAAATTGAAGATTGTTGATGACCACGAAAATATTGTTGTTCATTCGAAATTGTTAGCAGAGAGGAAAATTTAGTAAAAACATTAGTGTATTTTTTTAAAAATAAATGTGATAAATGGCTCATCTTCGAGGTCTTATAGATTAATGGAGATGTTAAATAATTTATTTTCAGAGCAAATTATAGCTCTTATGAAAACCAACAGGTTTCATTTAGATCTTTGTGATATCATTCTTTGCTTATCAAAATTAGATAAAAGATGACAGTTAATATAAACGGAGTTTTATTAGTTATTAAAATATATTGTCTACACATTTGAAACTGGCTGCATATTACAAATATAAAATGTTTCCCAAAAATATTCCCCTAAATCGGAAAAGAAACAATGATAAAATTGAATTTAATACAGGATTTTGATCATACCTGGAAATAATTTTATTTTCAAATATGTGAGATATCGTCAGTGAAATAAAGCATGTTTTCACAAAGCCATCTAATGTAGAGAAGTTTGGATTACATCGTGTCCAAGAAAGGTTACAGCCCTTGAAAAAATGATGTGTTGCTTGGCATTGCATATAAAAGGAACGAAAATGAAACATAACCTTTAAAGCAATTAGAGTTGGCAGGCGGAGCACACATATCCCACCCCCATGTACAGACCTTGATGTTACCATAATTATTAGTTTAATTCCACATTTCAACAGAGAGAAATGATGAATACTTTGCTCAGTTTGAGAAATTGATGAGAACATGAAATGGTCAAGAGAACATTGGACTTTGTTAATACAAAGTACAATTCTTGGCAAATCTTGTACAATCTACTCTTCACTGTCCGTAAAACAAAGTGCTGATGCATTGTATATATATGGCATGTATCTGAGAGTTATGAGTTTGTAGATAACGAATAACACTTTGGAATAGTACAAAAGACACAGTGAGAAAAATCAAAGTCTCATTTGGAAGGGAAAGTCCACATCTATGTGAAAAACCGTGCGAGGATTTATCTTCAAATTATGATAAAAACATTCAAGTATTGCTTCCACCATGATCTCAACACTTTTCTTGATTGTGTAAACAATAGAACATTTGGAAGATATTGCTTGCACTCAAAAGGTACCATCTGGGAATAAGACATCCTCTCAGCAGCTTTGGTTTTGGTAAATAATCAATATTGTCTCTAAAGAGTGCTTTTGAATCTAGAACAGCTTACATAAATAAATTAAAAAAAATAAACTTTGGTATAGATTGAACAGAAACCTGTATCGCTTCGTAAGTGCACATACTGAACGAGCATGTTATATATGATTGAAACAGATCTGAAAAACAAGAAAACTAATTAAAGGGGTGGGGGCTGTTTCAAAGAGGGCATGTTCACGGTCTAATGTGTCATAAAGTATAATGGTCTGTCAAGAAAATTCTATTTTGGAAAATGATAAACCATTTATGTCGCAAGTCTCTGTATCATTTATTTGTGATTCTACCAAGCCTAATCCTATTAAGATATTAAAGGAAACGGGACAGCCTCTCAATCCGTTGTTATCGGGTTATCTGACACGGTAAGAGACATTTTCTATAGTGAAATTGTTCTTATTCATAGATTAGCGTCCGCTATATTAAAGTTACTTGCAATTCTGTCCATTTGGCATCAGATTTCCGTAACTGAGGTCCTTATAAATGACGTACTACCCGAGATACCCGATGAGAGGTCATTGAGCTAGTGAAGTCATATCAACAGGAAATTCATAGCTATAAAGCTACCATGGCTGGCAATGTTGGAGTCAATACGACTTATCACAAGTCCTTTATATTGAACACAAATTAAATGGTTGTTTTCAGATGGATCAGCGATTTCTTTGTTTTGCTCGCGGCAGAAACATTTGACGCATTTGCTTCAAAAGTGAATATCAACCAAACAGCAGTTATACAAATGGGGCGTAACAAAATTCACTGACACGTGTTCAATAATTTAGGATTGAATTTGGTTCACATTTTTCTCTTCTAAGAGTTGAGTTATTCGTGAATACATGAGACATCGTGGAAATGAATTTTAAAACCTCAATTCATTTTCGTTTAGTATGGGGTGGGAAAATATAAAGTTAACGCATATTAACAGCCCAGTTTATATAGATCATGGATGTTGATCGGAGTAACATTTATATACCATTTCTTCGATGCGTAAAGTGTATACTTATCATCCAAGGGTTGTATGATCTATATGAGATGATATACATCATAGTATTACTTGCTACTATGGCTTTATAAATGTGAAACGACTATTTAGAAAATTTAATTTGCCACATGAGAACAAAATCGGAAAGAATTTCTATCGAAAAATGTTGATTTTATGCTCAGAAATAAGAGAGGCAGAGAAATACATAATACTTTGATAATGTAACTATTACAGTGCCCATGGCGCAAGAAACCTTTAAAATGGAATTCAATATTCTGAAGACAGGAATTTGTGGAATAAAGTATATTCCATCCGTATATAATTACTTTACATACAAAATTAGGATGGCTCCAGTTTAGACGTAAAAAATAATATACTGAGTACAAATAACTTTCTTTTAATTGAGATTTGGTTGTGTAGCTGATTAGATGAACCGTTTCTATACTAGTGAGTAACACGAGGTGTAAATAATTAAAACAACGAAACACTGATTTTGATATTTTTGCTGTGAATCGTTGTTGTAGAACTGAGATTTGAATGACTTTCAATATTTCTTAACATATTATATTATTTGGAAAACGAGCTCAATATTTCCAATCAAATGTTTTAGAAATGTTGTATTATCGCTAATAAAATATATTGTATTATATTGACATTTTATAAAAACAATAAACGTGCAAGACCTATACTTTGACTTGATATTTAATTTTAGTTTTGTAGATAATAAATCTGTAGTGGGAGATCCAAAGGTATAAAATTTATTACCAAATGTAATCATGTGAAAACAAATTCTCATAGGAAATAGAGTAGTGGCTAAGACAGTAGAATAATATGGTTATTGAATGAAGCGTTAACTTCTCGTATGGTTTTGAAGGTACGTATATACATCCATGCATATGTTTGTGTGTACATATTAATGTGTTGAGAAGAATGTGTATACGAGAAAATCTGAATGTCTGTACATAAGTATTTTCATACAAATTGATATGTTAACATAACTTGTTCATGCAGTCTATTTCTTTTTCTAGTTTTTATCTCTTTCATTACCTTCTTTCCTTCACCCTTTCCTTCTTTGTCATATAATTTAAATAATGTACTACGATATAGGTATTACTTATCTATATTTAAAAAAATTAAATAAAGGAATCATATCTGAACTCTTGTAATTTTAAAGTAAAGATTCCACGAGTAATCTCTTTTGACTATAACCCTGCTTTCAAAAGTTAGGTCTTAAAGGCTTGTGATGTATAACGAATTAGTATTCACTTTGCTATACGTATTCAAAGATGAACTTAAAGCCTACAGGCCTACATGAAACAAAATAAAATTAACATTCGGTCTCCTAATAGAGTTAGATAACACATGCCTATACTCTTCGTGATTTTATGGTTCTCATACAATTGAAATGAAATTAAATGACTTCAATTATATCATAAACAATAATGGGAAATAAAAAAAAGAAACATATTTGTCATATAATAATGTAAATTTAGTAATTTGGTACATATATCATAGTTATTTATTAAGTATATGGCATTGTAATTATCTTAAACAAAGAAGATGTAAACGATGTAATTCAGTCAGTCTGCAGTGACTGTGGTTTAATCAATCATCGGAATTTAGCAATATTAAACAATTTGTAAATGAATCTTTCACAACTACAATCAAAAGAAAAGAGTGAAGTAAAACAGCTAGTTTGTAAGATGAGCACTTGTTTCCAGATAGTCCGAAGCGAACAAATCACACACACACACACACACACACAAACACACACACACACACACACACACGTATATATATATATATATATATAGCATAACGATCTAGCGATGGAAGATCTGACGCTGTCAAACAATATCCATTCAAGAAGAAACGTCTCAAGCATTAATGTTTCTAAATAAAATTAAGCATTTGCTGGAAATTGATTTCATATAAGCAAGTATAAAGTTACAGGAGTTCATCATTTATTAGCATGCTCAGAGCATATAAACCATTCCTCATGTGTGATGGCTATGAATAGTCAACAGTGTTATGAAAACAGATTCATTTCAAATGTCACGCATAGATGACTGCATAGACAAAGATAGAAATGAAAACTATTTAACCTAGTTCACCTCATGACATAAATGTTTTCAAATTCGATTCATGGAAAGAGTAAATTAAGTGATGTAAGGATCCAGATGGTTTTTATCAACATAAATTGATATCATTTGGTACGTAAATGTCTCTTTCAACATTCTAGCGTTTAATGAAGATCAAACTATTTAATGTACCTAATAGAGATGCCTACATCATTTACAATGATAAATACTAAACTTACTGGTGGCCCATTGGAAGATTAATTGATAGTCTCAATGATGAAAATTTAACTATTTTTTGAGGTTAAAAAATAGTTTTGCCATGAATGTGTGACATTTTAGGACACATTGTGAGAGACGGTTAAATTAAACCTGTATAAGTTTATATTATATATATTCAGAATGCATATAAGTAAAAATAAATTGATTCAATTTTATTGTATTTCTGGATATTATCAAAACGTTTGATCTAAGTTTTCCACTGATCCCCTGAAAAGTTGTTGAGTAAGAATCTAAAATGTCATAATGCTTTTGAGAAAAAGAAGCTATATTTACAAGAGTATGAATATATTCATCTTGAAATTTCAGTAAATTATTTAAAATGTATGCTGATGCGGATAATGTGGGGATTATTGGAGTATAGGTTCGAGAGTATTACACTGATGTGGATCATCTGGTGTGTTTATTCTCTAAACAAATTTAAGTAAACACCTGAAAATGTATTCCAAAATCTTAAGGAATGGTTTTGTTTCAGATTGGGTTTGCACCACTTTCCAATATAGATTTGTTCAGCGCCATCGATTAATGTAATCAGTGATGACACTCCCCGTCGTTACATATACAAAATGCAAAAAAAAAATCAGACATTGGTAAGATTGTGTTTTAGGTTGGACAAATGCAACATTGACATTCAGCAAATCAATGGAGATGATAATCTGCTTGTAGATGCACTGTCACTTCAATAGAAGTATTAAACTGCTTTATGCATATGCTTTGCTATCCATAAGACATCTTTATGTAATCGATTCTTATGTCATATGTACATTTGCCTAGTTTATCAAAGAGATCTTTATTGCATAAATAGTTTGGTAATGAGGGGAGTTGTTAAATATATATATATATATATATATATATATATATATATATATATATATATATATATATATATATATATATATATATATATATATATATATATATAATTATGGAGTTTTGTTTATTCTTGATGATTGGTATGTGTGGAAGCTATACATACATCGATTTTTCTGATACATCAGTTCCAGCTCTAACCTGGTTATTTTATATTGCCTTATTTTGAGTGCAAATAGTATGTATAATTGTTGTAGTAAGTATACTTCCTCGGTCTCTTCTTCAGCTCAATCATTCAAGTCATATTACATTTTGTTCAAACATGATTTGGGAGGAATCATACATTTAAATTGTTCACTGGAATTAAAAATATTGAATGACGGTTTGTTTAAACGCACTATTTTGGGATTATTTTGATTCAAATGCATTCTGGATTATATGATTGAGATGCATCAAGACTATTTGTACATCGACTCATTCAACATTATTAGATCCCAAGCACATTTAATATTGAAATTCATTCGGAACCTTACAAATAGTTGGACTTACGATATAATAGTTTGGATTGTTTTGGAATTAGTTCCAAATTATTTACGTTTGATTTAAATTGTCACTTTTGAAGTTACAAATATAAATGTATCTGCTCATGTTCCTAGACATGATGCTTTGCTTGTTTGTGTTCGTGCAAGACATTATGATTCTTACAATAAAAGAGATATATGTTCTTCTTTGTCTATATTTTCCCAAAACATTATCTAAAGTATATGCATTTCAGATGTAGTACTGATCTAATTTAATGTGTTTTGCAGCTAGTATTCCAAGGAAATAAAGTGCATAACAACTGAACAACTTCCTTAGAAAGATGACAAGATTTCTGGTAAGTACAGAAGGGTATCAAAAACACAGTTTTGCCAAGTTTTTATCTGATTGTGTGCTTTCGTTTGTATAAATGCATTAAATGACTTTGCGTTCATATAAAACATATATGAGAGAAACTAGTTATGAAAGACTGATGATGTAATTTAAAGATATGATTTCTAGATACACCTCTCAACGTCTTTTTAGAGAAAGGTAAACTCTCTCTCTCTCTCTCTCTCTCTCTCTCTCTCTCTCTCTCTCTCTCTCTCTCTCTGCACTTACCATTAAGGGTCAGCTTGCACATTTGAATAATTGGATCCAATTTCCAAATGAAATGAATTTTCATCCTTGAATCTTTTGCCAGGTATCCAGCATTTTGAATTGATTGGTAAATGTTTGAATTCACTCATATTCCCATTTAGTAGAATATCCTTTGATATTTTTGTAAAGAAACATATTAGATACACAAACCGTTACCTTATCAACTAAATAGGTCAGCTAAAGTTGTATATACGTCTCCTAGCTGAAAAGTTAAATAGATATGGCAAGGTGATAAATATTATATATCCTTTATGCAAAAATGAATCATCACTGATGATATCACAAATAAGGCCCCTATATTAATATGGACACATCATATCGAAGATAATTTGAATTCCATAAACGTTGACTGAATCAGTTGCCAACGTGTCATTCATCTTGAATCGATGCATTCATTTTGGGGGTCATCTGAAAGGTAAAGTGAAAGAATATGATTTAAGGTCTCTTTGATATAAACATGACATTGATGTCATGCAAAGACATGTAGTGAAAACTATTGTCAATACTTTGCAAAGAAAATTCATTTGAAGTACTTATGCTTATTTTGCTGTAGTGCTTAATATGATAATAGTTGGAATAATTTGCCACAATGATTATCCTGACAACATTTCAACTAAATTTATCAGAAGTGAGTTTATCCGCACCAATATAATATTGCCATTTTATATTGCACCTAGTTTGCTATACAATTACATCGATATGTATATAATGATTACCTAGGTTCGTTTTAATTGTTTGGTCTAAGTAAAAAATGAATGCGTTTTGCGTTCAAAATATTAAGCCGCACCCAGAATGCATAATATATAATGTATTTTCCTAACTATACGTAAACTATTAATTTCATTTGGAAAGTACGTTTCTATTCATAGAAGATTTCGAAAGTATTATCATTGTTTAGTTTTCTGAAACAAGAACATGCTAATGCTTTGTATGTGCTGATGCTATTGCAAGGAAGGGTAAATAATTAAATCATTGAACAACACCTTAACGTTAAACACAGTTTTGTTTTTAATTTATTTACCTTTATATATATATATATATATATATATATATATATATATATATATATATATATATAAACACTAGTAAATATATTTCATTTAACACTGAAATGTTTTACGAATACATTATCACATTAATACGTGGGGTAATTTACTTTTAATACATTTATTTCAGAAACCTCGGTCGTTTCTTGACCAAATACACAAAAGGTTTAAGTACATGCGGAATTACATGCAGGGCGAGGGGATCGATGAACAAATCAAACAGGACATATCTTTGATGGAAGAAATATTAGGACGAGCAAATTACCAATCAACGGTAATATTAAATACATGTATGTAAGACATTAAAAAGGTCATTATGGTTACATTTTGCATGCATTTTTCTAGGCAACACAAGTATCCTTAAAAGACAATATTAGTACCCTTTAATAGCAAAATTAGTACCATTTAAACGCAAATACATTACGTTTGAATCAAATCAACCATATAAATCTGTATGAAACCTTAATTGCTGAGCAAACAGCTACGTAACTGAATATATTTTGTGGGAAAAATAAGAAATCAAAAGTTATAAACTATTAGTTTCTAAGTTCAACGTTTATGATACAATGTTTACGTAATTGTGTTTACGAGCATAAACATAATTCTTTTCTTTTCTGAATCAAGTTTCTACTGTTTTAAAATCAAAATGTTTCATTTGTCATAATACTATCTTTGCAGCAACGTAATGGACTAGAAGTTTATCAAACAACCTTTATAGAAGTAGTCGAAAGTCTTATTAGTAGCGGATGTCCTGAGGCTGCAATTTCATGGGCTCTGTCTGAGGACTACAAAGAACTGCGTAGAAGACCAGCAGATCCAGAAGCTATTGCAATTAAGGAATCACTACTTATGTGCTTGCGGTTTCGCCGGCCCAACAATAACTGATATCAATTACAAAACACTAGTGTTGTTATTTCCACAAGGTGTACATTACCAATTAACTGCAAATATGATTCTCTCAAATACTGCTCTATTTGTTTTCAATTCAAAACCAAGGGAATGGGTCAGTTGCTGATATATAGCTGGGTTTCTGGGGCTCCACTAAATTCATTTCTTCGTAATATTATATATTGTTGTGATCAATTTAATCAGTTGTAATCACTGTTTTTTTAGACTGAGCCCTTTCAATAAATTAATCAGTTTTAATTGGACGTTAGATATTAGAGATATAAGTATATGCTCAATTTTGTCAAGGTTGATTTTAAACTTTCAGAATCATGCAGTATTGTACTATAATGACCAGCATGATATTGAACGCTCGTTTACGACATGTGTGCCTAAAATATATAGTCTTTTAGGAACTTCTTTATTAGCAAACCATGTACACCCATATATTTGGCGCTTTAGGTTCACATTCGTTAGATTATTTTCATTTTCGCATGTTTATCAGAGACGTACTATTTGACAAGTCTGTCAAAATACTGGATTCGAGTAGAAATGCAAATGAATGTTTCTGTCGGAAACTAAGAGATTGAGTGCCAATAAGCCAAGATGAAAAATTATTATCTCCGCTGACTATTTGAACTGTCACACAACAACCGATTTTCTTGGTGTGATTTTGTTTGTTCCTTATTGTGATTTTTTATAACTAAGTCTTAGGCAGTATACGAAAATGAGAGAATAATAAAAATCTAAGACAAATATCGAGTCCAGTGCCTATAGTTTCCGCGTTACTCAAGCTTTCTAATACTGCAGTAATATATCACTTTCACCTTTCATTGATTTCGAAAATGCAAATTGTTTTATCATAATTGTATGAAACGTTTCTGTAAGAATTTTATGTTACAATTTACAATTTGTAATTTACATTCAAAAACACTTGTTCGTTTGTTTGCACGTTACATATTTATCGCACTGAAAAGTTGTGCAAAACCAAGTTTTTAAAGTTACGTTCAGCCGGTATTTGAAGGAATTTGATGATGATAAGGGATATATAGCATAGAAAATATAGGTAAGCTGGATACTTCGATAAGTTGAAATATTTGTGTTCTTTCTGAAAAAGCAAATGTTTCATTGACTATTCCAATTAACCTTGAAGTGCTCTTTCTGCTGATCTCTCTCTCTCTCTCTCTCTCTCTCTCTCTCTCTCTCTCTCTCTCTCTCTCTCTCTCTTTAATATCACATAATCACAGAACCAAAAAGGTGTACCCGATGTTGATCAGAGAAACATTAAATCACTCGATCTATATTTTATTAAGTTATGTTTCATTTCCTCAGGCAACAGTCTTCATCTTTTTAAAATCAAAGTGTACTCTTTCTGTAAAGTGTTAATACGCTTTCTTAAATAGAAAGCATTATTGACTGACGGTAATCGTATTACAGGACATTAAGGATTCTTTGAACAACGGAAGATTCACTTCTTGAGTTCAGATTCAGTCAATAAACATTACACTTCTCTCAAAGCTGATACAAGTAAGTTTGGGTCCATCATTGGCATACCTAGCATAAATGTTTTCGAGACGTTTATTGCTTCATGTCCCTAACATTGGTTTATGTGTGAATGATAGTTTCCAGGTCTTGGAATCATTGCCATTTCAAATTCTGGAGTTCTTGATAAAGCATGCCGTTCACCTCTCCTATGGTGAAATGTATCAAAGAATTGTTTCGGTCACGCTGAGGATGACTGGTGTGCAATCCATTTCTAGCGAGTTCAGTTATAAGTAGACATAAGAATACGGTTTCAAATACAGTATTGTTCCATATTCTCTTTGAGCACAAACTATTAGCTGTGATTCACCTTTGCAGACGATCATAATTAAAGGAGAGGGACCTACTAAAATAGCCATACCAAGTGGCGTGATATTAATAATTAATCAGCGTTGTTCAAGAACTCGTGGATAAAAATACATTTTTGAGTCTATCCGATCAAAGTTTTGTCGGGCTAAATTAAATACAATATATTGTACAAACCGAATTGATTTCAATTAGAATACTTGATGTAACTAATCTGGGTACAACTGGAATAAGGGCTTTAGACTCTTTATTATTTGTTGCATAGGCTGAGTATTTGATATTTCCTAATATTATACACGGGTTGATGAACACCTTTGTAACAACAGAACATGTACTGTCATCATCAGTGGCAACAGAACGATAGTTCTAGAACAAAAGTTCGAGTCATATAGGAATGCACTCTGTTACCTACAATTTGCAACATTTTAATGGAAAGGATGCCTTGGAAGACAAAAAGGGCACTGTTAGCATCGGGAGTTAACAATCTGCAACATTCTCATCGCAGATGATATTGATAATGTAGCAGGAGATGAAAAGGAATTGGCAGACTTTGTTGAGCGCATCGAAAGTACCTACGCAGCATACGGTATAAAGATTTGTGCTGGGAAAGAACTAAGGACAAACAACACCAGTGACATCAGTCACGGATTGTCAGAAGACAAAAGCTGGAACAGCTCAAGTTTCAAGTACATGAGATCAATTATCACAGACGTGGGCTACAAACCAGAATTACTTTTTCCGGATTATCCAAACAACAGCAGCAATAAAAAGGTTGAGACCAATATGGAAATACACAAACAATGCTCTTGGTCCCAAAAGCAGCTGATGTCCTTGATTGTCAAGTCCATTTTTGTGTATACTTGTGAAACATGCACGCTCACACCAGATATACAAGGAAGGATTCAAACTTTCGAAATGAGATGCTACGTTATGATCATGGACAACGCATATATTGATCATGTAACCAACAAAGAGGTCTACATCAGGATCCAACGAGCCATCGGACCTCTTGACCGCTGTTTAGAACGCAAACGTAAGTGGTACGGTCATTTCTCAAGATCATATAGTGTGGCAAAAACAACCTTAGCAGACACAGTGCATGAGTGCAGAAGAAGAGGAAGACAGAAAATGAGATGGGAAGACAACATGTAAGTTTGGACAGGTATGGGGTTTATTAATTCCGATAGGGCAGTAACTAACATGGAAAGATGAGGAGAATTAGTTGTAAAGTTAATTGTGGTGCTCCAACGAGCTCTTGATGATGATGATGATGATGATGATGATGATGATGGTGATGATGATGATGATGATGATGAATATTACAGAGTATCGATAGCTATTATATTAATATTTTTACCCTATGATCTCAATATGAGCATTTTTCTGGTATACATGTAATATTCCGATGAACCCAAGTAGCGCGACAGTCGCACTACTGAAATATAAAAAGCGTCAATATCTCTTAAAGGAAATTAGGAACATTAGGTGAACAACAATTATCGTAGCACCTCAAAATAAGGAATTAAAAGTGATCTTTAATGAAGTTTAATGGCTGATTGGCATCTTAGACTCCGATTCCGTTGATTCATCCCTATGTTTGTCATAGATATACTAGTATAATGTACACCAAAAAACTCGGCCGAGCATTTATGTGATGACGTTTAACAAATAGTTGTTGAAAAGAAATGGATGCAGACTTTTGGTAAATATTGTTGTTCATTGAGTCAAAGAGTATAACACATTTTGTTTTTAAAAAATGCTGCATGAACTATATTTGAAACCTTGTTTCAAATAATATATTCATGAATTTCTCTTTTTCGGGGAGAGGAGGGGAAAAGAGGGTCGGGTTTCCTAGTCTTTTTATATAATAAAATAGAAGCATAATCATCCAAACAATGGCTTGTATTGGAGTGTAGTTCAATATATACATATACCACATTTTTTAAATAGAAAATCTTGAGAAACAAATATGCATTAAACTTGTTACTATTCTATATATAAGACGGTATCGATTTAACCAAAGCTATTAGGCTCAAGTAAAATAGCCACCAGTTAACACTCAGTAGAACACCTCCATGTGAAGTCGACATTTCTTACAATATAATTAATGGTGTTTTTGTTCTTATTGTTGGCCCTACGTTCTAGCGTTTTCTGTTGCCAGAGGCTGATGTTTGGGTCGTGTATATATGTTAATATTCTAGGCAATAATAACATTAAATTACGCACACAAGCCTTGGCATGTACAGTTCTTTTGCTCATGAGGAAGGTGTAAATGTCTGACACTATTTAAATAGGTCAATGTTTAATAATGATTACAAAATTCAATGCTGGGTTTATATCTTCGATTAACATTGGGAGATGGAGTCTTTACTGAGTGTTATAAAAAATTCAACAGAAAGTGCCAACCTTTTACGGATATATTTTTCTAGACGAACGTCAGTCAATAACCGCTATTACTAAAAAAGAAGAGGAATTACCGCATGACTATGCACGTTGTGTCATATAAAAGAAGCGAAACAGTAATACAACTATTTTGTAAAACTATTTTGTTATAGACCTATTATGCCGAAAACATATACTTACATTATGTGCTGATGCAATTACAACACAACTGATTAAGGCTGAAGATCGGAACGAAATAATATGCAACTGACGCCATGCATATATCTTCAGTTAAGTTCTAAATTGGTAACAGTTTTCTATGTCAATGCTGGAAATAACTGGAGAACTGCTAACTTTGAGGCAATGGCATGTTTTAACATTGCAGCAGATGAACTTGATTGATTATCGATAATAGTGATCAAGCATATGTCTCATGATAATAGTATAGGACTATAATATAATGTATTAGTGTTCGTATTCATATTAGCCCATTATCAGTGCAACTCATAATTATTATAAAATACACTGTTTTATAAATGAAAAAGTATGTGGATCAATAATGAGGATGAAACAGCGTACACATTATTCCTTGCAGAGAGAGAGAGAGAGAGAGAGAGAGAGAGAGAGAGAGAGAGAGAGATCAGACACAGGGCAGATTATAGTCAAATATGATCCAAATCAATAATCGGTAGTAATTGATATAATACAATTTTCACTGATATATGTTCTTTTGATGACATATCTATTTCAATGTAGCACTCGTTTATGAAGTATCGAGTGCATATCTCGCTGATTAATATCTGAAAACGGAACAAGACTTCCAAACGTAATTCTAGGAATTCATTTTGTTTTCCGTGTATTTTTGTCGATAAATCCAAGATACGATGGTGTAATCAAAAATAGCAAACTGTTTCAGCTAGTCTTACATTTTATGAAGAATGTAAATAAATGTTTCAATGTTGTTAACCGATTATGTACATCCAACTGTTGTTCATATCAATTATTTATATGACCAATAACTGTGATGGCTTCAACTGCAAGTAGAAAAATAACTAATGTTCATCTTGTTTATTCAGCTATGAGTCAAAGCATTTCGTCATGATGCATGCTTTATTTTGATGTCATAACGTGTGAGAATTATATTGGTATATATAATTTGGTTCAGCCAAAGGTATCCAGCTTGCATAGTTAGGAAAAAAATAGGCACCGTGTGTGCATGATTTTACATGTGATGGAAAAAGTAGTAGCAATCGGTGTTGGGAATGTCAGAAAAAATGAATTGAAACGGCTGAACAGTTAAAGATGATACGTCTAATACATATGACTAATAGCCTAAATAGCATAATCAGTCTTAGATTGAATATTCATCAGAACACACTGACAGTAAGACAAAACAATGACGGAGAACAACAGCAGCAGGCTAGGATATGATGATATGCGAGTTTTTTTTAGACAGGGAATGTCTTCAAAATCGTTTTCGAGACATCCATTTGGCGAAAATAATCTGGAAAATATGATCTACATTGACCTATTTGGGAATGTAGGTCGGTACTTTCGGGTCCATCCGTCTCTCATGTCACGTTCTGCTTCTCCTAAGCACACATTACGTCGTTTATTGTAAATGAATTATTTGTATTAATTGACCGAGGCACATTCTAGTTAATACACAATGTGACATAATGTGACGTATCCCATATTACTCTTTGTACAATTCAGTTGCTCAGACTTAAAACAAGTCATTATATTTTAAAAGGAAACTTATTTGTTTTGAAAACGCATATGTAGATGAAAAGCATTGAAAACATTTGCTAAACTTACTTCTTTGTGTTTTATGAAAGTATTATTCATTTGCTAGATCACGCCCTTCAGCGTTTGAAAACCAAATATTGGTCCCTTTACAGCAGTCTTAATGCACTGTCCTAAAACGAAACTATTCTTGAGAGATGGTAATCATATGACCATATTTTAAGGTTTCTTTCAACAATTTAAATCTTCACCCCTTGAGTCGAATTATATTTAGTATGAAGTTGCCATTTGTTATCTCGTTAATGGTACCCGTAAGTTAAGAATACACAAAGGGCAAACCTCACGTTAGTGTTATCAGGAAGATCATGACTCCATGTTCTGTAACATACGTCTTCAATGTGTGGATGAAAGTTTCAACAGCTGTCAATGATGTACATGCAATTTTTAGTGTAAACGACTCAATCACCTCTCCTTTTCCAGTGACATATACAATTTCAAAGGGATTCTTTTGCACGTAAACAGCAATATTAACATTTCTAATTTCGTCGGTGTGACTTGACATCTTCAGAATTCACCACGAACATATCATTTCATATGATTTCCACCTTTCAGACGATATTTTTCTTATCCTTTATCCTCCATAGGA
Organism: Unio delphinus; assembly: GCA_029339505.1. Taxonomy (NCBI): domain Eukaryota; kingdom Metazoa; phylum Mollusca; class Bivalvia; order Unionida; family Unionidae; genus Unio; species Unio delphinus. Next base: position 4,233,061 of record JAQISU010000047.1, on the reverse strand, counting down.
TGAATCCATTAACTACTCGGTCTTTGACGATATTGGACGTTGAACCAGATCTCTCTACAAACTTAACTTGAGAAAATGATCATTTTCCATCGTTGTTACTACTTCCAAGTTCCAAAGTGGATGCCTTTGGTCTTAATTTATTTTTCTCAAGAGTGTGAAATCAAGACGTATCGTCGCCGGGATCTTGCTTCAATTTCCAAACCTCTACAACGCTGCATTAAACAATTTCTTGATTCATCGTCGTCATGTTGAAATATAAGTCGACGAAAGTAATTTGCATATAAAGTAAAATTCCGTATATGTTCGACTTCTGTTTTACCTATAAAAACTGCCGGGTAAACTATTGGAAGTATAGTATATATGTAAATCATGCCAGTCCAATAATCCACTGTCAAAGCTGTAGAAGGATGTGTATGATCTCATGAGGTCTAGTTATAGGTAGCCAACTAACTATGGTTATCAGAAATAGTATTGTTCCCCATTCATTTATCATGTGCTTCGCATTGGGAACAAATGGTTAGCTATTCAAAGTAACACAGCAAAATGGCTGTACAGTAATATCTTAACCAGTGTCTTCAAGAAATTTAAGATAACACATGAATAATTGTTTGTCTAAAATCTTCGACAAGGCCAATATGAATCGCCAATAGAAAATCGGACGTTTCTAATCTAGATTCAGAAGGATTACTGATTTTAGACTCTATTGTATAAAAGGAACAGGCTGTGTGTGTAGTATCAACTAATATAATGATAATAAGTCTATTAAGATTTTCACATTAAGTTTCCAATATGACCATTTGACTGGTGTATATTGGAATGTTCATGGACCCCATACCCTTTCTCAAACTGAGCAAACACTGTTCATTCATTTGAGAAACTTTTAAACCATCTGACAACATATTATATGTTGAGACATGTGATATCATGGGTAGTGAACTTCTAGATAAAACTGATTCGCACTGGGAAACCAGATTTGAACAAAGCCGATTTATTTGGATGAGCAGCAAAGAGGGTGGACAGACCAAAACTATTTCAGACAAACCGACACTATTTCGCACACACACAAAAAAGAGAAATTGTTTCTGTTTCGCACGCTACAGACCCGGCGCCTATTGCGCTGCGGAGACAAATTGTTTTAACCGAATATTTGATCAAGTCCGATACGATATCTTGATGCAAATTTATGGTTACAAAAACATGTGGGATTGACTGAGCGTGACTAAAGAAATGTTTAAAGAGAATCCATATATCCACTGCATCAGGTCTGGTGAATATTTCGTAGCGTAAGAGTGTCAACTCCATTAAATAAAGCAAGAATATTACATTTTTCCCTGATCACTTTTGGTATTTGTGTATACTTCTGAGTAAAATATATCACATAGGTATTTTTATGCCTACCTCTGGAAAATATTCTGGCAGGGTTTGCTTGTGTATCTAACATCACATCATCATATACAACGAAATTGTTAATACTTCCATCAAGAGAATCAACACTCGGTGCTTCCTCGATATCGGTTATAAACTCAATAATATCCTAATCGATTTCCGATTTTGCTTTCTCCTTAAAATCCTTTAACACCTCGTAAAATCGCTGATCGCCTACACTCCGGGCTACTAAATACAACTTGTCCCATTTCATCCATCTCGTTATCAAATTAAGTAACAACTGCGTCTTGCCACTTCCAGATCATCCGATTATAATCATACGAATAGAAATTGGTAGCGCTGCATGATGCTTAACTGGTTCTCGTGTTTTTGTCGCCAAAAAATCAATTACATTCATGTTATTATCAATAAATTATGGATCTATCTTGTGTGAAATGTAAGAAGCGTACTAGCACAAATGCCTTGACGACGATTACAACTAAAAGTAACAGATCAGCACTTGCTGGTAAGTGTGTACAATGTGGTACCAAAACATTTAGATTTGTTTCCCTTGATAAAATCAAGGATTTAAAAAAACGAGGAGGTGATACTGCAGCCAAGTTAGTAAAATTACCAGGAACAGCATGGGCAAAATATCAGGAGAAAAACACCTTCCGGGAAATAGTTATTGTGGACCCGGGACCAGACTCGATATCCAACTCAATGATCAAAAGCGACCCCGACCCGCTGAAAACCCAATAAACGCTATTGATAAGGCATGTCATGTTCATGATGTTGCTTATAATAGCAACAATCTGCAACACAGACATATCGCAGATGTGAAATTAATTCATGCGTTAAATTATATCACTGATAAATCCTTCAAACAAAAGTTGGCTTCATGGTTGATAAAATCGGCGATGAAAAGTAAATTGATGTTGGATGCTGGTAATTAATATCATCATGGAATCTATTTATTATTCCCCAAGAGGATACTGGAGGGGTAAATCAGCAATCAGTACACTCGCGAGCGCCGCAAAGGTGAAAAATACTACTGCAGCGTATTCTTTATCCAAACAGGCGATATGGCAAATTTATCTACCACCGCCTAAACAAATTAACTTCTCGCATTTTTATGTCAGCATCCCTAATGAAGTTCATCAAGCTGATATATTATTTCTGCCGCATGATGGTGTTTACAAGTATGCGCTAACCGTAGTTGATGTTGCGAGTCGATACAAACAAGCAGAACAATTAAAGACAAAATCATCAACTGAAGTGGCTTCTGCAATTGAAAGTATTTATCGACGAGGTCCTCTGCATTGGCCAAACCTATTACAAGTTGATCCTGGCAAGGAATTTCAGGGTGGAGTGTTATCAACATTGAAGCATCATAATGTCACCATCAGACGAGGACATACCGCACTACATCGCGATCAGGCAATTGTTGAACGATTTAATCGGACACTTGCTGAGCGGTTATTTGGATATCAATACACGAAGGAATTTATTCAGAATAAACGATCTCGTGAATGGGTCAAGAAATTACCAGGCGTAATTATCGCGCTATATATTGAGATTAATCGAAGAATCAACATGAAACCTAACAACGCGATTAAAAAAAGTATATACCCATAAAACCACAAAATGATTTTTCAAAACAACCAATACTCGGCAATGTCACTGTTAGATATTAATATGAACCAGGAGAGCTTGAAGATGGCAAAAAAAGAGCTACTGGTCCCATTTGGAGTGTCACTGCACATAAAATATCTAGCATAACACGATCCACGGGTAGACCGCCTGTTTATAGGTTGGATTCAACTGCTCCTCAGCGAGGATTTACTCGTGAACAACTGCAAGTGATACCCGAGGATACTCAATTACCGCTCAGTTACCGGTCTTAACTAGCACCTCTTCGTCTGATGCACTCAAGACAAGTCAGCATCACATTATCTCTGGTATGACCAACATTGCTTTTTGTTCTGTCTACGGTAAATTGGATGGGATCTTTATCCGACAAACACCACGCATTATACGATTACAACTTGTGCAGTGATTTTTCTGTTTTTGTTTAAATGTAATAAATTCAGCATCAATGTCAAATTTTCTGTTTTTTTTTTGTCTTGTTGTTTATAACCAGTGAGCTTTTTTCTAATTATGTCATCGCTGACAATATCATTGTTGCTGCTGTCATTATAATCTAAAACAAATCTTAGAAGTTGATTTATTCTTCGTACTCTGGACACTGCAAGATAAACTAAATTCGACTGCGGTCATCTACGATCCAAACATTTGTATCTGATATAGTCAATCCCTGCGAAGAATGTCACAGCGTATCCTAGCTTCAATGGGGATTTCTCAGCACGCAATGCATCTTCGGCAACACTGATATCAATCAACACAATGTCATTTAATACGAGAATCTGCTTCCTTCAATCTGTCATCCCTGGAAAATCAACATCGACATTTTGTCTTCGTGTATCCTTGGGTCTATAACACAATTGCACTGGAAGTGTTGCAAATTTTTCTTTATGTGTGCTAAAAACTTCATCTAAAGTATGTATCTGGCTATCTTTCTACTTGCCACTATCAAATCGTTTGATTCCACGCTTCCCTGAATTCATTTAATGGGGTTTCTGAAATTGTTTCACGCGCTATATCACATTGGATTCTATCCGGTTGTAATTTGATTAATTTCTTGAACTCGCGTAATTCATTATCAAGTGATCTATGATCAGTACTAATTTCTTCATAATAGTCTACAAATTCTGCAGCCCATTATGTGGGGACAAACCGACAAATGGTGGTGGTTGACCATGATCTCCACACATTATCACTTTTGTATTCGCTAGCAATAACCAATCGAGAAACCTTTGTAATACATCTAGCGACACTTTGCATATCTCATCCCAAATGAGGATTTCAGGAATATATTTCTCGCCCATTCGATTAGCAGTCCATTCGTCACCTTTCCATCGAAAAAAAAAACTGTGATAAGTGCAGCATTAATTCCTCGCTGTTTCATCTCTCTTGCAAATCTGTGTGCTGGTGTTAGCACAATCATGTTTGATTTCCCGCGAAATAATTCGACTGCACGAGTCGTCTTCCCTGACCCATCACAGCTGTTTAAGTAACTGGTTTTATATCTAGATATTGGATCGGATATCGAAGGTGCATTAGATAGTTCTGATATCTGATTATTTTTCTAGTAAATGTTTCAGTTGTAACATCTGCTGATTTGGAATAATCACGCAGTATTTCCTTTTTAATTCTCCATGATCCCCAATTCTCTTATGAATTTGTGAATTCAGCCACTGCTTCTTTGTTTTATATCTATATAAAATGAATCAGTGGCGACTCTAACTGCGGTGTCAGGAAATCTATTTATCATCGAAAGTAAATTAATAGAAGCATAAGCCAGCATAGAAGACCATAAGTAAGTTTATTGAGGATTTTCTCCGTCGTTATAAGTAACAATTGTACCGACTTTGGTTCCATTTGATAAGAAAGCGTCTTTACGCTTTACATATATACCCCTAGATGTTACATCTTCTGTGATGAAATCGTATTCAGCATCATCTATAATCAACCGCGAAGAATATCGTTTGTGGTCGTATTTTCCACCCCCAGTGAATTTACCAATTATTCTTCTACCGAGATCTCTTGCGTGTTTATTTCAAACTTCAAAGATTTCCTTGGATCACCTTATGATATATTCTTCGTCTAAATTAGAGAATTGTTTTTTTGTTTTTGCTGATTATACTATCTAGACTATCGATTTGTGGTAACCAGACTTCAGTTTATTTCCGATATAATATAATTGTCTCACTGACAATCAGCGATATCAGCATTTAAGAATCAATTATATACCGTAATAACACTATTGGCATCCAGTGTTTTTCAGAGATGTGTCTACAAACCAAAGATAACATCAAGGATGAAGTCCTTTAGCCAATTTAAATTAAATCAAATTCGGGCAATGGTCCATTAATCGCAACACGGGTCATCTCTTGTGTGGGATGCCCAAATCGTGTAAAATACTCAGAGCATTCTCCGTGTCCGAGAAAACTCCCCGGATAACACGCAATCATATCAACCGAACCAAGGTCGTATTTTGTATTCCATAATCTACCATGGCTATAAGCAACACAACTATCTTGGATATCCGAGAGTAATTCGGCACTTGTCGGTTTCCATAGATTTCTCTTTCTCGTGAAATGAGCTGCAACTGACGGTATTGTAAAACAGTTTGTTCCGTTGAAAAACCACTTGCTAGATTTTTCATCTCATCATGGAGGGCTTCAGTACGATATAATTCGCCACTGGGTTTTACAAATTGATCGAATTTACCCTCTTCGTTTTCAAAACTCTGAAATAACCACACTGACACAGGATCGATTTTACTCGACTCGTAAATAAAATCAAATAAATTACCCGTGTAATATTTTAGTGTTCTATTCCGCGGAAATATTGTTACTGCGGAGGTCCAAGCGTGTGCATTATGGTCAATAATTTTGATTGGAGATCCTCTTGATTTATATTTCGGTTCATATAATATCTCGCCTGTTACTGTCGCTACGGTTATTGGAAATTTTAGAATCCGTTCTAACGCGGCCACATTTAGAATTGTTGCGCCGCACTCCTTCACTTTTAATCCCCATTCATTTATTTTGTTGCGTCTTACATCCGTCAATTTGTTTCCACGAAACGCACTTGTAAAATGCTCTATTATTCGTTCTGCTACACAACTCGACGACGAATATTTCATGGGTTGTGTATTTTCAATACATGGTTTATCATTATCGGATAGATCCCATACACAACCGCGGTTACAGGATATGGTCTCTCGTAATACGGTTTGTCAATCCAAGTTAGAATTTCTGGTTTGGAATTCTGACTCTCAGTGACGGTTCTTTTATCTTTCAGGATGGGTTCAAATTTGTTGCGTTTAATTCAATTTCCCGTTTCTGAGCGGATAATGAATTTCACTCTAAAAAATACTTTTGCTGGTCAAGATGTGAGATTATCACTGCTGCTCTTTCGTTCATGGTAGCATCAATACTAGCATCAATTCGAAATGTTGAACAACAGTGAGATGCTCCATCGCGCTTGAATTCATTAAATGCATCACTGATTCTACCTATCATGCTTCTATCAATTATTAGACTCCTTGGGACATCAGTGGAGACTCTATCGAGATTGAATTCAACATTTTTCCAAACCTTAAGTTTCAATAATATCTCGAACTCCTCCATATTGTAATTAAAACAAGTATTTAAATAAAGAATTCATTATATAATGAATCATTGCAAATGGCTTAGGAAACGATCTAACCGCTTGTAACAAATCATGCAGAAATGAATTCTGCGGATATTATTTACAAAGCGTACGGCGTGGGAGTTTTGGGTCCTTACCTTGCATACGATGTGGGGTAGGTGTGCGTGGTAAGTCGCAGTTGTGTCTCAATTGTAGTGGCATGCGATACAGAGAGCTAAAGCGCTATTATGATTATAGAGTTAAAAACCCCATCAAAGATTCCGTCAAAAACTTCATTAATGACTCTGACTGTGTCAACGTCCTTGACTCTGTCAAGAACAAAATCATAAGAACACTTAAGGACTACATTGAAAGATTCACAAGTACTAATTAAACCAAATAACGAATTAGACCAATACTCTATAGTGTATAAATGAACCAAGAATTTCAACCACATCCTGTGATTACCAATTATGAAACATCTCGTGATGGTATTGTCAGACACCGCAGACTGAAAAAACCATTAGGGACGGACAATGGTATGGGGTATTTGAGGTTTACGTTGGAAAGAAAAGGTATCTTAATAATAGATTTGCGTTCGAATGTTTTCATGGATTGATAAAAGATGGATTTGTAGTTGATTATATTGATGAATGTCTCCAAAATAACAGATTGGATAATTTACGAGCTATCACACAAAGTCTGAATACCAGATGGGGAGGGATTGGAAAAAACTCGAAAATGCAAGACCCCTAAAATCATTTAATACAGCAACTAACGAAGAAAGAGTATTTAAATAAATGAATGATGCCGGTAGATATTTTGATATTTGTAGAGCCTCAGTACGATTTGTTGCAGAACAAATATATCGGTAAGCGATTTCCAAGTGAACTGGACATAGAATTCAATTTACATATGTCTGAATTATATTTTGTATTGTAAATATGTGACACCAAGGGAAATAACTCGTGTGGGCTTGTGTATACGGTTTTGAAACAATGATAACTCTTTTGTTGTAGTCACGTATCTCAATGGGATTTTTTGATGACTCATAGTCCGACTGAATGGCTTTTCTTGTGTTGGTTTGACTAGAAAATTTATAATCTTGTCTACTATTTTTAATTACAGTGAAATCTACGATGAGAGGTTCCAAATGGGGATGTGTTGTCTTATATATGTAACCTCTGGACCTCTCCGATGTGAATAACACCTGAGGGGTTCCAAATGGGGTTTTTCATATATATCTCTAGGCGCAATAAGATGTGAATAACACCTTCGAGCGAATGGAGTTCATCATATCATATCATGTCATATATAATTATATATAATCATATAATAACTTGCATAATATCTCTAGGCGCAATAGGATGTGTTTAACACCTTAGAGTGAATGGAGTTCATCATATCATATCATATCATATCATATCATATCATATCATATCATATCATATCATATCATATCATATCATATCATATCATATCATATATAATCATATATAATCATATCATAACTTGCATAATATCTCTAGGCGCAATAAGATGTGAATAACACCTTAGAGCGAATGGAGTTCATCATATGATACGAAAACGGGTCAAAAATTACCCCTATTTTTATTACATATATAAAATATATTAGATATATAATATTTCATATAATTAATTTCTAAAATATGAATGTCATTATAATTGAGATTTCAAATTTGAAAAATCAAGGAATACAATTATCAGATAAATTAGATTGTGGTCAGATTCTCTCTGGATTTCATAATCTTGATGATAGCTCCCAGAATAATAGGTATGTCCTTCCAAGGCAGTATGGGTTGATCAAACGAAATCAGCACGCGGTAACTGACTCACTTGCATTTTGTAGCGACATCAACAAAGTTATCCCGTTATTCACTGCTGTCGGAAAGGTCAGAAGTGAATTGGGCAAACAATATGAAATCAAACGCACAATAAACTCGAAAATCAAAACAATAAAAGAAATTATGAGACAAAATGAAAATACCCCTATGGTTGCCTCAACACAGTGAAAAATCTTTATATGGATTGACACTCTAAACAATGCCCAACCCGTTGCAGGTGAGTAATCCGCATACAATAAAGCCCCATTGACAAATGCTATTCTAATTCTATAGACAGGTATACGCTTACTCGCATAGAATGAATTTGTAAAGACGGAAATTCTAAAGACGGTATGATAGTGTTCGGTGATTTAGCACTAACGCGGAAGTAATGAACACACTGTCGGGGGTGGGTGAGTTTTAACTTGCAATTTAGATCGTATATTAATTTATAATGGTAGGTGAAGCCCTAACAACTAGATTAGCACGCGAAAGTTTGGCTGCTATTATGAGATTTTTTCCGGTTCGTGATTCCGGTCGAAATAAGCTAAAAGCAAGACAAGAATTTCAATCCGACTTCACAACGAGTACCGAACAATTATTCAAACCCATTACTACAGCAACCGAGAAGGTCGTATCGACCACTGAAAAAGCCATATGGGGAGATATTCCTGAGGAACAACGAGGGAAAAAACCGGCCCTTCTTCCTGTACTTGAAAAAACAGCAAAGAGATCCAAGCAAACAAAGGAATCTTTTAAAACACTTCCTGGTGATATAATAACCGCTGCACGATTTCAGGAACAACACGAACAATAACAATGTGAACAACGAGAACCAGAACAACAACGATTATAACTAGGAAGAAGAGGGTGATATTATTGAAGAAGACGAAGGAGAAGAAGAAAAAGAAAAAAAAGGGGTAAAAGAGTTGCATTCAATGATAAATTCCTTCCGGGTAAATTAGATGAAAAAAGAGATATGAAATTTAATACTACTGAAGAAATAGCTTATTTTCTCGTTAGGAGTTTTTATCAGAGAAGAAAATATATCCACGATGATTATAATCTCCTTGATGAAAAATCACGCCATAATGGATTATATCGTGTGTTTACAAAAATAGGTAGGGTATCATCTGATGATATAACCTATAAAGAATTTATGGAAAAAATCAGAGAAGCAAAATCGTCTACAGAGATGAAATCGGATCCTGGATTTCTTAGATTACCAGAGCAATCAAAACATTTTGATATAGCATAATCCTCTTTGCAGGATGCAACTGATACTACCGGTAAGGGTTTTTCTCAAAATGGAGCCCCAAGGGAGATTTCAGGTAGTGGTCTAGTTCGTCGTCCTAGTAATATTCTCGGGGATGTATCACGATTAGAAATTCTCGTAGGAGGGAAACGAGCTGGAAATGACTCACCGGAAATAATTAATGAGGCAACCGATATCTGCAGACGACTATTTGAGGGTGGTATCATGGATATTAGTGTATACCGAGAGTTTATTGATGAGCTAGCGGACGGTTACAACAGTGATTAATCACTAATTAGATAAATAGCATTTAAACAAGATGGCCATACACTACAACCAAAAATAAACCAACCATGACTTACGTAGTTAACTCATGATTGCCTGTTTATAGAGCGTACTATGGAGATGGTCTCGGCAATACCATTGCAGGGTTATTTGCAAGAATGGCTCCAAAAAAAGCACCAATCGCAAAACAATTATCAATGAAAGCTATTGATGTTATTCGTGATAAGGGTATTAGCGCTGTTGGTGATGTTGCCGTGAAAGCATTTTCCGCGGCTAAAGAAAAACTACTAGCGTTAGTTCGGCGACGAAACAAACCAATGACAAAATCACCATCGCTTGGACCACTACCATCTACAGAAATTATGCCTGCAAGTATTAGCAAAATAATAAACAACGCGGTGGAGCAGAATATCGCATCACGGATAAATGAAGGATATGACACTCAGGGAAATATTACTGCAAATATGATAGCGGGAATTGGTTTTAAATCGCGATTTATATCAAGAAATATATAATAATATGTTCAAATCGGCTCCTGATTCAGCGTTTCATTTAGATGCCCCAGTACCCAAGAATGATTCTGTACGCAATTATCAATTCAATTCCTATCATGCAGTACAACCGGATCTTCGTGAGGTTGATGTTGCCACAACAATAGTGGGGTTGGCAAGATATTCTGCTGATTATACAAGATCGGCAGGTCCATCTATGATGTTTGCTAAGGATATTACTAATCACCCTGAACACATTCAGTATACTAAATTGCTGACACCGCAAGCAACTGCAGTTAATCCACAACAATATAATGTTGAACACTAAGATAGACCGGATGCTGCCATTGATATTATAAAAAGTATTAATCCTAATTACAACCTATGGTTTACAACACGCGTAGCAATGTTGCAAGGAAAGCGGCGACAATTTTCATGCGCGATTCCACTACATCATATTTGCGGATTTTGCAGAAATGATAGGAAAGTTATCTATGGAGCGAAGCATACAGTAGTACAGGTAAGAAAGGGTAGCACGCGCGTATCATCGTTTGTTGACATTTATGGGACGCGATAATAATGTGGATACTGGTCTGCTAATATCACAATTTCATTTTAAAAATCGATATCTCATCTATTACTTCTCGCTGGAACATCTTGATTTAACCAGTCAATCCGTAGTTTACATACACTTAAGAGCTCGTGTATCTCGTCCGGTTGTAGGTGGTGTTGCCACTATCCCGAATTACAGAGCAGCTGCTGTTATTCCCAGCGACAAATCAATGCGACTGGAAGGTGTTGGTGGACGAATGAGAGTAGTTGATGCACCAGTAGAAAATATGTTGTAGACAATTAGATCAGTCTGTTATTAAATAAAATGTCATATAGTCATGTTAGTGTTACGTTAACACCTGGTCAAATTAAAAAATTGTAATCGGAATCAGCTAAAAAATGTGGAACCACAATATCGATGAAGCACAATCAGATGTCTGGTGGTCAGAATAATATGTCATTGACAACTCGTCAGATAAAACACTTCAATGATGCCATCAAAGATAAAAAGGTGTTCAGGTCACTCTCTCTGCGGCCGCAATTAAGAACATGATAAAAATCAGGTGGTATATTTCCACTTTTCGCTGCGTTACCAGCGTAGATTGCGGCCGCGGCCCCATCGGTAGCAATGGCCGCCGCTCTAGGAGCCGTTGGTACAGCGGCAGGGATGGCACTAAAGAAAGCAACTGGAAAAGGGTACCAAAAGAAGAAACGCTCAGGAAAGAGTTAAAGACTACGAGGAACTCCGTATTCATGGCACAGCGGAAACGGCCTGAGACTAGGAATAGTTTACTAACAATAGTTCCCATGTCAAATTTTGATCTACTCGATGCTGCTAAAAAGCTAGCGATAACAAACTTTAGATGTGTCTTCATGAGAGATCAATTACCACAACAACCAAACAACGCTGAAACCGGTCTCATTAATCTCGATAACAGCACCGGACCTGGAACTCACTGGGTTGCGTACGCGATTGATCCGCGTGTAATTGTTTATTTCGATTAATATGGATTAGCACCGCCTAAAGAATTTATGCGTTATATACACCACTTAAATTCCTATCTGGTATTCCACGCTACCAACACAGAAAATGAATGACCCACCAATATGCGGCATAGAAGTATTAAATGTCCTAAACGCTATTTCATCATCGGGAAAACCACCACATAAAACCGTACACGAATATACGAGTAATCGCTTTTTATAGAGAAATTATATAAAATAACATGATTGATATTTGGGGGAGATCTCTATCAAGCCTGAAAAAGCCTACCGTGGAAATATTTGCAACCGGTGATGTAAAAAATATAATCGAAGATGAAATATCCGAGATGTTAAACCTCGTAATTGTGGATCCAAATGAAATAGTTGTATTTCAAGATCGTCAGGGTAAATTGAAAACGTGTAATGTGTCCCTTAATGGTATCTTAGATAAACGACGCGACGCAGTAGAAGATATTATCGCGTTGTTTTCCAAGGAGGGCAAACTCAAACCAGATGTTCTCATTTCGACGCTCACAAATAAATTAACAGCGCTCGGTGATAATTATTCATCAACGATAGAATTATTAAAAAAATAAACTACGCGATGAATAAGACGACCATATAACTAAATTTAATCTGTTTTCTGAATTACAAAAAAGTATAATTGGCAATATTGACAAACCTCTATTAGATTTCTTTGAAAATCCACCGGTGACCACACCGAAACTCACAGAGATGAACACACCTATGTTAGAATTAGCAACACTACAATCTAGGTATGAAGATCATGTTGAGAAGTTTTAAATTTTTCGTAAATACCTTATTGAGAAATTCTTTGGAACCTCATTAGATAAACTCGACATAAAACTCATAGATGTTAAAAAAAATCAATCGAAGAGATCCAAAAGCTCAACGATGTAATCAAAGATGAATTACCGATGATGATAGAAACACTTGAAAAATCAAAGATTCCTCATTAGAAAACCAACAACGTAGAATACACGATTCAAAACGGATCATTTACGTGGACACCACAAAATAACATATTAAATATCCCCGCGACCGTCAAAGGTATTTATCGATTAACACTAGTGTCGCCGAGTCAATTTAATATTTAATCAACAAGTTCATATGGGGTCAACAATATGATATCAACGATCATCGACAAGGAAACAATTGAACAATTCACAATAATATCCACTGATAATAATTTGGCTAGGGTTTCAGTAACATGGTATGTGGAATTAGTAGCGGATTTAAGTAAACAACTTAATTAAAAACGCTAGCGTTGTTATTGCTAGCAATTTGAAATCTATTGTAATAATTAAAATGTCAGCATTGGCAACGTCACAGCAAAATCGCTATGATCAGGTTAGAGAATTTCAAACTAAACTCAGAACACTCACTGAGGAGTAACAAGTAAAAATAAAAAAATACCGACGAAGAATTACCGCTGTTGATGTTGCGTGTACTCTGTATCAGGTGTAATCACCGGAGCTGGTATTATACTCTCTTGATTGAAAATGGTTGCACCGATAGCTGTTCCAGTTTGTATATCAGCGGCGACAACAATCGCGGGAATAATTTCAATTATAACAAAAAAAATATCATCATGTAGCCAGCGCAAACTGCAGGATTACGTAGTTAAGTTCCATGTTGTGTCAACCGCATACTCGCAATTATCATCGATGATATCGTCCTCCCTCGATGACACATTAGTATCATATAATGAGTTTTCAGCGATGGTACGTGTTTATGATTCCGCAATGTCAAAATTATAAAAACAACACGAATATAATAACAATGGCAACATCGCAAGACCTACTTCAACGAATAGTGGAAAATACTACACCGGTGAAAACCATCATGATCTCAATAACCTCAACCAATCCTGAATTCAGTGTGAATTTCCCCACTGCGATTCCGGTGAAGGAGATAGCGCTAGCAAATTTACGAGTACGCCATAGTTGGTCTAATATCAGATCAGTACCATTCGGTGGTCAGCAACCGAATAATTCCCTGGTGTTTGCGAGTAAGAATAAACCCGATGGTACTCCAGACTGGAACGTTGTTTCCATACCATCTGAGTCGTACCAAATCGAACAAATAATTAATGAATTACAAAGCAGAATAAAATCCATTACTGGAAAAGCCTCAAAAATTGCTATTACAGTTCAAGAACCAACACTATCATCCGCGATTGAGATAAACTCACCCGGGTATGTTGTAGATATCTATCAGAGTTCTATAAAAACCGTTCTAGGATGGCCTGAAATACCACTTCGGACATCTTATCATATACCACCAGAACCACAAAAATACGACTATAATTCTGATAAGAAATCATATCATGATGCAACGATATCATACGATACAAATTTTGGAGTTTTAGATTTCTTTAGTGGGCGGATAGAAGAACCAAGTGGTGTATGGTTTCAACCAATTCAAAGAAAAATTAATGAACACTTTATAAAAATAAATAATGAATTTGAAAAATATAGAAGTATATTGCGAGAAAAAAATTCCAAAGAATCCCCGCGAAATGAGATCATCAAATACATAGAAATATGTAATCAAATTATCGCTGACATGGAAGTATTTAATTTATGGATTATTCAAACGGTCTTAAATGCTGTAAATCCTAAATCAAGAACAGAATTTGCAAAAACATAATATACGTGTAGAGAATATTTCAGCATTTAAACTCCCCGGGTATAATGTAGATCAATTAAAAAAAATCAAAAAACGATCTCCTCGATGAATACTTTCCACAAATACTCGCCGCATGGAAGAAAATTCCACAACAAACAACTATCCTCAAACATAATAACGACCCAGACGGGAGTGGTAGACATATCGCTCCTCAAAACGCCAATATATACTCGGTGATTGCAGTGAATTTAGTATGTGATGTCATCGAAGGACGTTACCAAATAAATCTCGAAAGATCAAATCAAGCCCAGCAGGGATATATTTTATATTAATTTGCACCAACAGCTCTACCCGGATTTTTAATCATTGAGGATCCAACTAATCCAGTGTATATGCGATGTCATATATGACCCAGGTACTGGACTTTACACTCTGGTTAATAATGGTATCTTTCCAGCTCTCGCTATAGAGAGACGTAACAATTGGAATTAGAGATTGGTAGGAGTCATCCACATACAACATATATATTTATGAAGATGTTTCGGATCTTTTAATAACATATCAGCCCGGTTTTTAAAATTGGTTCCATTACTTTTCTAGCCAAATTTAATTTTGCCATTAATCTTCGATATAGGAATAATTGTACAATTTGGATGTTATTTTTATCGATGTAGTATTGCAGTTGTTATTGATATTTGACAAGAAAAGCGTAAAACATTCGAAGTAAAGGGACGGATTTTGCCATAAAATGTGCATAGAAAAGACTAGAAAATATATTCTGATTTCATTTTAATGCATCAAATGAAATATTTCACTCGTGAGGTGTAAGGTGTAAACAGTAAGTATTGTCGCTAGTTCCTTGGTCACTTCTCACAAAATTATTTTTGTATTGATGTAAATGTCATCAACTACACATATTGTTTTATTGAATTTATCTTTGTTTCTGCTAGTATTCCCACTTGCCTCTTTCAGAATATAATTTAGACTAAACGTTAGTATCTTCTATTTGATATGCTATTATATATTTTATATTGAATTCAACATAAAATATCAAATGAGATGTAATTGTAGTTGTCAAAAATCACCTGTTGTAATTGTTTAGCGGTGTGAGGCCCTTAGATACCGCACTACTTGCTAGTTCTCTTAGATAAAACGATGTATTATTGCTAATTGCGTATACCTATGTTGCTCTGATCCTTGTAGAAGCTGCTTATTACTATCTGATGTACGAACCATTGCTCTCTTAACTATCTCGCAAATAGAATATTCAAGTTAATCTATCTACCTTCTCCTTTTCATAGCAAAAATGAAGGTATGATAAGAAAGATGTCCCTATTATTGCCTTTACCGTATCGAATGTCTTTCTTACTATCTTTGCCATCGCTATCTGTATCTTAAGCCTGTGTTTATATTTTGTTGCATTTTTCTATTTTGGTTCTTTTTGTTCCGTGAATTCGAAGTAACTAAAGCGTTTAACATTGTGTTCCATTTCTACAAGTTCAATTGTTTACATTATTAGGTAATCATTGGTTTATTAGAGAGTCATTGAGTGTTCATCATTTGATTAAATATCAAGCAAAGAAGAAATACACATTACTTTCAAACTCTGCATGATAACTATCGATATTGAAGAATAATGATCAAATGTTATTCCATTTAATCATTATTACAATTTTGATTAATTCTTGTTTGTTATTTATTCATTCACTCAAGTGCAAACATTTCCCGACTGTATAAAAATGTTTGCAACCAAGGTGATATTTTAAGGTATTTCGATAATGCTCTCCAAAACACATTGTTGACTTCAGTTAAACCCGTCTTATAGACTTAGTCAACATATCTTACGCACTATAGGACGCACCGAAAGAAAAGAACATCATGAAATATTGTTTTTATTTTCAGGATTTCGACCGTCACCCAGATGTGTTTTCGTAAAGGAAACGTAGAGTTTGTCCATTTGGACTGCTTTTCATATTTAGAAAAATCACTTAAAGACTTTTAAATGATGTTCAGATTGATTTCATAATTAAAAGAAAGCTATACATTTGTGTCCTCTTTAGTGGATGCGGATGTAATGAGCATTGCGCTAACGGTAATAACAATGATGAAGACAGCTCGTGCAAGAAAGATAATTTTGACAATTATCACCTTCCCTTGTTTCCTTCCTTTCTTTCTCGCAGATAGTTATTGTTATGCTGTTTCGTAATATTGAATCACAACAGTGTCTCACCTCCGTGTTCAACTGTTACAACAACTAGTATTAATGTTGAGACTAATAATGCTGTTTCTACTAAAACTGCTTCTGCTAGTATTAATGGTATTGCTACTAATCTAATAGAACTACTAATATTACTGCTAATATTTACACCGATTGCACTGCTCTTTCTCCTGCTGTAACTTCTATAAGAACAAATAATGCTGGTACTGGAAGTGCTACTACCACTTATATTCCCTGTCCTGTTCCTGATTAATACTACCATCATTATTATAATCACTATAATCACCATTATCAGCACTGCTATAATCATGATACCCTGATGCAATGACGCAAATAAGATTTAAGCCTGATGATGGCATGAAGAGTAGGGATGATAACCCCCTTTCATTCCAACAAAATACCATTATCATGCTCGTGAAAGATCACCAGAAACGTCCTGTTGTAAATGTAATGATACAAATGTTTATTTGTTCAGTTATTCATTTATGTTTTAGTTTAATAAAGGTTGTTACTACAATCGCTCAACGCTTCTGGAGAAGGATGGTGTGGATGATGTGATGCAACGGTACAAAGTATTATTGCTCATCTGTACCACCACTGTGGCAGTGGAAGGTGCTTTATCCGCTAGAGAAACGGACTCACGCCCGCCAGACACGATTCTCCTACTTCCTTGCAGGCTTCTTGGGTTCGCAAGCTACAACCACTTGGTACTAGCCAACACCATATGCAAACAAAGCTTCATGATGCTAACATGGCACGCTCCAAATGGAACCCATCATAACCATATAGACTACATTCTGGTTCAAACATTAGTTTATTTTGCAATCTCGAAGAGGTCTTTGCAGTTGACATTATTCTTGATCTTAGTACTGTAGTGGTCTAATGTGGCTGCATGGACTATTCTTGTGATGTTCTCCTTGGAAAGCGAAAGGCTCTCAGCTTTACAGTGGTCTCTTTAAGCCGTGAGAAATATCTATCTATCTATCTATCTATCTATCTATCTATCTATCTATCTATCTATATATATAACATATATATATATATATATATATATATATATATATATATATATATATATATATAACATATATATATATATATATATATATATATATATATATATATATATATATATATATATATATATAACATATATATATATATATATATATATAACATTCCAAGAGTTGACACATGAGCCATCACGAAAAACGTCAGGCTCACACTTAACCTTGAACAATTGAAGGACCCATACATGTGCAAGTCATTCCAAGCCACAATTGGAGGCAAATTTGCTCCACTTCTTGAGATGAATGTTAAAGACAGACACTTTCAACAACAGCTGCCAAGGACATTAGTGGCCTCCATCGCCCAAAGAAAGAAATCTTGCGTTACAGAAGATAATCTGAATGTGTCTGATGCCCGAAGAGACCTAGAATAACGCTAGACACACAACAGGGACAATTGAGTACCGAAAATAAAAGAGAAATTCAGACGAAAGAAAAACGTGACGAAAGCAAATGAACATACGATTGGACAAACGTGCACAGAAATAGAGAGCAGTCTGATATATAAAAAAGCAAAAAACGCATTAAAAATTGTGCAAAAGCTCACCAGAAACAAGAAACAAGAAACAACGAGTCAGTACCATTCAAGATGAAAATGTAAACTGCTTCAAAGCGAGTGACATTGGAGAACGATGGACTGAATATTGTAAAGAATTCTACAACCATCAGTCCACAGGCGACCCAGAGGTGATTGAGGTTCCAAACGCCACAAATGATGATGATTTCCGCCATTCTCAAAGAAGAGGTGGAGTCAGCAATAAGCGCACTTAAGAAGAGGAAGGCAGCTGGACAATATCCCAGCTGAACGTATAAAAAATGAGGGGAATATGTGATAGAGCGACTAACAAAACTCTGCAACAAGATCTGGCAGACAGGTAAATGGCTAACACAGTGGACCCAGTCACTGATTATAACACTCCCCCCAAAATGGTAATCTCCAGCTGTGCCACAATTACAGAACTATTAATTTCATCAGACATGCTAGTAAGGTGATGCTGAAGATCATCTTGAACAGAATGAAACCTCAAGCAGACGAAATAATTGCTGAAGACCACGCAGATTCAGGACTGGAAAATGTATAACATACCAAATATTCAATCTCAGGGTGATTTTTCGCAATAGTTATTTATCTCCTTTCTGTCCCTATTTGCTCTGCTACCTAAATTTCTATCCACGACATGGACAATTTTCCTATCGATGATCTTATTACTATCATAAAAACAGTTTATGTGGAGCTATATGCATTTAAATCTCCAGCAGCAATAAAAGTTTGACATATATATAATACACCAAACTTAATCTCTTCATAAACAGTTTGTATACAAAAGGGGAATTTTATTCATTTCAAATTTAGTCTGAAGTTTACTAATATTGAAATTATGTCTTATATGTTCTTTTACATATGCAACAATACAAACCAGAATATTTTTTTTGTATTTACCTCGTTATCTCTTGACACTTATACAAGATGTGAGACCGTTTTCGTCGATTTTATCATGGCCCCAAGTGTTGAAAAGAGCCAAAATATCTCATTCATACATGCAGTTATTCAAATCACTACAATCCTGTTTCGACTGTTCCCTAGACTGCTTTCTTAGTAAACCTGAAATACTTCAGATTTAGATCTTAACATCATTAATAATCTGCACATCTTGTATTCATGCATAAAATGATCTGATCCATACCTCTATATATTGTATGTACTTACTATATAATGCAGTGCATCATTAAACACTTATTCAGTTCTGTTTATAACCAGCCATGTCATATTCCATGAAGACTGTTTTACCAACTCTGAGGGCCTGGATAAAGAAAGGATAGAGAACTTTTCGTGCCCGACGTACTCTTTCTATAGGAAGTATACAGATACTCGGAGATGTCGTTGGGTTTCTTCTGAAACATTTGATATTCGTTGACAGTTCTCGTAATCGCCACGCCAGAGCCCCCCCCCCCTCTCTCTCTCTCTCTCTCTCTCTCTCTCTCTCACACAGACACACACACACACACGTGCTTTGTTTCAGGCTGCATTCTTAATTAATCTGTATTTAAAACAATCTATTATTTTATCTTTGACGGGAGAAAATTTAACATTTACTGGTCTTGGATTCAGGTTCAGGTCCTGCGTTTTTTTACGTTTTCCTTGTTTGTAGCCTAAAGTTTGTATTATAATTCTAAATTTTGTTGATCTACTTATGTGTGAAAAGCAGTGTATGTGTCTTATGTTTTTTTGTGGAATGTGGGAATCTTTGTGTTTGAAACAACATTTAGACAAAGTCAAAAGCGGATGTTTTCCAAAACAATTGGAGAATAAGAGAAAGGATAGCGCAGGGTTTTTAAACACCTTAAAAATGAATACGAGGAGGAGTAGTTAATTATGCCCAATATATGGACTACTAATACATCCGAAAGAGGGTCCACCTGAAATTTATATACCATTTAAGTTCATCTGAATATATCATATGGCTCCATAATAGTGAAGATATTAACGCCTTGAAAATTTGGGCAGTAAAAAAGTTCCGTCAAGATAAAAAAAAACAAAATAAAGAAATTTCAAAATTATATAGAGCAAAAGCATTTGTTTCACTCATTGTTCTTTCTCTACGTCTTCTCGTTCAAGTGTACGTTGTACTCGCATCATCAATAATATAAGTAAAAAAGCAGCGATAACAAAAGTATAACTAATATAAATTGTGCGAAACGTTTATTTGATTGTACGCAATAGATAATAATTGTAGTAAAAGTAGCTTTCAGAGAAAATTAATATTTCCATTGGTCAGAATGTTACCACGTGATCAAAATGAAATGTGTTTATTTCAGGATGAACTGTCAGGAGAACTACTTTTCTAAGAATTCCCACGTCTATAAATAGAGTCACATGTACAGCAAAAGATAAACACTGATGGTGAAGGCAGACACGAAGTAAACATTGAAGGAAAAGAGCAATATTACAATTTCTCACATTCTCTCTTACGGTGCACAGTAACTGTCTGAGTTGGCCTACATCACATCACAACTAAATTGTACATGTTTGGCTAATTGTTTGATAAAAGGAGATTATTGGATGCAGAAATGCACATAATTACTGTAATGTATTTGTGACCAGATATTCACAGTACTTCATTTGCAACATTAAGTTTTAAAGAAGACGTAAAATGTTAGTCGTTTTGAGTCGGACTTGAATTAAATATTCTGTCAGTTGTGGAGACCTGTTTATGTCTACATTCTTCTGTTAACAAGTTGAGTTATTTACGTCAGTAACGTGTAGTTATTTTGTATTTATGTTTGTTTGACTAGGTGTCGTATAACACTGGGGTTTTGTTTAATCTGGAGGCTGACGTCGAAGGGTGCCTTTGACTCAAAGGACCGTATTAGTTTACTCACAGTGAGATACCAAAGCTTCGGGAATAACTGGTATGCGTGGAATATGAAGCTTGTAGAGGAATCATTCTGCAGTCTGAAAGGGGCGGGTGATTATGTAGGTACTGCTTTAGTATTCAACGAGAGTTGTGGACCCTTAAATACACGGTGATAATCAACTGCACACCACGAAATACATATTGTATGTTCCATGTTTTGAAAGCAATGATTCAATCCCACGATAAGTCTCTATACACAAAATCAATCATGCATGACTTTTACTTGTCGATAAGTTTTACATTGTTAGTATTTGGTTATATATATATATATATATATATATATATATATATATATATATATATATATATATATATATATATATATATCTGTGATTCTTATCAAGTAAAGAAATTCAAAGTAAATTATGTTTTACCCTTTTCTCTTTTTTTTCTTTCACTTACAGACTTTCGCAACACCTACCTATTTCACATTTGATTATTTGTTGTAAAATGTATGTTGGAGACAACTCACAGGTTGAGAGAATATACTAGATTTATATGTTCTATCTTAAGGTTGGTAAATAAATTATACTATAAATTATTAGGGTGCAATCAACTGATTTCATGGTGACTTATTATGTTTGTCCATATGAAGATTGTTACAATAAGGTGTTAGAACTTCCAAAATCTGGACAACTGAACATAGTTCAAATTATAGCGTTTGCTACAATTACATCTACCACATGGTACCAGAAAATGAAAATTACGAATTCCTATCAAAGCAGAGTCAGAAGTGATCTTAAAGAAATATTGCACATATTTCTTTAAAGGTTTATATTTTACAAATATTACTTCATGGATTTATTTTGTCAGACTTTCTCTTTTACTATAATCTGGACAAATGAAACATTTGGAAATATAGTTTTCGTAACTCTAAAGTCAACAAGATTAGAAATGATTTTTTACAGTTTTGAATTTGTATCCGTTATCAAATGTTATCAAATAAAGGATTTAAACTTCAATATTTTTCTGCGAGGAATAGATAGAAGATCCGACGTAGAAAAAAAGATATTACATTCCGTCCGTGTTGTCGCATGTATCCCACATTTATTCGTAACTTAAAAATTATAATTACACAAAGTGTTATATCTCTTTTATGCAACTGTAAACCACTTTGATCCAAAGGAATATAGTATGTATAAGAGAAGATCTGGAAAATGGTTTGCTGCTTTCTCTTCAAGATCTTGCTACTGGAGTTGAAAATGCAAATTATGTTTTACATTAAGCACACACCTACGCAGACACAGATACGTTCCTATATAAATCTGATATTTGTTTTCAATTTAGAAATATCAATTCATGGTCACTTTAAGTAAAAACTGACAATTGTTTTTATCACTGTGTCTCTGGAGTCACGGTATATTACTTGGTTGAGCGTCAGACTCACTTAAAGGGGAAAATGTTTTAGTACTCACAATGATTAAGTCCGAGACTTGACCTTCCCTTGTCCCTGTGAAAGATAACCTGTAACAATTTTTGTATACAAGGCGATGCTAAACCTGTAACAGAATTGTTACCGAGTGGTTGGTGGATCAACTGAACAACACAATATGTGAAAGATGTAAATTTATGAAATAAATTATTAATGAAAAATAATGATGTATTAACACAATAACTCATGCGTTCAACCCACAATCACACTTCACAACCATTCACAATTTAAAAATAAATTAAATATTAATACAAAATAAACACAGATCCAAGAAACCTCCTGGACTACACAAATGTTTCAAATAAAATGGAACCTTTACAAAAGTTATATTATCGCACGTATAAATTGCTATAACAAATACAAACATCAAACTATTATCGCACGTATGAATTGCGATAACAAGTACAAACATCTACATGTATTAAATTAAGTTACTAACTATTATTGAGATTCATGTAATTCCTTGGAATACTACCAAGATTCAAAGTAACTCTGTGTAAATATATCAATGTATTCAATTGTAACCACAATTGAAACACACACATGCGTCTCGACCCTGTACAACCGTACGATTCATCAACTGTTGAATCGCCGCACAGCTTCTCCGAATACCTAGGGTTGACCCAATACTTTTATCGGTCGCTTGCCCTTCACGGATCCACTACAGTTATACGTACAGACAGCATACAACACCTACTAGAACCACCGGTCCCAAACACTTAGATGCTACCTTGGACGTTTACACCTCTAGACAGCTCCGGACACTCGGACATTTAGACTTCTAGATAGTTCCGGATATTTACTTATCACGACAGATATCCTCAGACATCATGACCTCCTGTTCACGCCAGATACAAATGTAGACGGACAGACAGTCTGACAGACAGACAGTCAGACACTTCAATTTGATCGCACAATCAAATGGCACAATTAAACAGCACAATCACTGCACAATCAATCACATTCAGCTACAAAAAAGAAACCAAACTAATAATAGTTGTTTCTAAAACAATTTAAAATTTAGATTACGCTATTGCATTTAAAGTCTAATAGAGACTAGTAATTCCAAATATTCAACGGTTTAAATCTGCATTGTAATAAAGGCATCATTACATGAAATGATAAACTGAATAAAATTCACTGTAAATAAAACGAAATATAAATTTAACACTCACCCCTTTGGCTGGAGAAAGAAAATGACGAGCTATCTCTCCTTTGACAAGATACTTTTGACTCGTAATCTTTCTAGAAATGTTATGTCTTATATGTCCCCAAATAGGTGAGCAGAATTCAGGGCAAAATTCCCGTGCACCCCGTGATTATAATGTTCCTGACTTCAAGTGATTTCTAGTCAGGTACATGTAAATCGCTACACGTCGCTTACCTTGAAAAACACTTATTCACCCCAGGTAACGCATGTACGACGAAACAAAAAATGGTGAGATTAGTTTGTATCCAAGAAACAAATTCAATTTTCGCCTAATTCTGTGACAAAACCAACCACACAAACAACCAACTAGCCACCCATCCCATCTATATCATTTGCATCTGTCTTTTCACTTACACTCTAGCCATGGGCGAATAACAATTATAAATGGTGCGTCTTCAGTACAGTTGCAATTTAGTTTGAAGCATATAAACGTTTAACATGATATACGTAAGATAATGTGAAGGAAAAATGTTTCGGAGAAGGAGTATTTTCCTCACCTTATTCAAATCACAGTTTTGATTTTCTTGGTATTACAGCTGATTTCGAGGGCCTGTATGGTATTGTTATGATTACTTTACGCTATACAGAATTAAAAGGGAACTATTTGTATGCTATCTGTTTCGCAAAATGAATAGGTATATATACCTTTGAAAACATTGTACCTGATGCTTATTAAGTTGATTAGCTACACTTTAAGAAAACATACCTGACCTTGTTTACAGTTTTCTGATAAATTTTCATTAAGATGATGGAATGTTTTCATAAAAGGTTAATGCTACATATGTCAAATTGGCATGTACGTTGTGTGCATCACAATTATAGATTCCTCAAGTGCAATCAGTATTTCAGTCGTATTCGGTTATAAGTTCAAAGGAATAATTTGAATTAATCACTGGAATTACAAAGTGTTCCTTTCATCTTTGACTGAAACGTTATTTTGAAATTATTGTGAATATGTTCATAGAAAATTTGGATTATATCATTGAGATACATAAATACAATGAACACATCCGCTCCTTCAAGGCTACTTGCGCACAGGCACGTTCAATAAGTGAATTCATTATGAACAATGTACGTTCGGACTTGTGTTAGAACTTGTAAGTATGATTATTTGGTATGTCACAAAAACTGTTTCACTTAAATTTTAACTCTGTATTCAAAGGAAATTAAATATTTTTGACGTTTACTAAACGTGTTGGTTTCTTGTTTTATTTTTCTTTAGCTTAAGATCAGAGAGTCGTACTATCAACATTATGGCTATTGCTAGAAACATTGATAAATGGCGTTTAACTCGTAAGACGGTAGAAAGTTTGTCGTGATATTGACTAGTGACAAAAACAATGCGCCATACCTAAATACAAATAATTTGTAATTATTAAGCATTAAAAGTTTACTAAATACTTGTGTACATTCCCACTTAAAATGCAGTCCTCACTGTGTATCATGGCGTTATATTATGCAAGATTTTGGCATTGCAGATTCGTTTCCTCAGTACGCGTTTTAACGTCAAGATATTATTCTTCTGCAGCATGCTTTAAAAACAAATTCTCTTCTTATGTGCCAAATGTTATGACTTCCCCACTTGTAAAATATTCCTACTTGTGCCGACGCGTTTAATGTGCCTACTATTGCACTTACCTAATATTTTAGAAATGGCTTTTACAGACATCAATGTATTTCATTAAAAAGCATGCTATATTTTCTGATGTTATACCATGTGTATATTTTACTAGTTGTAGGAATTGATTCGGGGATACGGACGTGGTATCTATAATTTGTCGATTGATGGGAATATGATAAGCAGCAGGTGTTGGTATTGGTTGTCAGAAAAAAAATATTTGAAATGGCCGAACAGCTTTATATATGAAAATATGTCTAGAGAAAACAACCGTTTATTAGTTAGCCTACCACCACAATGAAACAAAGCGGTTTACAACCATAAACTGGTGAGTATGTGTTGGAAGGTGTCTAAAAGAAAAAATTCAAAATGGAGATTTGCAAGTCTCATATTGCCGGAGAAATGTTCGAGGCCTATATACAGATATATATATATATATATATATATATATATATATATATATATATATATATATATATATATATATATATATATATATATATATATATATATATCATGTCCTTTACGAGTAATAGTGCGCTGGCCGGTCGAAGAGTGCGCTGGCCGGTCGAAGAATGTTGGCAGGTAATTTCATAGGCAAATACGTAGTCAGAATGACAGGTAGACAGGTAGGTGAATATATTGTATTTACAAGGTTATGTTGGTAAGATTCAGGATTTTCTTTGCAGATTCGAATAAACAGAATACCCATAAACTTAAAAAATTAAATTGAATTAATACATGCAGATGCTTAAAATAGTATGGTTATTATATTAGACCGACTTACCTTCTTGCACATCTAAATTTGTGTATCCCATGAAAGATCTTATCAAAGACATGCAAGTATCATACAAATACGTGCCATCATCAGCCTATCCTTTTCGTGGCCGATAAAATAGTAGGAGTACATGTTTATCTATGGATGTCACACTCTCTGGATATATCCCCTTATGCCATGGCACATTCCTAAGGGGGTAATTTGCAGAGTTGTTTGCAAACGTTGTCCTTCAAAACAATATTCCATTAAAATCTGTTTTCTTTCTTTTTTAGATAACGAAATCATGTTCTCTCTCTCTGTATATATATATATATATATATATATATATATATATATATATATATATATATATATATATATATATATATATATATATACAAGATCTTACACAAAAGTCATGTATCGCCGATAACATGAGCAAAATTTGCCTGGAGACATGTGTATATGTCACGAAGCACATGCCTTTGACAAAAGGATCCGTTGATATAAAAAGCGCTTATTTTAGTTTATCACCAGTTCTGTCTTCTACTGACCAATTTTTCAACACTATGATAGCAGAAGGCTATATGTTGGTTTATTGCTCTCCCTTCTTTCCTCTTTACGGGGGTCAGTACCTACATAGTTTTAACGCGATAAAATATAATCTAAGTCATATGGTATGCACATACTTTATTACGGTCTTATATACTAATACTTTAAGATAATATTTCAATTTTATATACGTTTATTAAGTTGATGGATTTAGACATTCTTTATACACACAATATCACAAATCACTGGGATGGGTTATTTGATTTGTTTTAAATGTAACACGACCTGATTGATTGAATACACAAACATCCTAGACAGCAAAACATACGTGTGTTTTAAACTCTGTCTTATTTTGTGTGGCAGCTTGGTTATCTATCAATAAGTGAGACTGTTTGCGACGTAATTGGGCGTTCTTTGTTCTCCCTGTTATCAGAAATTCTTCTTACTATGATGTGAGTATTTCATTCATTCAACGCACCAATCATTGTTTGCTTGTAACGAGACCAGTTGCACCTTTCGTATTGAGTTCCCTGGTACATTTTTGCAAATGATGCTCTTTTGGATAATAATTACTGTAGACAGACCGACTCTCGTTTCACCCTAGGTCAGCATCCGCATAATACAAAGAATTATATACAAGAAAGTTTCCTTGACAAAAACATGCAAATTATAAGATTAAAGAACTCGGCTAAACATGTGTGAGACTCCGTGTAATGTGAAATTCCTGTTTGTTGAAAGGGCTATATGCTTCCCGTGGGTTGCTGGTTTTTACTTGAGATTTCCAGGGTGCTTAATCTACCAGTCCCACTGTTCACATTGGAACTCTCTTGCGCTGAGAATGGCGTTCAACCCCAAAAGAACAAGGCAAGCAAATATGCATCTTTTAAACTTTATAAATAACATTCACTCGTGTATGTGAAACAAAAGTACAATGTTAAAGCGGGTAATTGAACACAGTATACGTGAACCTAGAACTTCAAGCCGATTTGAGAATACTGCAGAGAAACAGTTTTCACTAAAGACGCCAATGCTAGAAAAATTGGATGTTTTGTTTCTTTGTTTTAGGTGTTAAAGTTACTGTTAATGGTGTTTTAGTTTCGATATGATCGGTATATATATATTCCAACAGGACCCGAACCTGAATCTATTAAACTTTCCATTTCTAGGACTTTCCTACTTTAATTCGTAGATTATTCTTGGATTAATTTTGCATTTTTAAATTCTTTTTTTTAATGTTATTACAATATGTTACCAAGGAACTAAACTATTTATTACATTTGACAAAGCTTGCTTTTTAATGTTTGCTTTGCTACTCGTTATTAGTTCCTAAATACGTAACAGTTCAAATACACTCACTCTCTAAGTATATGAAGCAATTCTTTAAATCTACCTTGTCGGTCAAATAATAGTATAAATTCAATCACTCACTCAGTATACGAAGCAATTCTGTAAATCTACCCTGTCAGTCAAACAATATTGCAGTATACGAAGCAATTCGGTTGGTCTAACATGTCTGTCATTAAATAATACAAATTCACTCACTCACTAAGTATACGAAGCAATTCAGGAGGTCCACCTTATCTGCCATTTAATATTGGAAAATCGCTTACCCACTAATTATATGAAGCAATTAAGTAGGTCCACATTGTCCGTCATTTAATATTACAAATTCAGTCACTACGTATACGAAGGAATTATGTAAAAATACCTTGTCGGTCATTTAATATTACAAATTCACGCACTCATTTTACGAAGACATTCCTTGGGTTTGTCGTGTCGGCCTACCAGTCAAATGAAATTAAATATTTACTCTGTATTTAATATTAATGTTAGTTCCTCATTGATTCAGTTAACTGCGTTATATAATATTTATAAATTTGTTTATTATTTGACCCCATGCAAAACATTTTAGTAAAACGCTATCAATAAAAAATATACTTTCAGTTTCTTTAAAAATTAATTGATGGGTAATTTTTAAACATTCTCTAATAATCAAAATTTCGATATTTTGTAAGCTTAAATAATGTTAGCTGAACGAAATGTGATCAAACATTCTATGATCAAGCGGTCCTGAGATCAATGAGTTATGATCAATCGTGAAATGATCAACAAGTCTATGATCACACGTCCGGATACCATGTCAAGTATTGATATCTTTTAACAGACATAAGTTACTTTACACTGCTGCTTTACGTACATACAAAGATACTGGTGATGGTAGAAACATCAGATGAATAAACATCATGTTATATAAGCAATACTGTTATAAATACAAACCTTTTCAATAAAAAGATAATCCCAATGTTTACATTTTAACAAGTGAGGTGCTTTATTTATTTGTGAATGTAGATTTAATTGCTCTCACGGCAATAAATGTTCCAGATACTAGTTCATCACTGAAAGGATGTGCCTACCCACAACGTTAGCTCGTTTTCCTCTGGTAAACGCCCAGTTGTACGTTCTCGATTTTCCTTTATTTATGTCTTCAATAACATTGGTATATTCGTTTGATCTGTTAATCTATTAATCTAACTATTCGTTCAATATTTAGTCCCCTCAAGCTCTGTCCCATTTCGCGAATGTGCGGCTGTAAGGAAATATAATAATCAAGGGAGCTAATCTAATTTTGGGAAAGAACCTTGTTTTTCCTTCATAAAGTTACGAACCTGATGCGTTTGAAGAAAAATACAAAGAAACTATTTAATGACTTTATTGTTATTAAAT
This sequence comes from Unio delphinus, assembly GCA_029339505.1. Classification (NCBI taxonomy): domain Eukaryota; kingdom Metazoa; phylum Mollusca; class Bivalvia; order Unionida; family Unionidae; genus Unio; species Unio delphinus. Next base: position 4,203,380 of record JAQISU010000047.1, on the reverse strand, counting down.
ATTAATTAGATTAACAGTTCTCATTTCTTAATGAGCTAACACCTATAAATGATAATTTACAGCTTTTATTTTCTTGAAGGTAACAACATATCTTGTCAAATAACTAAATTTAGCTCTTTCTTAATCTTGTTCATAATCACCTGATTGCAGACAACATTCCTATAAATATACAACATTTGAAGCTTAAAGTGTACAATAATAATGTTGGGTATGCGGATGGAACACAAACATGAATAGTCTACAACAACTACATGATGATTTACAACTGCGAAATAACTTGGCAAAATTCCAACATAGATTATCCTTTATCGTTGTCTAGATCTCGCAATCAATTGATCGAAGTTACGTACGCATGTCTTATTGTTAATGACTTTAGTAGGGACTATCTATTGTTTGTACACTTGGTCAAATTTTAATATAACACACCTGTATATGTCACCCATAATGTTAAAAAAACTAGAACTTTATTGATTTGGTTTGAATTAACGACGACAGTATAAGTGTACAAACAGCTTTAGGCACAATTGCTATACTCACCAGATTATTCTATTCGGGAACAGACAATATAACACTGGTAGTTTAAAATCAGTTGTTACTGATGTAGTCGTTGCTGCTTCTTTTAACTTTGTTTTCTTTCTCTAGAAGATTATTTATGCTTTTGTACAGATGTTTTAATATTCCAAGCACTGGTAGCATTCAATTATCAAAAGAGTTATTGGCTTGTCCAGTTTAATAAGGAATGCCAGTTTAAAATTATGACACTATGAAAACTATCGGTCCTTTTTTGATACAAGGTACAACATTCGATGATGGGATATTGCCTTTATTTTAATTTTTAAGCGTCCAATCTCAACTAATTGTTATAAAAAGCCAACAATGAGTCCGCCTAATATTGAATTTCTCTTTAATGCAAATCAAGTTATATCCGCCATTATAAAAGCACGAAGAAGAAACAAATACTAATTTTACACGTTTTGTCACTAAAGTCTAGGGGATGTGGCTATCCGTCCTTCCCCCAGGAATAATTAAAAATCCAGCTGTGATGGAATTAAATAGTGCCACATGTTATATATGAGCGCACATCATTTTAATTCACCTACAGCAACAACGGATCTAACTGTTTTAAATTCCTCTAGTCGTTGTCGAGCTAGTTCAGCTGTAGAGATCCCATAGTTATAACAGAGCCACTCAACAAACTGTCAAACATGAGTAAATCCAGCCACACGCACGAGCAATTGTGTTATATTTTTATATGGATTTTTATTACCGATTAATACTTTGTTTTGTAACACAATTCAGTCAGTTATAGTATATGTAAAACAAACAGAACACACTTAAAGGTCTACTAATTTTTTTGGGAGAACTTTGTAGGGTTCTCTCTGGTGTTCTTGTAATATTTTATATAATGTTTACATTTTGGAATAGTCCAAAAGAAAGTCAAAGGCGGGGAATTTGACCCCAGCCCCCACCCCCATTACTTGGGGGAGAGGGGGAGGGTCTGGCTGGGAGGCGAGTACCTATGACCTATTTGGTTTTTAAACACTTTACGAATATTTCCCATATAACCGTTAGAAAATCAAATAGTGGTGTATCCACCCTCACTGATGCAGACATATGTGCATTATAAAGAAACATTTGTGTTAAACTGAGTAACAAAACATTATCATACTGTTGTACTTGTTAGCATTTGCAAACTGAAGCCCGTTTTTTTACAGTTGAAACATTGTGAAAATTAGCATCAATATTTAACAAAATCATGTATTTGTATTTTGATTTTGATACTATGTTCAATGAATATTTAAAATCAAATCTAATTTTAGTCTCAAACTTAACTCGCAGTATAATAACATTACAGTTTGAAAGAATTGATTTGATATAGGTAATGAAAAGAATATAATAAATCCAATCAAACAAAGTATACAAAGTTGAAATGATACGACGAGAACTGCCGTAAAAGGCCATAAAGTACATTGAAACTATATTTTAACAAAGTATGGCTGGGTATACAATTAAATTAAGATGAAACTACAAATTATTTACTGAAGAGCCAAATATAAATAGGATGAGTCTATCATCCAATGCGCATGTTGTTTTCCGCTTAGGTACACGCCTGTCTCTATAGGTTTTATATATGTACCAAGTTATAATATGTATTAGGAGTCTTATAAAGTCCGGAGAATATTGGCCTGTGTAGGTTTATCCAAAGACGCGCTATAGAATCAATGTGTCAGCAAAGGAATGCATTATGGGATTGATTTTAAACGATTTTTTCCTTTATATGCGTTCACGCATTTGTTTATTACGGTTTCGAGATATTTGTGTTTGACGATCGAATACTCTTCTTGATGTTATAATTCGCGATTGACAGATTCTGGTTTATATTATAGTCCAGAAGGAAAGGAATATTTTCGGGCCTTGGACTGTGTCCAGATAAAATGTAATGGTTCATAATTTTTGTGTGGAGTCTAATCCTTCGTGTTAAGTACTATATAAAGTGTGTATCCTGCACTAGTAACCTTCACATCAGTTTTAAATGTATTGGTCAAATTCTGAGCTAGCCATCGTCTTATTTTCCAATGTTTTGAAACAATATAAGGAAATCGCCACTCTACTCATTTTATGAACCTATGCACGATCCACCATACCATTACAAGACAATTTTAGCACAAATTCCTATTTCACCACCCACCCTAATATGCCCTTAAATGAACACAAAGCTATTGATCAAGCTGATTTGAAAGGTAACCAACTCTTAAAATGTAAATACAAGCAGTATTATACAAACCATAAAATTTCAGTGTAAACACTAAACCACGAATAATTTAAAGCACAAACAGGCAATATTTAAGCAAAATACATAGCCACTAAGACGCAAAGCTTTAAGATAAACGCTAGGCCACCAACCATATACAAGTATATTAAAAAAAACAGTAATTCTCTTCCATGGCGAATGTCAATAGTTTGATAACTTGCATTTATTTTTAAGGGGCGTATGTTTATTGAATTTTCTGAAAGTTTACTAATTTGAATTTTAAAAGGATTGCTTGAACCGTGTATCTTAAACACACAGGACACGTTGAATGTGTGCATGTACGTAGGTCACGCCAGTTTATTCAGTACTTCAGTGTAGACCATACATTAAGCGTGACAGTGGCTATATATCTTTGGAGGATCATAATAGCTGACTTTCACATCAGGTACTATCAGTGATATCTGAGCTTAGGATCAGTAATATTCCTCTATATATCCGTATTTTGCTTTTGTTTGGCTGGTTATTCAAGGAATTAATGCTAACACAGGACCGGAGGTGGGCAGACCTGGGAGGCCACCAAGAAATACTGCACGTCTGAATGTCAGTCTTAGACAAATCTGTCACCAATATAGAGAGAGATTTGGATCTAAGGAAGTCAAATGTGTCCGATATGAACGAAATGCTCACTCGAAATGGAACAAAGATGATGAGTGACTATCTTGAACCCAAAGCAATGCCAAGTGATTCGGTAATAGTTACATCCCCACATTTTACTGAGTCACAATGGTCACAGCTAAAGGAACTAGTCTAAGTATTCCGTTCTGAAAGTCCATAAAGATCAAGTAATCTAATACAGATCATGAGTTATATCCCTGCTGACGTTAGCCGTCTGAACGTTAGATTTGATCACTTCGATCATACAACTAAAACATTCAAATGCAGACTTCTAGGCGCACACAACAGTCACTTATAAAACAATGTGAATAAATTCACTGAATCATTGTTACGTCTACCAGTAAAACTATTGGTTATCGAAAATAAACTTAAAAATCAAGAATCATAATCACGCAGAGATAACTTAATCTTGTATGGTATTCCAGAACTCAAAACTAAAAGTTGGAACGATTATTGAATATAGCAAGCAAACAAGTCGACAATGACATCAAAAGAGCGCATCAGTCACATTTGGAACTGATCCCAAGACCAGTAATTGTTAACGATTCTCGCTTCAAAGATAAAGAAATAGTTTCTTTAAAATACAGAGCAATTAAGAATGCAGCCCGAAACAAGGCACATGAGATAGAAAGAAAGGGGGCGGGGTGGGGCGGGGCGGGGCGGGTCAGTAACGCGAACTGTCAATGAATATCAAATGTTTTCGAAGTAACCCATTCACATCTGAATATCTGAAGAGTATGTCGGACACGAACATTTCTCTATCCTTTCTTTATCCAGAGCCTTAGAGATGGTAAAACAGCCTTCTTAAAATATGGCAGGCTGGTTATAACATATAATTGAAAAGTGTTTAATGATGCACTGCATGATATAGTAAGTATATATAATATACAGGTGTAAGACAACTGAAAAGGATTATATCAGATCGTGAAAACGAACACGCTGTTAACATAACAGTAGTGATAGTGAAAGTAGCTGCCATGAATAAGAATAAAATATTTCACCAATGAATAATGAAAAAGAACGTGAATAATTCTTTATTAAATTATTACTTCTGTTTTAAATTTTCTGAGAAAAATCTGATATTTCAATCATTTTATCTTATTTTTGCCATTCTCACTTTTTATCATAACAAATCTGCCTGAATTCCTTTTATCGATACTTGAAAACCCCTTTATTTTCAAATTAAGTTTGTGATTTATCGATATTTATTTTAGAACTTTTGCCCTAATTGCGTTGAACAAATCACTAAAATTTATCAAAACATCATTATGAATTGTGTGTCATGCACAAATAATCAACATATCCCAAAGACAATTAGAGAATCGTTGGGATTGTGGCCGTTCGATGAATAGGAAGCGGAACGTTTTATATGATACTACTGACTAAAATAGACTAAAAATGATTAATTTAAAAAATTTTCACTGAAATCACATAATATCTTGAAATCAAAATCAGAAAAATAATTAACACATACTTGTATGTGGATTTATTTATGTAGGTGAAATATTGTTGTGGCCCCATCGATCTGAATAATTAAATAATAGCTTGTTATCCGATCAAGTTTAATGTAGGAATGCGCATAATTCAGAATATGATCTCTATCATACTTGTTCATAGTACTATGTTCATTGCCGTATTCACCAATAATTATGTCAGCACCACAATTTTCTGTCGCGTCTGTGGGCATTGTAAATATTATTCTGATGGCGTTTTCTACTACCTCTTTGTCATGTATAAAAACCCTCACGTGATGGTACAGTAGATAATATATCCCTTTCGATTAATCGTAAAATCCTTAAATATCGCTAAGATTTTACATAAGGATTTATTGATAATACCTTAAATCAAGAGGAATCCGCTTTGGTCAGTAAGCTTCAAATATATCCTTGATAATAACGGATTATAACATTGTAGATAATCCGGATTAATTGGGTCTTTTATTCTCCAATATAGAGGAGATACTTTCGGAGTAAATGTATACAAATTATATCCTTGCTGAGCTTGATTTGACACTTCAAGATTTTCAGGACAAGCATAATTGGACGATATGGAAAGCTGAACATCATCCACATTGGAATGGTTATCCCAGTGCGCATACAGCAGAACCTATATCAACTGGGAAAGTATGATCTATTTCTCTTTTATCAAACCTAGTCATTAGTCATTTGCTAAACAGCAATGCAGATGGTAAGTCTCGCCTATTCTTATATAAAAATGAACACAAACAAATAGCCCTAATGTTGCCATGCCTATCAAACAAACGCCACCAGGGAATTGCTCAGTGACGGCAGTAAAATGTAAATCAAAAATAAATGCCGCAAATTTATTTAATCCCATACTTTAGGCACGGTGGCACAAAGTGGCACAATATATATATATATATATATATATATATATATATATATATATATATATATATATATATCAATTACCTTTGACTATTGTGTATGTATACACAATAGTCAAAGGTAATGGATACGTTGTAGAGATCTGAATCGCCCTTCATCCAAGAATGATAAAACCATCAGTCGTCTTCCCCAATTTCCCATCAACGAAGCACTGGATGACCCTCCAACCTTGCTTGAAACACAGATAGCGATATGTCAGCTCTGAAGTGGCAAAACACCTGGTTCAGCAAAGGTCCACTGTTTTTACTGATGTTTTCTACCATTCGGGTGAGATGAAATTGGTATTTTCATTTAAAAAAGAAAGGTACATCCGTTACGTAAGTGCATACGAAACTAATCGTAAAGTCACAATTTGCCCCGTTACATGTATACATGTATAAATTAATTCAGTCATTCACAGATTTATAACCTAGCAACTCGTGTATATCTATAAAATGCGAGCTGAACTTGAGTAATAGAACATAAGAAGTGTGAGAAACACCATTATTCAACAATTCAGTTATGCTCCCTTTCGCTTGAATCTATAACGCCATATCTTTTTAAGTAAGAACTAATCCTTTATTACACGTATGGTAGGCTAAGAACAGTTGCTTAAAATACTCATTATATTTAAATTATATCTACTGCAAAAAGTACTGTTTGTTCTTTGAAACAAAGACAGCAAAATATTTTGTAATCTGTCCCGAACATCTTATACTGGCTTCATTTGCACTCATAAAACCGTATTATCCTGTTGTCATGTAATCTTAAGGTAATAGCACGCAATATTCATGTACATGCGAATTTCAATAAGGCTATGAAGAGCGCTGTTAAGTTATCAAACATTCTCGTGTATATACATGTTTCATATATTTTTTTTCAATAAACATTGAACAACTTAGCAAAATGCATGCATTTGTTTCTTTTTAATAATTAAGAGACTCTTTTTGAATGACATTTGCTGACTCCTTCACATATAATAATCTCGCATGGTGAAGTTTAAGTTTCTTTGTAATACGTTTCCCACTGGGATACGATAAACAATATAATGTATATGTATGTATGTATGTATGCATGTATGTATGTATGTATGTATGTATGTATGTATGTATGTATGTATGTATGTATGTATGTATGTATGTATGTATGTATGTATGTATGTATGTGTGTATGAACAGATGTATGTGTGTATGTACAGATGTATGTGTGTATGTACAGATGTATGTGTGTGTATGTACAGATATGTGTGTGTGTGTGTGTGTGTGTGTGTTTGAGTGTGTTGTTGTGGTGCATATGTAATTTTACGTGATAAATCTAAAGTAAACCATCACTGGTTCTAAAAATTGTCAACATATAAATTGCACAGTTTTGGTTTAAAGAAAATTTTAAATCTTGTTAATGATGTTAGTTAATATTACCCACCAAAGTTGCCAAAATAACATATTCATGTTATTTCGTTCTTATTTTCGTTGATAACTTTAAACATGTTCTTTTTTTTTTTTTTCGTTTTTCTCTTTCTTTCAAATATTGGCAGCTCTCCGTGTCTTCCTCTAACTGGAATCCAACCAGTAAATTGAAAACAAATAAGCCAGGTAGTTGTTATTATATTTGCCTCACTGGTATTCAAGTGTATCGAGCAGAGTCATTTAGTCTCTTTTTATTTAAGTCTACAGATCTCGCATTACCTATTTTCCGACCTTGTTTCACTGCGTGTTTGGAAGTTTAGGTAGTTACATAATTGTACTATCTACGTTTATTTTCATTTACATACTCACTGAGTCTACGTGTAGCATCGTAATTATTTTGATACACTCGTAACTCAAACTGGATATTCCTATCTATTAGCCGATATCGATTAGATGATTAGAACCCAAAATAAGGTTTTGTACAAAACGATGCCGTTGGAATCTCCCTGTACCTATAATTGGATTAATTCTAATTTTAGCACTCGACCTATTGTGTACATAACTGAGGGTCGTATATTTAATTGTTGTCTGAATTCCCCCCAACCAGTCCTCTTTCCCTACAATATAAGTATTTCATTATTTTTAATAAGTTTATGATTTTGAATTTAATATTAGGGATTCTAATGAGATATAATCACTAGGAAGTGATACATTTTGTCCAACATTCTGTGATACACGTAATGATGATTCATACAGAAATGAAAAGAAACATTACATGCAATCTTAGTCTGACTGGTGATGACTAGATCATTCATAAAGCTAAAAACGATTTGTTAGTGAGTGTTTGTAGGTTTTTTGTCTTTGTATAGTGTCATTTATATTACTGCTAGTCTTTGATCTGGAATGTACATATGTTTTTCAATAAACACGGGTCAGATGAACAGACTGTACACATTTATAGTTCAACAAGTGTATTGGAATTATCGTCACGTTGAACACTCGTGCTGAATGGAAAGTCAACATTTATATTATCATACATAATGGTGATAAATAAACTTACTTTTGAATAATGCTTAATTTTAATAATGTTGCCATATTTGGTTGCTTCCTTAATTTCCAAGGAGTAATAATTAACAGTATTATCTGGATGATGATTTGTAATCATAGCACGCCACGATGATATACTTGTGCCGCCGCCATCCTTACAAAAATTATAAATCGTCGTTTTGTGGTCAGCTAGGCTGTGATCGCTGGTATCCCTAACACGATATCACTAAAATTCCGTTAGAAATCAAAGCACCTTAAATTAAGATTATACATGACTTTACCAGGAATACCTTTCTCTGATAAATGACATCATGAATCAAATGAGATACGGCGTCAAATGCTTTGAAACAAATTAATAAACAGACAACAGTAAAATCAGGCAACCTTGTTTGGCAAATACTTGTGTACAAAAGGTTTCAGAGCGAATATGATATTTATTGTGGAATATCTTATGCGAAAGCATATTTGTGACAAATTAACTCATCAGACCACACGTTAGATTTCATCCAATATGTATATTATATATATATATATATATATATATATATATATATATATATATATATATATATATATATATATATATATATATATATATATATATATATATGATTTCCGACGGAGCACCTTAAACTTTGATTTGAAACACATTCTTCAGCACACAGCTTTGATCATGTATAAACAAATTTTAGCAACACACTTGAGCCATCCTATCTTGCCTAATCATTATGATGGAAATTTATTCTTTCAATTATGTGATATATGTGTTGAAATTTGTAATCTAAGGAATTAAAATTGTTGCCACAATGGCCAGAGAGGCACCTTAACTGGAACTTGAGTGAGTTTAGAATTGTTTCATGCTCACAATCGTGGATAACGGTTGCTAAGCTTTTATACGACATTTGTGACGCAAGCCAGTACCAAAGGGTGACTACTCGAGTCTTCTGATTTTCTTTCAATGCCAAAACATTACAGAAACAAGGAAAACTTCATACAAAATGTAAACTGAATTGACTCGTATTGATTTTCATAATTTTATCTTTAATGAGCTATTTGTCCTTTTTTATACCGCTCCATACATGGAACATAGCTGAAATGTCCGTAACAAAGGTGGATACGTAAGACATACCCGAAGCATCCACTACTTCACATTAGTGTTACAAGGCTTGATGGCAAAATATATAGAAAACTTTGCTTTAAAATGTTATCTTGAAAATGAAACCAAAACAATAACATATGACACAGCCTCGAGGCTATAAGTAACACATTATATGCCCATAAATTTTCACTACCAATAACTTTTACCTGCCAGCTACAATTTAAAGTTTAGAACTGGATAGAATTGCATCAAATGATGTGGAGCTGTACAAAAGTGGCAGCCTAGATAAGGAATTAGGCCACTGACCTACCTTGTAGTTTAGCGTACCGTTTCGGGCAGGTGATCACTATGAAAACAAAAGACAATGAATACATGGGACACTATCAGGTCTAGATATACAACAAGATTAAGTTGCATGAACATACATTAATTGATTCAATTATTGTACTGTACATGACAGAAAGTGCTGATTTATATTTGCTCAAGATGTGGCATTGAAATCATTGATATGATATCACATTTGAATATATATATATATATATATATATATATATATATAGATAGATAGATAGATAGATAATGGTTAAACCTTTATTCAACTATCTTCATTACCATAAAGTTTTCCTTCATAAAATGTACAAAATAATTTATTATTCCACTTGCCTTGCTGCTAACTTATTGATACACTATCGAGTTACGATATCGAAATACATGGACCGTTTTAGGGGGAGGAGACGAGTATAGAGTAAAATTGAGGAAGTTCAAGAAGGACAAGGCAGTCTGAAAAAAAGGATCGAGGAAATCGGAAAAGTTGGAACACGGTCGAAAGGAAAGTGATGCGAACTAGTCGTGGACATTACGCTCTTTTCACCAATCGTTATGATGATGAAAAAAATTAAACTTAGACACTGCTATTAAAATCCAGTTGATATCATGTAAGTTGTATTGGACTTACCACTATTAATTCGTTTGATTAAATTTGTTATTTTTCGTATCAAAGTGTGCTCGTATTGCATTATTTCTTTCCAATACTCTTGCACAGTTCTCTGTTGATAGTATATCTTTAATTCAAACCGGGTCATAACATCGAGGGAGGTAATTTCCTAGATAACGTAACTAAATTTAATGAACTACGCCTCTTACTAAGTGGTGGAAGATAAATTAACCTCTGAAATAATTTTTACTTTCAACCTAGTCCGCTAACAGTGTGTCCGAAAACGAGTTAAAAAGGACTGGGTCCAAATGACTTTTTAATTGCTTCTCTAACAGCACACATCAATATGTGAATATATTTGCCCATCATTTTCTTATATCAAACAATGTGATCTTATAATATGCTTTAATGTCTGATAAAATCGTTTCAACGCCCCCTGTTGTCATAGTGATAAACAGATGACTTGATCTGGTAATTGCAAAGTTTAAATATAATTTGCTGAAAGTATCTGACATGAAATGAGAACATTGATAAGGTCTAAACGTGTAAATAACACTTAATTAAGGCTTTGAATATAGTGTTAGAATTATTGTTCCGTAAAGGAATTGTCTCTGGACACATTATTGTCAGCAAGTAGTTGTTGACTGAACTGGTCTTACGTAAGGTGCCACAATCACTAATCAGTCGTTATAGCGGAAACCTCATTATTGATCATACAAATGTATTTTACATGAATTTAGAATTAATTATTCTCTGTCGTCTACGTCTTCTTCTTCTTCTTCTTCTTTTTCTTCTTCTTCTTCTTCTTCTTCTTCTTCTTCTTCTTCTTCTTTTTATTATTATTATTATTATTATTATTATTATTATTATTATTATTACTGCCTCCTCCGTTGGCTTAAGTAGTTGGAGCGTCCTGCGCAAATGTGAGTGGTCGCGAGTTCGAACCCCGGCCGAGTCTTACCAAATACTGACAAAAGTGGTAATAGCGATCTACACATGCACAATGTTTTTGTAGTTGAATTTGTAAGAATCACTGCCATGCTTTTGATAAGGTGATTCTAACAATTATATTACACAATGACATAACAAGCCTTTACTGTAATGATTATACGGCTCTTACATCCAGTTACATGTAAGACTATAAATGGATTTTTAGACTGATGATATTATTACGACACATCAAAAACCATAAAGGTTAGATTAATTTGATAAACGTGTTGATTTGTAAAAGAAAACATCACTAAAGTCTACTACTACTACTACAACTAATAATAATAATAATAATAATAATAATAATAATAATAATAATAATATCAATGGGCTCTGGGTGACTGAGTGTCTAAGACGCTCTCCTTATCAGATTAAACATCTCACATTTGTTCACGTGAGTTAGAGACACGGGTCGACCATAAAGTATTGTACCGAGACAAGACGAAAAGAAACCAAATTAAGAAACGCGTCAAAGCACAGGTTAAGTGAGTGAAACCTTTGTAAATGACTTTTGTTGAAATATTCGTAATGCTCGGGTATTTATCTTCCTCGATTTAAAAAGTTTTAAAATGCTACTGTTGATATCAATAATTCAAATGTCATCTAACTAAACAAGTTGAGCATATGGAAAGAGATTTTAGTAACAGAATTTACCTGGTGTAAAATATCAACCAAGTATTTTCTGTGATTGAATTTAAGTTCTGGATAAGGTCAGAACTATTAGCATATGTGGGTAAATTGGTGCATTCGATAAGGCAAGTACTTCTACTTACAACGTGCGGCAATAAGGACTAGTTTTACCTAGCGTTAGTCTGAGTAAAGAAACTCATCGATCGTTTTCTTTTCCGTTATGTTGCTCGTCAATGGAAACCGTTGTACGTGACAGTGGGATTTCAAATCGGTAAATACATTTAGCTATGGCTTATGTGACAACCATGACCTATATCACCGGCTGCAAAATGTGTAAATTTGTGCCTTTTCCGAAGTACAAAACAAAGTTTCTGAAATGCATGAGATTAAACTTTGCGTAAGGCCTCATGAGCAGTTAAGATCATATAGAACTAAATCAAATAAATACGTTTGTATAAAGGTATGTATTCGCACTATATATATTCAGGATCTCTTTGCCTAGTTTACACACACACACACACACACACACACACACACACACGCACACACACAGACACATATATATATATATATATATATATATATATATATATATATATATATATATATATATATATATATATATATATATAACACACAAACATATATATATATATATATATATATATATATATATATATATATATATGAATGCTGCTATCGGGGGACATACTTGCATAAAACCAATCATTTGGGGACATTTGCTTTTCAGATGGTTTAAACATAAATATTTAATGTTTATTTGGTGGCTGTCTTTTTAGTGATCAAGTTGAAGAACAAAATTAAACCTCACTGATAATTCACTTCATAATATATCAAAAATATAGAAATGTCCCTTGACAGTTTTCGCCCGATAGTCAAGTCCTTTTTGTCCATGCTCATTGGCAAACTTTAGGGTACAATGTATTTATTATACATACATGTACTAACAATGTCATTTGGGCCTTACTATATACATATCCACCTATTCGGGTACATTCACAAGTATATAGAGGGTATTTGCTTGAAATAAGTGAATAATGGACATATTTTATAGAGTGGGTGAAAAATACAGACTTATTCATGAGCAAATATTATGTTATGATCAAGCATATTGTCTAACTTTTATAACACACTGAAGTACCATTTTTATTAACGCATCCCCTCAATGTCAGCAGTTTAAAATGCTCCTTCCCCATGTAAGGTAAATAAGCTGATAAAAACAAAAGAAAGAAAAAAGAAACATGTTTATCATTGGTTGGATTTTAACCGCAGTCATCAAGTTTTCCAGATGGCCAGCTTTACCTTTACATTAGGCAAGCATCATGAAACATTGAAATTTCTTAAATATAATATCTAATGATGGCTGGTGAATAGTTTGTTTTTCACTCTATCACAGATAATTCACTTGTAAAATTCAGTAATTCACTGCCTAGCATACAATAAATATATACATTAATTAATTATGTATATTTACTGACAAATATCTTACTCCCCTTTACAAAGTTCCTTATTCATTTGTGGTAACCAAATGTGCTATGTTTTCTAAAGACTCTATATAAAGTTATAAACCTGTAGATTATCCTTCATGTTATTTTAAAAGATTTCTGTCTTAACAAATATCCACAACGAATCAGTATATTTATTTTTTCAACCCTGTGTTATTGAAATTGTTACATTAACCATTTAGATACAATTACACTTTAAATGCATCGTAAAATGGTTTGGTTAATTTGATTTTCATGTTCTGAAACTGAAAACAGTGATTTATAATACATGTCCCCATGTGCAAATAATAAATACTCCCGGGCCTTTAAAATTATATTTTAACCTTTATATATTTTAAATGTTATTTTTTTCTGAGATTTTCCATCGGTTGACTAAATACAATGTTATTTCTCATTTAGAAAATCTTTCTCAAAACCATTTGTTTCCTTATGTCTCAAATTTGCATTCAGTTTAATGTTGGGTTTATATCATGGTTGTTATTCAAACAAGACAACACTTTGTATCTTTTCCCTTTTTGTTTACATAACCATATGTAAAGCTTCTATCATCAATAACAAATATCTTCTTGTTTTTCAATGCATATAACATAACAGTTTTCGTACAGTTCAGTTTGTACATTTGAAATAATTTATCAACTTCTTTTTCATGGGAGATATATCATTTTCATTGGAAAATCATTTTCTCTGGTGCTAATGGGTAACCCATGGAATAGTCATAAAAATATAATTTAATCACCAAAAACACTTAAAAATATCATAGTCATCTTATATTTTAAATTGATTTTTCCCATTATGCCATACAACGAATCCATGTTTGTATGCAATTTGATTGCTAATGACACACCTTACTCCAGTCGCAATCATCAGTAACAGGACATCATCTGGTACAAATTCAAGTTTTACACCTAATATACCTTAACGTTTATATCTTGTGATAATCATGGAAAACTTTGAATAACCTAACTTTATGAACTCATTGCATATTGATAAAGAGATTGTATGTACCCATATGCAATGAACATCAATATGAAAATGCTATGTCTAATTATTATTAAAAGATTTACTTGTCTAATGAATTTCCAGATAAACCGAAGAATTAAAATGAAATTAAAAAACGTGGCATATGATGGTATAAGGATACGCTGCTTAATTGGGATATTTTATTATTTTAAGCTAAATTTTACATTCCATTAGGTGTCATTTTCCTCCAGTCAAAGTACATAAGTGGGTCCTGATTATAGATTAAAGGCTTGTAAATGGTTATCTTGGATTCATCATCTCTAATTTGTGATCTAATTAAATTAAATCAAACAATTTTGACAATAAGTTGATCATCAGACCTGGATCCAATTGTTTACCTAATACTATTAATAATTCTGTATAATCATCAGACCTATATCTAATTGTCTACCCAATAATACTATTACCAATTCTTTATAATCATCAGACCTGGATCAAATTGTTTACACAATACTATTAATAATTCTTTATTTACAGAAGGAACTCATTTAGATGAAAATAATTTTACCTTGAGGTCCTCTAAAAATGTGAAGCAATATACATCATAGAAAAAGTTAATAGAAATTACTATTTAGTTCAACATGTCGTGAGTAAAATAAATTTGATTTAAATATCATCTCTTTTAAATACTAATATTTTTGGCAGCTTGTACGGCCTATGAAATCTTTTTCCACAGGAATGTACCTGAGTATTGGAAACATTTTAAAATTGTTAAATTCTTGACTTTGATGGAAGAAGGTTTCATATGTGATGTTGATCTTAAATGGTATTAAGTGCCGAGTAACAGTTTAATAACTCCTGTAGGTACTCTGGAGCAGCTCCATTTAGACATTATGCACAAGGTATGTCTAGTGAAAATCAATCTTTTCATATGTTTTAAGCCATTTCAGTAATGTGAAAAAGGCTTTTAGTTTAAACATTTAATTTTATAACTGTGTAGTTCAAGATTATAAGTTCTGTAATACAGATAGTAAAGGATTAGAATGAAAACCAATGGTTTGTTTTTCTCCTTTTGACGATACAAACATTTTAAATAAATGTGAATATATAGCAGATGAAACTGAGTTATGACAATAATTTTAAATTGTTGAAGTCATAGTGAAAATTCTCGTACCTAAAATATCAGCATTTAGGCTATGTATATAGAGCACAAAGATCAACAATGTTGAAGTTGACAAAAATAAATGGTGAAGAAATAGAAAAGAAGTTACAAGCAGAAACTTAATTAAAATGTGTATGGCATTGTGTATGAAATTGCAAAAATAAGGAGGATAAAAGAAAGGGGAAGACATTAAGAAAGTTACAAAAGAAGCAGATATAAAGTGAACTGTACTGCTTAATAACGTGACTTACACAATTGACATTCTATGTAGATGTTCAGAATGAAAGGTAGATACACAAAAACAAATTATTTTGCATAAAGTTTTCCTGGATTAAAAATATAATACAAACTCTATACTCATAAGATTTTTATGTAAATGTTATTTCATAATATGTTTCAACAATGCAATAAAAGAGACACATTAAAAGTAGGATTTGTTTATTCAGCATATTTCATCCACAACCAAACGTGAACTGTATTGCCAGATGAGCTAAAAATGTAAAAGGTGAGGATGTACTATATAAATATCTGTTCAAGGTACACAATAGACAACTGATGACTGACAATACACAACTACACCAAAAGCTCACTCTTAAGGAAGCAATCAGATACTGTGAATTCATTTAACTGGTGGTTTAGTGAAAGATTTAATTCTCATGGATACTTAATTTTTTGTACTGTGTAAAGTCATGGATACTGAATTTTGTGTACTGAGTAAATTCACAGACATATAATTTTGTGTACTGGGTAAGTGATCCCATAGTTTGTGCAAAATAAATAGCCATAAGCTGTACACAGAGTTAAAACACGCAAATTAAAACCAAATGGTGTGTTTGAGAATGCAAATGTGTATTTGTCATTAGTGAATAGGACTTATTTTACATAGGAAAATACAGTATATAAGCCACAAAGCATTTACCAAGCTTGGTGATCCTAGCATAAACCATGCAAGAGGTAAGAGGCTCATGTGGTTCCGAGATCACTCACATAAATAACAAAATAATTAGGGTTCAAAGTTAATGTACGAGAACTTTTGATTCACATTTTGTAACTCGAGCAAGGAGTGATACAATTAAAAAAACAAGGTTTCAGTAGTTTTTGTGAGGTATACAAGGGTTTAAATGATATAGTTAATCTCATAGCCCAATGTATATTGGTGTTCACTTTAGTCATAGTTAATATTAAGCAGAAGAGGGTCACTACCACTGAAACACACCTCAAAAGTTTGGAGAGTCTACAAATAAATGACAATACAAAAAGTAAACAAGAGCATCTTGGATGAACTGAGGCTGAAAATAATTTTCAGGACATCAACATAAGAGCAGTTTGTCTTTTTAACCAAGAAGTGTTGAAACCATTGCTGATATTCTTGAGCAATAACAAGATTTTCAAAGTAGTTACCGTGACAGCCATGCTGGGCTTAAAATTATTACCATTTTCATTTTCGACCAACTAGACATCATTTGAAGCCTTTTGGTGAAAATCCCATGTCAACAAGACCATCCTTTCAGCAGGAGTATCAAGATGGATATTGGATATAAGATTGGCACCATTTTCATTTAGAACCAGCAAGATATTGTAAGAACTCTTTCAGTGAAAACCACATGTTGATATGGCTAACCATTTAAGGGAAGCAGCAATGAAAAGATTTTCAAGATGGTCTTTGTGTCATGTTTTATGTAAAATCCAAGTAGTTTAGAACGAGTAACACAAATAAATTTGTGCTTATAGAAGGATGATGGAGAACTGGCCATCCCACAAGATCATGTTTTATGACTAGTGGGGATAAACATCAGAGGCCTTCTAAAAATCATGGAGCAAATATACATGTACATAATCATAAACAAGATCAATTAATCAACTACATATAGTACTGTTATTCAACCCCATCCAACACCGAGTCTAAATCTTTGTCCACGTGATAAAAACCAAGAGTCAACTTTATTGGAATACACTAAATACAAACTCTGCTAAAAACTCATTTGCATATGTACGTAGGATCAATATAATATAAATATAGTAGATATTAGTTGGTCGGAATAATATTTCCTAGTGAAGCTGGACAGCAAAAGTTTTCATATTGAACCTTCAACACTCACAAGTTTTTTTTGGACGGAGAAAGGAAGATTGTTAGAGCCAAATGTTTGTATCCTGATTTGAATGACAAGGTTTTTGAATGGTTTTGCACTGGTCGAATGATCAAAGAAAAAGCGATAATTTTGTCAGTTGTAATGGGATATGACGACTCTACCGCAAGTAACGGATGGTTGCATAAATTTCAAGTCTGACGCAATATTAAGTTTCTGTCCTTAGTGGAGAATTAGTTAATGTTAAGAATGCATTTGTCGAAGATTGGAACAAAATATTGAATGATATATGCAAGAGATATGACAGCAAGGATATTTTTAATTGTGACAAGACGGTTTTTTTTTAGACTGTTGCCAACAAGATCGCGGGTACTAAAAGGGGGATTCATGTAATGCTATTCACATTTGTCACCCCCCCCCCCTCTAGAAAGGCCACCCTCATTATAAAGCCATTTTCCTGCTGCAATAGGGGTGGCATTATAACAGTGGGACTACTGTATATATGTACTTGTATGTTTTAATGATCCAATTTTAGAAAATGTGTATAATGGAGTCTCCTGCAGGTGTAAATTCTGATTTCTGCCTATAATGAATTACAAGTCCACTTGACACATTTTATTCCAGTGTGAAAAAAAAAGAAAAGTCATTCACTCCGTATCTACCTACATAAGAAAATGGTCAAGAGTTCAGTGTTATGTTTTTCATATGAAAAACGCGTTTGTCAGGGACTGACATTCTACTGGCCAAAATGAATTTCAAGGAATTCAAGTTAAGAACCTTTCAAAATAATTTTAATTGCCAAGTATTGAAGTCATCTCTAATATTCTTCAGCAATAACAAGATTTTCAAAATAGCGGTTCATTTAGGACCAACAAGACATGAAAGGAAGTCTTCTGGTGGAAACCTTAAGATGACACGACTTACTGTTCTTTCGGAGTAATGAAGAGATTTTCAAGATGGCTGCCATGATGGTCATAATGGAAAACAGGTTGGCACCATTTACACTTAAGACAAGCAAAACATTACCAGTCTTTTGGTGAAATAACAATATCGATATGACTAGACATCTGGAAGTAGCAGCAAGATACTCAAGATGACCATTATGGTGGCCATATTGGAAGTCAGATCAGCTAACTTGACATGGTAAAGAAGTTGTTCAGTGAAAACCCAATGCCAATATGACCCTTCATTCAGGAGAAGTAGTGATAACAAGATTTTCAAGAAGGTAACTGAAGCAGCCATATAAGATATCTCAGCAGCATTTTCATTCAGGCCCAACTACAAATTACAAGAAGTAATTTAGTATAAAAAAGAAACATGTCAAGATGACCATCCGTTCAGGAAGATCAGCGACAATATTTCAAGATAGCCACTACAGTGGCCTTATTGGGTGTGCAAGTGACACCATTTTAATTTAGGACCAACTTGTATGTGGGATGAAGGTGTAAAGGATAAAGTTTCATGGCAATCCTGAAATAGTTTAGGAGGCAGAGCGATAACAAGATTGTGACAATGAATGAACTGATGACATACCATTCCATAAGTATATGGAGAAAAAGTGGAGATCCATATTTTATATAGCGATCTGTGCTAAGGGCAAGTACAAGGTACACTGGAACCCAAGGTCAATAATGTCTGGTTTTCAAAGTCATTTACAAAAGTATAGACAAAAATGTTTTTATATCTGCACCATAATTGGATTTATATGTACTCAAAATTAACAGAAATGTCTCAAAAACTGCAGGACAAGTAACATGCACAAAAATCGGTCATTGTAAGAAGAAAAGGTGCAATGATTTAACAACAAATATTGCAGGAGAGTAGTAATTTTGTGAAATATGCATCTTCAAATTATCATTCATGGAAATGAACTGAAAACTTTGACAGTAGTTGTATTCACAAGATTTAATCATGCAATACATCAAGATGCAAGAAAAGACAGTAATTCAAGCAACTATTGCTGGAATAAATAATTTGTTGACATGTGCGTCTTCAGATGATGACAATAATATGTATCAAGTCTCACATCGATCCATCATAAACTAGACTATTTGTATTTACAAGATTAAGACATACACAGTATTGAGATAAAGTAATAAAAATAGCACTAACTGAAGAGACAAGTTTTTTGTTTATGTGCACATGTTGAGTTGATGACTACAACATTTACCAAGTTTCATAGCAATCAACTGAAAAATGTAAGATAATTGTTATTACAAGACTTTGTCATACATGGAATTCAGTTGAAAGTAAGAATGAGAACTCTTATAAAAATTGCATCACAAAATAATTTATCTATATGATCATCATTAAGTGATGCCTATAATATTTACCAAATTTCATGGCACTTCATTCAAAACTAACTAGCTGAATTAATATGTGTGTGCCAGATGGATGGATGGAAGCATGGATGGACTAACATGAGTGTTTCAAGAAGGGGTACTTAAAGTACGCCAATTTACTGTAGTTGTTGCTTTGTTTTTTCTTGTTGAAGCCTCTTCATGTTCATTAGTTTTATTCGCACTTTGTTGTAAGGTGCTTTGATTTTGCTTTCAAGTAACAACAACATTATGAAAAACCATGTTTCTGTTCAGTGTTAGCAAATATATGGATACTCCATTGCTCATTCACAAAACATGTAGATGTCACACAATCAAATTTGCCTTCTTACCAATAAGTGCAAGGATGAGAAAATGAAGTACATAGTATCATTATAAAACAGTTGTATAAGCAGATATTATGTACATGAACATGTAGATTCACAGCACAACATTTGATATTCAGGCATTAGCAATTTTTCAAGCATTGCATCGATCAATGCATCCTTTGAAAATGAAACAAATGAGCTGCAGCAAAATAACAACAAAAAAACCTGACGACCACTTTACATATGCATATACTATATGACTAGATACGATCCTTTTAGCTATTGACCATAAGGAACGCATTTAAGAAAAGTGTTTACATATACCAGTTTTACCTAATTTGCATTATAAATAGATGAGCCGCAATCATCCATATATAATATTTATACCCATTTCAAAGGCGTACATGAGGGTACATGCAACAGTTTCGTCACTGATGCAGGTGACGATTCATACAACAGATTATTCAAAGGCAGCGGCGTAGCTATGCTTGGTGTCAGCCAGGGCGGTAAACTCATGGTATCACTCTTCCGACTTGACCGAGCAGAGTGTGCTCTGTAAAATTTGCAACTTTTCATTTTCGTGTCACCCCTCTGAGATGGTGTCACCCGGTGCGGTCCGCACCCCCAGCACCCCCTAGCGACGCTCAAAGGTGCATGAAAGGATAACTACAACAGAGGGAACCACAGGCAATTGATTCTGGGTGAATTCATAATATGGTGAGTGTATACATGAATTTACCCAGAATCAAGTGCCTTGGATGGAACCTTCAAATGTGAAGTTTGTTACAGAATGTTTAGCATTAATTCTGCTTTTGAGAACACTGAGAAGAAACAGACAGAAGGAAACAAATCAGCTGTGACCTGTGTCATAAAACGTTTCATCGCTGTAGATTACCGAAGGAGCACATGGGAATACATACTGGCGAGAAAAAATTCAAATTCAAATGTGAAATGTCTGATAGAAAGTTCATTCAAAAAGGACCAATGAAAATGCACATGAGGATACATACAGGAGAGAAACCTTTTAAGTGTGAAGTTTGTGATAAACTGTTTAGCTATGGTTACGCTTTGCATAACCATGTGAAGATACATACTGGAGAAAAAACGTTCAAATGTGATGTTTGTCCGAAAATGTTTAGTTATAGCGGACATCCAAAAGAGCACATTGGAATAAATACTGGAGATAAACCATTCAAATGTATAATTTGTGATAAAGGGTTTAGTCGAACCGGATATGTACACAGGGGCTCGTATCGACCGGTCCTACATATACTAAATAATAACTACCAGGGAGGACACGTCTCTCCTTTATCGCACGACCCATTTAAGAATAAACGCTGTTATTTCAAGCCACATTTCGCCTAGAGTAATAAATTGGGTACCGATATTTAGCTCAGACATTTGACTGTATTCCTGTCAGCAGTTTGACTAAATATCATACCTTTAAGGAAAGCCAAATCATTTTCCCACGGTACCGCTCGACATGCACCTGATTACGTGCGCGTCTATTTATAAGTTAGTCCGGGAAATTTAAATTGCTCGATTGTCCAAAAGAAGCAGACGAAAAAAGAATAAAATATGACGGAATCACACATTATTTCATGGTAAGAATTATCAAAATGTGAAGACCATCTTTTGTTTTAAATTTATTAAACAATAAAGACCACAACTGTTTGCAAATATATACTCCTGAAAATGGTAGATGATTATATGATTGCTGTCATTAATATATGTCAATAATAGAAAATGTAAATAAAAGAGATCCTCTACATTTCTGAAAAATCTCTGCAGCTTGCATAAAGCACCATTTCAGATTTAAGATTTAAAGTATGCATTGTTACATGTATCATTGCATATGAAAATTCATCACAAGAATACCCTTCCTTTCCTCTTATATTTTCAATTAGTCATAATCATTTCTAATAAAAGTTATGTGAATCTTTTCAGCATTTGTTTGCAGAATGCAACAAAAATATCCATAAATGCTGAAACACATACTGCAGTGTGGGGCTTCAGTATAATATTAACTAATTATATTTACAACATGTATTTTACAGATTTCTAAGGTTGTAATTATTTGGTACCAAATGAAGGGTGGTTAATCTGTTTGAGAAATTTCACATTTCTTATAGGTATTCCAGCAAGACTGGGGAAGTGTTAGAAGTGCTATCCAACTAACTGTATTTTTAAACTTTAAGATTTTATGCATAATATCTTTATAAATTATTCCCTTAGTACACTAGATTACCAAAGTTTAATTGTCATTGAGTCATTTCATCAGGGTCTTGGGTGCATGATCACAACTCAATCTCTATTTTGAAGAGAATATTTTATTATAGTATTTTTTTTAAAAAGATTACACAGGGGGAAGTGATACTTTCACAGATTATGTACCATTCTATCAATCCATCATTCTATTAATAAATGTACAGAATCTTTTTTAACACTTCTGAATATAATGGCATGGCATTATGGAATATGATTGATGTTCATCAGAAATGTTTATACAAGTTTTAGAATTTTATATTATCTCTTATGTGGAGAAAAGTGGATAAGACACTGTTTTTTCAGTATCTTCTAATTTGTATGTATCATAATTGAGAGCCATTATATTACCTTTATAATGGAATTTAGGATAAATGTATAAACAATGTATACACAAATTTTGCATGTTGCAAGTTTTAACTAACTCCATTTTATAATATACTGAGCGCATGTAGGTCATAAATATAACACTGATCCGAACGCTATAGATACATATTTCCATAGCATGAAGTTACTCCCATTGACATAGCTGGGAAGCACAGGGATTTGCAATTATGAGAAAAATGAACATTTTAGTGCACTTATTGGTAGTACTTGAACTAATAAATAATGACATTGCCGATATTATTCCTTTATGATGTCACCCGAAAATCTACAATCTGGACATATCCATTCCTCCTCCTGAAGTTCATGTTCATCTCCCAGCAAACCAATGCACTCATAATGATGCCATGTATCACACATGTCACAACAAACACTAGCAACTACACAGTCCTCCTGACATCTTCCACATGGCCACTTAGTTGTCTTTGATCGTTTCCCTTTTCCCTTTCCTGTCTTTTTCTTTACTGCTTTCATTTTTACTAATTTATTCAGGCTTCCTTGCTGTTCGGAGGTGGAAGAATAATCTGATCTGTCTTTCCTCAACTGACTTTGCTTAGAACTAGAGTTTTCTTGTGCTTCGGATGATTTTACTTTACTGTCTCTTCTCATTTGAATTTGCTTCCTGTGTGCGTCTTCTTTCTTAGCCTTAACTTTTCGCTTGAATTCTCGTCTAAACTGTGCAGATGATATTAACAAATACTACCTACTCTTTTAACTTCTGAACATGTACAAAGAAATATTCATCATCTTCAGTGTTAAAGATCTGTGACCACTGTTGGTTCAGTGTCTCATTTAGCAGAACCTTGATATTACAAAGTCAAAAAAGCTTTTGCCATACAAATTTACATTTTCTACAGTTTCAAGTTTTCTGATGACCTTGTCTAACGCTTGGAAAGAATGAAAGGCTTTATCACTTACACAGCACAGACCACTCCTTACATTTTGCTTTCTATGTATCTCAGTCATGGGAACCTTATCTTCTGATGTTTCCATTTGGTCACTTTCATATTGGATGAGTGTATCTAACATTGTTGCTTGGTAATACAGCTGGTTCACATAATCTCTGGAATTATTGCTGTACAAGTTTTTCTTACAGCACTTCTTTTTCTGCGTCTAAGTGTTGCAACACACCAGCCGGCTATATATCTCAAATTTTGCTCTTCCACTGCTTGTATCTTCAAAGACTTTTCCTTCTTTCTGTGACAGTTCTATTGCGTTTGCTTTTAATGGGTCAGATATATCAGCCACAAGTTTTGCTCTCAGCTCTATTAATATCCCAAATGCAACTCTATAATGGTTAGGTTTGAGATCTGTGCACACAAAAAGCTGCCTTACATAATTTCTGTACTCTTCTGTACTGATAAACTTTGTGACTTCAGCATAAAATGAAGTCAATGTTTTGTTCCTGATGTTTCGTTTTGACACATTGTCTTGAAATAAGGATTTTAGCTTGAAGTAAATATTTCTGGCAAAAAACTCAGAGACATGCTTGTTGGCTTTAATACCATATATTTCTGTATTCAAGTCATTCTGTTCGTGAGTATGTGGGATCTTATAAGTAATCATATCTAGCAGTTCATCTATATTTATTGCTGCAGGCATTGGACTCTCAGAAGTTTGTTTGAAAGTACTTTCAAGTATATCCATTGTTTTTATCACCTCTTCATCGTCATCGTCACTGTCATGTTCAATATATTTCACTTCCACATCATCTGTATCATCACTCAGGACAGTTTGAATGGTCTACAGAAAAAGGCTTCCTACAGCATGTTTCATCAACTGGACAAAATTGAGACTCATAAAATTTCTTGATAAACTGAGGTTGACTTCTGACTAGACCGGGTCTGAAGTTTTTTACTCTTAGTCCCTTCTTTGATTTTGCCCTGCCAACAGCCACTCCAAGTTGTCCAGACATTGTCATGTTTATGCAATTGGTTTCAAGTCTATTGTCATTCCTTGAGCTTTATGCACTGTTAATGCAAATGCAAGCTGAAGAGGCAACTGTTTCCTACAAGCAATAGTTTTTCCTTCCTCGGGTTTATAGACTGTACACATGTATCTTTGTATTTCAGTTGTCTTATCAATACTATGAAACTTTACTGTAGCACTGTCCTTATGCATCTCAACAACAATCCCTCTGAGTCCATTTACAAGTTCATCGGACAAATTCACATTCAGAATTATAGGAGCTCCTACTTTAAGGTACAAATGCTTCATAGTTTGACAAGACAATAATGCTGCTGTATCACCTTCATCTTCGCTGTGATATACTTTGACATCACCTGGATAAAAGAAGAAACGTTTTGACATGCACACACTTTGATTTTATGTTTTACTGTATCCACTTACACTATACGAAGACTGAAATATATAAAAATATATATTTAATAACATCTTTAACGTACAAGTTATGCTTAAACTTTTTTGGAAAACATGCTTAACTTTTATCCATAACTATAATTTGTAACTAAATACATGTAGTTTACATACAATTGGATGTCAGGATTGCCTTTATTTATGATTAGATTGTTTTCAGAATTACTGACATGTGTCAAGTATGCATTGTCTTTTTAAGAATATTATCAGGGAGTTTGGTAAATGGTAAACACCAACTCATTCTTTTCTAACAATCAGTATATAAATGAATTTATTTTAATAATCCAATTTTACAGTTGTGTTGTTCTAATAGAAAAATAGAATCGGAGATGAATTATCAGAAATATTCATTAGAATTATGCAAGTATTTCATGATTTTTGGAGTAATACACAATTATTGGATGTATGTCCACTTATTTGAAGATATTCTGGATTATATCACTCATGCATGTCATGACATTCTTCTTACTGTAAGTTGATAGAAAGACTCCAAGAAGATCAAGAGGGGACTATAATATTTAGTGACCTAATGAAAGACTGTAAAGGTGTAACATCAAAGGCACTTTCAACACTTTTATTAAAACTTTTCCCTCATGTAAAGAAGGTCAGACGACGCAATTCAGGCAGGAAGGAAGTATTTTATGAGGAACTCTCTTATATATCAAAAAGAATTCTCAGAATGATGTAAAGATGAACTAAGAACCTGTATTCCTAGAGATGTGACAATTATACCCTCATTAAAAGATTTGATAATTGATGCCAGATCTTCAGTTAATGTCAATGGCAGTATTATCATGAAAACAATCAATATATCAGAAGCAAGGTGGACACTTACTGTAAGAAACAAAACTGTTAACCTTTGTAAATTAGGTATTAGCAATGAATTTTCATGTACACAAAGATGTCTGCAGAGGATCATAGAAATTGTCACGAAGATGTCTGTATGCAGTGGTGTGCCAAAACTGGACTCCTCTATACCAGAAACGTCACTGACAGTAACTGAAAAGGTGAAACAGCACAATTCAGATAACTATATATGGGTGCTGCGTTCCAAATTTTTCATCAGATTATTCCATGGGGATTAACCAAATAATGTCGACGCTGTCAGAGTAACAGCACATTGAAAAAGCCAAACACACATGACAATTACAAAGAGGAGACAGTTGAACTAAGCAATGAAGATAGCCAAGACCTTGAGCAATGTTTAGAACAGTGACTTCCCAATGCACCGGAGGATATGAAATTGTTACTTCAGTCTCAATCTGCTGCTCTAAAGGCAAATAGTCCAAATGGAAGACGACGATGGAATAAGAGAGTGATTAGCATTTGCTGGCACTATGGGTAAGGAGCCCATGAACATACCAGGATATTGTAGACAGTACCATGATGATCCTTCCAACAGGTCGGCATTTAAGAAGGTACAAAAACAGAGTTCCACAAGAAGCCGGACCACAGGATGAAGTTTTTCTGTGGATTTACCAGGCTGCAAATGATGTAAATGTTCCTGAGGAGGGATGGGCTGGTGGTTTGATTCACGATGAAAGAAAAATTCAACAGGATCTTGTACTGGATATGGGAGGTGGCAAGCCTCATTTAGTTGGATGGGTTGATACTGGGGATGAAGGCAATTATCTGAGGACTGTAGAACAGGAAAAAGTTGAACAAATGCTAGCAACAGAAGTAATACAGATATATTTATAGGGATACACTGGCTTCAGATTCCCAATTTGTCATTATCCAACATGTAGTGTGAAAGCTTCTGAACTGCACATCATGATATGGGATGTCATTGCTAGGTTGCAGGTTTGGGGATTTTCCGTGGATTATATCTTACAGGATGATGGTGAAGAAAACAGGCAATTTATAAAATCTCATTTCAATGGGAATCCATTAGATAGTAAATACATGGCTGTAAACTTAGTGAATCCAACTAAATTAGTTGCGATGTCCCAGGACTTTTCGCATAATATGAAAAAAATCAGAAATGGTATAATGAAAAGTGGTTACATAAAGGGTCATCATACAAGGAAGCTGAAACTGAATGAAAAGTACATTTTGTGGAAACACTGGATCAGTGCAGTTCATTGGGATCGAGAGGTGCACAGCAGACTAATACATCACAACGTTTCTGATGCTCACATGTATCCAAATTCAGCAGAGAAGATGCGAAATCATCTGGCTGAAGAAATGTTGGATTCTAATGAAGAGTTATCAGGTAAGCTTACCAGATGGATCACACCTTAGCTGTACAATAGAACTGCTAGAAAATACCAGTAAAATGATATCTATTTTCAGAGATCATAGGCCTGTCAAGAATGTTGATGATGAGCGTCTGCAGTATTTGTACCATATTTTGCAGTGGTTTACAAATTGGCGTATTTCAGCAAATAATGATGAAAGCATAGCCAAGGGTGAAAGATCAAAACCTTTACTATCGATTCAATGCTGTGATGATGTGGAATCTATGTTAGTAACATTTTCTGAGATATGCAAGAGACATCTTGAGCAATGTTCCCTCTAAGCTGCGCGGCTGCGCGGCCGCGCAGCTCTTACTCAGTTGCCGCGCAGCAGTTTAAGTTGCCGCGTCTCTATTGTGACAGCAGTAAAACAATTCTATTGTGAAAATCAACTTGATCAGCAGAAGATGGTGATGTTTACATCAGACGGCACATCTGTCATGCTAGGGAAAAATAATGGTGTGGCTGCAATTCTGAGACGTGAGATACATCATTTGTGTGAACAACATTGTGTTGCTCATCGCGAAGACTTAGCTGTTGAAGATGCTTGGAAGCAAGTTTCATTAATGCACGATATTGAAACATTACTTCGGACAGTTTATACAATGTTAAGCAGGTCATCAGTTAAAAATGAGAAATTTCAGGAATTGGCCAATGCCGCAGAAAGTGATTCCGTGGCATTTCGGTCTTTGCATGAGGTAAGGTGGTTGTCTAGGCATTTAGCAGTTGCTGCTTTTGTGCGAAACTACAACGTTTTAATTGACTATTGTACTGAACAAGTAAATATGAGCAATGATCCAATCAATAAGTTCTGTCTGAAGAGACTTCTAAATCCGCAGTTTCGACTGGCTTTGACAGTACTTAACGATGTTTTGGGAGAACTGGCATCAATAAGCAAATATTTTCAAAGAAGTATTCTGACAACTGTTGAAGCGTTTCAGTTTGTAAAGGCCAAAATATGTAAAATAAGATCGCAGTATCTTGGAGAAACAGTTCATTGGAGTGATACAGTGAAGGAAGTTCTTAATTCGATTGACCGTGACGTCGACAAGGCTGCAATTCTTAGATTTGTTGAACTGTTATGTAATCACCGTGAGAAGAGATTTCCGGATGATGAATTAATGGATTGGCAAGCATTTGACCACTGCATCATTGCAAAGAATTCAAGTTTTGAATTTGGCAAAGACAGTTTGAACAAACTTATAAGAAGGTTTTCAAGAATTATACCAAACTGTCAAGAGAGTGTAATCTCAAAGATCGGTGAACAGTATGATGACTTCAAATATTTTTGATTGCAGAGAAAGTGAAGACTGGATCAATTCAGACTTTCACTGACGTCGTAACCTGTGTCATGTAGAATGAAGACATGAAAGAGCTGTCGATTCTACTGGACATTTGTGGGACATTTCAAGCATCAAGTGCAGACTGCGAATGCGGTTTTAGCCTAATGAACTCAATTAAAACGAAATCTAGAAACATGTTACAAGTAAATCATTTGGATAATTTGATGCGCATAAAATTCTATCTTTCATCAGGAAGCACTATTGATCTAGATGCGGTTTACAAACATTGGACCACACACAAAGACAGACGTGAAAATTCGGCAATAAATGAATAAAGTAACTGTTTTGATCTAGATTTCGAACTACATTTATTTTATTTGTAGTTTTTATAATTAAATATGACATATATGTGTAGCACTTTACCGACACCATTAATATAAAGTAAGTAGAACAATATTTTTATTAACATAATTGAACAATACATATGCCTGTGCGAAATGTCTAATTTATCATATAGAAGACTGCTGTGTAATAGAGTTTTAAACATTTGTAAATGTATGACTTTCACAAATGCCGCTCACTAAAATTTTGCATCATGTTTCTCCGCGCACGCCTTTGTTTTTCCGCACAGCATCGTCAAAAATTAGAGGGAACATTGATGGTCACAGTGTGAATCTCAATAGTTTATAAGTTCTGACAAAAGGGATATGACCCTTACTTACAGACACTGACCTATGCAGACAAGTCATCTGCATGATTTTATTTGTTTCTAAATGGCCATTAATTATATAATGGTTATATGATGTGGATTTCATTGTTATAATGAGGTTTGCATAATAAGCATTATATATAACACCTCTTATGCAAATCTGTACTAACCCATTTTGATCATATCTGTAACCAACTATACATAAATCATAATATGTGTGAATGTTTATGCATATATATTAATTTGCATCCATCCCATCTCTGTCTCTCTCACAATCACACACATGTACAAATTCTCTTTTGAACTGAGTCCAAGTTGTTGTGGATAACTTGGTGTAAGACACTGAATTCCAGGTGTGAAAATCAGAGAAAGTAAACATATAGGTATGAAATGAAGATGAAATTACTGATTGAAACATATGTTGTCTATTTCAAGTATCCTTAAACTAGAGTGTGTATATATTATTTGTAAAAGTTTATTGTTAAAAATGTGTTCAAAGAAAAATGATATTGTCACTGGTGATAAACTGATATCATTCCTATGGATGGTATCTCAAAGAAAAACTGAGTGATCATTGCTATTCATTGATGCAAAATGTTACAAATTTAGAAATTTCAGGACTACATGTGTTACTGTCTGAGAACTTAGTGTGTGTGTGTGTGTTAAAGTTTTTACAATTATACATCCAAATATTGGTGAAAATGATAAAAAGAACAGGAAAAAAAGAATTTCAAAGAGAAGGAAGATTTTTAAAATTGTGTTTTATCATTTTTTCTCTTTTTTTCACATGAAGTCTGTTATTAAAATATAATGTTCAAACTACCTTCTGTTTGTCTGTGTACTTGTGACAAAACATAATGATGTAGAATCAGGCTGTGAAACTTTTCATAACTGATAATGATTTCTCCTATGTCATGGTACACATCATTTGGCACAGGCTTCAGTTGAAAGAAATCACCAGAAACAATGATCTGAATGCCACCAAATGGGAAATTGATTTCCTTTACTGTTCTGAGCACCTTCTCTATTTGCAGAAATAATTTCAGAGTTACCATGGAAATTTCATCAATAAAAAGAGAGTCAACATTCATAATCCTTCTTTGAATATCTATCATTTTTATAGGCAGTATTTTATCTGTGACGCTATTTAATATCAAAATCAATAGCATCACCAATTGCTTAGCTCCCGGTGTGAAATGCTCATTATATGTAGACGATATTTTAATATGTTATCGATGAAAGCACATACATACAATTGAAAGGCGACTCCGGCGTAATATCAATAAGATCCAAAGTTGGGCCAGTAATAACGGTTTCAAATTTTCTAAATCTAAAACAGTATGCATGAATTTCTGTCAGTTGAGAAGACCCTAAACTCACACTGGATGGAACACTTATTTCAGTTGTTGGGGAAACAAAGTTTTTGAGTATTATCTTCGACAGAAAGCTGACTTTTATACCACACATCAATAATTTAAAAGCTAAATACTTAAAAACTTCAAAGTTACTTAAAGTAATTGCGCACACTGACTGGTGTGCTGATAAAAAAGTCCTCCTTAATTTGTATAGAACATTTATCCGCTCCATACTAGATTATGGATGCATTGTTTATGGTTCAGCTAGGAAGTCCTATTTGACAATGCTTGACCCAATTCATCATCATGGAATAAGACTCGCTCTAGGAGCATTTAAGACATCTCCATGTGAAAGCCTTCTCGCGGAAGCGAATGAACCACATTTATCGCATCGCAGAGAAATGCTTTCTGCACCATACGCTCTTAAGTTAAGATCAAACCCTCGGAACCCTGGTTTTTAGCTGTTTTTCAACCCAAATACAAAACTTTATATGGAAATAAACCAAATGCCATACCTTCATTTGGCATTAGAATATCATCCAGCCTTGACAATATAAAAAGTAATCTCTCTACAGTTCAGAAAACGAATATCTCTAAAACACCACCTTGGCTCCTTAAGCAACCCAAAGTGATTATTACGTTACACGATGGGAATATCTCTGAAACAAACCCTGTCATATTCCTGAACTCTTATCATGAACTTCTCAACGATTTTACAAATTACACTAAATTTTATACTGATGGATCAAAGTTTGATGAAACGGCTGCTGCAGCATTCGTTAGTGGCAAACAGATAACCAAAGTGCGATTGCCAAACGATGCGTCCATATTTTCAGCGGAAATCAGAGCAATAGACCTTGCTCTGAAAATTATCGAACAGAAACGCATTTTAAATAGCATTATCTTCTGTGACTCATTGTCAGTGCTTCAGTCGCTACACAATAGAAAACTGGATAATCCATTATTAGTCAATATTCTCGTCACAAACTCGGAGCTTAGTACCTCCTACAATATAGTATACTGTTGGCTACCTAGCCATATTGGTATTAGAGGTAATGAAGAAGCAGACCGGGCTGCTAAGATGGCTCTATCCCAAGAACCATCGGATTTTAAATTACCGTTTACTGATTTTAAACCTTGTATCAAAAGTATCTACGTCAGAAGTGGCAAGTGTTATGGGATGATGCAGTCAATAACAAAGTTCATGCCATCAAACCAACCCTGGGAGAATGGACTCCTTCCTACAGAACAAACCGTAGGGAGGAGGTTGTCATTGCAAGAATCAGAATCGGTCATACACACATTACCCACTCCCACATACTAAAAAGTGAAGATGCGCCAGAGTGCGTTTCTTGCAATGAACCATTCACTGTTAAGCACTTTATGACTGAGGGTTCCGACCTGCCACCTACGAGTGATAAATACTATAATGTACATGACATGAAGGAACTTTTTGATACTATACAAATCACTAGTATTTTAGATTTCCTGAAGGAAGTAAATCTTTATTTTAAACTATAACTTGTATGACATCACCTAAAAACATTTTTATCTAATGCAAATACCACCTCTTATTAACAACATCTTGTCATCGACATACACCATTTACATCTCCCGTTGATTGGGAAGCTTCATATTTTCCTGTTACCAACATCTTACCATTTTATATTTAACTATTATGGTTTTTTATATCGCTGGTCGATATTAAACCTTTCTTATTTTTAAACATGTAACCTATTGCATGGCGCTAAATAGCCTCAACGTGCTGGTGCGCCGTTAAAATTCAACTAGTCAATCAATCAATATCTATCATATCATCATTATTTTTAATCTTATCTATCAAAATATCATCGGGGGGTAAACGACCGTCCTGAATGCCCGAATACTTGTGTATTGTCATTCCGTGCAACTGAGCAGCAGCTATAGCTATACAGGCTGTTAAGTAAACTGTTTTTCCTATTTCTTTCAGTCTTTTGCTTAAATTGTTAACTAGGAAGCTTTCACCAGTGCCAGCCTGCCCTAATATCATAATATTGCGACCTGACATTGCGGCGTGTCCGATATCCTCCATCATGCAAACACGTGCCAGCATCAGCAGCACTACGATCCCAGTGAAAACACCCGCCATGTGTCATTGTATTTCAGCCAATAAAACAATTACGATTAAAAATCTAAGCCAACATGCGTAATTTTCGGTTGGCCAATGAGAGTGCAGTATTCCATTCAGAGCGTTGTTCTTGAATATTAAGCGGGCGCGATCAGGTACATGTCGAGCGGTACCGTGGGGAAATGATTTGGCATTCCTTAAAGGTATGATATTTAGTCAAGCTGCTGACAGGGATACATAGTTAAATGTCTGAGCTAAATGTCGGTACCCAATTTATTTTCTCTAGGCGAAATGTGGCTTGAAATAACAGCGTTTATTCTTAAATGGGTCGTGCGAGAAAGGAGAGAAGTGTCCTCCTTTGTAGTTATTATATAGTGTATGTAGGACCGGTCAATTGTAAGCAACGATACGAGCCCCTGTGGATATGTAAAGGGGCACATGAGAATACATACTGGAGAGAAACTATTTAAGTGTGAAATCTGTGAGAAAAGATTTAGTTGGACTGGAGATCTGCAGGTGCATTTGAGGATACATACTGGGGAAACACAATTCAAATGTGAAGTTTGTAATAAACTGTTTATTTCTAATGGGAATCTGAAGGTGCACATGAAGATACATACCGGATATAAATGTGACGTTTGTGATAAATTGTTCGGTTGGAGTGGAAATCTGCATGTCCACATGGGAATACATACAGAGAAACAGTCCTTAAAGGATACCTGTGCATGAAATACACCTGTAAATGTTCCACAGTAATTAGAATTTGTGTATATTTTTAAGTTATACGATTGTTGGTATTTATTAGCCTATAAATTTGTATAAAAATTGAAACCAACACTTGTTCAGGACAAATGACTTTGGCTAAACATTTATGTCTCAATAAATGTATTGTGTTTCCCACTTTTGAATTTAAATTTTCATTATTTACCAAAGTATATTGTTAATAGTACTGGGAAATAAAATTATTTACATGTAGTCATATTTGACTGTATTGTACTTGTACCATAATTTTGAAATAACTAATTTTATGACTTTTAATTGATGTATTTTCAATTGGTGACCTAGATAATTATGCAAAATCTAACAAGTGAATAAAATTGGTCCTTGCACATTTTGTAGTGTATCTGTATTTCATCAAGTCCCTGGATATATCCCCATTTTATATTTTGGAATATACTACAAATGTCTTCTCATTAACATAAATGCAGGGACCCGAGTGGCCGAGTGGTCTAAAGCACTCTCTGTTACGGATCACTGCTATCTCACCTCTGTCTGCGTGGGTTCGAGTCACAGATTCTGCCAATGTGGATATGTGAGAAAGATTGGGTCGGTGGTTCTTTCAAGGTGTTTTACCCGGGTTCTTCCTC
Source organism: Unio delphinus (assembly GCA_029339505.1). NCBI lineage: Eukaryota > Metazoa > Mollusca > Bivalvia > Unionida > Unionidae > Unio > Unio delphinus. The sequence goes on along the minus strand of JAQISU010000047.1, from coordinate 4,168,995 downwards.
CACTATTAATACTGGCTGCCATGTATAGCTTATCGTGTGCTGAAAAATGGCGTTAAATCCTACAGCAACAACATTAACATATATAAATTGAATAACAAATATTGAGACAGTAATAATTTTGGATATTGTGGTCAAGTGTAACTTTGGTACTTATTCAAATTTGTTGCAAGTATAAATGACAGGAGCCTCTGATATATGAAATCATTGTGAGGCCTAAACAGCTATAGACACCAACACCATATCTTTTCTGCTAGTACACGTTTCTTCCATATTATAGTCCAAACTGTGGAAGAGAACAGTGTTAACCCATCCATGATCTATTCACGTCGGCTTTTGCTATAGTGTGTGTAAACTTAAACAGCCACACTGTGACAACAAATCAGGCTGATTAAAATCTGTCCTAACAATGACCGCTTAGTTAGGGTCATGTTCTGGTGACTTATGTTATTCTCATAATAGCTAAGTCTATCATCCAATCAGATGATGTATTATATTTTTGCATTTGTGAGACTGAGCAGTGTGGCTGAAGTGCATCAATTTAATTCACTTTTTCCGATTTATGAAGCTGCATTTTCATCATCAAGTTCAAAGGTCAAGAGAACATTACCCATATTCATAAGCGGTTGCTGTGACATATTTACCTAGGACAGTGCAGATCTGACTTTTAATCACACCAGGACAAAACAAAGGTACTGTTCAAAATGCATGATATATACAGAAGAAGGCAATTACCAAGTACTGGCCACATATTATGACAAAGTGACATATAAGTGTCACAAGACAGACCGAGTCGGAACTGGATTAGTGAAGACACGGAACACAACTGCGTTAATAACATGTTTATTTTATAAACGCAATTTTAAAAATGAACTCTGACACCAATATTTTACAATATATAAGAAAAATCTATTTATATAAATGTTCCTAACATGGAACTAAGACAAAAAAGAAGTATATGAATGAATTTACAAATATTAATATACATAAAAGGCTCGTATAACGAGATAGATGCAAATATGAAAAGAATGCGTCGTCAATATGACGAGACTAGAATGAAGATATTACATAATTAATACGTCGTCCATATAACGAGACATATGCAATTGTGAACCTTAAATTCTGAAGCTCACGTTCATGGAACGAGATTTGTGTAGAATGAAATTATGCAGGTGTCGTTCATATAACGAGACTGCAAAGAAGATATTAAATATCCAACAAAATTATGCAGGTGTCATTCATATAACGAGACTGCAAAGAAATTATTAAATAAATAATACAATTATGCAGGTGTCGTTCATATAACGAGACTGCAAAGAAGTGTTTAAATAATATGTCGTCCATATGACGAGATATATGCAATGGTGAACCCTAAATTCTGAAGTTCTCGTTCATGGAACGAGATTTGTGTAGAATGAAATTATGCAGGTGTCGTTCATATAACGAGACTGCAACGAAGTGTTTAAATAATATGTCGTCCATATGACGAGATATATGCAATGGTGAACCCTAAATTCTGAAGTTCTCGTTCATGGAACGAGATTTGTGTAGAATGAAATTATGCAGGTGTCGTTCATATAACGAGACTGCAAAGAAGATATTAAATAAATAATAAAATTATGCAGGTGTCGTTCATATAACGAGACTGCAAAAAAGTTACTAAATAAATAATAAAATTATGCAGGTGTCGTTCATATAACGAGACTGCAAAGAAGTGTTTAAATAATATGTCGTCCATATGACGAGATATATGCAGCATACGTAAGCACCATACACAGGCACCACACACGGGCATTACACGGTCAGCATAGACAAGCCCACACACGTAGTCACCACAACATGGCACCACACGCAGTTACCACAACACTGCACCACTTCAGCACAACACGTCTCCACACACGCAGTTACCACAACACTGCACCACTTCAGCACAACACGTCACCACACACGCAGTTACCACAACACTGCACCACTTCAGCACAACACGTCACCACACTGCGTCACAACACTTCAGCACAATATGGTACCACACCACTTCAGTTACCACACCACGTCACCCACGGTCACCCCACGGACACCACAACATGGCACCGCACCCGGGCACCAACGGCCCCCACTCAGCTCCGGACCACAGTCACCTACGGTCACCCCACGGACACCACAACATGGCACCGCACCCGGGCACCAACAGGCCCCACTCAGCTAAAATTAAAACAACCGAACCGTGTAATACATAAGACACAGTCAAGTATTCTCACATATGTAGCGCATGCACGCACATGAAATAATTATCCATGTACATTTAACGTTAAGCATGCAGCGTATAATTGAACTCAATTATGTTCAGATACAAAAGAATATAGTACTTCTGATAAAATGGCGCTGCCTAACCTATGTATTTATTCTATAGATTTTATAATAAATACTAAACATCTAATATGTAAAACAATGAATTATATCATAATACAAATAGCAATGAGAACAAAGTTAAATCTATTGTTACCTCTTTTAGCTGATAGATTGCTCCTTTAAGGATGGAAGCTTTTTCCGACAAGACTGGATCGTGATGTGATTTCTGTCTTATAATTTCGTCCTTATATACCCCTAGCTGTGACATATGCGCAGCTAGGTACTTTAAACTGCAGGCAATTTCGCACGTGCAGCATGAGCTGAGTGTTCGCTCATTATGTCGAAATAACTAAAAATACCCCCAAAATAATAAACTACTATCGGTAAGGCTGTGCGCAGTAACGAAATAGAGACTAGATTTTCGACCACATATACATATTGAACATAGTCGTATACAATTCCGTGACAATAAGTATAAATAATATGCTACCGACTACAATTTGTTGTACATTACATTTACCATATAAGTAGGTTTGTATTTGAATTGGTGTCCCACGTAGCCAGCTAGCTACATTAAACTGCCTCCCTTTTAGAGCTGGGATGAAAAATATGCCAGTCAATATGATACACATCATGATACATGTGTTATGATACATATCAGGATACAGGTGTTACGATATGATACATATACAAAATAAAATAATCAGAGTAACTTCAAAAGAAACTTTCTTCTAGGCCATTGAGTAGAGAATAAAACATTTAAACATAATATCCCAATATAACTGAAACATTTTGGTATTTTGTGATAAGCTATTGACAGAGGCCTTATGTCAGATTCAATGATAATCCCCATCTGGCACGTTATTGTCTGCGCTATTTAGTTGTATATTTATTTTGCTCTTCAAAAGTTTCAACAAAATTATTTATAACAAATTAAACTAACAGATTTGTTTTCAAATTTAGTTTATTTAGAGTTTTAGCTTTCAAATAAGAACTTGGGTGATATTACAGACTTTGCATATTGTGTTTGTTTTCAATGTATTTCAGACTTCATTCTGGCTATTTCATACAGAATTTGATATCATACTATAATTGCATCATTTCTATAAAAGGGGGACTAAATTTGGATATAGTCACTAAACTTAAAACTTCTTTGTGCTCAAGACATTTGAAATCAACATTAGATAAGAGAGATGTGTCTTCAGTTGATCACAAGTAAGATGAATATCTCTTGAAATTTTCAAGTGAATTGTTAAGGACAATCTCAAGTTATACTAATGTATCAATTATTCTTGAACATTGTTAACAACTGAAAAATAGGGCAGCCATAGCATAATCAGACCATGTTTATTTTATAACATGAATACACAACTGTTCAAGATAGCAACATATACACAATGAATGTGGTTTGGTAGAATAGCAGACAAATCAGATGTGAATTAATAGTTTTATCACAGTGACAATTCTCACAATAAATGCTTCTCCATTGAATATTGCTCATAAGAGATGCAATGTATAGCCGTTTTAGTCATTAATTGGTGAAGGATTGAAATTAGTATATTACATGAAAAGTCTTTGGAAATGGGTTGAGTTTTGCTAATGACTTTCAAGAAATATATATTTTCAGCTGGACATTTGTGTGTTATTGTTACATGTTAGTAGATTTTTGAAGGCAAGTATCATTCTTTATATTGGTTTGAGGATGATTTTGTAACATTGATTCTATAACGACAAATATAAGCTATTTGTCGTGTTAATATGAGCAAAAACATCACACTGATTTGAAATTAGATATCAGAGTACACCATAGAAAATGCCTTAACTGCGTGTACATGTTTTATCATTTTCTATTTTTGTTTAAAAATAAATTAGAATTTTGTTCATCGGTTGGGGATGATTTTATACTGTTAGGACTCAATTGTTTTAACAGCAGCAGAAGAAAGCAAAACCAACAAGTTTGTAATATTTAGCAAACAATTTAATTATTAATATGAATAAAATGAAACAAATTTAACAGGAACTTACATTATTTTTTTAATTTAAGCCAAAATAATCCTGAAAAGGTTTTGTTAAAGACCAAAACATTAAAAGTTTCTGTACGAATTTCAGATCCACAAAAAATGTAGTACTGATATGTCAAGAGTCCTTGGGGACCCGAGTGGCCGAGTGGTCTAAAGCGCTGTCCGTTACGGACCACTGCCATCTCACCTCTGTCTGCGTGTGTTTGAGTCTAAGATTCGGCAAATGTAGTTATGTGAGAAAGCTTGCCAGTAGCTTCTCTTGGGTCGATGGTTCTTTCCGGGGTTTGACCGGTTTCTTCCTCCACCATTAATACTGGCCGCCATGTATAGCCTATATTGTGCTGAAAAATGGCGTTAAACAATAAAAAAAACAAACAAAAAAATACACACAAACCAGAATTCTTTTGAGCAACTCACAATAGTTGCAAAAAAATATTATGGCACTTTATTTTTCCACTGAATAATACAAAATAAATGTTTTCTCCTTTAAATAAAATCTAAACAAAAGAAAACATCTGCAGACTTGCCGATGCATAAAGAAATGAGAGCAACTAACGTGACCAGTCTGTGCTACGTATAGGAATTAACTTTATTCATGTAAGGTACCTGAATGACCTGTCCAACAGGAAAACCCCCAAAGCTTGTAAATATGTTACTAATAATTTTGTTGTTTATAATTGTCAAGACATAAATAAACATAAATGTTCTTATGTACCTAAGTGTTACCTAAGTGTTATTTGTTAACGATAGTGGGTTTAGATTAGCGTTAGTATTCAGATGTAATCAGGATATAACCTAATCAGATAGTTTTAAAAAAATCAGAATTTGCTTTTTATAATATATAACGTTAGATTGTTTCTTACAAATGCATCAAATGAAACGATATTTAACCACTCAACGGAAATATAATAGGGAGAACAAATTGCTTGTTTGCTTGTCAGTGTATAATTCTTGCTCAAATAATATAAGGACAGTTTCGAAGACCCAAGGGCTGCACCACCTTTGTAGTCTCTCACCTTTTGGCGCAAATCATTTTGCTGGCCAAATAATACGGCTTGGAGTGCTGAATGCTTATTGTGGGCCACGTGGTTAAGACGCATGAACTATATGATGCAAGGTATGGAAATTAAGATCTTTGGTATGATCAAAGACGCGTTATGTCAGTAAGAGTATGGGTTACAAGATCGCGAACACAAATATGTTTTTATCGGATGTAACAAGGAATCAATATATATTTGTATGTCTTAGGTAACATTTCGGGAGCAACCATCGATATTTATACTCTGTGAATGCAAGCAGGCTGCTTCTCATATGTACCTTTTTAAGAATATCTTAAAAATATTTGGATATTTGGTACTTGTTAGATATTGATGGAGTAAATTATTAAATGTTTAAAGTACAAGATGTAACTCTGATGCAGTAGTATTACATTGTTTTTTATTTAGGTGTCATGTTTGCATTTTACTTGGCATGCGAACACATCATTGACATTGGGCATATCTGCTCTTAATACATTTGAATATATTTAGGATCTCAAGTTCTAGTAAAATCTGATTCAGTTGTTAAATCATTATCCGGTGCTTAGTCAAGATGTAACATAGTTATGCCTTTTGAAAGAAAAATGTTTAGTTAATCTTGTAATGAATATACAAATAAATAAACAAAATATCAAGAATATTCAAAATCGTAAAACGATCTAGAACTTGGTTACTAATTTTCTGTTTATCTTGCAAAATGTCAAAATATAAAATGACATGCAAAAAAATCAAAAATTTCTAGTCTCAACTACATCGAAAATGGTACAACAATTACACCCTCCAAGCCCTACAGTAGACACGATGAAGGGTGATGAAAAGAAATGTTAGGCTCCAATTCTATAGAAGACTCACTAAAGTTTGATGTGGAGCAATATCATGCACCAGGCCCACGGTAGACGTGGGGAAGGGTGAGAATAAGCAATGTCAAGCATGACTCCAAATTATATTAACTGAAATGTGATGAGGAGCAATCTTGAGCATCAGTCCCCCAGTAGACTTGGTGAAGGGTGATAAGAATCAATGTCAATCACCAATCTCCTAGTAGACTCGGAGGAAGGTGATACAAAGCAATTCCAAGCACCAGTCCAACAGTAGACTCGGTGCAGGGTGATAAAAAGTAATGTCAAGCACATATCCCCAAGAAGACTCGGGGAAAGGTGACAAGACGCATGGTCAAGCACCAATCCAACGTTGGACGCAATGAAAGGTAATGATGTGCAATGTTATACACCAATTCCATAGCAGACTCTATGAAGGGTGATGAGACATAATGTCAAGCAAAGTCGTACAGTGGAATATAATACATTATTTAGATTCATTCCGAAAATCATGTGAACTTAGCAAAGCATTATAATACTGGATATCAGAACGTTATATCACCACTGCAAATACATATAAACTCGGGACTGCATTTCTAATCACTGTTCCACCGTACGACTATCCACGTACATTCTATAAGCGAGACAATGCAACCAGGCGCATAGTTATTTCTGTTCTTTAATAGGTATCCACACGTAATATTTGTACAAATTTTAATACATGTTTATGGTATAAAATGCATGTTATTAATCACTGAACAATACACACTTATCATGGATGCTGAATTTAGGTGTATGAAATGCAGATGGTTGCGTGCAAAGAAGACTCTGTGCTATGGCGAACCCCCAGGTCCCTTACCCTGCGGATGCCTAGCTAAATAGTGTTTGTGTTTAATTGTGTGAAACAGAATGCAATAATTTGGATATTTGTTAGTGAACAGATGTAATCTAAGCAGAGACAAATCATCTTCCAAAGTATCAATCGTTGTTTTCGATCAAAGATCTGCCTATCTGGCTGTTACGTATAATTGATTTAAATCATTTAATTTTTTTGTCAGATTCAAATTTGACACTTTGGGTTTAAAATTCGTTAGTTGGGAGAGATTTTCTAGAAATGGATAACCTATACACTCTACAAGTAAACAACAGATGTTAACCTCATTTTCTGACCTTGCTTCAGAGTGTAAACAAGCTTCGAAAATGATTGGATGATTCCAAGGACATTAGAGCTTTATTTTAAAAATGTATTGTTGATTCCAAGGACATCTTTCTAGATCATGATCATATATATCCCCGCACTATTTTGCCTACACCATATAGTGGTGGTAAATTATTAGACACACACACACACACACACACACACACACACAGATACACCAGTTTTCAAAAGTTGGAATTATTTGAAATCTGTGTTAACCATCCTCTACTAGTTAAACCCGCCACTGGAGCTGAACTACAATTTGAAACCGTTGAACTGTTGTGAACATCTTTCCTACAAATAACCCAAAGTTAACAGCTATATTTTGAAAGATCTATGAACATCACTGCCGCACCCATAAACGCAAGTACGATCGGACAGGCATTATACCGTAATACCTTGTGTCTTACTAACCAACCCCCGAGTCTCTCTCATCATGACTCACTTCTTCCTGCCTTCTGCCTCATATGTGTTAATTTATATGTCCCCAAAAAAGCCATTGGAAGTATACACATACAGACATACAGACACACACACATATAATATAATATAATATAATATAATATAATATAATATAATATAATATAATATAATATAATATAGTATAGTATAGTATAGTATAGTATAGTATAGTATAGTATAGTATAGTATAGTATAGTATAGTATAGTATAGTATAGTATAGTATAATATAATATAATATAATATAATATAATATAATATAATATAATATAATATAATATAATATAATATAATATAATATATAGATATAGGTATATTTAACTCCTTTCTTTCATGAATACATCCCACGGAATTCAGAACATTTCAGTTGAGTGCTTGTGTTGTCTTCAGTCATAGATCAAGAACTAACCACATCATTTTTTTGATAAATTAAAAAAATTGGATTGTTTTGAAGAAGTATCCCAACTTACAAAAGGCAGAATTAGAGACAGTAATTATTTATTGAAACATTTGAAATAAATTGTATAATTATGTCAACGGTTTCAAAAATTCACTTAGAGAGTTAAACTTCAAAATGTCAAAGGGGTCTTCCAAAATGATAATGCTGGAAATAAGGAACTCCAAAGGGAAACGTATGTCTATTATTGTTCCATAAATTCCGGTGACAAAAAAATGTCTCAAGTCTAAGTAAATATGCCTCGAAGCTCAGAGTGCACGTTGGGTGTTTCTGATAGATATTGCTTTTTGTTTGTTTTATTGTTTGATTTCTGTCTTTTCACGTCTTTATGAGATCTATAAATCTCCCGTTTATGTAATTCGTTTCTGTTTCACCTTTCAGGTCTGTATACCATGTTACCAACACACTGTAATATCGATATATTTGATATTGTGCAATACACATCATTATTTTATGGGAAATATACCCACTGTTATTTTGTAAAATGATCAACATACACTTTGTATGATCTCCGCTTACAAGAAAGAAGAACAATGTTTCACTTGTTTTAAGTTTATGTCTGAGTTATTAAATATTGCAATAGTATATTCACATAGGTGGGGTATCTCCAAAACGTTTCTACAGGATAAACCATGCTGAGTAATGGCAATCAGTGAAACAGAGAACATTTCATACGGATTACCTATGGCTGTGAATGTCATCTTAAGTCCATACTGTACTAGTTCCATAACAGATTACAGTGCATGCAAAATAAAACCATACATGCAATAAGCTTAGAATTGCTATTTACTACACACACACACACACACACACACACACATATATATATATATATATATATATATATATATATATATATATATATATATATATATATATATATATATATATATATATATATATATATATATATATATATATATATTGAATATTACAAATTTGCAAAGACTCAGACAGGTGTCACGCCATGCTAATATATAGACTATTTTGTCAGTTTCAAGTTAGCCATTGGCATAAGTGAACCAAAAAATTGAATTAAACGTTATGTAGGAGTTTTTTATGATCAGGTGATAGTCCTCTTGTCAGACAAAACATTGTGTACAATGTATATTTGAACAATTCTGAATACTAGCTCGATGTACATCATGTTGTATATTTATTTACTTTTCAAAGGATGTATGCAAAATTTCAAATGCATGGCAGCTCTCAAATCATGGAATACTCAGCGAAGCTTTGTTAACAAGATTCAGTCAAGTTATCAATTGGCGCTAAGACAAAGTTTTGATGGTCTGCTCCTAAATAAAGTCGCGCACTTAGAAGGATGAATCCGATATCGGTGTGCGGTCAGGTGTTTTGGTAGAGTTTCAGAAAGTTGGTAACATTTTGGAATCATAAAATGTCCAGTGATACCAGCAGATGTGAGCACAAATAGTTAAAAAGATAGGCCATTTACATACAAAATTGCGTGTAACATATTTTCTTGAAATGTTTCTTGAGAGTACGGTTCCGGAAAGTAAATACGTGTTTTATCACCTGGCGAGTAGCTCTCTGGCGATTTCGCACGAATTTGTTTTTGATTCGTCGCCATCAATGTACGGAGTCATCTTGCAGAAATCTTTCGGAACCTCATATGTTTCATAACTAATGTGAAATAGCAGACTAACTAATGTTCGCGAGAGTATACATATGCTACACTATATTTGAGACTGTTTCAAATTGCCACCTCCAACATTGACACTCAGATCACAAATTGCATGTTTGTATACATTTTTGTTCTTTCGCTAGTTCGTTCTCCCTTTCGTCCTATTATTGCACCTTTTATTTTTTTGTCCATCACCAATATATATCTATGAATAGTCATGAGTTGAAATCAGCCAGTCTAATTTAAGGATTGTTCTTGGATCCAAGGTTACTACCCATTTACGTCACCATGTGATTTAGTAACATAAATCACCTCGTTGTAGTGCCTGGCTTATCAAACGAGACCGTGTACTTATTATGCAACTGATGTTATAATCCAACTCGTTCATTTTATAATCATTCATTTTTTGTGGCTAAACTAAAGTAAGTTAAACCTGCTAATTCATCTTAGTCTACCACAATTAATAAATAGTTGGATAGAGCTTGTCAAGGAGGGTTTCCGTAACCAAGTGGAAGACCCTATTAAGGCAATGAAAGACAATAGCCCCAAAAAGGACTTTTTTGTTGGAGAATCCCATGATCACTTGCTAGTGACCGATTATCCCTCTGCTCCTGTGGTTGGTCCCTGTATACTTCTTGAGTGTCTTGTTTGACCTTGTACTCACTCAATTATTCCCTGTATACATCTTGGGTGTCTTGTTTTGGATTCTCACGCTAAACATCCTTGCTCCCTCGTCAATTTGCTTCCGTAGTTTTCCCTATCAATTTGTGCTGTTTTGTGTAGAATATATAACCCCATATGACAACTATTTGCATTGTAAGTTAATGCATGATGTTATTAAGTTACTGCAAGGCCTGATAGTTTTGGGGTTAACTATCTTTATAGTGTATGAATTTGAGGTCATTTTCTAAATTAGCATATTTTTGGTTGCAACCTTGTGTTGCTGGGCCTGATAGTCTTGGGTTTGAGACTACCTTATAAGATCTAATTTGGAGTCATAACCTATGCATATATGATGAAGTTTTTAGTTGCAACATTGTGTCACTGGACCTGATAATCTTGGTTTTGAGACTACCTCATACACTCTAGTTGGGACCATAGTTAGGGGCGCGTGTTAGTGGTTATACCTTAAACACAGCGGTATCGCGTTTTTAGGGGCCTATAATACCTTCGTAATATTAAACTCAGTTATGAGATGTTGTCAATGGGGTTACATAGAAGGAAGAATTTAGAAGCATAAGAGAAGAAAAGAGGTAAGACGCTTGCCTTATTTATTGTATAACTGGTAGTTAATATAACTTTTGATGTTTATACCTTATGTATTTCTTTTATTTTCGGTTTATTTTTATTGTTCCATGTTATTTTACCATTTCATTAGGTATGGTTGCTCTGGAGCCGCCATGGGAACGTAATACCCAGCGTAGTGTAGGTGGGGTCTCTTAAGAGATAACGAGTCCCTTTTGGCCCCGTACGCTTCCATCCCTCGTAACTATATAATTTTCCATTAGGTTATGTTGCTATGGAGCCGCCATGGGAACGTTATACCCAGCGTAGTGTAGGTGGGCTCCCTTAAGGGTAACGAATCCCTTTTGGCCCCGTACGCTTCCCAACCCTTAGAACATTATTTTATATGCATATTTAGGTACCAGTAAAACATTCATTTCATTTATGGATGATATGTTGTTATACTTATATTCTATCCATTAGCCATGTAGTTCTAAAAAATTCAATTATATTATAGTATGTTCTTTGAGGGTTTTGTTGCATAATTGAATTATTTCTGGATATGTACTTGGTGCGGCAAGTTCTAATTGTTTAGTTATAAATAGGTCTCTAAGAGGAATCCGTTCTGGTCAGTAAGGTTCAAATATATCCTTGATAATAACGGATTATAACATTGTAGATAATCCGGATTAATTGGTTCTTGTATACTCAACTATCCAGGAGATACTTTCGGAGTAAATGTATACAAATTATATCCTACCTGAGACTGATGTGAGACTTCAAAATCTTCAAGACAAGCTTATTCGGACGATATGGGAAAGCTGAACATCATCCACATAGGAATGGTTATTCCAGTGCGCATACAGCAGAACCTATATCAACTGGGAAAGTATGATCTATTTCTCTTTTGTCAAACCTAGTCATTAGTCATTTGCTAAACAGCAATGCAGATGACATGTCTCGCTTACTCGTATATAAAAATGATCACAAACAAATAGCCCTAATATTACCATACCCATCAAACCAACGCCACCAGGGAATTGCTCAAGGAAGACAGTAAAATATAAATAAAAATTAACTGCCGCAAATTTATTTCACAATAAGGATTAATCCCATATTTTAGGCACAAAATTTATACTATAGTCAAAGGTAAAGGATACGTTGTAGAGATCTGAATCGCCCTTCACCCAGCAATGATAAAACCATCAGTCGTCTTCCCCAATTTCCAATCAAGGAAGCATTGGATGACCCCCCAACCTTGCTTGAAATACAGAGAGCGATACGTCAGCTCTGAAGTGGCAAAGCACCTGGTTCAGCAAAGGTCTACTGTTTTTACCATTCGGGTGAGATGAAATTGGTATTTTCATTTAATAAATACAGGTAAAAGTGCATACGAAACTAGTCGTAAAGTCACACACAGATTTATAACCGAGCAGGTCGTGTATATCTATAAAATGCGAGCTGAACTTGAGTAATAGAACATGAAATCTTGATCAACCAATATCATTCGGTCTCCTGTGTGTGAAACACCATTATTCAATAATTCAGTTATGCTCCCTTTCGCTTGAATCTATAACGCCATATCTGTTTAAGTAAGAACTAATCCTTTATTACACGTATGGTAGGCTAAGAACAGTTGCTTAAAATACTGATTATATTTAAATTATGTCTACTACAAAAGGTACTGTTTGTCCTTTGAAACAAAGACAGCAAAATATTTTGTAAACTGTCCCGAAATCTTATACTGGCCTTATTTGCACTCACAAAACCGTATTATCCCGCTGTCATGTAATCCAAAGGTAATAGCACGCAATATTCATATACATGCGAATTTCAATATGACTATGAAGAGCGCTGTTAAGTTATCAAACATTCTCGTGTATATACATTTTTTATATATATTTTCAATAAACATTGAACAACTGAGCAAAATACATGCATTTGTTTCTTTAAAACAATTAAGAGACTCTTCTTGAATGACATTTGTTGACTCCTTCATATATAATAATCTCGCCCGGTTAAGTTTAAGTTTCTTTGTAATACGTTTCACACTGGGATACGATAAACAATATTATGTATGTATGTATGTATGTATGTATGTATGTATGTATGTATGTATGTATGTATGTATGTATGTATGTATGTATGTATGGACATATATATGTGTGTATGTACAGATATGTGTGTGTGTGTGTGTTGTTCTGGTGAATATGTAATTTGAGGTGATACATCTAAAGTAAACCATCACTGGTTCTAGAAAAATGTCAACATATAAATTGCAGTTTTGGTTTAAAGAAAATTGTAAATCTTGTTGATGATGCGAGTTTATATTACCCACCAAAAGTTGCCAAAATAAAGCCACATGTTATTTCGTTCCTATTTTCGTTGATAAAATTAAACATGTTCGTCTTTTTTTCTTTTTTTCTCTTTCAAATATTGGCAGCTCTCTGTGTCTTCCTCTAACTGGAATCCAAACAGTAAATTGAAAACCAATAAGCCAGGTAGTTGTTATTATATTTGCCTCACTGGTAATCATGAGTATCGAGCATAGTCATTTTGTAACAAGATAACCGGGACGGATATTTCGGATTGATAACAGAACACGTTTTATGATACAGATATAAAGATTATGGTTTAATGTGGCGATGTAATATATAAACAAAACAATGAAATGAGTGCGTAGTGTAATCCAAATATTGGATTTAATTATACATAATTACGCACAGACTAGAAGATGCAACACATTATACAATGATACAAAACAATGATACAATGATACAAAACACCCCAGAAAAATATACAAAAAAAGGATGAATACAGTTTACTCACGTAGTAAACAATGCAGGATTACTCATATAGTAAAAATGTATACGCTCAAGTAGCGAAACTATATTTGAAAATAGTAAAAAGGGACAGATAACTTATCTTTCCAGTCCCAAAACATACACTGGGTTCCGCAAACCTATATTAGCCCACGGTTATCAAATTACAAATAAATAGATATAACCAACTATTAGTATACAGCTCCACAGCTGGTACAATAGAACATCACAATTTCTACAGACTCCGGACCCTCGGAATACTACGAAACATTAGACCCTCCAGACACTCTGGTCATTTAGACAGCTCCACAGCTGGGTCACCCTTGTAACTCTTGACATTAGACACACCGGACGCTAGACATGAGACACTCCGGCACATTTAACAGCTCTGGACACACCAGTGCATTTAAACACAGCTCCTGACGTTTGACAGCTCCGGACACCCCGGACGTTTAACACCCTCGGATCAATAGCTGAAAATATACCCGACACCGTGTACTAACCTTGATACAGACATAACGTAATGATGTTTTACACGGTAAATTGTAAAGAAAATATTATCACAATGACTAAATGACAGGTTCTATAGTAAACCTTCCCTGTTCGATAATGCTGAATAGTAAACAATTCTATTTTAACAAAATAGAGCTTTATATTTCCAATTTAAATGCCTTGCGAACAAGAGTAGAAAATGCACGCAGTATGCCGTGTAAAAAAAACTATATAACGTACATGCAAAGGTAAATATAGTAATACAAAAGCTATCACTCAGTACCAAAAATGTACTTACCCCTACAGCTAAAGTTGTGCAATCCTCCCTCCCTCAGATCTATAACCCTACAGCTACAGTCCTTTAAACCTGCCGCTTGTTGACAAAACCCTTAGTAATGTAAAGATCCTTCCTATATAGCAACGTATTTATACGGATCCGTTCTCCGTATCGAGAACATTCTGCACGTGCGGCATAGAGCGAATTGTACCCAAGATTCCGAAGTACATATATAAAAATCACCATCAGGTATCGTTGCACACGATAAACAAAACCCGAGTACATGTATTTCCGGAATAAAAAACTACATCATTCCGTGACAATACCTCCCCCCTAAAAAAAAGTGGTATCACTTTTAAAACAATCACGGAATGTGAGATATGAACCATTATAAAATCCTTCAAAATTTATAGGCTGAACAAAATGATCTGCCCACTACACCCTACTTAAAAAATCAGCCCCTACATTTTCTGAGCCTCGAATCGCCTCGATTCGGAAACAATACGGCTGCAAAGATAACGCCCAACGCATCAGCCTTGCGTTGGCAACCTTCGCTTTATTCAAATATAAGAGTGGCTGATGGTCCGTTTGCAAAGTAAACTCCCTCCCGAAAAGGTACGTGTGGAATTTTCCTATTCCCCATACTAAGCCTAAGCACTCTTTTTCAATCACGGAGTATTTTTTCTCTCTAGGGAGTAATTTCCTACTTGCATAAGCAATGGGCAATCTTACACCCCCTTGCTCCTGCAGCAAAACAGCCCCAAGACCCGTATCGGACGCATCAGTCCTCAATACAAAAGGCTTATTAAAGTCTGGCAACTTTAAAATTGGTGTACTCACCAGGTTATGTTTTAAAGCGTTAAAGGCTCTTTCCTGGCATGCACCCCATGAAACTTTATTAGATTCCCCCTTTGTAGTCAAATTTGTCACCGCTACGCATACTACATTCAAGATCCCTTTATCAATTGTTTGTCCAGGTCTCGCTACATAGAGTTTAAGCATATTGGCGTGAAACGTTTTGGATTTTCCCTCTACATCAACGATATAATCCATTTCGCCCTTTACCCGTTTGCCTTCATATGGCCCCTTCCATTGAACTAGCAGCTTGTTGTTATTCGTTGGAAGAAGCACCAGCACTTGATTTCCTACGTCAAACTTTTTCCTCCGCGTTCCTCGGTTGTAATACTTTGCTTATCTACGACTTGATTTCACGAGTTCTTCTTGAGCCATCCGACATGTACTTTCTAATCTTTCGCGCAAATCAACCACATATTGGTAAGTGGTCTTAACCTCTTCGTCCACGACCTCGTCCGACCACAGTTCGCGAAGTATACGCATAGGACCACGGACTGTCCTACCGTACAATAGTTCAAACGGGGAGAAACCTAAGCTTTCCTGAGGAACCTCACGATATGCGAACAGAAAGGCATTCAGATATCTATCCCAATCCTTCGGTCTTTCCGCACACATCCTCCGAAACATTTGCTTCAGTGTCCCGTTGAATTTCTCGACCAACCCGTTGCACATAGGATGGTAGGGTGTTGTACGTAATTGTTTAAGGGATAGCAACCTACTAATTTCTGCCATGAGATCTGAGGTAAATTGTACTCCACAATCTGTAAGAACTTCCTCGGGCACTCCGACCCTGCTGAACATGTCTACGAGCGCTTCAGCTACACGTTCGGTTTCAATTGAAGGCAGAGCTGTGGCTTCGGGATATCTGGTAGCGTAATCTACCAGCGTCAAAATGTATCTGTTTGTTCGATCTGTATGTGGAAATATTGGTCCTACAATATCGATAGCTACTCTTTTGAACGGAGTATCTATCAACGGCATCTGACCCAACGGTACTCTAGTTACCCTACCTTTAGGGGTAGTCTTCTGGCAAATGTCGTACGAGCGAAAGAACCGCGCTACATCGCTGTTGACACCAGGCCAATAAAATTCTCGTAATACCCTATCAGTTTTCTTTACGCCTAAATGACCCACCATACTCGACTCGTGCGCGACCTTGAGTACATGTGACCTCACATTCTGGGGAACCACTAGTTGCAGGAACTTCCTGTCTGATGTAGAATATTCCCTGTACATTAAACCCTTTCGAGTAAGGAATTTAGAGGAACCCCCGTTCTTACACTTTTTCACGGTACCCGTTAATGTTTTCTCTATGATTGCACGTAAAGACTCGTCACGTTTTTGCTCATTTCGAAATTCTTCGCGGGAGATATCAGTAATGGCTTCTGGTACTTTCAATTTACGTAATGGTTTATTTTGCTCCTTGATTTGACCTCTAGTTTGTACAGCTTGGATGATGTTAAATCTGAAATCTTCTATGGTTGGAAGTCTCGAACCCGGTACATTGCCAATAGTAAGTTCATATATCGGGTTGGCTATGCACAACGCTTCCACGGTCCCTGTCAAAAAAGGTGTTTCTATCATTATCCTGACGACTGGAACATGGCCGATTGTCTGGTCAAGTAACATGCAAGGCGATTTAAACCCAAGCAATTGATCATCACAGACTAAGCTTCGTTTCACGACTACAGTTGTGCATCCAGTGTCTCGTAGAACTGTGACCTCTTGTCCGTTGACAGTGCCGTTTGCGATCGGCACCCGTGCCTCTGGAAAAAAGCATGTACCGATTGATTGGATTGCATTGGTCTCTAAACGCGTCACCGGTTCGCGTACTGCTTCCCGCTTAGCTTGCTGGAAAACATCGAATTTTCCGTTTATCGACCTTCTGCCTCTAATGGCTACCGCGACTTTCTGGACTGGTCCCTTCCGCTTAGGACAATAATGGGAGATATGACCCACTTCCTTGCAAATGAAACATTTCGCGTCACTATGCTTCCCCTGGTTACGCCCACCAGATTTATCAGGTTCTCTGGGTTTTCCGTCTTTGACCTGATTCCCCCCTTGGATATCTCGCGTGACGACATTCTGCGAACCTCCCCGGGCTTCAGGAAACAAATCCGCCTGTGTGGCCATATCATGTACATTTGTGAAGGACCTTTCCTTCAAAAATAAATGTAGCTCCTTGCTACATGTTGTTAACAATTGGTCACGAAGCAAAAAATCAACAAGACCCTCAAATGTCTTGACGACTTTACCACATTCCACCCATCGCTGCAAGTAATTATAAGTCCTACTGACGAACTGGGTGAATATCTCGCCTCTCTCGGATTTGCTATACTTAAATTTCTTGCGAAACCCTTGCTCAGTTAGTTCATATTTCTTGAGAAGTGCCTCTTTCAACACGGGGTAATTGAGCGAATCGGCCGTGGATAAACGCAAATACACGTCTACGCTTTACCTTTCAGTAACGCGCTAAGGTGCAGCGGCCAATCGTCTTGCTTCCATTTTTGTACCGTAACATACCTCTCGAACCTATTTAGATAACTATCCATATTTTTTTTATCGTCTTCAAATTGGGGTAATTTTGGACCCCTCAGTTTAACATCATGTTCCCCCTCTTTATTAGCTTGCAATAACTCAGAATTCCTTTGATACTCCCTCTGCCTATTTCTATCTTCTATCTCCAAAGTTTCTAACCTTACCTGTTTTTCCCTTTCTATCTTCTCCCTCTTTGCTTCCCTTTCCCATTCTATCCTTTCCTTTTCTGCCTGTTTTTCTAATTCTATCTTTTCTTTCTCTAATTCTAGCATTTCCCTCCTGGTTTCCCTTTCTAATTCCCTCTCCTTTAATCTTTGGTCCCTCTCCCTGGCCTGTTTCTCACGAACGAAATTTCTAAGGGACTCCCCCTCATAACCGAACTGTTTCCGCAATTCTACCAGTTCTTTCATAGAAGACATTTCAGAAGTTTGGTGGTGACCAACCTTAAAGTCCAGGCTTAACAAAACACGCAATTACTACTAAACCGTATTTCCCTTCTCAAAAATGCAACACAATTATTAAATAAATACAGAGAAATAGAGTAACATAGGTATCTACCTAACACCTCTATACTTTATCAAGCGCGTCTGAAACACAAAAACCTAAAAAACAATTTCAGTGCTCTGTTAAAACCGAAATGATCCCACTTCCGACACCATTTGTAACAAGTTGACCGGGACGGATATTTCGGATTGATAACAGAACACGTTTTATGATACAGATATAAAGATTATGGTTTAATGTGGCGATGTAATATATAAACAAAACAATGAAATGAGTGCGTAGTGTAATCCAAATATTGGATTTAATTATACATAATTACGCACAGACTAGAAGATGCAACATTATACAATGATACAAAACAATGATACAATGATACAAAACACCCCAGAAAAATATACCTAAAAAAAAGATGAATACAGTTTACTCACGTAGTAAACAATGCAGGATTACTCATATAATAAAAATGTATACGCTCAAGTAGCGAAACTATATTTGAAAATAATAAAAAGGGACAGATAACAACTTATCTTTCCAGTCCCAAAACATACACTGGGTTCCGCAAACTCATATTAGCCCACGGCTATCAAATTACAAATAAATAGATATAACCAACTATTAGTATACAGCTCCACAGCTGGTATAATAGAACTTCACAATTTCTACAGACTCCGGACCCTCGGAATACTACGAAACATTAGACCCTCCAGACACTCTGGTCATTTAGACAGCTCCACAGCTGGGTCACCCTTGTAACTCTTGACATTAGACACACCGGACGCTAGACATGAGACACTCCGCCACATTTAACAGCTCTGGACATACCAGTGCATTTAAACACAGCTCCCGACGTTTGACAGCTCCGGACACCCCGGACGTTTAACACCCTCGGATCAATAGCTGAAAATATACCCGACACCGTGTACTAACCTTGATACAGACATAACGTAATGAAGTTTTACACGGTAAATTATAAAGAAAATATTATTATCACAATGACTAAATGACAGGTTCTATAGTAAACCTTCCCTGTTCGATAATGCTGAATAGTAAACAATTCTATTTTAACAAAATAGAGCTTTATATTTCCAATTTAAATGCCTTGCGAACAAGAGTAGAAAATGCACGCAGTATGCCGTGTAACAAAAAACTATATAACGTACATGCAAAGGTAAATATAGTAATACAAAAGCTATCACTCAGTACCAAAAATGTACTTACCCCTACAGCTAAAGTTGTGCAATCCTCCCTCCCTCAGATCTATAACCCTACAGCTACAGTCCTTTAAACCTGCCGCTTGTTGACAAAACCCTTAGTAATGTAAAGATCCTTCCCATATAGCAACGTATTTATACGGATCCGTTCTCCGTATCGAGAACATTCTGCACGTGCGGCATAGAGCGAATTGTACTCACGATTCCGAAGTACATATATAAAAATCACCCTCAGGTATCGTTGTACACGATAAACAAAACCCGAGTACATGTATTTCCGGAATAAAAACTACATCATTCCGTGACACATTTAGTCTCTCTTTATTTAAGTCTACAGATCTCGCATTATCTATTTTCCGACCTTGTTTCACTGCGTGTTTGGAAGTTTAGGTAGTTACATACTTGTACTATCTACGTGAATGTTCATTTACATACTCACTGAGTCTACGTATAGCATCCTAATTATTTTGATACGCTCTTAAATCAAACTGGATATTCCTATATATTAGCCAATATCGATAAGATGATTAGAAACCAAAGTAAGGTTTTGTAGAAAACGATACCGTTGGAATCTCCCTGTACCTATAATTAGATTAATTCTAATTTTAGCACTCAACCTATCGTGTACATAACTTAGGGTCGTATATTTAAATGTTGTCTGAATTTCCCCCAACCAGTCTTCTTTCCCTACAATATATGTATTTCATTATTTTTAGTAAGTGTGGAATATTGAACTTTATCCTAGGGATTCTATTGAGGTATCACCAGGAAGTGATACATTTTGTCGAAGGTATCACGTAATGATGATCCATACAGAAATTAAAAGAAACATTACATGCAATCTTAGTCTGACTGGTGATGACTAGATCATTCATAAAGTTAAAAACGATTTGTTAGTGCGTGTTTGTGGGTTTCGTTTGTCTTTGTATAGTGTCATTTACATTACTGCAAGTTTTTGATCTGGAATTTATATATGTTTTTAATAAACACGAGTCAGATGAGCAGACTGTACACATTTATCGTTCAACAAGTGTATTGGAATTATCGTCACGTTGAACACGCGTGCTGAATGGAATGTCAATATTTATATTATCATGCATAATGGTGATAAATATACTTACTTTTGAAAATGCTCAATTTAATGCTGTTGTCATATTTGGTTGCTTCCTTAATTTCCAAGGAGTAATTATTAACATTACTATCTGGATGATGATCTGTAATCATAGCAAGCCACGATGATGTACTTGTGCCGCCGCCATCCTTACAAAAGTTATAATCGTCGTTTTGTGTCAACTAGGGTGTGATCGCTGGTATCCCTAACACGAAATCACTAAAATTCCATTAGAAATCAAAGCACCTTAAATTAAGATTATACATGACTTTACCAGGAATACCTTTATCTGATAAGGGACATAATGAATCAAATGAGATATGGCGTCAAATGCTTTGAAACAAATTAATACACAGACAACAGTAAAATCAGTCAACCTTGTTTGACAAATACTCGTGTACAAAAGGTTTCAGAACAAATATGATTTTTATTGTGGAAGATCCTATGCGAAAGTATATTTTTGACAATTGAAATCATCAGACCACACGTTAGATTCATCCAATATGTAAATTACACATGCATATAAATTCAATATTATAAATATATAAGAAAAACCTTTCTAAACTGGGTCAAGATGCCTGAGGCATTCCTACGTGTTGTTACACTAGGAAAGAGATAAACACCTCCAGAAGATTTAGCAATGAATTCATCATTCATAACTTTGAACACTGAGTCCTTTACTTTCACACCAATAGTTGCATAAACATTGATCACCATGTTAACTGTGACCCATTCATTAAAAACATGCATTTAATAATGTTGACTACTGTTGATCCGCAAGACACTACTCTCCTGGTAGTGAACTTAAAATGGTTGCTTACCATTATAGAAACAAGGAAAACTTCATACAAATGTAAACTGAATTGACTCGTATTGATTTTCAAAATTTTGTCTTTAATTAACTATTCGTCCATTTTTATACCGCTCCATACACGGAACATAGCTGAAATGTCCGTAACAAAGGTGGATACGTAAGACATACTCGAAGCATCCACTACTACACATTAGTGTTACAAAGCTTGATGACAAAATATATAGAAAAATTTGCTTTAAAATTTTATCTTGAAAATGAAACCAAAACAATAAGATATGACACATCCTCGAGGCTTTAAGCAACACATAATATGCAAATCTATTTTCACTACCAATAACTTTTACCTGCCAGCTACAATTTAAAGTTTGGAACTGGATAGAATTGTATCAAAAGATGTGAAGCTGTACAAAAGTGGCAGCCTATAGAAGGAATTAGGCCACTGACATACCTTGTCGTTTAGCGTAACGTTTCGGGCAGGTGATCACTACGAATACAAAAGACAATGAATACATGGAACACTATCAGGTCTAGATATACAGCAAGATTAAGTTCTATGAATATGAATGAATAGTTGGATTTAAAGTCAAGCCTGCAAATAGGGTCATATTCTTCACTTTTTTGCACTGTCATTTATTTACATGGCAGTGATTTAATTTATCCAGGAAGATGGAATGGTGCCACATCTTCCTGGCGTTTATGATCACAGAAGGCGCTATTTAATTTGGTCGTCATATCATACCCGTAAAAAGGGGCTAATGATATGGATGTTAGACTTGTGTGAGTTGGAATAGACCCATGGCGCACTCAACCTATCAACCAATCGAAAGTACGTACGCTTATTCCAAATTCAATCCAGTTTTGCTAATGGATTTCCCTATGCCAAAATTGTGTAAGTGACCGATGCAATTCATCAAATATTAGAGTTGAAGAATTAAATTACGTTCCTATCTATGCCAATCTTCTAGTACAAAAGTTTACATATTATATGTCCCTAACAGTTTTTTTTGCTGATATGACTAAACGTCATGTGAAAGGTAGCCACTGTCGGAGATGATTAGATTGTTAATTTTGAGCGGTGGGTCCGGAAATGATCAAGTTAGGCTTTTTGGATAGAGCTTGTCATGGAGGGTTTCCGTAACCAAGTGGAAGACCCTATTAAAACAATGAAAGACAATAGCCCTAAAAATGACTTTTTTCTCTCCGGAGAATCCCATGATCACTTGCTAGTGACAGAGTATCCCTCTGCTCCTGTGGTTGGTCCCTGTATACTTCTCGAGTGTCTTGTTTAACCTTGTACTCACTCGATGATTCCCTGTATACATCTTGGGTGTCCTGTTTTGGATTCTCATTCTAAACATCCTTGCTTATCGTCAATTTTCTTCCATACTTTTCCTTATCAATTTGGAATTCTTTGTGCTGTTTTGTGTAGAATATATATCCCCATATGACAACTACCTGCATTGTTAGTTAATGCATGATGTTATTAAGTAACTTCAAGGACTGATAGTTTTGGGGTTAACTATCTTTATAGTGTATGAATTTGAGGTCATTTTATAAATTAGCCTATTTTTGGTTGCAGCCTTGTGTTGCTGGACCTGATAGTCTTGGGTTTGAGACTACCTTATAAAATCTAATTTGGGGTCATAACCTATGCATATATGATGAGGTTTTTAGTTGCAACATTGTGTCGCTGGACCTGATAGTCTTGGTTTTGAGACTACCTCATACACTCTAGTTGGGACCATAGTTAGGGGCGCGTGTTAGTGGTTATACTTTAACCACAGCGGTATCGCGTTTTTTAGGGGCCTATAATACCTTCGTAATATTAAATTCAGTTATGAAATGTTGTCAATGGGGTTATATGGAAGGAAGAATTTAGAAGCATAAGAGAAGAAAAGAGATAAGACGCTTGTCTTATTGATTGTATAACTGGTAGTTAATATAACTTTTGATGTTTATACCTTTATATATTTCTTTTATATTAGGTTTACTTTATTGTTCCATGTGATTTTATCATTCCATTAGGTTTGGTTGCTGTGGAGCCGCCATGGGAACCTAATACCCAGCGTAGTGTAGGTGGGCTCTCTTAAGAGATAACGAGTCCCTTTTGGCCCCGTACGCTTCCATCCCTCGTAACGATATTATTTTCCATTAGGTTAGGTTGCTCTGGAGCCGCCATGGGAACGTTATACCCAGCGTAGTGTTGATGGGCTCCCCTAATGGTAACGAATCCCTTTTGGTCCCGTACGCTTCCCTCCCCTTAGAACAATATTATTTTATATGCATATTTTTGTACCAGTAAAACATTCATTTCATTTTTGGATGATATGGTGTTATACTTATATTCTATCCATTAGCCCTGTAGTTCTAAGAAATTAAATTATATTATAGAATGTTCTTTGAGGGTTTTTGTTACATAATTTAATTATTTCTGGATATGTACTTGGTGCGGCAAGTTCTAAATGTTTAGTTATAAATAGGTCTCTTTCATTTTGCGTATTGTTACAGATATTGAATATATGGTACAGATATTCCGGTACGTTACAGTGGAAGCAGTTGATGCTGTGCGGAAAAGGTCCTATATATTTTCCGAAACTATTAGCTAATTTTGTTTTTCCAAGAATTATTCTATTTATTTTAGATTGTTCATAACTGCTGCACCTGGGTATAAGGATATTTCTATTGACTTCTTTGACAATACTATGTAAAAATCTCCCTTGTTCATTATGGTTCCAATCCTTGACACTTTTGATTTTTCAGTGTATCGATTAAATTGTTAATTTCTGTTGGACTATACTATAGGGGCATGTAATTAGGTTCATTGAGTTTACTCTTGGCTAATTGGTCAGCTAATTCATTGCCTTTTATGTCGATGTGAGATGGTATCCATAGAAACTCTACTGTTATGTTTTGAGTATCGAGTATTTTAATTATTTGGTTAATTTGAGTAAGAACGTTTTCTCTTGATTTAGTATTATTGCATTGTATTGATTTTAGGACACTTAGTGAATCACTAATAATCAAGGTCTTATCTGGTCTATTTTCTAGTATCCATTTTAAAGATTCCAGGATGGCCCAAAATTCAGCTGTGTAAATGGAGCAGTGATCTGGTAGGGGGCTGCCCATTTTGATATTGAGTGCTGGAATGACCCAAGCCGCAGCTGTTTTAAACGGGTTGTTAATTTTGGAACCATCCGTGAATATATGAGTATAGTTTTTATATTGGTTGTTGATTAGTTCCATTGCAGCTGTTTTTAAATAATGTCGTTGACTTTTTTTTACCTTTGTCTATAAGGGAGATGATTACTTAATAGATGTATTATTCCAAGGTACTTTATCAAATATTTGGTTAGTTTCTGCTTGGAATATATGTACTGGGAGTTATAGATTTAATTCATGTACTATTTTGCCAAAGGATGACTTATTTTTCACAGTTTTCCTAAAAGGAATTTTGCATTTGTTGATAGCTACTAGAGTGGGGTGTGTTTTATTGTGGGTGGACAGTCGAGTTGCGTATAACAACATGAGTTCCTGCCTTCGAACTTGTAATGGTGGTTCTCCTGTTGAGACCTGCAAATCTACTGTAGATTTATATGGTAATGCCCAACTTGTTATGAGAAGGGCTTTCCTCTGTATTTTATCTAATCTATTAAGTTGGGTTATAGAGGCCGTGTTGTAAATTTGGCATCCATATTCGAGCTTAGATCTCATTAAGGCCCTATATAGAGTCATTATTGTTTCTTGGTTAACACCACACTGGGTTCCTTTGAGGTTTTTAAGTAAGTTTAAGTCAAGATTGCACCTTTTAACTAGGTCAATCAATATTAGATACCCACGTTAGGTGTTCATCGTAGTAAATACCCATAAATTTGGCTATTTTAACGAATTTAATTTGTTTATTTTGAATTTGGAGGTTGGGGTATAATATGTTTTATCTATAAGGTGAGAACAGTACAGCTACCGTTTTTTGGTGCGAATAGACATTAATTGATTCAAAAAGTACTGATTTATACTTGCACAAGATGTAGCATTGAAATCTTGGATATGACATCACATGTGGATATATATATATATATATATATATATATATATATATATATATATATATATATATATATATATAATGGTTAAACCTTTATTAAATTATCTTCTTTACCATAAAATTGTCATTCAGAAAATGTACAAATTAATTTATTATTCCCCTTGCCTTGCTGCTAACTTATTGACATATTGTCGAGTTACGACATGAAAATACATGGGCCGTTTTATTAAATATCTCCAGTTGTAAACACGTTATGGGCTAAAGAAGCAAATATTTGACAGATGGAATGATAATGTGCTAGGTAACTAAACTGCCTTAATCGTCACATAAATTTCAATGACACCACAAGTAATTTCAACATGACATAAATTGTTGCAAGCAATATACTCTCTACATCATATACATAAATTCTTCGTAACATCAATGCTTCGGAATAACGACATGCAAACAAAGTATTACAGAAAAGATTTCATTTCAACATCTTTAACAAAGAGGTAAAGATTGAACGCACAAAAATGATAACGATCTGAGAATTGAGACGCGTCCTTAAAGATGTTTCGATGAAAATACCACGTAACAAATTCAAATCATGATGTACAGCTATACCACATTTCATGTCCATTACTTGATGTTAAAGTTTACAAATTAGAGCTCCAAAGAAATATGGTAATGTCCATCTCTAACAAACAGGGGAAATAGGATTGTCGTGGGTTCGAACACCGGCCGAGTCATATCAAAGAGTTACAAAATGTTACTATTAGCTGACATGCTAGGAGCACATCATTACGAGGTTAATGTTAGGACTGGTACGCCTGGTGTCATAATAATGTGACTAGATGAAACACCATAAAACGTGTCTGCAGAACATTTCCCCAGTGCTAGACATCGCTATAAACTGCCACACTGCATACATCGTAGCGATATAATTGAAACAATGTTCGTTAAAAATCCTAATCACACACACATACTCAAACACCTATTCATGTGACCTAACCGAACCAATGGCAATGTTATGCTTTCTACTGGAACCGCCAAATCTCAACAGCTAATGAAAACGTATATCAATGACATCATTTATCTTATTATTAGGATTATTAATAATAATTTTCAAGCATCTATGTTTAGATTCTATGTAATTGTACGCTATTAACTGATCATGTTCACGTAGGTAAACTCGAACGGAAGATATTATTTACAGCCATGAATAAAAGTGACAACATTAGATAAAATTCATGAACCAGGAGTTATACAAAATATATATTTAAAAAAGCAACTCCCCTTATAAGGAAAAGAAAAAGTATGCATGCAAGCTTTTATCTCATATTAATCAAACACACAGATGATAATAATAATGAAATTAAGCAGAAAGATGTAAAATAAATGTAAAAAAGTGCATATAAAATAAAACTGAGTTCGACTTCTATATCTGAGATCGTTAATCTGCGAACAAATATCTTGTCCCTGCTACGCCGAATGTCGATGTTGTATCCTTGCAACATCAAACTCTAACTAAGCAATATTTGATATTTATTTTTTCATTGATAAATGTAAGGGAGCTGTGATAACTGATTATAACAAACGAAGGAGCAGAGTTAATATAAACATCTAAGACAAAAATAAAAGCAAACACACCTCTTGATAATTTTCCTTTGGTATTATTTTTTTTTTAAATGAATAGTACACTTGATCATCCCAGGCATTTACATCATCATAGAAGTGTACGCCAGCAACCCTGCATCACTTGCATCAACACACATATTAAATGGTTGGTTGAAATATAAGGCTGAAAGAAATTGTGCATAATTTGGTTCTGTAGCGTACATTGTAAGCTGCAAAGGCCGATTTTTTATTTATGTCTATCATTAGGTGTTTTCTGCCAGAATCCATTTTAAAGGTTACATTTGAGAACAAACTTGACATTTCCAATTATGACTATACAGTCATTCATTCTCAGCATTAGAAATGAGCATATTTTGGTGATACTGTTCACATTACAGTAGTCAATACACATACGGAAAGAATTATCTTGTGTCGGCACACACACAAGAAAGGCAGCGTCCATTTACGTTCGCTTGGTTCATTAATGTCACTCTCTGATCCATTCTCAATCTCAGTTTTTAAATAAACATTCCTGCTTGTAAGCGTGCAATTTAAAGGTCATGGAACATACAATTTCAATATCATGGTAACATTTACATATTACCTGCTGTGACATATCGTTTTACTGTGGTTATATATGTGAATATGTATTGTTCAGATTCAGAAGTTTGAAGACTGGTCCAAACAGAAAATCACTACAATCCGGTTGTTCGTCATTATTGAAATCGTCAATGTCTTGGACAGGAACAATTAAATGTATTGAATGATTTTAAGAGCTCTTTTTAACATACTCTTTCAACATATTCATATTGCAGAGCTGTTTCTACCTTGATTTCCAACAGTTTCGATGCTATAATGTAAGAAACACTTTATGTTCAATTGTATAGTACCTAGACGGATCATTGAAGTATAGCAAGAGAGACAGGCCTATATCTCCATGTTGAAATGTTCTCGTCTTTGCAGTTGTATCACTCGTTACTATAATTCTTCATTGGGTAGACTGAAGACTATTTCTTGCCGTTTCATCAGCTTTTGATAGTTTGCATATAAAATCTCAGATGTGCTCAAGTTAATTAACTGTGAAGAATCGAGTTCTGAATAAGCAGTGAACCTTAAAGTTGAATGCACCAAGTACTAAGCTTTTATTACAATTAGGCCCGGTGAGTTTTGGAAGGGCCATATCGATTTTTTTTCTTACTTTCTTCCATATCAATGTTAACACTGTAAAGGGGCCAGTGTTCCTATTCTATGAGAAATGGACCGGACATTTTAAAATGGGGTCTGAGAATAATACGGCGGCTTTGCTTCAAGTCTGTGTCAAATAGTTATTCTTCAAAGGAAATAGTTATATAACGTAGAGTTCAGAGAGTCTGACTGATAAAACAAATGATTTTCTTAGGAATATTTTAAACACCACTGGCTATGAATTTTAAAGTTACAACCTTGATCGTAATTCTTTAGTACGAAATATTCTCTGTGAGAGAGAGAGAGAGAGAGAGAGAGAGAGAGAGAGAGAGAGAGAGAGAGAGAGAACATTGGTTCCAGTGTAGCCTAGAAAAGAATAGTGATTTTATAATTACACAAGAAGGGTCCATGTCCGTTTCGTATGAGAAAAGCGGGTGTAGTTCTGGATGCACACGTTCTAAAGTTACTAGAATTAAGTACACAATTTTAATTTTACTTAATATTCAGTATTTGTTTGCTTTGTTTTGGTATGACGTGCTTCAGAATGTATCGTTTATTCATTTTCATGGAAATGTGACGATGCCAGACTTTTTATGCATCTTATCTATTTCAATTTCATGGAAATGTGTTCATGCTAGAGTTACTGTGCGATTTATCTTGTAATATTAAGCTATTAGTTCATTAGCAGAATTGATTGCGTACAATCTAAATGTCATAATGTGCTTGATTTCAAAGGGTTGTATTAAATAAATATGAAATAATTTCCTTTATATGTTAGGAAGATACTGATTATCGTGAGTTAATAATACTTAAATATTATATATGCTTTTGTAATATTTAAATTATCTGGAAGTCGTCGAATATGTAGCAGCATACGGTACATGTTTGATAGAGAGGTCACGTGGTAACTTATGGCAAGTTAATACCGTATGTATTCTTTACGCGGTATAGAAATGTATGTATATCTATAAGATGGTACATATTCCGATTTTTTTTATACTTTTCCGATTTTATATGTTAGGAAGATACTGATTATCGTGAGTTAATAATACTTACCTATTATATTTTCTTTTGTAATATTTAAATTATCGGGAAGTGAGTAATGATCTGTGAATGTTAGGCAATAGTCGTCGAATATGTAGTAGCATACGGTTCATTTTTGATAGGGAAGTCACGTGGAAAATTATGGCAAGGTACTACCGTATATAGTCTTCAGGCAGTATAAAACTGTATGTATATCTATAAGATGGTACATATTCCGATTTTTTGATACTTTTGTCCTTTATGGAAACACTTTTCGAAGTAGATGGGACTCAACAGACCGAAGACGAAGTTCATTAAATGAGAAATGACGAGTGATTTCTGGAAAACAGAGAAGTAACGAGCGAATTAGGAAAGGGGAAAGTGACGAGTACAGAGTAAAATTGAGGAAGTTCAAGAAGGACAAGGCAGTCTGAAAACAAAGACTCGAGGAAATCGAAAAAGTTGGAACACAGTCGAATGGAAAGTGATGCGAACTAGTGATGGGCATTGCGCTCTTTGCACCACTCGTTATGATAATGAAATAAATCTAAATTAGACACTGCTATTAAATCCTGTTAACATCATGTAAGTTGTATTGGACTTACCACTATTAATTTGTTTTATTAAATTTGTTATTTTTCGTAACAAAGTGTGTTCGTATTGCTTTATTTCTTTCCAATACTCTTGCACAGTTCTCTGTTGATAGTATATCTTTAATTCAAACCGGGTCAAAACATCGCGGGAGGTAATTCCCTAAATAACGTAACTAAATTCAATGAACTACGCCTCTTACTAAGTGGTGGAAGATAAATTAATCTCTGAAATAATTTTTACTTTCAACCTAGTCCGCTAACAGTTTGTCCGAAAACTAATTTAAAAGGACTGGTTCCAAATGATTTTTTTAATTGCTTCTCTAACAGCACACATCAATTAGTGAATATCTTTGCCCATCCTAGTCTTATATCAAACAATGTGATCATATAAAATGCTTTAATGTCTGATAAAATCGTTTCAACGCCCCCTGTTGTCATAGTGATATACAGATGACTTGATCTGGTAAATGCAAAGTTTAAATATAATTTGCTGAAAGTCCCTCACATGAAATGAGAACATTGATAAGGTCTAAACTTGTAAATAACACTTTCATTATTGTTCCGTAAAGGAATTGTCTCTGGACACATTATTGTCAGCAATTATTTGTTGCCTGAACTGGTCGTACATAAGGTGCCACAATCACTAATTAGTCGTTATATCGGAAACCTCATTATTGATCCTACAAATGTATTTGACATGACTTTAGAATTCTCTTCTTCTTCTTCTTCTTCTTCTTATTCTTCTTCTTCTTCTTCTTCTTCTTCTTCTTCTTCTTCTTCTTCTTCATCTGCTTATTATTATTATTATTATTATTGTTATTATTATTATTATTATTATTATTATTATTATTATTATTATTACTTCCTGCTCCGTTGGCGTATGTAGTTGGAGCGTCCCCCGGCCGAGTCATACCAAATACTGACAAAAGTGGTAATAGCGAACATACACAATGTTTTTGTATTTGAATTTGTAAGAATCACTGCCATGTCTTTGTTAAAGGGACTCTAACACTTATGTTAAACAATGATATAACAGGCCTTTACTGTAACGATTATACGGTTCTTACATCCAGTTACATGTAAGACTATGAAGGGATTTTTAGACTAATGATATTAGTAATACACTTCAAATAACATAAAGGTTAGATTAATTTGATAAACTTGTTGATTTGTAAAAGAAAACATCACTAAAGTCTACAACTACTTTTACTACTACTATTACTACTATTACTACTACTACTACTAATAATAATAATATCAATGGGCTCTGGGTGACTGAGTGTCTAATACGCTCTCCTTATCAGATCAAACATCTCACATTTGTTTGCGTGAGTTAGAGGCACGGGTCGACCATAAAGTACTGTACCGAGACAAGACGAAAAGAAACTAAATTAATAAACGCGTCAAAGCACAGGTTAAGTGAGTGAACCCTTTGTAAATGTCTTTTGTTGAAATATTCGTAAATGCTCTGGTATTTATCCTCCTCGATTTAAAAGGTTTAAAAATGCTACTGCTGATATTAATATTACAATTGTCATCTAACTAAACAAGTTGTGCATATGGAAAAAGATTTTAATAACAGAATTTACCTGGTGTAAAATATCAACCAAGAATTTTCTGTGATTGAATTAATGTTCTGGATGAGGTCAGAACTGTTAGCCTATGTGGGTGAATTGGTGCAGTCGATAGGGCAAGTACTTCTACTTACACCGGGCGGCAATAATGACTAATTTTACCTAGGGTTAGTCTGAGTAATCAAACTCATCGATCGTTTACTTTTCCGTTATGTAGCTCGTCAATGGAAACCGCTGTACGTGACAGTGGGATATCAAAACGGTATATGACATTTAGCTGTGACTTGTGTGAAGACCATGATCTATATCATCGGCTGATAAATGTGTAAATTTGTGCCTTTTCCGAAGCCTAAAACAAAGCTTTGGAAATGCATGAGATAGGTTAAACTTTGCGTAAGGCCTCATGAACAGTTAAGATCATCGAGAATTAAATCAAATAAATACTTTTGTACAAAGGTATGTATTCGCAATATATATATATATATATATATATATATATATATATATATATATATATATATATATATATATATTCAGGATCTCAAAAATTTACCAGAATATATGTAGGTAAATTTTGAATGGTACATTCTAAGGTTCTAAATAATTATCATTTCATTGGTTTTTGAAAACATTAAATTCTTGCACTTTTCTGGCACACACTTACAAAGGTGTTGATATTTAGGTTAGAGTATTTTTAAAATCTTTTCATTTTTAGAAACAATGAATGCACCTACATGCCTCAGCAGTTCCACTAATGAAAGAGTATAGATATCCAATTTTTTGTTCTTTGAAAAGTATCTATCGCAAACATCAAACAAATCCAATTTTAATTTTAATTCAATATGTATTTAATGAGCGTTTCCATGTGACTATAAAACTCTTGTCTTTTGGAATGTGATTTTCATCCATAAAGAACCGCTCACAACAAAGCAACAGATAAGCCTGGTCAATGGCTGTATATCATGGTGGGTGTAATTTGTAGCCATATATTACTTTCTGGGAAAATGTCAGAGAACGAACTATTCCCAAATTTAGGATATATGCGTACAGTTTAATCTTTTGTAAATTTTAGTTGTTTGATATAGGATGACGGAGTAAAGGATGACAAAGTGTTTGCTATTTAAGAAGATGACAAATCTCGTCTGACATTGAATATCCTGCCATCTACATGTTCAGGTGCACATTTGAATCAAGATAACAAGATGAAGTGTAACTGACTTTCAGCTATATTTCATATACAGTGTCTTTGCTCAACGTGTATAAATAGTAAAGATAACTTTATTTGCTGACATTCAACTTGTAAAGTAATCAGGGCCTCTCTAACCGTGTACTATATGTAGGGCAGAATCACTGCACCAGATAGACCGGTTTTCTAAAGCACTCCTAGATTTGGGCCTGTCCATCAGCCAAAACTAAACCAAACGTGATGGCTAAGAACGCGGACCCATAGCATCATCATCAACCACTCGGAACATGCAGTACTCAGTCAGTTCACGAACAACAGCATGCTGACCCTGAACACTAAGATCTCCGTGTACCGTGTCTGCGGATTAAGCACTCACCTATATGCCAGTGAAACCTGAACTATGTACACCTCACATGCGATGACTCCAACGCCTACTAAGGATCTCTTGGAGGGATGGGGTAACAACCAAAGAATTGCGTGGATGCTCCATGATACCTCGCACTCCTCTACCAACATCGCATCAGAAGGCTGGGCTATGTATGTCGAATGCATGATGGATAGATCCCCAAAAATCTGCTTTATTCGAAACTACCCTCTGGCAAAAGCTCGATCTAACGGTCACATTTCCGCTCCAAGGATTTCTGTAAGCGCGATATAAAAGCCCTTGACATCGATGTCAACACCTGGGAAGAGCTTATTTTAGACAGGTCCACCTGGTTACACGCTCTGAACACTGGTTTGAAAGCAGGCGAGGAAACGTTACGCGATCTCAGAGGACAAAGAGGTAGCTGCAGGACACACCAGACTCAACTTTCAAGTACACGAAGTGCAGCAAGGACTACCACTCTAGTGTTGGGCTACATAGCCACCACAAACGCTACACAACCGTAAACCGGTTCATCTCTTATTTGTGCACTTCCATCGTCTCACGAGACTAATGAATACCAACAACAAGTATGTAGGATGCAGACCAATGGGCAGTAGGAGATATAGAAATCAAACATTTACAAGTAGTTTCTTGTTAAATAATTAATACCTTGTCTCATGTATGGTATAAAAACTGTCTGTCAACGTTTCCGCATAGCCACTTCCACCCATACTTTTATAAAGTAACTGTTGTAGTACCCATTGTAATCTGTAGTGTTAACAATTTGTATGGCTCATTACATACGGTTTTTGTCCTTTGTACATACGGATAATTCGCATCTGCGAGTGTCATTTGTTTGCCTTTTAAAAATAAAAACTTTTACCATCTGGTACCCAACTACACGTAACACCCTACAGCGTTATAAACAGTGGTATTGTATTTTATTGTTTGTATTTGTTGTTTGACTTCTGTCATTCAGAAAAATATGTATGTATGTATGTATGTATGTATGTATGTATGTATGTATGTATGTATGTATGTATGTATGTATGTATGTATGTATGTATGTATGTATGTATGTATGTATGTATGCATGCATGCATGCATGCATGCATGCATGCATGCCTGTCTGTCTGTCTGTCTGTATGTATGTATTTATGTATGTATGTAGGTAGGTAGGTAGGTAGGTAGGTAGGTAGGTAAGTAGGTATGTTTGCATGGTTGTGTGCATGGTTTTATGTCGGTATGGATGTATGCATCCATCGGACTAGCCAGCTTTTTCTTTTCAGTTTCTAGTTTCGTCTTTTCTTTAAATGTATTTGAAACAAAGAGAGTCTTTATACACTCAGGCATTAAAGGAACATTCCTTGATTTAAGAACTGAAAACTAAACCATTATTTGTGCCTCCAGTTTGTCTCAAATTTTGGTCTGGCTAGGCTGGATAGGGATATTTGTACAGTCTGTGATTTTGTATTACAAACTATCTGCTAATCAGAGGCAACGCTTTATTTTAAACAATGACCCACAATGACACACCTTTTAAGAACAATTCAGTAGGTGCACCGTGTCCGTCATTTAATATTACAAAATCACTTACTCATTTTACGAGGACCAAGGTTTAGGTTTGCCGAGTCGGACAATCAGTCAAATGAAGTGAAATATTCACTCTGTATTCTGTTATTGATTGATTCAGTTAACTGCGTCATATAATGTTATAAAACGTATTAATTATTTATTCCCATGCATAGATATTTAGTAAAACATTATAAATAAATAATATACTCTCAGTTTGTTTAAAAATGTATTGATGGGTACTTTTTTTTAATATTTTCGAAAAATAAAAATTTATATTAAGCGCATTTGCTGAACTCCAGCCCTGGCGGTGTCGTATGTTTTGTAGAATTAACATTGTTCTATTTTGGTGGTGTGCCAATTTTACCAACACACAAGACACTTGGTATCCTCATTTGCACTTCCATTACAACCATCGACAGGTCATACGACGTTTTGAAGTAATATCTTCCAAAAAATGTAAGTGTTTCCTTGTTATTAGATATCTGTGAAAGATTTAGTTTGAGAAAATATTATTTATCACTTGTATGACTACGTTTAAACGATAAAATGTGTAAATATTATAATTTAGTTCTTCTCAGTGCTTTTATAACTTGATTTGCATTTTAGAAAAATATTTCGATATTAGGCAGGCGCACATTGTTGACTTTATATAACAATTAGTTGAGACTCGACGCTTCGAAGTGTTGTAACTTTTGTCAGAAAAAGAAAAATATTTTTCATAGTGTCATACTTTTAAACTGGCTTTCCTTGAGGAACTGGACAAATCCAATAATAAATACATACATACATACATACATACATACATACATGCATGCATGCATGCATGCATGCATACATACATACATACATACATACATACATACATACATACATACATACATACATACATACATACATACATACATACATACATACATAGAACAATTACCAAATGGGATGGTGGCCTGTGGAACAAACACATTGAAATATCTAGTTGTTCAGAAAGGATACATTCGGCCAATAATGCAAGCTTACGTAGCTGCATTGTTGCAGAGGACAGGACCAGTAATACAGTACTATGTGGGTGAATTGTAAGTGAATTGTTGCAGAGGATAGCGCCAGTAATACATAACTATGTGGGTGAATTGTTGCAGATGATAGGATCATTAATACAGTACTATGTGGGTGAAAGTGTCGCAGACAATAGGACGAATACTACAAGCTTGTGTGGCCTAGGCCTTTATGTATTTTTTCTGAATATGAGTTACACCCATACATTTTAATAATAATAATAATAATTATAATAATAATAATTTGCTAGCAATGCAGCTACACCATGTATAAGCAGACAGTGCACAGACATTATGATCAAGTTCTTAGCTAAAATATAATGCATTAATAAAATATCTCATATTAATTAAAGAAGTAAGGCTTTTTAATGGTGGCAGTTTGATGTCGACGAGTCTACAAAACTGCATGACTGGCCTGGCGATGTCTCATGTTACTTGTGGTAAGATTGTTCTTATTTGCGGTCTGCAAGTAGTTTATCAAGTTATGTGCACTTCGATTTAAACCATCAACAGGATACACAACGTTTTGAAATAATTTATTCCAAAAATGTAAGTGTTTCCTTGTTATCAGATATCTGTGAAAGATTTAGTTTGAGAAAATATTATTTATCACTTGTATTACTACGTTTCAATTATACAATGTGTAAATAGTATTATTAAGTTTTTCTTCGTGCTTCTTCATTCCATACATTTATTGATTCCTGTCCAACACAGTGACGAATGCAACTATGACGTACAACCGAATTGTTGTCACGTTGTATAGACCAGTCTTTAAAGTTCTGAAATAGTGGTGGTGGATACACAATCAAGAATGTGGCCCGCTGTTGGACCTATGAAACCTCTGTGGTACTGGGTGAGGAGCTTGCTAATCAATTACCATATAATGATTACTTTGAGTTCTATGGCCCAGGCTTCCAACTTCACATCAGTCCCTCCAACATGACAAACAATAATGCACCCAAATACTTGGATAAAATATAAATGCATTTGTTTGAAAATCTCCGGATGTTGTCTCATGCACCTGGTGTTCAGATGCATTCCGATCCAGAAGATGGCATAACAAATAAAGGTGAAGATGAGGAAAAAGGCAATCCAGATGAAAGAATGTCCGTTTGGGAGAGTGACAAGCGTATCCACTGCAATGAGGAATTTTCAGACAGTGATGATGAAGCAGCAGAAGGAGCAAGACGTATACATCATTCGAGTTTTATGTTAGGACCCCAAATAGCGCAAGCAGATAAAGAGAAAGAAGAAAAAGTAGCTGAAAACGATAAAGTGGGTCAGACAGAAATAGAAAAGGAGCTTTTAGATATTATTCCGAAGACTGATGAAAGTGGTGTAAAAAAAACAGATGAAAAGAAAGTGACTATAAGAAGGAAGCAGAGAAGAAGGAAAAGCAGGAAGCAGTGACAATGGATTATGATTATGCATGGCAACAATACAAACTGAGAATCTTTATCTGTAAATGAAAACACCTGGATTTTACCTGTGCATGGATATTAGTCAGATATTAGTGTACTTATGTCAGGTTATTATTCATGACTTTGTTAATAAGTAGTAACGAAGGAAACATTTTAAATCTGTATAGAGTTATTTCCAGTTACTTAATCATTATGCCTGTTTGAAGAGGGCACAAATCGAGATTCATACAGACTGGATCTCTAGATAGGTTACATTCCCGGAGATTATAAGAGAATGAAGGTGTATAATAGAATCAGTCTGACCATAACATGGAAAGGTAACCAACATCAGTATGAAGTGATTGTATGTCTCCACTGTTCTTAATTCCTTTTAGTGCTATAAGACGGATGAATTGAAATTTGACACACTTTATCATAGTCATCAGTTTGCATGCTTGAACATTTTGTGATAACCTTTGACACTTTATCATAGTTATCAGTAGCATGGTTGAACTTGAGTACTCTGGTTTGACACACTTTATCATCCTAATCACAACACAACTAAAACGTATTCTCACGGCATGCAAGTCCAATTATATAGGCAAACATATATTCGCATATAGATATTATGACTAGATTTTAAATCTATTACAACAATTTGTTAAAAAAATAACTTCTCAATTTGGGATTTATTTTAAATAAAAATGTAATTTGCATAAATAGTACAGAATAACATAACTTGGATAAATGAAGTTTGGTATATGTATTTATATGCCTAAACAGGAGACTTTATTGGATTTTCATGCCATTATAGAAATTGTGCTATAGCTGTGAATTTTGAATTTGAATGTTTTGTTCTGTTGTGCTTTTTATAACATAAATTATTTTGAACATATAACCAGTTTTCAGAATTGAATATTGAAAAGGTTTGGTACATAGAGGTGCAGTTATAACTAATTGGCTGTGGGCATTTCAGTAATTTTTTATTGGCATAGTAGTGGTGGAATGTTTGTTTTACATGGTTGACAATTGTTTTATTATGAATAAAATTTAACTTTTTGGTTCCCAAATTAACTTTGAAATGTAGGTTTTTCAAAGCTGAATAGGTTGCATACATTTATGTCACAATTATTTTTCTATTTCAAAATAAAGAATTACATGTATATGGTTTATCATGTATTAATTAATATTCTCTCTCTCTCTCTCTCTCTCTCTCTCTCTCTCTCTCTCTACTGTCTACTGATAAATAGGTGCACATTCTTCTCTCGTACTGATTGCAAGTTACTATTTCCAACTAAAGTTTTATAACAAATAGCGATGCGTCTTTTTAAGAGGTAAATAATAATATTTATAACAAATCCGTTTAAGAAAGTCATGTATTAATTCCTTTTATAAAGTGATTAATATAACAATCAGTATCAAATTTAGATTAATATTTGATGCAATGTATGGCCACTATGCTAAAAACCACATACCTCAGTTTAATTAGTTTATATGAGAGAAAGAAAACAATATCATTTTTTAAAAATCGATAGTGTATTTTTTTTATCATTTACATCTTTATGCATATCTCTAATTTGTTTATTGGAACAATTCATTTTTACCGACAAGAAGATGCCTAACTTCGTATCAGAATTTGTGAAATGGAATCGCAAATTTGGATCATTGCCATTTATTTGGCAAAGTTGCATAATTCTCCTGTCCTGGTGTAATCAGACCAGTTTACAATTTTATTTTTATACGTTTCTTGATTGCCTACGTAGAATCTGAACCAACACACACTTTATAATGTCATGAACGAAAATTAAAACAACATCTTAACTTCAGTTGGATCTCAATTTACATGAATTATGCACGTTCATTTTCTTCACTTATACTATACATAGTTCTAAACAAAGTAGTTTCCTAGTGCAAATTGTTGTTAGCAGGATTCTACACTTCAGATGTAAACTGTATTTAAAAAAAGCCGATAACGTTTTTCACATTTTATATACTTAGTAATTCATTCATTGAACTTTTAGAAGCTGATATTGTCTAGTCTGGCAAAATTCATTTTCCCTATTTTAATAGCTGCTAAGGACAGTGAACTTTAGACAAATTCAACCTGATTTTTGTTAGCACAAGATAGCAGTCATTTTAGTTAGCATTGTGCTTAGATCATTTACAATTTTCAAAAGTACAATATTCAAAGACATGTAAGCCACAGTATATTGAAGTAGCATAGAGATAGAGCATCATTCTCTCCACTGTGAATGTTTCAAATGCAAACATCTTCACCTTACATATGTCACTATTTCGAAAGTTTATCATAACTGGTGAGTGCCCCCTAAAGACATGGATTTGGTAAATTATGAGAGATTTCTTAATCTTTGCAGTTGTGTATATCTTCCGCAGATGCTTTGGATAAGGTAAGTGATATTTTCCTACAATTCAGGGCTTGATCACGTCAAGTGTTGGGTAAGAGGAATTCCAAAATTTTAAAATGTCCCTGACTTTCCTCAAAAGGGCACCAAAGCAACAGCCTGAGTCTACTCTAGTGAGCATAGTATGTCATAAACGTGCGTAACAAAACAAAAGATGATCAAATTTGAAATGACAAGTGACTGAACGTGTGTGTGTGTGTGTGTGTGTGTGTGTGTGTGTGTGTGTGTGTGAGAGAGAGAGAGACAGCGAGAGTTTTTTTACGGGTGATTTTGGTGGTCCGGAAACCACACACCCTTTAGTCGTGCTGGACAGTTTAGTTTTTTGACAAACCTTCCTAATTTTAAAAGTAGAAGGCATGAACCTAATTTTCACAATCCTAGCATTTTTAAATTCACACATAATCTAAATATGTAATGTGGTTTACATTTACTTAGGCTTGGGAATGGATTGACTTGTCGACTAAAACTGTTAGAACGCAGCCCTTTTACACTGATATAGACCTGTACAATAAGTACAATTTGTTCCAAACAGTTGTAATTTATTTTAAACGTGAAAAGTTTGTTTGAAGTTTATAAGTTATCAATATATATATATATATATATATATATATATATATATATATATATATATATATATATATATGTATATATATATATATATATATATATATATATATATATATATAAACTATTCCCTA
Source organism: Unio delphinus (assembly GCA_029339505.1). Lineage (NCBI taxonomy): Eukaryota > Metazoa > Mollusca > Bivalvia > Unionida > Unionidae > Unio > Unio delphinus. The sequence continues at coordinate 4,128,454 of JAQISU010000047.1, read as the reverse complement.
ACCTTCATTAGTGGACCACAGCTTAATTGTGTCCTCGTTATATAGTCTGTTATTTGTCTTACCAATTGTTTATTAAAGTTTCCGTCTAGGAAGAGTAATCGTCGTCTGTCATATTTGTCCACCTTCATTATTTCAATTATCAGTTTGATTCTTTCTTCCTATGTTTTGTCACATTGCGTAATTGTGTGGTACTTTGTATAGGGGGCACTGCTGTATAGGGACCAGCTAACAGGGGTCCGTATCATGTGAAAAATTTATCACCGATTTTAAAGCAAAAAATAAAGTTTTATCAGTGTTGCCATCATGCGTTACGGTTATTGCATTTGACTGCAGAATTTATACAGTATTGTTTAAGCATTATGGATGATATGCTTTTGTTACCTACTTATTTATAATTCACGAACGTATGTTCTACAATGGAGGAGAAAAATCTGAATAATTTAATAGTTAATGTCCAATATTAAAATCGTACTAGATACAAAACAAACAAACAAATATATATATATTTAAGAAATAGTAACATAATTTTTCTATACACGTTTCGTCTAGATCTGAGTTTGCGCCGAACACCTAATATAACTAGTACTCTTCAGGAAACGACTCGTAATTCAATACAGCGTATATATTAACGTTGCATATAAAGGTAAGATCTCTCCTCGGTTTCGTTTCATATATTATTAATTTCAATAACGAATCCATAATTTCAAGCAGAACAGATAATATTTGTCATCATGAAAACCAAAAACTGATAGAAACACATATATCTCATGATATAGTAAATTAATACCATGGTCAGTTTGTAAACATGCAAAATCCCTGTGTTTGCTGTCTTATTACTTGTTTAAATACCAAATGATGCACCCATCCTAATCAGTATTAAACAAAACCACTCTGCCAGTCTTTGTTAAGAAAATTCATTGATTAATGGTGTATTCCAATGGACATAGAAAAATGTATTACTTGCCTAAAGAATACCTTCAACTTAGCTGACTATAGTTTACTTGCATGGAGACTTGAAAAGTTCAAATGTTCTCACTTATCACTCTCATGGTTCAAATCATACCTATTTGACAGACAGTTAAGGTCTTATTTATAACATTATATCAGAGCTGATGATTAACAATAAAATTCCAAAGGGATTTATTTTAAGGTTTGTATTTTTTTCACACTGTTTATCAATAGCTTACCATGTGCGTTCAAAATTACATAAGGGATGCAAATGCTAAAAATACTACTTTACATTATAAGTTAGACTGCAAAATGTGTTAAATAATCGTTGTCACTGAATAACATGCATTTGAATCCACTGTAAAAATGGAAGTTCTGCTTGAAACTAAGTAAATATTATCAATGAACAGACATCCATAGCTTGAGCTGTATATTTCTCATTATAAAAATGAAAATGTTGGCACAGAATCTTCTCAGATTTCGTGAAGAATACAATATAGACTTTTGCTAGCAAGAGAATAGTAAACTCATGATGATATGTTAGCCAATGATTTAATGTTAACTGCCAGTGAAATGTTGGGAGCAAGAATTAACATATATGTACCATTACATACATGATCCTGACAGTAATGATTAAAATTGTAAAGGCTGAATATAAATGTCACCTACTCTCGTCAAAATCTTCCTTGAAAGAATTATGACAGATGCACTGGAAGACCATGATGGAATTGTCAGTATTGGAGACAGAATAATAACGAATCTACGCTTTGCTGATAACATCGATGGCCTTGCAGGAAATGAGGAGGAGCTAGCTCATTTGGTTGAAAAACTGGACAGGACAGCTACTGCTTTTGGTATGGAAATCAGTGCAGAGAAGACCAAATTGATGACCAGCAACACCAGTGGCATCTGCACTGACATCATGATTAGAGGCCAAAAACTGGAAACAGTTAATCGATTCAAGTACTTATGAGCCATCGTGGCAGACGAGGGATTGCAACCAGAAATATTGTACAGGATTGCGCTGACAATAAAAGCAATGGATAGACTGAAGACAGTTTGGAAAGACAGCAACACCTCAGTCAGCTCAAAAATCAGACTGATGCGCTCCTTGGTTGCATCTGTATTCCTATATGCCTGTGAGTCATGGGCCCTCAAATCGGATCTCGAAAGGAGGATACAAGCTGTTGAAATGAGATGCTTTTGAAGGTTGTTTCGCATTACATATAGAGATTACGTCACGAATGAGGAAGCGGGAAACAGAATTAAGCAAACCACTGGGCCCTATAAAGATCTATTGACCACTGTGAAAAAGCGTAAAATGAAATGGTATGGACATGTCACACGATCAACAGGACTTGCTAAGACAATCCTGGAAGGTACTGTGCAGGGAGGGCGAAGGAGAGGAAAACAGAGGAAAAGATGGGAGGATAACATCTCAGAGTGGACAGGACTTAAACAGAATTAAGCAAACCACTGGGCCCTATAAAGATCTATTGACCACTGTGAAAAAGCGTAAAATGAAATGGTATGGACATGTCACACGATCAACAGGACTTGCTAAGACAATCCTGGAAGGTACTGTGCAGGGAGGGCGAAGGAGAGGAAAACAGAGGAAAAGATGGGAGGATAACATCTCAGAGTGGACAGGACTGAAGCTGAGTGACACAGTAAGAGTATCAGAGAACAGATTGGAATGGAGGAAGCTGGTTGTCAGGACATCAGTGGTGCCCCAACAGTCGGCAAGACTAAGGGATAGATATATAGATAGAAAGAACATAAATGGAAAATAATATAGTTAAATTCAATTCTAATCTTCAAATTTAAACATTAAAATATATCAATGATATGTATCATTTTTAAATCAGAAAATGTCAATACCAGGTCATCTACAGATGGTCACTGCCAAAAGAGATCTATGAATAAACAATTACTTTAAAAATCATTTTATTGCATCGTTTTTATTCTATGGAATGAATGTCCCAAAGCTTTTTTTAAAAAATCGAAATGTGTTCAAAATAAAAGATTTTTGCTACTATCTTCAAATTCAGTTTTCATTTTTAATATTGAGATGCATGCACTACAAGTCGTACTTTTAATGCATTTCATAAGCAATTTGTGCAATTCTGTTTAAAGTATTTAAAACATTTAAGCATGCTTTCATTTTGTTTGCTTTCCATGTTTCCATTTTGATTACATTTTATCATGTATTTACAAACTTTTGGTAATTATTAGGGCCCCGTGCTAGGTGAGGGAATCTCATCAAATAAAGATGTTTTTTTTATGATTATTATTATTATTATTATTATTATTATTATTATTATTATTATTATTGTGGTAGCGGTGGTGTTTTTATTATTATATATCTATTGTATTGGGAATACCGATTATGCGTGCCACTTGTTGTTTGAGAAACTGCTATCATAGTCGTATATTGTTAGAACATATTTACAGTTGTCCAAAATGGAATGTGTGAAAACATGGGAGAGAACCAAACTTTTATACAGATACCAGTAATTGTGGCCCTTGAATCATAAGTTATTTTTTATCTTTGCATCGCTTCCGGTTCTGGTAATGGATAGCGATAACGAAACCAAATTGAAAATATAAATATCAGCTCAGTTAACATTAATTATCATCATCGAAACCAAATCAATTGGTATTACAAACATATATTATCCACGTATGTCACTACACGATCCACTTGATAACGTAACAAAGCAGTTCGTAAACCTCCAACTGTTTAGAAGCCAATCCACTTACTATATGCAAACCAGTGATTATGAATCACCTTTGCAATTTAGAAATAGTATGCTTGTTCTAGACTTATATTACAATTGATCACAAGCTTTCTAAAATATAATATTAATCTGACTATTATTATGAAATTAAATTAAGCAAAAGAAAGAAGTGAGAAGCAATAAGCCTCGTAAAACTCAACAATATTGTGTTTCTCATTTCTCTTGAACATAAAAGGAAAAAATGTAAAACGTACTTACGGTAACTTGAATTAAATCACAAAATATTCCTAAAACTATTGCCACATGTCCTCAAGATTAACGATCTGAATAAAGTAAGAAACAATACCAATGCTGGAATTGTTGATACGCTTGTGGTGCCTGTGTCGTGGTGAAGTAGAAATAAGATATTTTGTTCGTCACAATAATACATTTCAAGAATATATCCTGATTTGAAATTTCACTATAAATCCAAGTCTATATGTTCATGAATGATACCTGTTAGGTGCACTTTGTATTACCAGTGAAGACAAAAATCGGAATAAAAATCAGCGGAAATACTGAATACTGGGCATACCAATGATCCTTCCTTACGTGTTATATCAAAACAAGATAGTTAAGTCCTCTCCGTGCCCTGAGCTAGCAATGAGCATCTTTCTTATAATGAGAATGTCGATTACTAAACTTATAATAAAGAAAACAATAAGCACAATGTCATTGACAAATGCAAATATAATAATCTTAATGGTTAATCCATAATGACAAAGAAATGCTAAGCTATGTATCAGTGTTTTACAGAATCATCCATAAATAAATGATTCAGGTCAGCTAGAAAAGGAATTTGATTTTGGATAAGATCAAATCCAAAATATAATTTATTCACAGCGTATAATTAAATAAATGTAACAAAAAACTGACAAACAATGCAAATTACACTCTCTTTCTCATACACACACTGATATCTATCTATCTATCTATCTATCTATCTATCTATCTATCTATCTATCTATCTATCTAACTATCTATCTATCTATCTATCTATCTATCTATCTATCTATCTATCTATCTATCTATATATATATATATATATATATATATATATATATATATATATATATATATATACGAATATTTTCTTTATGAACATTTAATGTCAATAAAGAGAGAAAACTGAAAAAGAAATTCTGTTTAATGAAATTGATAAATTAAAATAAAGCTGCCAAGAACAGCGACAGACATTCAAGAAACAAATTCAAGATTGTTGATGACCACGAAAATAATGTTGTTCATTCGAAATTGTTAGCAGAGAGGAAAATTTAATCAAAACATTAGTGTATTTGTTTTTAAATAAATTTGATAAAATGACTCATCTTCGAGGTCTTATATATTAATGGAGATGTTAAATAATTTATTTTTAGAGCAAATTTTAGCGCTTATGAAAACCAACATGTTTCAATTAGATCTATGTGATATCATTATTTGCTTATCCAAAATAGATAAAAGATGACAGTTAATATGAACGGAGTTTTATTAGTTATTAAAATATATTGTCTATACATTTGAATCTGGCTGCATATTACAAATATAAAATGTTTGCCAAGAATATTCCCCAAAAATCGGAGAAAAAATGATAAGATAAATTTAATACAGGATTTTTGTCATACCTGGAAATAATTTTATTTTCAAATATGTGAGATATCGTCAGTGACAAAAGCATGTTGTCACAAACCATCTAATGTAGAGAAGTTTGGTTTACATCGTGTCCAGGAAAGATTACAGTCCTTGAAAAAAGGATGAGTGGCTTATCAATGCATATAAAAGGAACGAAAATGAAATATAACCTTTAAAGCAATTAGAGCAATTATCCCACCCCCATGTACAGACCTTGATGTTACCAGAACAATTAGTTTAATTCCACATTTCAAGAGAGAGAAATTATGAATACTTTGCTCAGTTTGAGAACTTGATGAGAACATGAAATGGTCAAGAGAACATTGGACTTTGTTAATACAAAGTAGAATTCAAGGCAAATCTTGAACAATCTACTCTTCACTGTCCGTAAAACAAAGTGCTGATGCATTGTATATATAAGGCATGTATCTGACAGTTATGAGTTTGTAGATAATGAATAACGCTTTGGAATAGTACAAAAGACACAGTGAGAAAAATCAAAGTCTAATTTGGAAGTGAAAGTCCACATCTATGTGAAAAATAGTGCGAGGATTTATCTCCAAATTTGGATAACAACATTCAAGTAATGCTTCCACAATGATCTCAACACCTGTCTTGATTTGGTAAACAATAGAACATTTGGAAGATATTGCTCGCACTCTAAAGGTATCATTTGGGAATAATACATCCTCTCAGCAGCTTTGGTTTTGGTAAATAATCAATAGTGTCTCTCAAGAGAGCTTCTGAATCTAGGACAGCTTGTATAAATAAAACAAAAATCTTTGGAATAGGTAGAACAGAAACCTGTATCGCTTCGTAAGTGCACTTACTGAACGAGCATGTTATGTATGATTGAAACAGATCTGAACAACAAACAAACTAATTAAAGGGGTGGGGGCTATTTCAAAGAGGTCACGTTCACGGTCTAATGTGTCATAAAGTATACTGGTCGGTCAAGGAAATTCTATTTTGGAAAATTATAAACCATTTATGACGCAAGTCTCTGTATCACGTATTTGTGATTCTACCAAGCCTATTCCTATTAAGATATTAAAGGAAACGGGACAGCCTCTCAATCCGTTGTTATCGGGTTATCTGACACGGTAAGAGACGTTTTTCTATAGTGAAATTGTTGTTATTCATAGGGTAGTGTCCGGCTATATTAAAGTTACTCTCAATTCTGTCCATTTGGTATCAGATTTCCGTAACTGGGGTCCTTATAAACAATGGACTACCCGAGGTACCCGATGAGAGGTTATTGAGCTATTGAAGTCATAACGACAGGAAATTCATAGCCATAAAGAAACCATGACTGGCAATGTTGGAGTCAATACGACTTATCACAAGATTTTTATATTGAACAAAAATTAAATGTTTTTTTTAGATGGATCAGCGATCTCTTTGTTTTCCTCGCGGCAGAAACATTTGACGCATTTGCTTCAAAATTGATTCTCAACAAAACATAAGTTATACAAATGGGTCATAACAAAATTCACTGACACGTTAGCAATAATTTAGGATTGAATTTGATTCACATTTTTCTCTTCTAGGAGTTGAGCTATTCGTGAATACAAAAGACAAGCCTATACTCCTTGTGATTTAATATTCCTCATACAATTGAAATGAAAATAAATGAATTAAATTATATCATAAACGATAATGGGAAGAAAAAAGAAACAGATTTGTCATATAATAATGTAAATTTATTAAACGATGTAATTCAATCAGGCTGCAGTAATTGTGGTTTAATCAATCATCGGAATTTAGCAATATTAAACAATTTGTAAATGAATCTTTCACAACTACAATCACAAGAAAAGAGTGAAGTAAAACAGCTATTTTATAAAGATGAGCACTTGTTTCCAGATAGTCTGAAGCGAACAAATCATATATATATATATATATATATATATATATATATATATATATATATATATATATCTATAGCATAACGTTTTAGCGATATTAGATTTGACGCTGTCAAACAATATCCATACAAGACGAAACGTCTCAAGCGGTAATATTTCTAAATAAAGCTAAGCATTTGCTTGAAATTGATTTCATATAAGAAAGTATAAAGTAACAGGAGTTCATCATTTATTAGCATGCTCAGAGCATGTAAACCATTCCTCATGTGTGATGACTATGAATAGTCAACTGTGTTATGAAAACAGATTAATTTCAAATGTCACGCATAGATGACTGCATAGGCAAAGATAGAAATGAAAACTATTTAACCTAGTTCACCTCATGACATAATGTTTTCTAATTCGATTCATGAAAAGCGTAAACTAAGTGATGTTAGGATCCGGATGATTTTCATCACATAAAGTAATGTCATTTTTTACGTAAAAGTATCTCTCAACATCCGAGCGTTTAATGAATATAAAATTATTTAGTATACCTAATCGAGATGCCTACATCATCTTCAATGATAAATGTTAAAGTTACTGGGGGCCCATTGGAAAATTAATTGATAGTCTCAATGATGAAAATTTTACAATTTTTTGAGATTAAAAATAGTTTTGCCATGAATGTGTGACATTTTAGGACACATTGTGAAAGACGATTACATTAAACCTGTATATGTTTATATGAGTTCTATATATATATATATATATATATATATATATATATATATATATATATATATATATATATATATATATATATATATATATATATATATTCTGAATGCATATAATTAAAAAAAAATTGATGCAATTTTATTGTATTTCTGGATATTATCAAAACGTTTGATCTAAGTTTTTTTCACTGAATCCCTGAAAACGTTGTTGAGTAAGAATCTAAAATGTCATAAGGCTTTTGAGAACAAAGAAGCTATAATTACAAGTGCATGAATACATTCAACTTGAAATTTCAGTAAATTATTTAAAATGTCTTCATATGCGGATAATGTGTGGATAATTGGAGTATAGGTTCGAGAGTATTACACTGATGTTGATCATCTGGTGTATTTCTTCTCTAAACAAAATTAAGTAAACACCTAAAAATGTATTCCAAACTCTTAAGAAATGTTTTGTTTTCTATTGGGCTTGCATCATTTTCCAATATAGATTTGTTCAGCTCCATCGAATAATGTATTAAATGCACAAAAAACATCAGAGATTGGTAAGATTTTGTTTTAGATTGGACAAATGCAAAATTGACATTCGGCAAATCAAGGGAGATGATAATCTGATTGTAGATGTACTCTCACTTGAATAGAAGTATTAAATTGCTTTATGCTTTTGCTATGCCATCCATAAGACATCTTCATGTAATGGATTCTTATGTCATATGTATATTTGCCTAATTTATAAAAGAGATCTTTATTGCATCAATAGTTCCTTTGGTAATGAGGACAGTATAATATATATATATATATATATATATATATATATATATATATATATATATCATTATGAAGTTGTGTTTGTTCCTGACGATTGGTATGTGTAGAAGCTATACATATATCGATTTTCCCGATATATCAGTTCCAGGTCTAACATGGTCATTTTATATTGCCTTATTTTGAGTGTTAATAGTATGTATAATTGTTGTAGTTAATATAATTCTTCTGTCTCTTCTCTTCTCTTGCAGCTAGTAGTCCAAGAACAAAAGAGTGCATAACAACTTAACATCTTCCTTAGAACGATGCCAATATATTTGGTAAGTACAATAACACAGTTTTGCCAAGTTTGTATCTGATTGTGTGCTTCTGTTTGTATAGATGCATTAAATTACTTTGCGTTGATATAAAACATGCATGAGCGAAACACGTTATTAAAGAATGATTAGGTAATTTAAAGATATGATTTCTCGATACACATCTCAACGTCTTTGTAGAGAAGGATAAACACCAAAGTCATATTTGTTTTCTTCTCTCTGTCTCTCTGTCTCTCTCTCTCTGTCTCACTGTCTCTCTCTCTCTCTCTCTCTCTCTCTCTCTCTCTCTCTCTCTCTCTCTCTCTCTCTGCACTTACCCATACAGGTCCAGCTTGCACATTTGAATAATTGGATCCAATTTGCAAAATGAAATGAATATTCATCCTTGAATCTTTCGCCAGGTATCCAACATTTTGAATTGATTGGTAAATGTTTGAATTCACTCATATTCCCATTTAGTAGAATATCCTTTGATATTTTTTAAAGAAATATATTAAATACACAAACCGTTACCTTATCTACTAAATACGTCAGTTAAAATTGACTATACGTCTCCTAGTTGAAAAGTTACTTAGATATGGCAAATTGACAAATAGTATATATCCTTTATGCAAAAATGAATCATCACTGATTATATCACAAATAATGCCCCTATATTAATATGGACACATTATATCGAAGATAATACGAATCCCATAAATGTTGACTGAATCAATTGCCAACATGTCATTCATCTTGAATCGTTGCATTCATTTTGGTAGTCATCTGAAAGGTAAAGTGAAAGAATATGATTTAAGGACTCCTTGATATAAACATGACATTTAAGTCATGCAAAGACATGTAGTGAAAAATATTGTCAATACGTTGCAAAGAAAATTCAATCCAGAAGCTATTGCAATTAAGGAATCACTACTTATGTGCTTGCGGTTTCGCTAGCCAAACAATAACTGATGTCAATTACAAAACACTAGTGTTGTTATTTCGACACGGTGTAAATTATCAATAAACTGCAAATATGATTCTCTCAAATACTGCTCTATTTGTTTTCAATTCAAAACTCAGGGAATGTCTCAGTTGCTGATCTATAGCTGGGTTTCTGGGGCTCCATTAAATTCATTTCTTCGTACTATTATATATTATTGTTATCAATTTAATCAGTTGAAATCACTGTTTTTTTAGATTGAGCCCTTTCAATAAATTAATCAGTTTTAATTGGACATTAGATAATAGAGATATAAGTATATGCTTAACTTTGTCAAGGTTGATTTTAAACTTTCAGAATCATGCAGTATTGTACTATAATGACCAGTATGATATTGAACGCTCCTTTACGACATGTGTGCCTAAAATATATAGTGTTTTAAGAACTTCTTTATTAACAAACCATGTACACCCATATATTTTGGCGCTTTAGGTTCACATTCGTTAGATAATTTTCATTATCGCATGTTTATCAGAGACGTACTATTTGACAAGTCTGTCAAAATACTGGATTCTAGTAGAAATGCAAATGAAGGTTTGGGTCGAAAACTAAGAGACTGAGTGCCAATAAGCCAAGATGAAAAATTATTATCTCCGCTGACTATTTGTACTGTCACACAACAACCGATTTTATTGGTGTGATCTTGTTTGTTCCTTATTGTAATTTTTTATAACTAAGTCTTAGGCTGTATACGACAATGAGTGTATAATAAAAATCGGAGACAAATATCGAGTCCAATGCCTCTAGATTCCGCGTTACTCGCGCTTTCCATTACTGCAGTAATATATCACTTTCACCTTTCATTGATATCGAAATGGAAATTGTGAACTTTGCCTCGCGATAAGGCAAATTGTTTTTTCATAATTGTATTAAAATTTTTCTGAAATAATTTTGTTTACAATTTACAATTGGTAATTTACATTTAAAGAGCACTTGTTCGTTTGTTTGCACGTTACATTTTAAGAAGGGCAATTTGTGTATTTCTCGCCCCGAAAAGTTCTGCAAACCAAGTTTTTAAAGTTACGTTCAGCCGGTAGTTGAAGGAATTTGATGATGATAATGGATATATAACATAGAAAATATAGGTAAGCTGGATACTTTAATAAGTTGAAATATTTGTGTTCTATCTGAAAAAGCAAATGTTTCATTCCAATTAACCTTGACGTGCTCTTTCTGCTGATGGTTCTCTCTCTCTCTTCTCTCTCTCTCTCTCTCTCTCTCTCTCTCTCTCTCTCTCTCTCTCTCTCTCTCTCTCTCTCATATCACATAATCACAGAACCAAGAAGGTGTACCCGATGTTGATCAGAGAAACATTCAATCACTCGATCTATATTTTATTAAGTTATGTTCCATTTCCACAGGCAACAGTCTTCATCTTTTAAAAATCAAAGTGTACTCTTTTTGAAAAGTGTTAATACGCTTTCTAAAATAGAAAGCATTATTGACTGACGGTAATCGTATTACACTACTTTAAGGATTCTTTGAACAACGGAAGATTCACTTCTTGAGTTCAGATTCAGTCAATAAACATTACACTTCTCTCAAAGCTGATACAAGTAAGTTTGGGTCCACCATTGGCATACCTAGCATTAATGTTTTCGAGACGTGTATTGCTCCATGTCCCTAACATTGGTTTTATGTGTGAATGATAGTTTCCAGGTCTTGGAATCATTGCCATTTCAAAATCTGGAGTTCTTGATAAAGCATGCCGTTCACCTCTCTTATGGTGAAATGTGTCAAAGAATTGTTTCGGTCACACTGAGGATGACTGGTGTGACAGGGATTTCTAGCGAGTTCAGTTATAAGTAGAAATAAGAATACGGTTTCAAATACAGTACTGTTCCATATTCTCTTTGAGCACACAGTATTAGCTGTGGTTCACATTTGGAGACGATCTTAATTAAAGGAGAGGGACGTACTAAAGTAGCCATACCAAATGGCTTGATATTAATAATTAATCAGCGTCGTTCAATAACTTGTGGATAGAAATACATTATTGCGTCTATCCTATCAAAGTTTTGTCGGGCTAAATAAAATACAATAGACTGTACAAGCCCAATAGTGATTTCAATTAGAATACTTGATGCAACTAATCTGGATACAACTGGAATAATGGCTTCAGAATCTTTGTTATTTGTTGTATAGGCTCAGTATTGGATATTTCCTAATATTATAATATTATACACTGGTTGATGAACACCTATGTAACAAGAGAACATGTACTGTCATCATCAGTGGCAACAGAAGCTATCGTTTTAGAACAAAAGTTCGAGTCATAGAGGGTTGCATTCTGTCACCTACAATATTCAACATTTTAATGGAAAGGATGCCTTGGAAGACAAAAAGGGCACTGTTAGAATCGGGAGTTAAACAATCTGCAACATTCTCATCGCAGATGATATTTATAGCGTAGTAGGAGATGAAAAGGAATTGGCAGACTTTGTTGAGCGCATCGACAGTACCTACACAGCATACGGTATAAAGATTTGTGCTGGAAAAGAACTAAGGACAAACAACATCAGTGACATCAGTCACTAATTGTAAGAGAACAAAAGCTGGAACAGCTTAAGCTTCAAGTACATGAGATCAATTATCACATACGCAGGCAACAAACCAGAATTACATTTACCGGATTATCCAAACAACAGCAGCAATAAAAAGGTTGAGACCAATATGGAAATACACAAACATTGCTCTTGGTCCCAAAAGCAGGCTGATTTCCTTGATTGTCAAGTCCATTTTTCTGTATACTTGTGAAACATGCACGCTCACACCATATATACAAGGAAGGATTCAAACATTCAAAATGAGATGCTACGTTATGATCATGGATAACGCATATATTGACCATGTAACCAACAAAGAGGTCTACATCAGGATCCAACGAGCCATCGGACCTCTTGACCGCTGTTTAGAACACAAACGTAAGCGGTACGGTCATGTCTAAAGATCATATAGGGTGGCAAAAACAACCTTTGCAGACACAGTGCATGAGTGCAAAAGAAAAGGAAGACAGAAAATGAGATGGGAAGACAACATATAAGTTTGGACAGGCATGGGGTTTAGTAATTCCGATAGGGCAGTAACGAACATGGAAAGATGAAGAGAATTAGTTGTAAAGTTAATTGTGGTGCTTCAACGACCTATTGATGATGATGATGATGATGATGATGATTATAGAGTATTGATAGCTATTATATTAATATTTTTATCCTATGTTCCCAATATGAGCATTTTTCTGGTATACATGTAATATTCCGATGAACACAAATCCATTCGGAAACTGCACAAACATTATCCATTGATTTGGAAGAAATTTAAACTATCCGACAACATATTCTAAGTAGAGACATGACATATCTTCGTTATTGCTCTTATGAAAATCCATGGTTTACACTGAGTAACTGACTTTGGTTCCACAACGGATTTATATGGATGTCCGTTAAATTACTGCAGTTGCAAACAAGATCGCGTTAATTAAATTATTCAACAATTTTTGTTAATGCCAATATGGTACGAAACAAAAATGTGTAACAAGCGTGATAATATTATTTATTCATATTTAAAAATTGATTAATGTAACCAAGCATTCTAAAGAAGAGACCAGTTACTGTAATTTCTGCTATGGTGAATATTTATATCTCTCCCTATCCCGCTATAGCGAGATACCGTTCCATTAACTAAGATAAGCCTCATATTTTTAACCGTGTGTATAACATTTTATAAAAGTGTAAAATGCAAAATACGGTCTAGATCAATTTAACATCATCCAACACACTGCCAAGAGGTTTGGACTTGTTCAAGTCTGAAAAAACTACAAAACGTATATAATGTACAAATTACAGCTACATTAATCATTAGTATCTGAATACAATATACTCTACACATTTTGATTGGCAGCACCATCACTGAACCAGCCCTCCAATCGACCCGAAATAACTAAATACAATAAATACAGTATTTTGTTGTTTTATTTTGGGGTGAACTTTAGAGAATTGAATACAGAAAATGCCCCAAAAAATCAAATGTATAGGACGTCAAAGGAAGTCCAAAACAGGAAGAAAATATGGATTGAAACGGGACATGCATCTTACAGTAAACGAGTCTCAGGAAATAAAATCAAGAAAAAGAGAATGAAATTAAAACGTTCCATTGCCTTACCTCAGAAAAATATCTCGAGGAAGACACCATGCTCAGAGCAGCGCGACAGTCGCACTACTGAAATATAAAAGCATCAAAATGTGTAAAAGGAAATTAGGAACATTAGGTGAACAACAATTATGGTAGCACCTCAAAATAAGGTATTAAAAGTGATCTTTAATGAAGTTTAATGGCTGATGTGCATCTTAGACTCCGATTCCGTCGATTCATCCCAATGTTTGTCTTAGATATACTTGTATAATGTACACCAAATAACTCTGCCGGGCATTTTTATGATGACGTTTAACAAGTAGTTGTTGAAAAAAAATGGATGGAGACTTTTGGTAAATATCGTTTTTCAGTTAGTCAAAGAGTATAACACATTTTGTTTTTAAAAAATGCTGCATGAACTATATTTGAAACCTTGTTTCAAATAATATATTATGAATTGCACTTTTTATGGGGGGGGAGTAGGTCGGGTTTCCTAGTCGTTTTATATAATAAAATAGAAGCATAATCGTCCACACAATGGCTTGTATTGGAGTGTAGTTCAATATATATATATATATATATATATATATATATATATATATATTATATATATATATATATATATATATATATATACATATATACCACATTTTATGAAAAACATTTTTAAGAGAAAATCTTGAGAGACAAATATGCATTAAACTTGTTACTATTACATATAGATGTATATATATATATATATATATATATATATATATATATATATATATATATATATATATATATATATATAGTTGATAATTACCATAGTAATGCTGGGGAATACTTCCGCATCTCTATTTTTGTTCTTTTTTAATTTACAAATTACACACCTGCATGCATGTCGCCCAAACGTAGCAAATTAAATTGTTCTTTTAGAGACGTTGTTCCAATATCATTTAAGACGGTATCGATGTAACCGAAGCTGTTAGGCTCAAGTAAAATAGACACCAGTTAACACTACAGTAGAACACCTCCCTGTGAAGTCGACATTTCTTATAATATAATGAATGGTGTTTTTGTTCTTATTGTTGGCGCTACGTTCTAGCGTTTTCTGTGGCCAGAGGGTGATGTTTGGGTCGTGTATATATGTCAATATTCTAGGCAATAGCAACATTAAATTACGCACACAAGCCTTGGCATATACTGTTCTTTTGCTAATGAGGAAGGTGTAAATGTCTGACACTTTTTAAATAGGTAAATGTTTAATAATGATTACAGAATTCAATGTTGGATTAATATCTTCGATTAACATTGGAAGATGGAGTCTTTACTGAGTGTTATAAAAACGTCAACAGAAACTGCCAACCTTATATGGATATATTTTTCCAGACGAACGTCAGTTAATAACCGCTATTACGAAAAAAGAAGAGGAATTACCGCATGACTTTGCATGTTGTGTCATAAAAAAGAAGCGAAACAGTAATACAACTATTTTGTAAAACTATTTTGTTATAGATCTATTATGCCACAAACATAGTTACATTATGTGCTGCTGTAATTACAACACAACTGATTAAGGCTGAAAATCGGAACGAAATAATATGTAACTGACGCCATGAATATTTCCTCAGTTAAGTTCTAAATTGGTAACAGTTTTCTATGTCAATGCTGGAAATAACTAGAGAACTGCTAACATTGAGGCGATGACATGTTTTAACATTGCTGCAGATGAACTTGATTGATTATCGATAATAGGTACCAATAATATGTCTCATAATATTATAGGACTATAATATATTGTATTAGTGTTCGTATTCATATTAGCCCATTATCAGTGCAACGCATAATTATTATAAAATACGCTGTTTTATAAATGAAAAAATATGTGGATCAAGAATGGCGATGAAACTGTGTACACATAACCCCTTGCAGAGAGAGAGAGAGAGAGAGAGAGAGAGAGAGAGAGAGAGAGAGAGAGAGAGAGAGAGAGAGAGAGAGAGAGAGAGAGAGAGAGAGAGAGAGAGAGAGAGAGAGAGAGAGAGAGAGAGATCGGACACAGGGCAGATATTATTCAAAGATGATACAAATCAATAATCGGTATTAATTGATATAAGACAATTTTCACTGATATATGTCCTTTTGATGACAAATCTATTTCACTGTAGCACTCGTTTATGAAGTATCGAGTGAATATCTGGCTGATTAGTATCTTAAAACGGAACAACACTTCCAGCTGTAATTCTAGGAATTCATTTTGTTTTCCGTGTATTTTTGTCGATGAATCCAAGATACGATGGTGTAATCAAAAATAGCAAACTGTTTTAGCTAGTCTTACATTTATTGAAGAATGTAAATAAATGTTTCAGTGTTGTTAACCGATTATGTGAATCCAACTGTTGTTCATCTCAATTAATTATATGAGCAATAACTGTGATGGCTTCAACTGCAAGTAGAAAGATAACTAATGTTAATCTTGTTTATTCAGCTATGAGTCAAAGCATTTCGTCATGATACATGCTTTCTTTTGATGTCATAACGTGTGGGAATTATATTGGTGTATATAATTTGGTGCAGCCAAAGGTATCCAGCTTGCATAGTTAGGAACCAAATAGGCACCGTATGTGCATGATTTTACATGTGATGGAAATAGTAGTAGCAATAGGTGTTGGGAAGAGATGTCAGAAAAAGGGAATTGAAACGGCTGAACAGTTAAAGATGATAAGTCTAATACATATGACTAATAGCCTAAATAGCAAAATCAGTCTTAGATTGAATATTCATCAGAACACACTGACAGTAAGACAAAACAATGACGGAGAACAACAGCAGCAGGCTAGAATATGATGATATGCGAGTTTTTTTACACAGGGAATGTCTTCAGAAACGTTTTCGAGACACTCATTTTGCGAAACCAATCTGAAAAATATGATCTACATTGACCTATTTGGGAATGTAGGTCAGTACATTCGGGTCCACCCGTCCCTCATGTCACGTTCTGCTTCTCCTAAGCACACATCACGTCGTTTAGTGTAAATGAATTATTTGGATTAATTAACCAAGGTACATGCTAATTAATACACAATGTGACATAATGTCACGTTTACAATATCACTCTTTGTACAATTCAGTTGCTCAGACTTTAACCAAGTCATTATATTTTAAAAGGAAACGTATTTGTTTTAAAACGCATAAGTAAATAACCAGCATTAAAAACATTTGCTAAACCTACTGCTTTGTGTTCTATGCAATTCTTACTCATTTGCTAGATCACACCCTTCAACGTTTGAAAACCAAACACTAGTCCCTTTTCAGCGGTCTTAATGCACTTTCCTAAAACGAAACAATTCTTCATAGATGGTAATCATAGGACCTTATTTTAAGGAAAAGTAATTTGTTGCTAAAGCAGCTAATTGACATACGCATTAAAACATGACTTAATTTAGTTCCTAATATTTTTTATCTCGACATCCGAGAATAAAAAATCTTTCTACACATTGCTGCATCAGATATTAGTGAAAAATTAAGGTTCGGTATGAGTATAACAATAACTATTGCAATAAGGTGGTCACTTATAGTTCCTGAAGTCTCTACATGCCTTCACTAATCAACAAATTTTGCATGAAACTATAACATCATTGGTTCTTATTCACATGTTCATGGAACACTCCTATTATCATATCAGCATTCTGCTGAATATGAACTTAAAAATCTCACGTGTTTTTATGAACTAAATGCAAGCTCTCCCAGGTTCTCCCTCACATATAGAAGCAGAAATGTTTCTTGAGAAATACTTAAGCTGGAAAATGTAATTGAGTACAAGTCGATCTGCTTTGCCAAGAATATATTACGTGCATAACACAGTAAAGGAAATAATAAAACAAGGACAATAATTGTGTTATGTCCTTGTTTTCTCTCCCTTACACCATACATGGCATTAAAAATAATAAAACTTCACATTTTCAGTGTTTGTTTATGAAAGTAACGATAATATTTCTTGTGAAATAATACAACAACTCTGAAAGTGGATACAAATGTCAGCACAACTGGTTTAAACATTTCTCACGTCAAAGTTAAAAACTATTTGAAAATGATAGTCTTTTTTCCCTTATGTTTTGCTGTTTTGTACCTCTTTATAAGCTACATATTTGAATTTCATGTGGAGGGAAATATATATTGTGTGTGTTTATATGATTTAAAATATTTACTGTTTTGTTATAGATAAGAATGCACAATGTTTAACCTGAAAGGTTGTTCCTTGTATAGACTGCAATAGTATAGACTGCTTCTGATTGTACTAGCAATTGTAATCTGAGTGTTGTAATAGAGTACATATAATTGACCCCATGCCTTCTGCATTCAAATATGTACATCAGTTCAGGCTCTGAAGCTTCCTATTGTCATCGTCCCATTGTTGTTGTTGTATATTTTGTCTCCATATTTACAAGATGTATGCATATTTTCCACTTCACTACACGATGGAGGTAATGTTTCTATTTATTTAGCACAGAGGATGAATAACTTGAAATATGTGTATAATCTAAGGTTGAATGACCTCATATATTTACAGTCAGCATAAAGTCTAGACAGTTGTAACTTTATATTAAGCCTGGATCATGTCCACTTGTCTCTGATGCCCCGTTCTGCGTCTCCTAATCACACAACATCTCGTTTATTGTAAATAAATTATTTTTATGAATTATGAATTAACTGAGGTACATGCTAATTAATACAAAATGTGGCATAATGGGACTTATCCCATATCACTCTTTGTACAATTCAGTAGCTCGTACTTAAAACATGTCATTGTATTTCAAAAGAAAAATGATTTGTTGTAAAACACACATGTAAATAACCAGCAGGGAAAACAGCTGCTAAACTTACTACTTTGAGATTAATGAAAGTATTATTCATTTCCAGGTTCCCAGTCTTCAAGGTTCGAAAACCAAATATTGGTCCATTTTCAGCGGTCTTAATGCACTTTCCTAAAACGAAACAATGCTTGATAGATACTAATCATATGACCTTATTTTAAGGAAACGTAATTTGTTGCTAAACAGCTAATTGACATGCGCATTAGAACATGACTTAATTTAGTACCTAATATTATTTATCTCGACATGCGAGAATAAATAATCTTTCTGCATATTACTGCATCACATAATATTGAACAATTAAGATTCCGTATGTGTATAACAATAACTATTGCAATAAGGTGGTCACTTATAGTTCCTGAAGTCTCTACATGCCTTCATTAATCATCAAATTTTGCATGAAACTATAGCATCATTGGTTCTTATTCACATCTTCATGGAATACTGCTATTATCATATCAGCATTCTGGTGAACATGAACTTAAAAATCTCACGTGTTTTTATGAACTAAATACAAGCTGTCTCAAGTTCTCCTTCACATATAGAAGCAGAAATGTTTCTTGAGAAATACGTAAGTTGGAGAATTTAATTGAGTACAAGTCGATCGGCTTTGCCAGGAACATATTACGTGCATAACACGGTAAAGGAAATAATAAAAGAAGGACAATAATTTTGTTATGTCCTTGTGTTCTCTCCCTTACACCATACATGGCATTAAAAATAATAAAACTTCAAATTTTCAGTGTTTGTTTATGAAAGTAACGATAATATTTCGTGTGAAATAATACAACAGCTCTGAAAGTGGATACAAATGTCAGCACAACTGGTTTAAACATTTCTCTCGTCAAAGTTAAAAAATATTTGAAAATGATTGTCTTCTTTTCTTGTTTTTTTCTGTTTTGTACATCTCTAGAAGCTAAATATTTGTATTTCATGTGGAGGGAAATATATATTGTGTGTGTTTATATGATTTAAAATATTTGCTCTTTTGTTATAGATGAGAATGCACAATGTTTAACCTGAAAGGTTGTTCCTTGCATAGACTGCGATAGTATTGGTTGCTTGTGATTGTACTCGCAATTGTAATCTGAGTGTTGTGATAAAGTACATACAATCGACCCTATGCTTTCTGCGTTCAAATATGTACATCAGTTCAGGCACTGAAGCTTCCTATTGTCATCGTCCCTTTGCTGTTGTTGTATATTTTTTCCCCATTTTTACAAGATGTATGTCCACTTCTGATGCATATTTTCCACTTCACTACACGATGGAGGGAATGTTTCTATTTATATAGCACAGAGGATGAATAAACTGAAGTATGTGAATCAACTAAGACTAAATGACCTCATATATTTACAGTCAGCATAAAGTCTAGACAGTTGTAACTTTATATTAAGCCTGGATCATGTCCACTTTTCTCTGATGCCCCGTTCTGCGTCTCCTAATCACACAACACCTCGTTTATTGTAAATAAATTATTTTTATGAATTATGAATTAACGGAAGTACATGCTAATTAATACAAAATGTGACATAATGGGACTTATCCCATATCACTCTTTGTACAATTCGGTAGCTCGTACTTAAAACATGTCATTGTATTTCAAAGGAAAAATGATTTGTTGTAAAACGCACATGTAAATAACCAGCAGGGAAAACAGCTGCTAAACTTACTACTTTGAGATTAATGAAAGTATTATTCATTTCCAGGTTCCCCGTCTTCAAGGTTCGAAAACCAAATATTGGTCCATTTTCAGCGGTCTTAATGCACTTTCCTAAAACGAAACAATGCTTGATAGATATTAATCATATGACCTTATTTTAAGGAAAAGTAATTTGTTGCTAAACAGCTAATTGACATGCGCATTAAAACATGACTTAATTTAGTACCTAATATTATTTATCTCGACATGCGAGAATAAATAATCTTTCTGCATATTGCTGCATCACATAATATTGAACAATTAAGTTTCCTTATGTGTATAACTATTGTAATAAGGTGGTCACTTATAGTTCCTGAAGTCTCTACAAGCCTTCATTAATCATCAAATTTTGCATGAAACTATAACATCATTGGTTCTTATTCACATCTTCATGGAATACTGCTATTATCATATCAGCATTCTGGCGAACATGAACTTAAAATTCGCACGTATTTTTATGAACTAAATTCAAGCTCTCTCATGTTCTCCCTCACATATAGAAGCAGAAACGTTTCTTGAGAAATACTTAAGTTGGAGAATTTAATTGAGTACAAGTCGATCGGCTTTGCCAGGAACATATTACGTGCATAACACGGTAAAGGAAATAATAAAATAAGGACAATAATTTTGTTATGTCCTTGTGTTCTCTCCCTTACACCATCCATGATATTAAAAATAATAAAACTTCACATTTTCAGTGTTTGTTTATGAAAATAACGATAATATTTCGTGTGAAATAATACAACAGCTCTGAAAGTGGATACAAATGTCAGCACAACTGTTTTAAACATTTCTCACGTCAAAGTTAAAAACTATTTGAAAATGATAGTCTTATTTGCTTGTTATTTGTTGTTTTGTACATCTCTTGAACCTAAATATTTGAATTTCATGTGGAGGGAAATATATATTGTGTGTGTTCATATGATTTAAAATATTTACTCTTTTGTTATAGATGAGAATGCACAATGTTTAACCTGAAAGGTTGTTCCTTGTATAGACTGCAATAGTATAGGCTGCTTGTGATTGTACTCGCAATTGTAATCTGAGTGTTGTAATAGAGTACATATAATTGACCCCATGCCTTCTGCGTTCAAATATGTACATCAGTCCAGGCACTGAAGCTTCCTATTGTCATCGTCCCTTTGTTGTTGTTGTATATTTTGTCTCCATTTTTACAAGATGTATGTCCCTTTCTCATGCATATTTTCCACTTCACTACACGATGGAGGGAATGTTTATATTTATATAGCACAGAGGATGAATAAATTGAAATAGGTGTATCAACTAAGGTTGAATGACCTCATATATTTACACTCAGCATAAAGTCTAGAGAGTTGTAACTTTATATTAAGCCTGGATCATCTCGACTTGTCTCTGATGCCCCGTTCTGCGTCTCCTAATCACACAACACGTCGTTTATTGTAAATAAATTATTTTTTATGAATTATGAATTAACGGAGGTACATGCTAATTAATACAAAATGTGACATAATGGGACTTATCCCATATCACTCTTTGTACAATTCAGTAGCTCGTACTTAAAACATGTCATTGTATTTCAAAAGAAAAATGATTTGTTGTAAAACGCACATGTAAATAACCAGCAGGGAAAACAGCTGCTAAACTTACTACTTTGAGATTAATGAAAGTATTATTCATTTCCAGGTTCCCAGTCTTCAAGGTTCGAAAACCAAATATTGGTCCCTTTTCAGCGGTCTTATTGCACTTTCCTAAAACGAAACAATGCTTTATAGAGTGTAATCATATGACCTTATTTTAAGGAAAAGTAATTTGTATCTAAACAGCTAATTGACATGCGCATTAAAACATGACTTAATTTAGTACCTAATATTATTTATCTCGACATGCGAGAATAAATAATCTTTCTGCATATTGCTGCATCACATAATATTGAACAATTAAGTTTCCGTATGTGTATAACAATAACTATTGTAATAAGGTGGTCACTTATAGTTCCTGAAGTCTCTACATGCCTTCACTAATCAACAAATTTTGCATGAAACTATAACATCATTGGTTCTTATTCACATCTTCATGGAATACTGCTGTTATCATATCAGCATTCTGGTGAACATGAACTTAAAAATCTCACGTGTTTTTATGAACTTAATTCAAGCTCTCTCAGGTTCTCCTTCACATATAGAAGCAGAAATGTTTCTTGAGAAATACTTAAGTTGGAGAATTTAATTGAGTACAAGTCGATCGGCTTTGCCAGGAACATATTACGTGCATAACACGGTAAAGGAAATAATAAAAGAAGGACAATAATTTTGTTATGTCCTTGTGTTATCTCCCTTACACCATCCATGATATTAAAAATAATAAAACTTCACATTTTCAGTGTTTGTTTATGAAAATAACGATAATATTTCGTGTGAAATAATACAACAGCTCTGAAAGTGGATACAAATGTCAGCACAACTGTTTTAAACATTTCTCACGTCAAAGTTAAAAACTATTTGAAAATGATAGTCTTATTTGCTTGTTATTTGCTGTTTTGTACATCTCTAGAACCTAAATATTTGAATTTCATGTGGAGGGAAATATATATTGTGTGTGTTCATATGATTTAAAATATTTACTCTTTTGTTATAGATGAGAATGCACAATGTTTAACCTGAAAGGTTGTTCCTTGTATAGACTGCAATAGTATAGGCTGCTTGTGATTGTACTCGCAATTGTAATCTGAGTGTTGTAATAGAGTACATATAATTGACCCCATGCCTTCTGCGTTCAAATATGTACATCAGTCCAGGCACTGAAGCTTCCTATTGTCATCGTCCCTTTGTTGTTGTTGTATATTTTGTCTCCATTTTTACAAGATGTATGTCCTTTTCTCATGCATATTTTCCACTTCACTACACGATGGAGGGAATGTTTATATTTATATAGCACAGAGGATGAATAAATTGAAATAGGTGTATCAACTAAGGTTGAATGACCTCATATATTTACACTCAGTATAAAGTCTAGAGAGTTGTAACTTTATATTAAGCCTGGATCATCTCGACTTGTCTCTGATGCCCCGTTCTGCGTCTACTAATCACACAACACGTCGTTTATTGTAAATAAATTATTTTTTATGAATTATGAATTAACGGAGGTACATGCTAATTAATACAAAATGTGACATAATGGGACTTATCCCATATTACTCTTTGTACAATTCAGTAGCTCGTACTTAAAACATGTCATTGTATTTCAAAAGAAAAATGATTTGTTGTAAAACGCACATGTAAATAACCAGCAGGGAAAACAGCTGCTAAACTTACTACTTTGAGATTAATGAAAGTATTATTCATTTCCAGGTTCCCAGTCTTCAAGGTTCGAAAACCAAATATTGGTCCCTTTTCAGCGGTCTTATTGCACTTTCCTAAAACGAAACAATGCTTTATAGAGTGTAATCATATGACCTTATTTTAAGGAAAAGTAATTTGTATCTAAACAGCTAACTGACATGCGCATTAAAACATGACTTAATTTAGTACCTAATATTATTTATCTCGACATGCGAGAATAAATAATCTTTCTGCATATTGCTGCATCACATAATATTGAACAATTAAGTTTCCGTATGTGTATAACAATAACTATTGTAATAAGGTGGTCACTTATAGTTCCTGAAGTCTCTACATGCCTTCACTAATCAACAAATTTTGCATGAAACTATAACATCATTGGTTCTTATTCACATCTTCATGGAATACTGCTGTTATCATATCAGCATTCTGGTGAACATGAACTTAAAAATCTCACGTGTTTTTATGAACTTAATTCAAGCTCTCTCATGTTCTCCTTCACATATAGAAGCAGAAATGTTTCTTGAGAAATACTTAAGTTGAAGAATTTATTTGAGTACAAGTCGATCGGCTTTGCCAGGAACATATTACGTGCATAACACGGTAAAGGAAATAATAAAAGAAGGACAATAATTTTGTTATGTCCTTGTGTTCTCTCCCTTACACCATCCATGATATTAAAAATAATAAAACTTCACATTTTCAGTGTTTGTTTATGAAAATAACGATAATATTTCGTGTGAAATAATACAACAGCTCTGAAAGTGGATACAAATGTCAGCACAACTGTTTTAAACATTTCTCACGTCAAAGTTAAAAACTATTTGAAAATGATAGTCTTATTTGCTTGTTATTTGCTGTTTTGTACATCTCTAGAACCTAAATATTTGAATTTCCTGTGGAGGAAAATATATATTGTGTGTGTTCATATGATTTAAAATATTTACTCTTTTGTTATAGATGAGAATGCACAATGTTTAACCTGAAAGGTTGTTCCTTGTATAGACTGCAATAGTATAGGCTGCTTGTGATTGTACTCGCAATTGTAATCTGAGTGTTGTAATAGAGTACATATAATTGACCCCATGCCTTCTGCGTTCAAATATGTACATCAGTCCAGGCACTGAAGCTTCCTATTGTCATCGTCCCTTTGTTGTTGTTGTATATTTTGTCTCCATTTTTACAAGATGTATGTCCCTTTCTCATGCATATTTTCCACTTCACTACACGATGGAGGGAATGTTTATATTTATATAGCACAGAGGATGAATAAATTGAAATAGGTGTATCAACTAAGGTTGAATGACCTCATATATTTACACTCAGCATAAAGTCTAGAGAGTTGTAACTTTATATTAAGCCTGGATCATCTCGACTTGTCTCTGATGCCCCGTTCTGCGTCTCCTAATCACACAACACGTCGTTTATTGTAAATAAATTTTTTTTTATGAATTATGAATTAACGGAGGTACATGCTAATTAATACAAAATGTGACATAATGGGACTTATCCCATATCACTCTTTGTACAATTC
Source organism: Unio delphinus (assembly GCA_029339505.1). Taxonomy (NCBI): domain Eukaryota; kingdom Metazoa; phylum Mollusca; class Bivalvia; order Unionida; family Unionidae; genus Unio; species Unio delphinus. The sequence continues at coordinate 4,102,906 of JAQISU010000047.1, read as the reverse complement.
AGTAGCTCGTACTTAAAACATGTCATTGTATTTCAAAAGAAAAATGATTTGTTGTAAAACGCACATGTAAATAACCAGCAGGGAAAACAGCTGCTAAACTTACTACTTTGAGATTAATGAAAGTATTATTCATTTCCAGGTTCCCAGTCTTCAAGGTTCGAAAACCAAATATTGGTCCCTTTTCAGCGGTCTTATTGCACTTTCCTAAAACGAAACAATGCTTTATAGAGTGTAATCATATGACCTTATTTTAAGGAAAAGTAATTTGTATCTAAACAGCTAATTGACATGCGCATTTAAACATGACTTAATTTAGTACCTAATATTATTTATCTCGACATGCGAGAATAAATAATCTTTCTGCATATTGCTGCATCACATAATATTGAACAATTAAGTTTCCGTATGTGTATAACAATAACTATTGTAATAAGGTGGTCACTTATAGTTCCTGAAGTCTCTACATGCCTTCACTAATCAACAAATTTTGCATGAAACTATAACATCATTGGTTCTTATTCACATCTTCATGGAATACTGCTGTTATCATATCAGCATTCTGGTGAACATGAACTTAAAAATCTCACGTGTTTTTATGAACTTAATTCAAGCTCTCTCAGGTTCTCCTTCACATATAGAAGCAGAAATGTTTCTTGAGAAATACTTAAGTTGGAGAATTTAATTGAGTACAAGTCGATCGGCTTTGCCAGGAACATATTACGTGCATAACACGGTAAAGGAAATAATAAAAGAAGGACAATAATTTTGTTATGTCCTTGTGTTCTCTCCCTTACACCATCCATGATATTAAAAATAATAAAACTTCACATTTTCAGTGTTTGTTTATGAAAATAACGATAATATTTCGTGTGAAATAATACAACAGCTCTGAAAGTGGATACAAATGTCAGCACAACTGTTTTAAACATTTCTCACGTCAAAGTTAAAAACTATTTGAAAATGATAGTCTTATTTGCTTGTTATTTGCTGTATTGTACATCTCTAGAACCTAAATATTTGAATTTCATGTGGAGGGAAATATATATTGTGTGTGTTCATATGATTTAAAATATTTACTCTTTTGTTATAGATGAGAATGCACAATGTTTAACCTGAAAGGTTGTTCCTTGTATAGACTGCAATAGTATAGGCTGCTTGTGATTGTACTCGCAATTGTAATCTGAGTGTTGTAATAGAGTACATATAATTGACCCCATGCCTTCTGCGTTCAAATATGTACATCAGTCCAGGCACTGAAGCTTCCTATTGTCATCGTCCCTTTGTTGTTGTTGTATATTTTGTCTCCATTTTTACAAGATGTATGTCCCTTTCTCATGCATATTTTCCACTTCACTACACGATGGAGGGAATGTTTATATTTATATAGCACAGAGGATGAATAAATTGAAATAGGTGTATCAACTAAGGTTGAATGACCTCATATATTTACACTCAGCATAAAGTCTAGAGAGTTGTAACTTTATATTAAGCCTGGATCATCTCGACTTGTCTCTGATGCCCCGTTCTGCGTCTCCTAATCACACAACACGTCGTTTATTGTAAATAAATTATTTTTTATGAATTATGAATTAACGGAGGTACATGCTAATTAATACAAAATGTGACATAATGGGACTTATCCCATATCACTCTTTGTACAATTCAGTAGCTCGTACTTAAAACATGTCATTGTATTTCAAAAGAAAAATGATTTGTTGTAAAACGCACATGTAAATAACCAGCAGGGAAAACAGCTGCTAAACTTACTACTTTGAGATTAATGAAAGTATTATTCATTTCCAGGTTCCCAGTCTTCAAGGTTGGAAAACCAAATATTGGTCCCTTTTCAGCGGTCTTATTGCACTTTCCTAAAACGAAACAATGCTTTATAGAGTGTAATCATATGACCTTATTTTAAGGAAAAGTAATTTGTATCTAAACAGCTAATTGACATGCGCATTTAAACATGACTTAATTTAGTACCTAATATTATTTATCTCGACATGCGAGAATAAATAATCTTTCTGCATATTGCTGCATCACATAATATTGAACACTTAAGTTTCCGTATGTGTATAACAATAACTATTGTAATAAGGTGGTCACTTATAGTTCCTGAAGTCTCTACATGCCTTCACTAATCAACAAATTTTGCATGAAACTATAACATCATTGGTTCTTATTCACATCTTCATGGAATACTGCTGTTATCATATCAGCATTCTGGTGAACATGAACTTAAAAATCTCACGTGTTTTTATGAACTTAATTCAAGCTCTCTCAGGTTCTCCTTCACATATAGAAGCAGAAATGTTTCTTGAGAAATACTTAAGTTGGAGAATTTAATTGAGTACAAGTCGATCGGCTTTGCCAGGAACATATTACGTGCATAACACGGTAAAGGAAATAATAAAAGAAGGACAATAATTTTGTTATGTCCTTGTGTTCTCTCCCTTACACCATCCATGATATTAAAAATAATAAAACTTCACATTTTCAGTGTTTGTTTATGAAAATAACGATAATATTTCGTGTGAAATAATACAACAGCTCTGAAAGTGGATACAAATGTCAGCACAACTGTTTTAAACATTTCTCACGTCAAAGTTAAAAACTATTTGAAAATGATAGTCTTGTTTGCTTGTTATTTGCTGTATTGTACATCTCTAGAACCTAAATATTTGAATTTCATGTGGAGGGAAATATATATTGTGTGTGTTCATATGATTTAAAATATTTACTCTTTTGTTATAGATGAGAATGCACAATGTTTAACCTGAAAGGTTGTTCCTTGTATAGACTGCAATAGTATAGGCTGCTTGTGATTGTACTCGCAATTGTAATCTGAGTGTTGTAATAGAGTACATATAATTGACCCCATGCCTTCTGCGTTCAAATATGTACATCAGTCCAGGCACTGAAGCTTCCTATTGTCATCGTCCCTTTGTTGTTGTTGTATATTTTGTCTCCATTTTTACAAGATGTATGTCCCTTTCTCATGCATATTTTCCACTTCACTACACGATGGAGGGAATGTTTATATTTATATAGCACAGAGGATGAATAAATTGAAATAGGTGTATCAACTAAGGTTGAATGACCTCATATATTTACACTCAGCATAAAGTCTAGAGAGTTGTAACTTTATATTAAGCCTGGATCATCTCGACTTGTCTCTGATGCCCCGTTCTGCGTCTCCTAATCACACAACACGTCGTTTATTGTAAATAAATTATTTTTTATGAATTATGAATTAACGGAGGTACATGCTAATTAATACAAAATGTGACATAATGGGACTTATCCCATATCACTCTTTGTACAATTCAGTAGCTCGTACTTAAAACATGTCATTGTATTTCAAAAGAAAAATGATTTGTTGTAAAACGCACATGTAAATAACCAGCAGGGAAAACAGCTGCTAAACTTACTACTTTGAGATTAATGAAAGTATTATTCATTTCCAGGTTCCCAGTCTTCAAGGTTGGAAAACCAAATATTGGTCCCTTTTCAGCGGTCTTATTGCACTTTCCTAAAACGAAACAATGCTTTATAGAGTGTAATCATATGACCTTATTTTAAGGAAAAGTAATTTGTATCTAAACAGCTAATTGACATGCGCATTTAAACATGACTTAATTTAGTACCTAATATTATTTATCTCGACATGCGAGAATAAATAATCTTTCTGCATATTGCTGCATCACATAATATTGAACAATTAAGTTTCCGTATGTGTATAACAATAACTATTGTAATAAGGTGGTCACTTATAGTTCCTGAAGTCTCTACATGCCTTCACTAATCAACAAATTTTGCATGAAACTATAACATCATTGGTTCTTATTCACATCTTCATGGAATACTGCTGTTATCATATCAGCATTCTGGTGAACATGAACTTAAAAATCTCACGTGTTTTTATGAACTTAATTCAAGCTCTCTCAGGTTCTCCTTCACATATAGAAGCAGAAATGTTTCTTGAGAAATACTTAAGTTGGAGAATTTAATTGAGTACAAGTCGATCGGCTTTGCCAGGAACATATTACGTGCATAACACGGTAAAGGAAATAATAAAAGAAGGACAATAATTTTGTTATGTCCTTGTGTTCTCTCCCTTACACCATCCATGATATTAAAAATAATAAAACTTCACATTTTCAGTGTTTGTTTATGAAAATAACGATAATATTTCGTGTGAAATAATACAACAGCTCTGAAAGTGGATACAAATGTCAGCACAACTGTTTTAAACATTTCTCACGTCAAAGTTAAAAACTATTTGAAAATGATAGTCTTATTTGCTTGTTATTTGCTGTATTGTACATCTCTAGAACCTAAATATTTGAATTTCATGTGGAGGGAAATATATATTGTGTGTGTTCATATGATTTAAAATATTTACTCTTTTGTTATAGATGAGAATGCACAATGTTTAACCTGAAAGGTTGTTCCTTGTATAGACTGCAATAGTATAGGCTGCTTGTGATTGTACTCGCAATTGTAATCTGAGTGTTGTAATAGAGTACATATAATTGACCCCATGCCTTCTGCGTTCAAATATGTACATCAGTCCAGGCACTGAAGCTTCCTATTGTCATCGTCCCTTTGTTGTTGTTGTATATTTTGTCTCCATTTTTACAAGATGTATGTCCCTTTCTCATGCATATTTTCCACTTCACTACACGATGGAGGGAATGTTTATATTTATATAGCACAGAGGATGAATAAATTGAAATAGGTGTATCAACTAAGGTTGAATGACCTCATATATTTACACTCAGCATAAAGTCTAGAGAGTTGTAACTTTATATTAAGCCTGGATCATCTCGACTTGTCTCTGATGCCCCGTTCTGCGTCTCCTAATCACACAACACGTCGTTTATTGTAAATAAATTATTTTTTATGAATTATGAATTAACGGAGGTACATGCTAATTAATACAAAATGTGACATAATGGGACTTATCCCATATCACTCTTTGTACAATTCAGTAGCTCGTACTTAAAACATGTCATTGTATTTCAAAAGAAAAATGATTTGTTGTAAAACGCACATGTAAATAACCAGCAGGGAAAACAGCTGCTAAACTTACTACTTTGAGATTAATGAAAGTATTATTCATTTCCAGTGTCACAGAATTAGGCGAAAATTTGAACTGATTTTTGTTGTTCTTCAATTGCAAACGAAACTCACCATTTTTCTTGATTTCGTCGTACACGCATTACCTGGGGTGATTAAGTGGCGTGTAACGATTTGCATGTGCCAATTTGTAATTTACATGAAATCCGAAATACTCGTTTTACGTGGTGTACGGCAAGCTCGATGTGATTTATGTTCACCTATTGAGAGTATATAAGGCGAACTATTTATCATAATTTTTTACGGGATCTAAAATATCTAATCGAAGGATAGATAACCTCGTCTTGCAAATCTCCAGCCAAAGGGGTGAGTGTTAAATTTACATTTTCGTTTTATTGTGAATTTTATTCAGATTATCATTTCGTATAATGATGCTTTTATTGCAATTAAACGTGGAATATTTGGAATTACTAGTCACTTTTAGACTTTAAATACAATATCGTAATCTACGGCTTAGATTATTTTTGAGACAACTATTATTAGTCTGGTTTTGTTTATTATAGCTGATTCCGGAGATCTAATAACATCGTTGATTCCGTAGATCTGATAACATCTGACAATAGCTGTCACCGTCTAATTCAGTCTAATTCAGTCTGATTCAGTCTGATTCCAGCTGATTCCGTCGTTGATACCGTAGAAGTTCATCACTGATAGCGCATCTAATAACATCGTTGATACCGTCTCTGATACCGTAGCTGCTAACATAGTTGTTACATTGTTTCTGGTACCGTAGCTGCTAATAACATCGTTGATACCGTAGCTGCTAATAACATCGTTGATACCGTAGCTGCTAATAACATCGTTGATACCGTAGGTGCTAATAACATCGTTGATACCGTAGCTGTTAAACACATCTGATACCATCTTTTGATAAACGTCTTTGAAATCGTTTGATTTGTTGTGGGACATCTATTGTTTGTTCTGGAACATCTCTGTATAAATATCTGAATGTGATTGTGCCGTTAATTTGTGCAAACGGAATTGAAGTATCTGTCTGTGTGTCGAACTGTCTGTTCGTCAATATCTGTGTAACGTGTAAATATCCGGAAAGCTAGAAGTCCGAGTGTCGGAGCTGTCTTAGAGTTGTAAAACGTCCGGGTTGACATCTAGGGGAGTGAGGAACCGTTGGTTCGGGTAGATGTTGTATGCTGTCTGAACGTATAACTGTGGTGGATCCGTGTAGGGAAACGTCCGATAATAGTATTGGTCAACCCTCGGTTCTCGGGGAAACTGGGAGACGATTCAACTGTTGCTGAATCGTGCGGTTATACAGGGGAGACACATAGGTGTATTGAAATTGTGATATAATTTAATACATTGTTGTATTTGCATGTTTATGTCAGATCGCAATAATATTTCAAGTGATCACATAGATATCAATAAAAGCTAGCAACTTGATTGAATACAAGTATATGATCGTGCTAGTTATCGCAATCCATCGTGCGATAGATAGTTTGTCGTTTGTGTTTATTTTTTTCGTGAATCATACTTGCATTTATTTAACTTTCGTAAAGGATTCTTGGATCTGTGTATAATCCAAGAGATCCCTTTACATTTGTGATTCCTTTTGTATTGTTATTTAATTTATTCATGTATTGTGAATGGTTGTGAGTGTAATTGTGGGTTGAGCGCGTGAGTTATTGTGTTAATACATCTGTATTTTTTTCATTTATAATTTATTACATAAATTTATATTTTCTTTCACAAATTGTGTTTGTATTGTTCATTTAATCCACCCTCCTCTCGGTAACAATTCTGTTACAATGGTGTCAGAAGTGGGATCGTTGGATTAAGTGAACTGTCAATCATTTTTGTGAAGGTATACATTTAATGTTTATATTTGAGCGTGACCTTCTGTTAAGATAATACTCTAGTTGGAGTTTATCTTTGTTTAGTTTACCTAGGTCCGTGTGTCCAGTATAAACGTGTTTAAAGTATTGGTTTGGTTATATATCTATATTCATATTACAATTGTCATGTCATCCCTTAAGGACTTGGTTGCCTTAGGCAAAGAATTTGGATATGAAGGTGAAAGCCTAAGGAAATTTATACAAGAAGAACAAGCCCGGGAAAGGGAAGAAAGGGTAAGGTCAAGGGAATTAGAAAGGGAATCCGATGAAAGAAAAAGGGAATTAGAAAGGGAATCCGATGATAGGAAATGGGCAATTGAGAAGGAAAAGATAGAATTAGAAAAGCAGGCCCAAAGGGAAAAGATAGAATTAGAGAAGCAGGCCGAGAGGGAAAAGATAGAATTAGAGAAGCAGGCCGAGAGGGAAAAGATAGAATTAGAGAAGCAGGCGGAAAAGGATAGGATAGGATGGGAAATGGAAGCGGAGCAAAAGCGAATAGAGTTAGATGAAAAAGCAAAACAACGGGATCATGAGCGTAAGGTAGAGTTAGCGACATCTGGAAGAGAACACGATTCTGCCTTTAGCAAATTAAGGGGCCCCAAATTACCTCCCTTTGACGATGAAAAAGATAACATAGATAGTTATCTTCATCGGTTTGAGCGGTATGCCGAAAACCAGAAGTGGAGTCAAAATGACTGGGCGCTGCATCTGAGTGCTTTATTAAAAGGTAAAGCACTGGATGTATACTCGCGACTTCCTAGGGACGATGTGTTTAAGTACGACGTCCTAAAGGAAGCACTTCTCAAAAGGTACGAGCTCACTGAACAAGGTTTTCGAAAAAAGTTCAGGTATAGCAAGCCCGATAAGGGAGAAACCTTTGGTCAGTTCACCGTCAGAATTGCGAACTATTTTGAGCGGTGGATTGAATGCGGCAAAGCGGTGAAAACGTTTGAAGGGTTGACTGATTTCTTGCTCAGAGATCAATTATTTAATACAGTTGGGCGAAAATTAGATCAATTTCTGAAGGAGAAAGTCTTCACAAACGTAAAAGATATGGCTAAGCAAGCCGATTTATTTGCCGAAGCTCATGGGGGAACCCAGAACGTGGTTTTAAAAGATTTTAAGTCTGGAAACCAGTCTGTAAGACCTATGCCTAGGGAGCCTGTAAAATCAGCTGAGGTAAAAAGGTCAGTTGGGAATCCAGTTTTTCAGCGTGTGCGGTGTTTCTTGTGTAATGCATTGGGTCATGTTCAAAAAGACTGTCCTAAAAGAAAGGCACTTATACATAAGGTAGCAGTGGCTATACAAAGTAAAGGTATATCCGATAACAACGTACATGTAGAACCTTGTATTCATTCACTTGGCACGTGTATATTTCCTGAAGCGCGTGTACCAACCGCGAGAGGGTTTGTCAACGGTCGAGAAGTCGTGGTATTGCGTGATACTGGTTGTACGGGCGTAGTGATCAAACGTAGTCTCGTGCAGGATAACCAAATGCTCGGGTGGGAATCCCCATGTATGTTACTTGATCAGACGATGGGTCGCATTCCCGTAGCAAGGATCACAGTAAAAACACCTTTCTTAACGGGAACTGTTGATGCCCTTTGTATGGACAATCCTATATACGATCTGACGATCGGTAATGTTGAAGGTTCCCGTCTTCCAACCATGGCCGATTTTAAAATACCTTTGGCTCAGGCAGTCGAAACGCGAGCGCAAACACGGCGAGAGAAATCCGCGTTTCATAAATTAATAGTCCCTGAATCGATCTCAGGAATTTCCCGTGATGATTTCAAACAAGAGCAAGAACGTGATGAATCCATCAGAACAATTGTTGAGAAAATCACGTCCGGCGCGATTAAACATTGCAAGCGTGGGGGTAGCTCGAGATTCGTACGCAAGAACGGATTAATTCATAGGGAGTTTAGCGCTCGGGAGGGTAAGAAGTATTGGCAAGTGGTCGTACCCCAGAGATATAGATCTCAAGTACTTAGGGTGGCGCATGAGTCAAGCATGGCAGGACACCTAGGTAAGGCTAAGACCACTAGCAGGGTAGTCGCTGAATTCTACTGGCCAGGTGTTAATGGCGATGTCACACGGTTCTGTAGGTCGTGCGACGTATGTCAGAAAACCGTCTGTAAGGGAAGGGTCACAAGGGTGCCCTTGGGACAGATGCCATTAATAGATACACCGTTTAAAAGAGTGGCAGTAGATATTGTAGGACCAATACACCCAGTTACCGAAAGAAAGAATCGGTACATACTTACTCTGGTTGATTACGCAACCAGATACCCTGAAGCCGTAGCGTTACCAACTATTGAAACGGAAAGGGTAGCTGAAGCATTAGTTGATATCTTCAGTAGGGTAGGGGTGCCAGAGGAAATCCTCACTGATTGTGGTGCCCAATTCACCTCTGACCTCATGGGTGAAATAAGTAGGCTGTTATCCATCAAACAGCTAAACACTACCCCATACCATCCGATGTGCAATGGACTGGTAGAGAAGTTTAATGGTACCCTGAAAAGCATGCTGAGAAAGATGTGCGCGGAACGTCCGCAAGACTGGGACCGTTATTTAAACGCTGTTCTGTTCGCGTACCGTGAAGTACCGCAGGAAAGTTTAGGGTTCTCGCCCTTTGAACTGTTGTATGGTAGAACAGTTCGAGGCCCGATGCGGATACTACGCGAACTATGGACTGGTGATGTCGCGAACGAGGAAATAAAAACGACTTACCAGTACGTGTTAGATCTAAGAAATAAACTTGAGAGTACATGCCAGATGGCACGTGACGAATTGATTAAATCGGGGCGCAGATATGCCAAGTATTACAACCGCAGAGCGCGTAATAGGAAATTTCTTGTGGGAGATCAGGTGCTATTGCTTCTTCCAACGAGTTCGAATAAGTTATTAGTCCAGTGGAAAGGTCCATATGAAGTTAAAGAAGTAAAAGGTGACATGGACTATAAAATTGACATGGACGGTAATGTAAAGACATTCCATGCAAACATGCTCAAGTTATACATCAAGAGACAGAGCGACAAGTTCAATAAGGGGAGTTGAAAATATAGGCGCAGACTACTTGAGTAGGGCGTGATGGGAAATTTGTATGAATTTGCCCAGTAATAAAATCCAGTTTGTAGTATAACCAGTGTAAATGTTGTAAGATATCATCAGTAGTTATTTTTCTTCTATTCTGTGTTAGTTTTAAAAATGTGTACATTTTTATTCTTAGGGGGGAGGTATTGTCACAGAATTAGGCGAAAATTTGAACTGATTTTTGTTGTTCTTCAATTGCAAACGAAACTCACCATTTTTCTTGATTTCGTCGTACACGCATTACCTGGGGTGATTAAGTGGCGTGTAACGATTTGCATGTGCCAATTTGTAATTTACATGAAATCCGAAATACTCGTTTTACGTGGTGTACGGCAAGCTCGATGTGATTTATGTTCACCTATTGAGAGTATATAAGGCGAACTATTTATCATAATTTTTTACGGGATCTAAAATATCTAATCGAAGGATAGATAACCTCGTCTTGCAAATCTCCAGCCAAAGGGGTGAGTGTTAAATTTACATTTTCGTTTTATTGTGAATTTTATTCAGATTATCATTTCGTATAATGATGCTTTTATTGCAATTAAACGTGGAATATTTGGAATTACTAGTCACTTTTAGACTTTAAATACAATATCGTAATCTACGGCTTAGATTATTTTTGAGACAACTATTATTAGTCTGGTTTTGTTTATTATAGCTGATTCCGGAGATCTAATAACATCGTTGATTCCGTAGATCTGATAACATCTGACAATAGCTGTCACCGTCTAATTCAGTCTAATTCAGTCTGATTCAGTCTGATTCCAGCTGATTCCGTCGTTGATACCGTAGAAGTTCATCACTGATAGCGCATCTAATAACATCGTTGATACCGTCTCTGATACCGTAGCTGCTAACATAGTTGTTACATTGTTTCTGGTACCGTAGCTGCTAATAACATCGTTGATACCGTAGCTGCTAATAACATCGTTGATACCGTAGCTGCTAATAACATCGTTGATACCGTAGCTGCTAATAACATCGTTGATACCGTAGCTGTTAAACACATCTGATACCATCTTTTGATAAACGTCTTTGAAATCGTTTGATTTGTTGTGGGACATCTATTGTTTGTTCTGGAACATCTCTGTATAAATATCTGAATGTGATTGTGCCGTTAATTTGTGCAAACGGAATTGAAGTATCTGTCTGTGTGTCGAACTGTCTGTTCGTCAATATCTGTGTAACGTGTAAATATCCGGAAAGCTAGAAGTCCGAGTGTCGGAGCTGTCTTAGAGTTGTAAAACGTCCGGGTTGACATCTAGGGGAGTGAGGAACCGTTGGTTCGGGTAGATGTTGTATGCTGTCTGAACGTATAACTGTGGTGGATCCGTGTAGGGAAACGTCCGATAATAGTATTGGTCAACCCTCGGTTCTCGGGGAAACTGGGAGACGATTCAACTGTTGCTGAATCGTGCGGTTATACAGGGGAGACACATAGGTGTATTGAAATTGTGATATAATTTAATACATTGTTGTATTTGCATGTTTATGTCAGATCGCAATAATATTTCAAGTGATCACATAGATATCAATAAAAGCTAGCAACTTGATTGAATACAAGTATATGATCGTGCTAGTTATCGCAATCCATCGTGCGATAGATAGTTTGTCGTTTGTGTTTATTTTTTTCGTGAATCATACTTGCATTTATTTAACTTTCGTAAAGGATTCTTGGATCTGTGTATAATCCAAGAGATCCCTTTACATTTGTGATTCCTTTTGTATTGTTATTTAATTTATTCATGTATTGTGAATGGTTGTGAGTGTAATTGTGGGTTGAGCGCGTGAGTTATTGTGTTAATACATCTGTATTTTTTTCATTTATAATTTATTACATAAATTTATATTTTCTTTCACAAATTGTGTTTGTATTGTTCATTTAATCCACCCTCCTCTCGGTAACAATTCTGTTACATCCAGGTTCCCAGTCTTCAAGGTTCGAAAACCAAATATTGGTCCCTTTTCAGCGGTCTTATTGCACTTTCCTAAAACGAAACAATGCTTTATAGAGTGTAATCATATGACCTTATTTTAAGGAAAAGTAATTTGTATCTAAACAGCTAATTGACATGCGCATTTAAACATGACTTAATTTAGTACCTAATATTATTTATCTCGACATGCGAGAATAAATAATCTTTCTGCATATTGCTGCATCACATAATATTGAACAATTAAGTTTCCGTATGTGTATAACAATAACTATTGTAATAAGGTGGTCACTTATAGTTCCTGAAGTCTCTACATGCCTTCACTAATCAACAAATTTTGCATGAAACTATAACATCATTGGTTCTTATTCACATCTTCATGGAATACTGCTGTTATCATATCAGCATTCTGGTGAACATGAACTTAAAAATCTCACGTGTTTTTATGAACTTAATTCAAGCTCTCTCAGGTTCTCCTTCACATATAGAAGCAGAAATGTTTCTTGAGAAATACTTAAGTTGGAGAATTTAATTGAGTACAAGTCGATCGGCTTTGCCAGGAACATATTACGTGCATAACACGGTAAAGGAAATAATAAAAGAAGGACAATAATTTTGTTATGTCCTTGTGTTCTCTCCCTTACACCATCCATGATATTAAAAATAATAAAACTTCACATTTTCAGTGTTTGTTTATGAAAATAACGATAATATTTCGTGTGAAATAATACAACAGCTCTGAAAGTGGATACAAATGTCAGCACAACTGTTTTAAACATTTCTCACGTCAAAGTTAAAAACTATTTGAAAATGATAGTCTTGTTTGCTTGTTATTTGCTGTATTGTACATCTCTAGAACCTAAATATTTGAATTTCATGTGGAGGGAAATATATATTGTGTGTGTTCATATGATTTAAAATATTTACTCTTTTGTTATAGATGAGAATGCACAATGTTTAACCTGAAAGGTTGTTCCTTGTATAGACTGCAATAGTATAGGCTGCTTGTGATTGTACTCGCAATTGTAATCTGAGTGTTGTAATAGAGTACATATAATTGACCCCATGCCTTCTGCGTTCAAATATGTACATCAGTCCAGGCACTGAAGCTTCCTATTGTCATCGTCCCTTTGTTGTTGTTGTATATTTTGTCTCCATTTTTACAAGATGTATGTCCCTTTCTCATGCATATTTTCCACTTCACTACACGATGGAGGGAATGTTTATATTTATATAGCACAGAGGATGAATAAATTGAAATAGGTGTATCAACTAAGGTTGAATGACCTCATATATTTACACTCAGCATAAAGTCTAGAGAGTTGTAACTTTATATTAAGCCTGGATCATCTCGACTTGTCTCTGATGCCCCGTTCTGCGTCTCCTAATCACACAACACGTCGTTTATTGTAAATAAATTATTTTTTATGAATTATGAATTAACGGAGGTACATGCTAATTAATACAAAATGTGACATAATGGGACTTATCCCATATCACTCTTTGTACAATTCAGTAGCTCGTACTTAAAACATGTCATTGTATTTCAAAAGAAAAATGATTTGTTGTAAAACGCACATGTAAATAACCAGCAGGGAAAACAGCTGCTAAACTTACTACTTTGAGATTAATGAAAGTATTATTCATTTCCAGGTTCCCAGTCTTCAAGGTTCGAAAACCAAATATTGGTCCCTTTTCAGCGGTCTTATTGCACTTTCCTAAAACGAAACAATGCTTTATAGAGTGTAATCATATGACCTTATTTTAAGGAAAAGTAATTTGTATCTAAACAGCTAATTGACATGCGCATTAAAACATGACTTAATTTAGTACCTAATATTATTTATCTCGACATGCGAGAATAAATAATCTTTCTGCATATTGCTGCATCACATAATATTGAACAATTAAGTTTCCGTATGTGTATAACAATAACTATTGTAATAAGGTGGTCACTTATAGTTCCTGAAGTCTCTACATGCCTTCACTAATCAACAAATTTTGCATGAAACTATAACATCATTGGTTCTTATTCACATCTTCATGGAATACTGCTATTATCATATCAGCATTCTGGTGAACATGAACTTAAAAATCTCACGTGTTTTTATGAACTTAATTCAAGCTCTCTCAGGTTCTCCTTCACATATAGAAGCAGAAATGTTTCTTGAGAAATACTTAAGTTGGAGAATTTAATTGAGTACAAGTCGATCGGCTTTGCCAGGAACATATTACGTGCATAACACGGTAAAGGAAATAATAAAAGAAGGACAATAATTTTGTTATGTCCTTGTGTTCTCTCCCTTACACCATACATGATATTAAAAATAATAACACTTCACATTTTCAGTGTTTGGTTATGAAAATAACGATAATATTTCGTGTGAAATAAAACAACAGCTCTGAAAGTGGATACAAATGTCAGCACAACTGGTTTAAAACATTTCTCACGTCAAAGTTGAAAACTATTTGAAAATGATAGTCTTCTTTTCTTGTTTTTTGCTGTTTTGTATCTATTTAGAAGCTAAATATTTGTATTTGATGTGGAGGGAAATATATATTGTGTGTGTTTATATGATTTAAAATATTTACTCTTTTGTTATAGATGAGAATGCACAATGTTTAACCTGAAAGGTTGTTCCTTGTATAGACTGCAATAGTATAGGTTGCTTGTGATTGTACTCGCAATTGTAATCTGAGTGTTGTAATAGAGTACATATAATTGACCCCATGCCTTCTGCGTTCAAATATGTACATCAGTTCAGGCACTGAAGCTTCCTATTGTCATCGTCCCTTTGTTGTTGTTGTATATTTTGTCTCCATTTTTACAAGATGTATGTCCCTTTCTCATGCATATTTTCCACTTCACTACACGATGGAGGGAATATTTCTATTTATATAGCACAGAGGATGAATAAATTGATATAGGTGTATCAACTAAGGTTGAATGACCTCATATATTTACCCTCAGCATAAAGTCTAGACAGTTGTAACTTTATATTAAGCCTGGATCATGTCAACTTGTCTCTGATGCCCCGTTCTGCGTCTCCTAATCACACAACACGTCGTTTATTGTAAATAAAATATTTTTTTATGATTTATGAATTAACGGAGGTACATGCTAATTAATAAAAATGTGACATAATGGGACTTATCCCATATCACTCTTTGTACAATTCAGTAGCTCGTACTTAAAATATGTCATTGTATCTCAAAAGAAAAATGATTTGTTGTAAACGTACATGCAAATAACCAGCAGGGAAAACAGCTGCTAAACTTACTACTTTGAGATTAACGAAAGTATTATTCATTTCCATGTTCCCAGTCTTCAAGGTTCGAAAACCAAATATTGATCCCTTTTTAGCAGCTTTAATACACCTTCTTAAAATGAAAATATTCTTGATAAATGGTAATCATATGACCTTTTATTAAGATTTGTTTCAACAATCAACCCGTTGTCAGGTTGTTTGATAGGCAGATATGTTGTTAGACCGACATAGGTAGACAGACAGGTGAATATATTGTATTTGCAAGGTTATGCTCGTAATATTGAGGATTTTCTTTGCAGATTAGAATAAACAGAATACTCATACATTTGAAGTATTTACATGCAGATGTTTAAAATAGTCTGGTTATTATATTAGACCGACTTACTTTCTTGCACTTCTGAATTTATTGGATCTACTTTGTTTCTCCCATGAAGGGTGTTCGAAAACTGATGGGGGCGTGCGTCTTGTCGAAGATATGGAAGTATCATACAAATATGTGCCATCGTCACCCCATCCTCTTCGTGGCCGATAAAATAGTAGGATTACATATTTGTCTATGGATGTCACACTCTCTGGATATATCACCTTATGCCATGGCACATTCCTGAGCGGGTCGTTTGCAGAATTGCTTCAAAATAATATTCAATTAAAGATTTTTTCTTTCTTTCATTTGATAAACCAAATCATAGTTAATAATGACTAATTGTTGGATTGAATGTAAACTGGCTTATCATGTAGGACTTAGAAATTGTATATGTACAAGCGCTTGACCTACGTACTCTCTCTCTCTCTCTCTCTCTCTCTCTCTCTCTCTCTCTCTCTCTCTCTCTATATATATATATATATATATATATATATATATATATATATATATATATATATATATATATATATATATATATATATATATAGGCGAAACGGAAATAGTGTTACTTAGAACCTTCGAAACTTGGGATCCATTTATTAAAAGTAACTTATAGTCATTGGAAAAAATATGATAACACTTATCAAATAAATAATGTTCCAATAAAAGAACATACTCAAAAGTCATATATCGATGCACATATGAGCGAAATCTGCCTGGGGACTTGGTTGTATTTCACGGAAGCACATGTCTTTGACAAAAGAATCCGTTGATATAAAAAGCGCTTATTTTAGTTTATCACCAGATCTGTCTTCTTCTGTCCAATTTTTCAACACTATGATAGCAGTAGGCGACATGTTGGTTTTCTGCTCTCCCTTCTTTCGTCTTTACGGAGGTCAGTATCTACACAGTTTTAACGCGATAAATCATAAGTTAAGTCAGATGATATGCACAAAGTTCATTACGGTCGTATATAATTGTACTTTAAGAGAAGTTTTCAACGTGGTATAATTTTGGTAACTTGCTGGATTTAGAAATTCTTCGTACACACAATATCAAAAATCACTTAGCTGAAATATTTTATTTGTTCGTAAATGTAACACGACCTCATTGATTTAATACACAAACATCCCATTGAGCAACCATACTTGCGCTTTTAACTCAGTCTTATTTTGTGTTCCAGCATGGTTATCTGTCAATAGGTGAGACTCTTTACGACGCCTTCGGGCGTTCTATGTTCTCCCTTTTTCTAGAACTACTTATTAATATGATGTGAGTATATCATTCATTCAACGCACCAATCACTCCATTAATGTTTGCTTGTAACAACACCAGTTGCAGTTTTCGTATTGAGTGGCATGCTATATTTATGCAACGAATGCTCTTTTGGATAATAATTCATGTATAAAGACCGACTTTCGTTTCACCTTAGGTAAACATCCTCATAATACATATAAATTTATACAAGAAAGTTTCCCTGACATACAAATGCAAATTATAAGATTAAAGAGCTCGGCTAAACATTTGTGATACTCCGTGTAATGCGAAATGTCTGTTTGTCAAAAGTGCTATAAACTTCCCGTGGGTTGGTGGCTTTTACTGGAGTTTTCCCGGGTGCTTATTCTACCAATCACACTGATCACATTAGAGCTCTCTTGCGCTGAGAATGGCGTTCAACTCCAAAAAGAACAAAGTTGTATAAGGCAAAGTTGTGAATTATGGATTAACTGTTGAGGTACCATTGTAATTTGTACTGTTAACAATTTGCATGCCTCTTTACAAACGGATTTTTTCTTTTGTACATACGAATAACTCGCATTTGCGCGTGTCATTTGTTTGCCTTTTAAAACTAAAAAGACTTTTGCCATCTGATACCAAACGACACGTACACACTACAGCGTTATAAACAGTATTATTGTATTTATATTTTGTATTTGTTGTTTGACTTCTGTCATTCAGAAAAGTACGTATGTATGTATGTATGTATGTATGTATGTATGTATGTATGTATGTATGTATGTATGTATGTGTGTGTGTGTGTGTGTGTGTGTGTGTGTGTGTGTGTGTGTACGCACGCACGCACGCACGCACGCACGCACGCATGCATGCATGTATGTATGAATGTATGTATGTATGTATGTATGTATGTATGTATGTATGTATGGTTGTATGGTTGTATAGTTGTATGCATGTATGTATGTATGTATGTATGTATGTATGTATGTATGGTTGTATGCATGGTTTTATGTATGTATTTATGTATGCATCCATTATAAACATAAAATATACTTTCAGTTTGTTTATAAATGTATTGATGGGTATTTTTTTAAAAATTCTTGAATAATAAAACTTTCCATATTTTGTAAGCTGCTGACTATTAAATATTAATTAGATTAAGAATTTTCAGTTTTTAATGAGCTAAGATCTTTCAAAAATAATTTCCAGCTTTTATTTTTTTGAAGGTAACAAAATATATTGTCAAATAATTAAAGCAAGCTTTCTCTTAAAGTCGTTCACGTGATTGCATACAATATTCCTGTAAATATACAACATTGGAAGCTCACATTGTACAATAATAATTTTGGATATGCATGTGGAAAACATGTATACACTTATATTGGCAAGCATGTTTAGTCTAAAACAACAACTTGAATAGACTACATACCTACACAAATATTCAAATAGATTACCCTTTGTTGTTGTCTAGTTCTCGCAATATTTCAATCGAAGTTACGTGAGCTTGTTTTGTCCAATAATGGCTGTATATATGATCTACTTGCCTTTCACGTTGTGTGTAAATCATGTATACGCCTATATTGGCAAGCAAGTTTAGTCTAAAACAGCTACTTGAATAGACATGCACATACCTACACAAATATACAAACAGATTACCCTTTGTTGTTGTGTATCGAAGTTACGCGGGTATAAATGTCTAAAAATAGCAGTAGTAGGGACACTACTTGCTGTTCTTTATACACTTTATACAATTTTAAAATAAGACACCTTTATATATGTAACCCATAAATGTAAAATAAAACTAGAACTTTATTGATTTTGTGTCAATAAAACTACCATACATTAGTGTTAGGCTCAAGTGCTATACTCACCAGATTATATTATTGTAGAACAGTCAATATAATACGGATAGTTTAAAATCAGTTATTACTGATCTTGTTGTTGTTGCTACTGTTGACTTTGTTTTCTTTTTCTAGAATATTAGTTATACATTTATATAGATGCTCTAAACTTCCAAGCACTAGTAGAATTCAGCTATCAATCTAATTATCGGATTTGTCCAGTTCCTCAAGCAAAGAGAGTTGAAAAGTATGACACTATGAAAAATATTGGTCTTTTTCTGACAAAAGTTACAACACTTTAAAGCGTCGAGTCTCAACTAATTGTTATAAAAAGGCAACATTGTGCGCCTGCCTCATATCGAAATCTTTCTCTATAATGCAAATCAAGTTATATACGTAATTATAAAAGCACGAAGAACTAAAAAATAATATTTACACATTTTATCATTGAAACGTAGTCATACAACTGATAAATACTATTTTCTCAAACTAAATCTTTCAGAGATATCTGATAACAAGGAAACACTTACATTGCTGGAAGAAATTACTTCAAAACGTCGTATTACCTGTCGATGGTTTTAATCGAAGTGCAGATGAGTAATCTCCGTGCTTATTTGTTTAAATTATTGGCATACCGCCAAAACTGCAGGAAAACTCCAACAACACAAGAGCAGTCAATGAAAAAACCAATCGATAAAATTTACAAAACAAACCGCCACCAAAGCATTACTTCCTTCATTAATATGAGATATTTTCTTAAGTGTTCGATGCATTATATTTTAGCTAGGAACTTGATCATCATGTCTGAGCATTGTCTCCTTATACAAAGTTTGTCTACATTGCCTGAAAATTATTATTATTATTATTATAATTATTATTATTATTATTATTATTATTATTATTATTATTATTATTATTAAAATGTATGGGTATAGCTAAAATTCAGAATAAAATACATAACGGCCTTGGCCACACAAGCTTGTTGTATCCGTCCTATCCTCTGCGACAATTTCACCCCCATAGTACTGTATTACTGGTCCTATCCTCTGCAACAATTCACCCACATAGTTACGTATTACTGTCCCTATCCTCTGCAACATTTCACCCACAATTCACCCACATAGTACTGTATTACTGGTCCTGTCCTCTGCAACAATGCAGCTACGTAAGCTTGTATCATTGGCCGTATCCACTATAACGATGATGACACATTGGCTGGCAGTACTTACTCTATCCACTTGACTAAATCACGCACAGTAAAATGTATTACTGGCCCTATTAACTGCCCAATTCATCAACATAGACTTGTGGTACTTATTCTAACAACTGCACCAGTTCACCTACATGATAGGTGATGACCCGATCAACGACATCTTGTACTGACCCTATCTACTGAAGACAAAATTCAGTCACAATAGCTAGTAATATTGGCCATAGACTTAACCTGCACTTTCATGCGTTTGTGTTTCTGTGTCTGTGCGAATGTGTGTTCGTTCAAGACTTTTAAGAAAGCTTTAGCAATTTGAGTCATGTCTATACAATGTCTGGCAATGTGGCAATTTAGAGTGATGTCAAGCATCGGGGCATCCTGTATGTAACAGAATTGTTACCGAGAGGATGGTGGATTAAATGAACAACACAAACACAATATGTGAAAGAAAATATAAATTTATGAAATAAATTATTAATGAAAAATAATGATGTATCAACACAATAACTAATCCGTTCAACCCACAATTACACTCACAACCATTCACAATACATGAATAAATTAAATATTAATACACAGATACAAAGGAATCTCTTGGACTATACACAGATCCAAGGAACCTTTACAAAAGTTATATCACCGCAAGTATAAATTGCGATAACAAATACAAAACATCAAACTATACTATCGCACGTAAGGATTGCGGCAACTAGCACGAACATATACATGTATTTAATCAAGTTGCTAACTTTTATTGAGATCCATGTAATCCCTTGAAATACTACTGTGATTTGAAGTAACTATGTAAATATAACAATGTATTCAATTGTACTACAATTGCAACACACACATGTGTCTCGACCCAGTATAACCGCACGATTCACCAACTATTGAATCGCCGCCCAGCTTCTCCGAATAACTAGGGTTGACTCTATACTTTTATCGGTCACATTCCCTTCACGGATCCACCCCAGTTATACGTACAGACAGCATACAGCATCTACTAGAACCAACGGTCCCAAATACTTAGATGCCATCCCGGATGTTTACACCTCTAGACAGCTCCGACACTCAGACTTCTAGATTTCCGGATATTTACACATCACGACAGATGTAGACGGACAGACAATCCGACAGACAGACAATCAGATACCTCAATTCGATCGCATAATTAAACAGCACAATCACGGAACAATCAATCACATTCAGCTACAATTCAGAGACATCCAGAGACGTTCAGAGACGTTCAGCTACAATTCAGAGACGTTCCTCAACAAATCTTAGACGTTCCGCTACAAATCAGAGATGCTCCGCTACAATATCAGCTACAATATCAGAGATGTTCCACTACAATATCAGAGATGTTCCGCTACAAATCAGAGATGCTTCGCTACAATATCAGAGATGCTCCGCTACAATATCAGAGATGCTCTGCTACAATATGAGCCCTTTGGCTGGAGAACGAATGACGAGCTATCTATCCTGTGATAAGATACTTTTGGTCCCGTCATATTTATCAGAAATATTCTGCCTTATATATCCTCAAATAGGTGAGCAGAATTCACGGCAAAATTACCGTGCACCCCGTGATTCTAATGTTCCTGGTTTCAAGTGATTCGAAGTCAGGCACATGCAAATCGTTACACGCCGCTTACCTTGGAAAAAATCACTTATTCACCCCAGGTAACGCATGTACGACGAAACAAAAAAAATGGTGAAATTAGTTTGTAATTCAAGAAGAAATAAATTCAATTTTCGCCTAATTCTGTGACAATACCTCCCCCTAAGAATAAAAATGTACTCATTTTTAAAACTAACAGAGAACAGAAGAAAAATAGCTACTGATGATATCTTACAACATTTACACTGGTTATACTACAATCTGGATTTTAATACTGGGCAAATTCATACAAATTTCCCATCATGCCCTACTCAAGTAGTCTGCGCCTATATTTTCAACTCCCCTTATTGCTTCTACACGGAAACGATAAGGTTGTTGTGTTAGCGCCCAACGCATCAACCGAGCGTTAGCGACCTTGGCCTTGTTTAAATACAGTAGGGGATGGTGATCAGTCTCGAGAACGAAATCTCTCCCAAATAGATATGCGTGATACTTCCCAATTCCCCATACTACGGCCAAACATTCCTTTTTTATAACGGAATAATTTTTCTCCCTGGGTAGCAATTTCCTACTCGAGTAAGCTACGGGTAACTTACTGTCGTCTTGCTCTTGCAGTAAAACTGCCCCCATCCCAGTTTCCGAAGCATCTGTTCTTAGAATAAAAGGTTTGCTGACATCTGGCAATTTTAATATAGGTGCACTAACCAGTTTCTCTTTCAGAGCACAAAATGCTTTATCTTGTGGCGGTCCCCATTCAACTTTGTTTGGTTGCCCCTTCTTGGTCAAATCAGACAGCGGGCTAGCAAGGGCTGCAAAGTTCGGCATAAACTTTCTATAAAAACCTACTAGACCTAGAAATCATCTTACCTGCGTTTTGTTGGTTGGCTTTGGTGCGTCTCTAATTGCTTCAACTTGCTTGGGATGAGGTTTTAACTGACCCATACCGCTGACCCTATGACCCAAACAATCTAAATCTGTGTAACCAATACTGCATTTAGTGGGTCTCACTGTGAGGTTCGCTCTACGGAGTCTATCGACGAGTTCCCTCAGGACGGACACGTGCTCACTCCAAGTATTCGTGTACACGAATATGTCGTCTACAAAGCTATCAACGTTTGCTAAACGTTTAAGTAGCTTTCGCATCAAACGACAACAGGTGGCGCTGGCTCCAACTAACCCGAATGGCATCACTTTGAATTGATACAGTCCTTTCTGGGTCGTAAATGCTGTCAATGCTCGGGATTCTGGGACAATGGGAACCTGCCAATATCCCTTGGCCAGATCTAATTTGGAAATCCATCGGTTTCCCGACAACTTCGCAAATAGACCCTCCAAATCTGGCATTGGTTCTGCATCGAACACAGTGATTTTATTTAACTGCCGAAAATCGATACAGAATCGGTTCGTCCCGTCCTTTTTCCTGACTACCACTACCGGAGAAGAATATGGCGAGTTGGAGGGTTCAATCACCCTCAGATCCAAACTTTTACCCACCTCTTCGTCCACAGCTTCACGTGCGTTGTATGGCACCGAATATCCCTTGATTCGAATAGGGTCAGATGTATTCAGTTTAATTTTGAGGTCCAGCAAAGTTGTACAACCTGGTCTGTCTGTGAATACATAAGAGTGTTTAGCCAAGAGAGCATTAATCTGTTGACGCTGCTGGTCTTTCGTCATCTCCGCACTCACATCGACTTTATCTATCCCTTATCCCGCAACTCCCAAGGGACATTCAAGGGAACTCTCGATATTCGAATCTGCTTCATCAACGTCTACGACTGCCGTACAAACGACATTTAAGACCCCCTTTTCAACATTGTCGCTCTGTCTCTTGATATACAATTTGAGCATGTTTGCATGGAATGTCTTTAACTTACCGTTTGTCAATTTTATAGTCCATGTCACCTTTTACCTCTTTATCTTCATATGGACCTTTCCACTGGACTAATAACTTATTTGAGCTCGTTGGAAGAAGCAATAGAACCTGATCTCCCACAAGAAATTTCCTATTTCGCGCTCTGCGGTTGTAATACTTGGCATATCTGCGCTCAGATTTAATTAATTCGTCACGTGCCATGTACTCTCAAGTTTATTTCGCAGATCTAACACGTACGGGTAAGTTGTTTTTATTTCCTCGTTCGCGACATCACCAGTCCATAGTTCGCGTCGTATCCGCATCGGGCCTTGAACTGTTCTACCGTACAACAGTTCGAAGGGTGAAAACCCTAACCTTTCCTGCGGTACTTCACGGTACGCGAACGGAATAGCGTTTAAATAACGGTCCCAGTCTTGCGGACGTTCCGCGCACATCTTTCGTAGAATGCTTTTCAGGGTACCATTAAACTTCTCTACCAGTCCATTGTACATCGGATGGTATGGGGTAGTGTTTAGCTGTTTGATGGATAACATCCTACTTATTTCACCCATGAGGTCAGAGGTGAATTGGGCACCACAATCAGTGAGGAGTTCTTCTGGCACCCCTACCCTACTGAAGATATCAACTAATGCTTCAGCTACCCTTCCCGTTTCAATAGTTGGTAACGCTACGGCTTCGGGGTATATGGTCGCGTAATCAACCAGAGTAAGAATATACCGATTCTTTCTTTCGGTAACTGGGTGTATTGGTCCTACAATATCTACTGCCACTCTTTTAAATGGTGTATCTATTAATGGCATCTGTCCTAAGGGCATCCTTGTGACCCTTCCCTTACTTACGGTTTTCTGACATACGTCGCACGACCTACAGAACCGTGTGACATCGCCATTAACACCGGGCCAGTAGAATTCAGCGACTACTCTGCTAGTGGTCTTAGCCTTACCTAGGTGTCCCGCCATGCTCGACTCATGCGCCACTCTAAGTACTTGAGATCTATATCTCTGGGGTACGATCACTTGCCAATACTTCTTACCCTCACGAGCGCTAAACTCCCTATGAATTAATCAGTTCTTGCGTACGAATCTCGAGCTACCCCCACCCTTGCAGTGTTTAATCGTGCCGGACGTGATTTTCTCAACAATTGTTTTGATGGATTCATCACGTTCTTGCTCTTGTTTGAAATCATCACGCGAAATTCCCGAGATCGATTCAGGGACTATTAATTTATGAAACGCAGTTTTCTCTCGCCGTGTTTGCGCTCACGTTTCGATTGCCTGGGCCAAGGGTATTTTAAAATCGGCCATGGTTGGAAGACGGGAACCTTCAACATTACCGATCGTCAGATCGTAAATAGGGTTTTTCATACAAAGGGCATCAACAGTTCTAGTGAGGAAAGGTGTTTTTACCGTGATCCTTGCTACGGGAATGCGACAGATCGTCTGATCAAGTAACATACATGGGGACTCCCACCCGAGCATTTGGTTATCCTGCACGAGACTCCGTTTGATCACCCGTGGAACCAGTGTCACGTAATACTACGACTTCTCGACCGTTGACAAACCCTCTCGCGGTTGCTACACGCGCTTCGGGAAATAGACACGTGCCAAGCGAATGAATACATGGTTCTACCTGTACGCTATTATCAGATATACCTTTACTTTGTATAGCCACTGCTACCTTATGTACAAGTCTCTTTCTTTTAGGACAGTCTTTTTGAACATGACCCCATGCATTACACAAGTAACATTGCAGGCGCTGAATACCTGGATTCCTAACTGACCTATTTGCCTCAGCTGATCTCACACGCTCCCTAGGCATCGGTCTTGCAGACTGGTTTCCAGACTTAAAATCTTTTGAAACCACGTTCTGGGTTCCCCCATGAGCTTCGGCAAAGAAATCGGCTTGCTTAGCCATATCTTTGACGTTTGTGAAGACTTTCTCTTTCAGAAATTGATCTAATTCTCGCCCAACTGTATTAAATAATTGATCTTTGAGCAAGAAATCAGTCAACCATTCAAACGTTTTCACCGCTTTGCCGCATTCAATCCACCGCTCAAAATAGTTCGCAATTCTAACGGTGAACTGACCAAAGGTTTCTCCCTTATCGGGCTTGCTATACCTGAACGTTTTACGAAAACCCTGTTCAGTGAGCTCGTATCTTTTGAGAAGTGCTTCCTTTAGGACGTCGTACTTAAACACATCGTCTCTAGGAAGTCGTGAGTATACATCCAGCGCTTTACCTTTTAATAGAGCACTAAGATGTAGTGCCCAGTCATTTTGACTCCACTTCTGGTTTTCGGCATACCGCTCAAACCGATGAAGATCCATGTTATCTTTTTCATCGTCAAAGGGAGGTAGTTTGGAGCCCCTTAATTTGCTAGAGGCAGAATCGTGCTCTCTTCCAGATGTTGCTAATTCTACCTTACGCTCGTGATCCCGATGCTTTGCTTTTTCATCTAACTCTAACATTTCTACTTTTGTTAGTTTATCTAACTCTATTCGCCTTTCCTCCGCTTCCATTTCCCATCCTATCCTGTCCTTTTCAGCCTGCTTCTCTAATTCTATCTTTTCATTCTCTAATCCTATCTTTTCCTTCTCTAATCCTATCTTTTCCTTCTCAAATTCTATCTTTTCCCTCTGGGCCTGCTTCTCTAATTCTATCTTTTCCCTCTGGGCCTGCTTCTCTAATTCTATCTTATCCTTCTCAAAGGCCTATTTCCTTTCTTCGGCTTCCCCTTTTTCCCTTTCCAATTCCCTTTCTAATTCTATTTCCGTTCTTCGGCTTTCCCTTTTTCCCGTTCTAATTCCCTTTCTAATTCCCTTGCCCTTACCCTTTCTTCCCTTTCCAGGGCTTGTTCTTCCTGAATAAATTTCCTTAAACTTTCACCTTCATACCCAAATTCTTTGCCTAAGGC
Organism: Unio delphinus; assembly: GCA_029339505.1. Classification (NCBI taxonomy): domain Eukaryota; kingdom Metazoa; phylum Mollusca; class Bivalvia; order Unionida; family Unionidae; genus Unio; species Unio delphinus. Next base: position 4,076,549 of record JAQISU010000047.1, on the reverse strand, counting down.
AACCAAGTCCTTAAGGGATGACATGACAATTGTAATATGAATATAGATATATATATACCACAGGCTGACCTTATCTTCCTGATGAAGGTAACCAAACCAATACTTTAAATACGTTTATACTGGACACAAGGACCTAGATAAAGTAAACAAAAATAAACCCCAACTTGAGTATTATCTTGTCAAGAAGGTCACGCTCAAATATAAACATTAAATGTATACTTTCACAAAAATGATTGACAGTTCACTTAATCCTGCGATCCCACTTCTGACATCATTGTAACAGAATTGTTACCGAGAGGATGGTGGATTAAATGAACAACACAAACACAATATGTGAAAGAAAATATAAATTTATGAAATAAATTATTAATGAAAAATAATGATGTATCAACACAATAACTAATGCGTTCAACCCACAATTACACTCACAACCATTCACAATACATGAATATATTAAATATTAATACACAGATACAAAGGAATCTCTTGGACTATACACAGATCCAAGGAACCTTTACAAAAGTTATATTACCGCAAGTATAAATTGCGATAACAAATACAAAACATCAAACTATACTATCGCACATATGGATTGCGGCAACTAGCACGAACATATACATGTATTTAATCAAGTTGCTAACTTTTATTGAGATCCATGTAATCCCTTGAAATACTACTGTGATTTGAAGTAACTATGTAAATATAACAATGTATTCAATTGTACTACAATTGCAACACACATGTATCTCGACCCTGTATAACCGTACGATTCACCAACTATTGAATCGCCGCCCAGCTTCTCCGAATACCTAGGGTTGACTCAATACTTTTATCGGTCACTTTCCCTTCACGGATCCACCACAGTTATACGTGCAGACAGCATACAGCATCTACTAGAACCAACGGTCCCAAATACTTAGATGCCACCCCGGATGTTTACACCTCCAGACAGCTCCGACACTCAGACTTCTAGATTTCCGGATATTTACACATCACGACAGATGTAAACGGACAGACAATCCGACAGACAGACAATCAGATACCTCAATTCGATCGCATAATTAAACAGCACAATCACGGAACAATCAATCACATTCAGCTACAATTCAGAGACATTCAGAGACGTTCAGAGACGTTCAGCTACAATTCAGGGACGTTCCTCAACAAATCTGAGACGTTCCGCTACAAATCGGAGATGCGCCGCTACAATATCAGCTACAATATCAGAGATGTTCCGCTACAATATCAGAGATATTCCGCTACAAATCAGAGATGCTCCGCTACAATATCAGAGATGTTCCGCTACAAATCAGAGATGCTCCGCTACAATATCAGAGATGCTCCGCTACAATATCAGAGATGCTCCGCTACAATATCAGCCCTTTGGCTGGAGAACGAATGGCGAGCTATCTATTCTGTGATAAGATACTTTTGGTCCCGTCATATTTATCAGAAATATTCTGCCTTATATATCCTCAAATAGGTGAGCAGAATTCACGGCAAAATTACCGTGCACCCCGTGATTCTAATGTTCCTGGCTTCAAGTGATCCGAGGTCAGGCACATGCGATTCGTTACACGCCGCTTACCTTGGAAAAATCCACTTATTCACCCCAGGTAACGCATATACGACAAAACAAAAAAAATGGTGAAATTAGTTTGTAATTCAAGAAGAAATAAATTCAATTTTCGCCTAATTCTGTGACACTGTAACAGGCAAGTATCGTTGTGCCCACCCAGTAACATTATAACGACACCAGGTCAAACTTCAACTAGTCTAAGCACTAACTTCAAAATGCTAAGCGTTAAACGTGGCTGCTGCTAGTACCTTTTAACATTATGATACGTTTTGGATGACTGGAATCTACCGGATCCATGGCTGACATCTTAATTTCTCATGTCATAGGTGCGATCCAAGCGTTTCTGATTGTGCTATATTTCCCGATTTGTCTGATATCTTTCAATCAGTATACGGTACATAAGACACATTTAACGAAAATGAACATTATTATTAGTAGTAGTATTAGTAGAACTAGTAGTAATGGCGACAGAACACAGGGACACCCAGATGAAAAGAACACATCATTAAGAAGTTAATGGAAACCTTTCATACATACATTGGTATGGCCCTGCCTCAAACTCGTGGAAACTGATCCGCGATGTATTATTGATATGAAAAGGCGAGCGGCATTTGACCATTTGGTCGCCCGGTGTCTTTACTATTGTAATGATTATTACATACATACATACATACATACATACATACATACATACATACATACATACATACATACATACATACATACATACATACATACGTACTTTTCTGAATGACAGAAGTCAAACAACAAATACAAAATGTAAATACAATACCACTGTTTATAACGCTGTAGGGTGTACATGTCGTTGGGTACCAGATGGCAAAAGTCTTTTTAGTTTTAAAAGGCAAACAAATGACACGCACAAATGCGATTTATTCGTATCTACAAAAGAAAAAAATCTGTTTGTAATGAGGCATGCAATTTGTTAACAGTACAAATTACAATGGTTACTACAACAGTTACTCTATACAAGTATGGCTGGAAGTGGCTCTGCGCAAACTTTGACAGGCAGTTTTAATACCATACATGAAACAAGGTATTAATTCTTTTAACAAGTTGATAGATGTAAATGTTAGTTAATTTTGTATATTTCCTACTGCCCATTGGTCGGCAACCTACATACTTGTTGGTATTCATTAGTCTCGTGAGATGATGGAAGTGCACCAATAAAAGATGAACCGGTTGACGCTTGTGTACCGTTTGTGGTGGCTATGTAGCCGAACACTAGAGTGGTAGTCCTTGCTGCACTTTGTGTACTTGAAAGTTGAGTCTAGTGTGTATTGGAGCTGCTTCTTCTTCCTCTGCGATCGCTTTTCATCAGCTTGAAAAGCGTAGCGTTTCCTCACCTGCTTTCAAACCAGTGATCAGAGCCTGTCACGAGCTGGGCCTGTCTGAAATAAGCTCTTTCCAGGTGTTGATATCGATGTCAAGGGCTTTCATATCGCGCTTACAGAAATCCTTGAAGCGGAAATGTGGACGTTAGATCGATCTTTTGCCAGAGGCAAGTTTCGAATAAAGCAGAATTTTGGGGATCTAAACGTCATACATTCGACATACATAGCCTAGCCTTCTGTTGCGATGTTGGTAGAGGAGTACGACAAAGCTGGGTATCATGGAGCATTCACGCACTTCTTTGGTTGTTACCCCATCACTCCAAGTGATTCTTAGTACTCGTTGGAGTTATCGCATGTGGAAGACGCTCACTTTTTCCTCTTGTAAGGCGTACTTAGTTCAGGTTTCACTGGCACATATTTGAGTGCTTAATCCGTGGGCACGGTACACGGAGATCTTAGTGTTCACGGTCAGCATGCTGTTATTCCACACTCTCCGCGACAACCTGGAGAGAGTTATTCATGTCTTTGAAACCTGCTTGTTGAGCTCATCATCGAGGGATATGTTGTTGGTGATGGTAGAGCCGATGTACGTGAACTGACTGAGTACTGCATGTTCCGAGTTGTTGATGATGCTATGGGGTCCGCGTTCTTAGCCATCACGTTTGGTTTCCTTTTGGCTGATGGACAGGCAAAAATCTCCGCATGCTTTTGCGAACCGGTCCATCAGGTACAGTAACTCTGCATTACATATAGTACACAGTTAGATAGACCCTGATCACTTTGCAAGTGGAATGTCAGCAAATAAAGTTATCTTTATCTACTGTTTATACATGTGGAGCAAAGACACTGTATACGACATATAGCTGACATGATAAACAATGACATCCTGCCACTCAATATCGTAAAATGTTTCATTCGTCTGATTGCACACGATCCTTTGAAACTTTCTAAGTCAGTTAAACTTCATCTTCTTATCTTGATTCAAATGTGCCCTTGGACATTTACATAGCAGGATATTCAATGCCATACGAGAGTTGTCACCTTCTTAAATAGTAAACACTTTGTCAGCCTTTACTCCGTCATCCTTTATCAAACAACTAAAATCTACAAAAGATTAAACTATACGCATATATACTAAATTTAGGAATATATCGTTCTCTGACATTGTCCTGGAAAGTAATATATGGCTAAAAATTACACCCACGATGATATACAGCCTTTGATGTATGTCATTAGAGAATTGATTGACGTATAATGGATCTATATCCAAGATAGTGCATTTAATGAATATTGGAATTTAATGTCTGTGCAGTATTGCTAATATAATTCTTTTCAGAAATTTCTTTTGGCAATGATCAGGTCTTGTTGTTGCTTTGTTGTGAGAGGTTCTTTTTGGATGAAAATCACAATCCAACAGACAATAGCTCTATAATCACATGGAAGCTCTCATTAAATACATATTGAATTCAAATTAATATTGAATTTGTTTGATGTTTGCGATAGATACTTTTCAAAGAACAAAAAATTGGATTTATATGCTCTTTCATTAGTGGAACTGCTTCGACATTCAGGTGCATTCATTGTTTCTAAAAATAAAAAGATTTCGAAAATATTCTAACCTAAATATCAACACCTTTGTGAGTGTGTGCGAGAAAACTGCAAGAATTTGATGTTTTCAAAAACCGAAGGAAATGATACTTATTTAGAATCTTATAATATACCATTGAAAATTTACCTACATACATTCTGGTGAATTTTTGAGTTTAAGCCTCGGGATCAACATTCAAAGGATAATGAATTTGGAAATTCCTGTGTTGGCCAGATATTGTTCACTAAAAGTTGTGAATGAGATAATTGATTTTCAAATTATAAATACATTTAGTCGTGACATTTCTTGGATCATATTTATATATATATATATATATATATATATATATATATATATATATATATATATATATATATATATATATATATATATATATATATATAAATGAGTGTGTGTGTATACTAGGCAAAGAGATCCTGAATATATATAGTGCGAATAAGTACCTTTATACAAACGTATTTGTTTGATTTAATTCTCGATGATCTTAATTGTTCATGAGGCCTTACGCAAAGTTTAACCTATCTCATGCATTTCCAAAACATTGTTTTGGGCTTCAGAAAAGGCACAAATATACATATTTTGCAGCCGGTGATATAGGTCATGGTTGTCACACAAGCAGCAACTAAAAGTATTTACCGTTTTGAAATCACACTGTCACCTACAACGGTTTCCATTGACGAGCAACATAACGGAAAAGAAAACTATCGATGAGTTTGTTTATTCAGACTAACGCTAGATAAAACTAGTCCATATTACCGCACGGTGTAAGTAGAAGTACTTGCCTTATCGACTGCACCAATTCACCCACATAGGCTAATAGTTCTGACCTTATCCAGAACATAAATTCAATCACAGAAAATACTCGGTTGATATTTTACACCAGGTAAATTCTGTTACTAAAATCTCTTTTCATATGCACAACTTGTTTAGTTAGATGACATTTGAATTATTCATATCAACAGTAGTATTTTAAAACCTTTTAAATTGAGGAATATAAATACCAGAGCATTTACGAATATTTCAACAAAAGACATTTAAAACGGGTTCACTGTGCTTTGACACATTTCTTAATTTGGTTACTTTTCGTCTTGTCTCGGTACAATACTTTATGGTCGACCCTTACCTCTAACTCACGCGAACAAATGTGAGATGTTTGATCTGATAAGGTTAGCGTCTTAGACACTCAGTCACCCAGAGCCAATTGATATTATTATTATTAGTAGTAGTGGTGGTAGTAGTAGTAGTAGTAGTAGTAGTTGTAGTAGTAGTAGTAGACTTTAGTGATGTTTTCTTTTACAAATCAACAAGTTTATCAAATTTAAACTAACCTTTATGGTTTTTGATGTGTCGAAATAATATCATCAGTCTAAAAATCCCTTCATAGACTTACATGTAACTGGATGTAAAAGCCGTATAATCATTACAATAAAGGCCTGTTATGTCATTGTTTAACACAATTGTTAGAGGCACCTTATCAAAAGCATTGCAGTGATTCTTTCAAACTCAAATACAAAAAACATTGTGCATGTGTAGATCACTTCTGTCAGTATTTGGTATGACTCGGCCGGGGTTCGAACCCACGACCACTCACATTTGCGCAGGACGCTCCAACTACTTAAGCCAACGTAGGAGGAAGTAATAATAATAATAATAATAATAATAATAATAATAATAATAATAATAATAATAATAAGCAGGAGCAGCAGCAAAAGAAGAAGAAGAAGAAGAAGAAGAAGAAGAAGAAGAAGAAGAAGAAGAAGAAGAAGAAGAAGAAAAAGAAGAAGACGACGAAGAATAATTCATTCTAAAGTCAAGTCAAATACATGTGTAGGATCAATAATGAGGTTTCCGCTATAACGACTGATTAGTGATTGTGGCACCTTACGTAAGACCAGTTCAGGCAACAAATAATTGCTGACAATAATGTGTCCAGAGACACTTCCTTTACGGAACAATAATTCTAAAACTATTGTCAAAGCCCTAATTTACTGTTATTTACACATTTAGAACTTATCAAGGTTCTCATTTCATGTGAGGGACTTTCAGCAAATTATATTTAAACTTTGCATTTACCAGATCAAGTCATCTGTATATCAATATGACAACAGGGGGCGTTGAAACAATTTTATCAGACATTAAAGCATTTTATTAGATCACATTGTTTGATATAAGAACAGGATGGGCAAAATATTCACTTATTGATGTGTGTTGTTAGAGAAGCAATTAAATAGTCATTTGGACCCAGTCCTTTTAAACTAGTTTTCGGACACACTCTTACCGAACTAGGTTGAAAGTAAAAATTATTTCAGAGGTTAATTTATCTTTCACCACTTAGTAATAGGCTTAGTACATTTAATTTAGTTACGTTATCTAGGGAATTACCTCCCTCGATGTTATGACCCGGTTTGAATTAAAGATATACTATCAACAGAGAACTGTGCAAGAGTATTGAAAAGAAATAATGCAATACGAGCACACTTTGATACGAAAAATAACAAATTTAATCAAACAAATTAATAGTGGTAATTCTAATACAACTTACATGATATCAACAGGATTTAATAGCGTGTCTAATTTGGATTTATTTCATCATCATAATGAGTGGTGAAAAGAGCGCAATGTTCACGACTAGTTCGCATCACTTTCCTTTCGACCATGTTTCAACTTTCCGATTTCCTCGAGTCTTTGTTTTCAGACTGCCTTGTCCTTCTTGAACTTCCTCAATTTTACTCTGTGCTCGTCACTTCCCTTTTCCTAATTCGCTGGTTACTTCTTTATTTTTCCAGACATCACTCGTCACTTCTCTTTTTATGAACTTCATCTTCGGACTGTTGAGTCCCATCTACTTCGGAAAATGTTTCCATAAAGGACAAAAATATCCAAAAATTGGAATATGTACCATCCTCTCTAGGTATACATACATTTCTGTACTGCGTAAAGACTACATACGGTAGTACCTTGCCATAAATTCCCACGTGACCTCTCTATTAAAAATGTACAGTATGCTACTAAATATTCGACGACTTTTGCCTAGCATTCACATATCATTACTCACTTCCAGATAATTTAAATATTACAAAAGCAAATATAATAGGTAAGTATTATTAACTCACGATAATCAGTATCTTCCTAACATATAAAGGAAATTATTTCATATTTGTTTCATATAACCCTTTGGAATCAGGCACATTATTACATTTTGATTATACGCAATCAATTTGGCTAATGAACTAATTGCTTAAAATTACAAGATAAATCGCACACGAACTCTAAGCTAACCAATGGAAATGTCACGCTTTCGTCCGAAATCGCCAAATCTCAACAACCAATGCCAATTTAATTCAATGGCGTCATTTATCTTATTATTAGGATTGTTAATAATAATTTTCAAGCATCTTTTCTAGATTATATGTAATTGTACGCTCTTAACAGATTATGTTCACGTTAGCAAATTCGAACTCAAGACATTTGTCATAACTTACAGCCATGAATAAAAGTGACGACATTAGATAAAACAATGAACTAGGGAGCTATAAAAATATAGATTTATAGAACAACTCCCTTTATAAGGAAAATACAGAATATGCACAAAACCTTTTTCTCCATATTAATTAAACACACAAATGATAATAATAATACAAATACGGAGGAAGATGTACATTAAATGTATAATTGTTTTTACAAAATAAAATTGAGTGCAACTTCTATATCCGAGAAAGTTAATCGATGTTCTATCCTTGCAACATCAAACTCTAACCAAACAATCTGTGATAACTGATTACAAAAAACTAAGGAGCAGTGTTAGTATACACATCAAAGTGTTGCGACGACAAACATAAAAGCAAACACACCTTCTGGATAATGGGATAATTTTCTTTTGTGCCTATTTTATTTTAAGGGAATATTACACTTGATGATCCAAGGCATTTACATCATCCTAGATCTGTAGGCCAGCAAACCCTACATCACTTGCATCAACATACATATTAAATGGTTGATTGAAATATAGGGCTGAAAGATCATTGATTTAGGTCGATCAGCAAGTGTAATCTGCGTGAATCCTTTAAACAGGTCAAATTTGGTGACATAGTTTACATTTTCAATTCTGTCAATACCGTCAATTATTCTCAACATTAGAAATGATTATCTTACGTTGATACTGTTCACATTACTGTAGTTAGTACAGATACAGAAAGATCTGGTTTCGGCACAAAACGTTAGAGGTGAAGTCCATTTTCTTTCGCTTGGTTCAATAATGTCACTCTCTATCAATACTCAATCTCAGTTTTTTTATATAAACATTCCTGCATGTAAGCGTCGAATTTAACGGTCTTGGAATATACAATTTCAATATCATAGTAATATTTACATATCACCTGATGTGACACATCGTTTTACTGTGGCAATATATGTGAATATTTATTGTCCAGATTCTTTACTATTTCAGAAGTTTAAAGACTGGTCCATACAACGTCACAACAATTTGGTTGTACGTCATCATTGCATTCGTCACTGTGTCGTCCAATAATGTCGATGATGTAATGTAAGGAACTAACTTTGTTTTCAACAGAATAGGGACCATAATACCTAGACGGAAAATGACATTGAGGTATAGCAAGAGAGCCAGCCCTTTATCACCAAGTTGAAATATTCTTTTCTATGCAGTTATGTCACTCCTTACTATAATTTTTGATTGGGTAGACTGAAGATTTGTTGTTGCCATTTCATAAGCTTTTGACAGTTTGTATTTGAAATCAGAGATGTACGCATGTTAAATAACTGTGAAGTATTACATTTTGAAAAAGCAGTTAGCTTTGAAGTTGAATGCACCGAGAATTAAGATTTTATCACATTTAGACCAGGGGAGTGTTTGGGAAGTCAAATCAAACTTTTATTCTTACTTTTATCCATATCAGTGTTAAAACTGGGAAGGAGCCAGTGTTCCGATTCAATGAAATTGACCAGATATCTTAAAACGGGTTTGAGAAAATGACGCTACGGGTCAGTGTCAAATAAATATTTTTCAGTTATATAACGTAGAATTCAGAGAGTCTGACTGACAAAACAAAATGATTGTCTTGTGAATATTTTAGAAACAACAGCTTATGAATTTAAAGTGACAACCTTGATCAAATTTCTTTCGCAGGAAATTTCCTGAGAGAGAGAGAGAGAGAGAAAGAGAGAGAGAGAGAGAGAGAGAGAGAGAGAGAGAGAGAGAGAGAGAGAGAGAGAGAGAGAGAGAGAGAGAGAGAGAGAGAATATTGGCTCCAATGAAGCCTATAACAACAATGTGCTTTTCTCGTTAAACGAGAAATGATCCATGTGCATGACTTATAATAAAAGATGATTTAGTTCTGGATGCACAAGTTCTAAAGTTAATAACATTAGGTACACAATTTTAATTTTACGGAATATTCTATATTTGTTTGTTTGTTGACGCACTTTTGCTTGGTTTTGACTTGGTTCAGTATGAATTGTTTTTTTTCAGTTTCATGGAAATCTGTTAATGCTAGACTTTTTATGCATTTGATCTTATTCAATTTCATGGAAATGTGTTGTCGCTATGGTTGATATGTAATTTATCTGAAGATTTTACAGTAATTAGTTGGACGCGTACATAGTAAAGTCTAGGAAGTTCAAGAAGGACAAGGCAGAATGAAAAGAGAGACTCGAGGAAATCGAAACAGTTGGAACACGATCGATAAGGTGATGCAAAACAGTCGTGGACATTGTGCTCTTTTCACCACTCATTATGATGATGAACTAAATCCAAATGACATACTATTATTAAATCCTGTTGATATCACGTAAGTTGTGCTGGAATTATCACTATTAATTTGTTTGATTAAATTTGTTATTTTTCTTCTCTAAGGAGAGCTTGTATTGTATTATATATGTCCAATTCTCTTGCACAAATCTCTGTTGATTGTATATCTTTCACTCACACCGGGTCATACTATCGAGTGAGGTCATTCCCTAGATACCAAAACTAAATCTAAGTTAATAGAACTCCATGAAACGAAAAGCAGTTCATCTGTCCTCGACTATCACTTTTGTGTAGTCGCAATACGTTTGTCGCAAATATTAAACCGCAGGTTTGTGTCAATATGACTACGATACATTAGGTGTGCCAGCTTAAAAGTATGACACTATGAAAAATATTGGTCTTTTTCTGACAGAAGTTACAACACTTTTAAGCGTCGAGTCTCACCTAATTGTTATAAAACGCCAACAATGTGAACCTGCCTAATAGCGAAATATTTCTCTATAATGCAAATCATGTTATATACGTCACTATAAAAGCACAAAGAAGAACTAATTAATAATATTTACACATTTTATCATTGAAACGTAGTCACAAAAGTGATAAATAATATTTTCTCAAACTAAATCTTTCACAGATATCTGATAACAAGGAAACACTTACATTTCTGGAAGCAAATTACTTCAAAACGTCGTATTACCTGTCGATGGTGTTAATCGAAATGAAACTGACGTGTCAAGTGATTATTTGTTTAAATTATTGGCATACCGCCAAAACTGCAGGAAAACTCCAATACCACAAGAGCAGTCAATGAAAAAACCAATTGATAAAATTTACAAAACAAACCGCCACCATTACAAAGCATTACTTCTTTCATTAATATGAGATATTTTCCTAAGTTTTCGATGCATTATATTTTAGCTAGGAACCTGATTATCATGTCTGAGCACTGTCTGCTTATACAAGGTGTGGCTGCATTGCTAGAAAATTATTGTTATTATTATTAGTATTATCAGTATTATTATTATTATTATTATTAGCATTATTATTATTATTATTAGCATTATTATTATTAATATTAAAATGTATGGGTATAACTCAGATTCAGAACAAAATACATAACGGCCTATCCTCTGTGACAATTTCAACCACATAGTACTGTATTACTGGTCCTATCCTCTGAAACAATTCACCCACATAGTATGTATTACTGACCCTATCCTCTCCTCTGCAACAATTCATCCCCAATTCACCCATATAGTACTGTATTACTGGTCCTGTCCTCTGCAACTATGCAGCTACGTAAGCTTGTATAATTGGCCGTATCCAATATAACAATGATGATACATGGGCTTGCAGTACTTACTCTATCCACTTGACCAAATCACGCACAGTAAAATGTATTACTGGCCCTATTAACTGCCCAATTCATCAACATAGAGCTGAGGTCCGTACTCTAAAAACTGCACCAGTTCACCTACATGATAGGTGATGACCCAATCAAAGACATCTTGTACTGACCTTATCTATTTAAGACAAAATTCAGCCACAATAGCTAGTAATATTGGCCATAGACTTAACCTGGACCTATATGCGTTTGTACGTCTGTGTCTGTGCGAATGTGTGTTCGTTCAAGACTTTTAAGAAAGCCTTAGCAATTTGAGTCATGTCTCTACAATGTCTGGCAGTGTGGCAATTTAGAGTGATGTCAAGCTTAGGGGCATAATGTAACAGGCATGTATAGTTATGCTCACCATGTTACATTATAACGACACCAGGTTACCCAGCAACCAGTCATAACACTAACTTCAAAATGCTAAGCGTTAAACGTAGCCTCTGCATGTACCATTTAATAATATGATACGTTTTGGGTATGACTCGAGAAGCAGAGGGGGCGAATCGGACAACATTTTATAGGCGTTTATTCGGCAAAACGAGGCTTCCTCGAAAAGTAATCGGACAAGCGTCGATTTGGTAAACTGAGGCTTCCTCGAAAAGTAATCGGATCGGTAAACTGAGGCTTCTTCGAAATCGTAAAAGAAGGCATCGACGAGGCAAACCACAGACATGCTCGAAGACGCCATGGTTATTGTCGCCGCCCCCCTCTGCTGCTATGGGTTAACCAAATATTTTATCAAGTCCGACACGATATCGCGTCCGAGGATCTGCTAAATTTATCGTCACGAATCCATGTTGGATTCACTGAGCGTGACTAAAGAAATTTCTAAATCGATTATGATCCATATCACCGCCGCACCATGTTTGCCAAATATTTCTAAGAGTAAGTGTATCAACTCCGTTGAATACGGCAAGAATATTGCAGTTATCTCTGATTACTTTTGGTATTTGAGTGTACCGTTGAGTGACATATATCACATCAGTGCTTGTATGCCTACCTCTGGAAAATATCTTAGCGGGAGTCTTTTGATTGTCTAACATGAAATCGTCGTATACGACTAAATTGTTAATATCTCCATCGATATCATCAATGCTCGGTGCTTCATCGATGTCGGTTATAAACTCAATAATACCCTCGCCGGATTTTTCTACCGCGCTGTCGTTCAAATCTTTTAATACATTGTAACATCGCTGATCATCTAGACTTGGAGCTATCAAATACAACTTGTCCCATTTCATCCATCTCGTTATTAAATCAAGTAACAATTGTGTCTTGCCACTTCCAGACGGTCTGATTATAATCATTCTAATTGAATTCGGCAACATCGCATGGTGTTTAATAGGTTCCCGTCGCCGTGTAGCTGAATAATCAATTACATTCATGTTATTATATATAAATTATGGATCTATATTGTGTGAAGTGTAGGGCGCGTACAGGCACAGATGACTTGACGACGATTACAACTAAAAATAACAGATCAGCACTCTCTGGTAAATGCGTACAATGCAGTACAAAGAAATTTAGATTTGTTTCCCTTGATAAATCAAAGGGATTAAAAAAAACGAGGAGGTGATATTGCAGCCAAGCTAACTAAACTTTCAGGGACACCATGGGCGAAGTATCCAGGAGAGAAACACCTTCCAGGGTATAGTTACTGTGGACCCGGGACTAGATTCGATATCAAACTCGATGATCAAAACCAACCCCGACCAGGTGAATATTGAATAGACGCCATTGATAAGACGTGTCATGCTCATGATGTTGCTCATAAAAGCAGTAATTTGCAACATAGACATATCGCAGATGTGAAATTGATTCACGCGTTGAATTCTATCACTGATAAATCCTTCAAAGAAAAATTAGCTTCATGGCTAGTAAAATCGGCAATGAAAGGTAAATTGATGTTAGGTGCTGGTAATTAATAACAACATGGAATCTATTTATTATTCTCCAAAAGGATACTTGAAGGGCAAAGCAGCAATTGGTAAACTCGCTAGCGCCACGAAGGTGAAATATACCACTGCGGCTAATTGGTTATCCAAACAGGCGATGTGGCAAATTTATCTACCGCCGCCTAAACAAATTAACTGCTCGCATTTTGATGTGACCGTTCCTAATGAGGTTCATTAGGCTGATATATTATTTCTGCCGCATGATAGTGGTTACAAATACGCGTTAACTGTAGTTGATGTTGCGAGTCGATACAAACAAGCAGAACCGCCTAAGACAAAATCATCAATTGAAGTGGCTTCTGCATATGAAAGGATTTATCGAAGGGGTCCTCTGCGCTGGATAAATCTATTACAAGTTGATCCTGTCAAGGAATTTCAAGGTGCGGTTCTATCAATAATGAGAAATCATAATACCGCGTTACGACATGGGCAAACTGCACTACATCTCGACCAGGCAATTGTTGAACGATTTAATCGTACACTTGCTGAGCGGTTATTTGGATATCAATACACGAAGGAATTCATCCAGGATAAACGATCTCGTGAATGGGTCAAGAGATTACCAGCTGTGATTACTGCCCTGAATAATGAGGTTACTCGAACAATCAACATGAAACCTAACAACGCCATTAAAAGGAAGTATATACCCGTACAACCGCAAAAAGATTTTTCAAAACAACCAATTCTTGGTAATGTCACTGTTAGGTATTTATACGAACTAGGAGAGCTCGAAGGTGGCAACAAAAAGAGCTACTGATCCTATTTGGAGTGTCACCGCGCATAAAATATCTGGTATAACACGATCCACTGGTAGACCCGCAATCTATAGACTGGATTCAACTGCCCCTCAGCGAGGATTTACTCGAGAACAACTACAAGTGATACCCGAGGAAACTCAATTACCGCCACGTGGTCTTAACTAGCACCTCTTCGTCGGTTGCACTCAAGACAAGTCAGCATCACATTATCGCTGGTATGACCAGTACTATTATCTTTTCTATCCACGGTAAATTGTCGCACCAACACCAACGCATTATACAATTGCAACTCGCGCAGTGATTCTTCTGTTGTTGTTTTAGTTTAATTATTATATCAGCATCAATGTCAAAGTCTCTATTATTTTTTTTATCCTGTTGTTTATAACCAGCGAGTTTTTTCTGATTATGTCCTTGACGCTGTCAATATCATTGATTGTAGTGTCATGATCATCTAAAACAATTCTTCGAAGCTGATTTATTCTTCGTACTCTGCATACTGCGAGATAAACTAAATTCGACCATTCTTGTGTGATTATCCACCATCCAAACAATTGTATCGGAGATAGTTAATCCCTGTGAAGAATATATCGTCGCTGCGTAAACTAGCGTCCATGGAGATTTATCAGCGCGTAATGCATCTTCGATGACGCTGATATCAACCTACACAATATCATGTAGCACTAAATTCTGCATTTCTGTGAAGCCTGGAATATCAACTTCAATATTCTGTTTTCGTGTATCCGAAGGCCTATAACACTGGAAGTGTTGTAAATGTTTCTTTATGCGTTTCAAATAACTTCATCTGAAGTGTGTCTCTGACTATCTTTCTACTCGCTATTATCAAATCGTTTGGTCTCCACGCCTCCCAGAAATCTGTTAATGGTGTTTCCAAAATTATTTCACGCGCCATCTCACATTGGATTCTATCCGGTTGTAATCTGATTAGTTTTTTGAACTCGCGTAATTGTTCATCAAGTGCTCTATGATCGGTGTTAATTTCTTCATAATAGTCTACAAAATTCTTTAGCCAATCATGTGACGATAAACCGACAAATGGTCATGGATGGCCATGATCGCCGCACATGACGACTTTTGTGTTCTCGTGCAATAACCAATCAAGAAATCTTTGTAATACATCTAACGACACCGTGCATATCTCATCTCAAATTATAACTTCAGGAATAAATTTCTCACCCATTCGATCAGGAGTCCATTCATCACCTTTCCATCGAAAGAAGTTATGATAAGTGCAAGCATTAACCCCTCGTTGTTTCATCTCTCTGGCAAGTCTGTGGGTTGGTGTTAGTACAATCATGTTTGATTTGCCATGAAATAATTCAATCGCGCGAGACGTCTTTCCTGACCCGCCACAACCGTTTAAATAAACTGTTTTATATCTACATATTGGATCAGATATCTGCGGTGTATTAGATAGTTCTGAACACTGATTGCTTTTCAAGTATTTATCTTCAATCGTAACATCTGCTGATTTGGAATAATCACACGGTATATCCCGCTTAATTCTCCATGATCCCCAACTCTCGTCGGAATTAGTAAATTCAGCTACTGCGTTGCTGTGTTTCATGTCTGTGTAAAATGAATCAGTGGCGACTCTCACTGCGGTGTCAGGAAATCTATTTATCATCGAAAATAAATTGATAGAAGCATAAGCTAGCATAGATGCCCTCAAATGTGTATACTGAAGATTGTGTCCATCGCTGTAAGTAACAATTGTTCCCAATTTGGTTCCATCGGACAAGAAAGCGTCTTTACGATTGACATATATATCCTTAGATGTTACATCCGCGATTATAAAATCGTATTCGACGCTATCCATAATCAGCCGTGAAGAATTTCTTGTATTGTCGTATTTACCACCTTGAGTGAACTTACCAATTATTCTTCTATCAAGATCTTTTGCGTCTTTGTTTCTGATTTCAAATAACAGTTTGGACCATTTCACGATGTTATCTTCATCGAGGGACGGGAATTGTTTTCGTTGTTTGCTGACTTTACTATCTAGATCAGGTTGTGGTGGTAACCAGACTTCAGTCTGCGTGTGATATGATATAATTGCTTCACTGACAATCAGCGATATCAGCATGCTACAATCGATCATATACCGTAACAGCACTATTGGCATCCAATGTTTTTCAGACATGTGTCTACCAATCCAGACATAACAACACGGATGAAGTCCTTTAGCCAATTCAAATGATACCACACGAGCGAATCCAGTTAAATCAAAATCAGGTAGTGGTCCATTAATCACAACGCGGGTCATCGCATGTGTGGGATGTCCAAATCGCTTGAAGTATTCAGCGCATTCTCCGTACCCGAGAAGACTCCCTGGGTAACACGCGACTATATCAACCGAAATAATGGTTTTAGGGTCATATTTTCTATTCCATAATCCGCCATGGTTGCATTCGATGCAGCTTGATTTTATGTATGATAAAAATTCAGCTCGCGTTGGTTTCCAAGAGTTTCTCTTTCTCGCAAAATGATCCGCAACCGACTGAATTGTAAAGCAATTTGTTAATAATTGTTCGTCGTCGAAATTCTTCGAGAAACTACCAGCTAGTTTTTTCATCTTGTCATGGAGGGTTTCGGTACGGTATAATTCTCCATTGGGTCTTACAAACGGATCGAATCCACCCTCGGGGTTTTCAACACTGTGAAGTTACCACACTGACACCAGATCGTCTTTACTCAACTGTTAAATAAAATCGAATAATTTTTCTCAGAGAATTCTGGAGCGGTAAACTCCAGGGTATATATTTTATTGTTCGTTCCCGCGGAAATATTGTTACTGCAGATGTCCATGCGTGTTCGTTATGATCAATAATTTTGATTGGGGCTCCTTTTGATTTATATTTCGATTCGTGTAATATCTCACCGGTTATCGTCGCTACGGTTATTGGGAATCTTAATGATGTTTCTAATTTGGCTATATCCTGAATTGATGCTCCGTTTTTCAAAACTGTTAATTCCCATTCATTTATTTTTTGGCGTCTTAGATCAGTCAATTTATTTCCACGCAACGCATTTGTGAAGTGTTCTAATATTCGTTCTGCTACACAATTCATTTTTGACGAAGTCATCAATGACAGTTTCATGGTTTTTAGTTTTTCAATACTCGGTTTATCATTTAACAGATATATCCCATAAACAGCTGCTGTTACAGGATAAGATCTTTCGTAGTATGGTTTGTCAATTCCAGTTAAAGTTCCTGGTTTGGAATCTCGACTCACAACGACGGTTCTTTTTTTATCATTCAAGATTGGTTCGAATTTATCCCTAATAATCCAATCTCGGTTTTCCAAACGGATAATGAATTTCACTCTAAAAAAATACCTTTATCGCCCAAGATGTGAAATTATCTTGGCTGCTCTTTCGTCATTCATGGTAGCATCAACGCTACCATCAATTCGAAATGTTGACCAACAATGAGATGCTCCATCGTGTTCAAATTCATTAAATCAATCACGAATTTTACTTATCATGGTTCTATCACCTATTAGATTTTTTGGTGCTACGGAGACTCTATCGAGATTGAATTTAGTATTTTTCCAGGGCTTAATTTTTGATAATCTCTCGAATTCCTTCATGTTATAATTAAACAAGTATTTAAACAGAGAATTTATTATATAATGAATCATTGCAAATGGCTTATGATTGGATCAGTAACCCCGTGTAACAAATCAAGCAGAAAGGAGTTTTGTGAGTATCATATGCAAAGCGTTCGACGCGGAAGCCTTGGTCCAATTCCATGTATAAAATGTGGGGTAGGGGTGAGAGGAATATCACAATTGTGTCTCGGTTGTGGTGGTAAGCGATACAGAGAGCGGAAGCGTTATTATGATAAGAGAGTTAAAAACTCCATTAAGAATTTCATCAATGGCCCTGACAGCGTCAATGACAAAATCATAGAACTCCTCAAGACTACATTGATAGATTTCCAAGTAATAGTATACTTCAACCAAATAATGAATTAGACAAACAATAGTATAGTATATAAATGAACCAAGAATTCCGACCACACCCTGCGATTCCAAACTATGAAGCATCCCGTAATGGTATTATCAGAAACCGTAGACTGAAGAAACCAGTTGGCGCTGACAATGGTGTGGGGTATTTGATATTTGGTGCTGGGAAGCAGAAATATTACTGTTATCGTTTCGTGTATGAATGTTATAACGGATTGATCAAAGATGGTCTTGTTATCGATCACATTGATTTCAATCCGCATAATAACAAATTGGATAAACTAGAAGCTGTTACACATAGTGAGAATTTAAAACGAGGAGGAACTGGTACTTATAAATCAATTGGGAAAAGACCCGTAAAATCATTTAATACAGTAACTAATGAAGAAATGATATTCAAACCAATGGGTGAGGCTAGTAGGTATTTTGATATTTGTAGACCCTCAATACGAAACTTTGCAGAGGGAATTTATCTATCAGCTTTTTTAAAAAGCACTGGACAAAAAATACAGTTCGTTTATGTCTAATCATGTTTTATATAATACCAAGGGAGATAACTCGTGTGGGTATGTTTACAGCATATGAAAGAATTATAGATCTCAATGGGTTTTTTCGATTATACCGCAGCGGAAATATAATATATTTTGTAAGAAAATGAATAAAATATGTAGTGTTTTACAAATAATTGTATTTTTTTTTTCTTTGAAGTATTTAGTTTTGTTTTATACACGAAGGTATATGGATTCGTTTGTGGCTTTGTGATCGATCCATTGACGTCATCACCCCTGTTCGTTATTGATTTAGAACTGCTGTTATATCAGTTCCAAGAATTGCTATGATATGAATTCCAAGAACTGTTATGATATGAATTCCAAGAACTGTTATGATATGAATTCCAGGAACTGTTATGATATGAATTCCAAGAACTGTTATGATATAAATTCCAAGAACTATTATGATATGAATATGAATTCCAAGAACTGATGTGATACGAATTCAAAGAACTGCTGTTATATGATCCTTAAGTAATTCCAAGAACTGCTATGATTAGAATATGAATTCCAAGAACTGATTTGATATGAATTCCAAGAACTGCTATGATATGAATTCCAAGAACTGCTATGATATGAATTCCAAGAACTGTTATAATATGAATTCCAAGAACTGTTATGATATGAATTCCAAGAACTGTTAGGATACGAATTCCAAGAACTGTTATGATATGAATTCCAAGAACTGTTATGATATGAATTCCAAGAATTGCTATGATATGAATTCCAAGAACTGTAATGATATGAATTCCAAGAACTGTTATGATATGAATTCCAAGAACTATTATGATATGAATTCCAAGAACTGTTATGATATAAATTCCAAGAATTGCTATGATATGAATTCCAAGAACTGTTATGATATAAATTCCAAGAACTGTTATGATATGAATATGAATTCCAAGAACTGATGTGATATGAATTCCAAGAACTGCTGTTATATGATCCTTAAGTAATTCCAAGAACTGCTATGATATGAATATGAATTCCAAAAACTGATTTGATATGAATTCCAAGAACTGCTATGATATGAATTCCAAGAACTGCTATGATATGAATTCCAAGAACTGTTATAATATGAATTCCAAGAACTGTTATGATATGAATTCCAAGAACTGTTATGATATGAGTTCCAAGAACTGTTATGATATGAATTCCAAGAACTGCTATGATATGAATTCCAAGAATTGCTATGATATGAATTCCAAGAACTGCTATGATATGAATTCCAAGAACTGCTATGATATGAATTCCAAGAACTGTTATAATATGAATTCCAAGAACTGTTATGATATGAATTCCAAGAACTGTTATGATATGAGTTCCAAGAACTGTTATGATATGAATTCCAAGAACTGCTATGATATGAATTCCAAGAATTGCTATGATATGAATTCCAAGAACTGCTATGATATAAATTCCGAGAACGGTTATGATTTGAATTCCTAGAACTGTTATGATATGAATTCCAAGAACTGCTATGATATTAATTCCAAAAACTGCTATGATATGAATTCCAAGAACGGTTATGATATGAATTCCAAGAACTGTTATGATATGAATTCCAAGAACTGCTGTGATATGAATTCCAAGAACGGTTATGATATGAATTCTAAGAACTATTATGATATGAATTCCAAGAACTGTTATGATATGAATTCCAAGAACTGTTATGATATGAATTCCAAGAACTGCTGTGATATGAATTCCAAGAACTGCTGTGATATGATCCTTCAAAATTGACCCCAATTCTTTTTTGTATTAGAAATATGTATTGTCATATATGAATTCTGAAAATATGAATAGTATTATAGCTGAAATTTCAAAATTGAAAAATCAACAGATTAAACTATCTGACAATTTAACCCTGACCAAATTATGTCTGACTTTCAAGATATAGAATACGGTATTATAACTAACAAATATATACTGCCAAAGAAATATGCGCTGATAAAATAAAATCCAGAGTTCTATTCGAGACTCGCTTGCATTTTGTAGTGACGTATGTGTGTTTGTCCCATTATTTACTATCGTAGAAGGAATGCGAAAAGAATTGGGGCGAGATTGTGAGTTGAAAAAGGAGGTTAATTCGAAGATTAGAAATATAATGGGCGTTAATTCAAGAAAATGAAAAAAAAACAGCTGGATACAACTAACGGTTTGACAGTATAGCGCGTTAGTATAAATACATCACTGTTGCAAATACAATGGAAGGTATATAATTGATCAAACAACACGGAAGAAAATTAACTGAAAAATATTTTAGTGAGTGTTTCTTTTTTGTTACTTGTCTATCTGAGTCGGGTTAAAACGAAGAAATCATTTGATGATGACAAAATCACTACATCGTACATTAATTGGAAATTGCTTTACTGTTTTAATAATGGTCAATGAAGCTTTAACAACTAGATTGGCTCGTGAACGATTAGATTCAATTAAGAGATTTATACCAATCCGCGACTCTGTCAGGAATAAACTACAAGCTAGACAGTGTTTACAAACGGATTTTGCTGCGGGATCTGAAGAGTTGTTTAAACCAATAACCACATCAACGAAAGGGGTTATATCAGCTACTGAGCGTGCAATATGGGGGGATGTTCCCGAGACGGGGGAAGAAATAAAAGAAAAACCTCTTATTGGTGAACTTGAAAAAATAGCAACAAAACTGAAAAAATAGCACGAAGATCCAAACAAACAAAAAAATCTTTAAAAACACTTCCTGGTGATATAATAACTGCTGTAAGACAACAGGAACAAGAACGAGAACAAGAACGAGAACAAGCACTTCTTGAAGAACTTGAAGAAATTACTAGTAGACCACCACAAGAACTTATTACTAGACCACCTGAACCAGAAGAAGAACAAGGAGCAGTTGCAAAAGAAGAGTATACACCTGAAAGGATATTTACAGATGATGCGTTAATTGAAATTAGAAATATCACAAACAACGCTGACTTAGTTAAATTTACTAAAGACAATTTTAAACAAAGAAATATGTATTTAAAAGATGATAAGTCTAAAGACTTTAGAAAATACAGCACCGTCTGGAGGAAAAAAATATTTTTAACAAATCGTAGGAAAACTAGAATAACAAACGAAATAAAAATTGATTATGCTAAATTTAATGCTATGATAAGAGATGTTACAGAACCACCACCAGCATATTCAGCAGACCCAATCCCAGATGAAATACGAATAATGGCAGAAGCTGATTCTGAAAAAGTTGCAACTGGTATCACTAAAAAATCATTCGCGAAGGGATTAAGAGATTACAGTGGGATTCTTATTCATTGTCCTGGTAATATTCTCAGTGATATATCACGATTAGAAGTTCTCATCGGAGGGAAACGAGCTGGAAATAACTCACCGGAAGTAATTAATGAAGCAGCTGATATCTGCATGCGGTTATTTCAAGGTGGTATCATGGATATCAAAACATATCGAGAGTTCATTGACGAGTTAGTAGAAAATCCTACTGATTATTACATGGACTAAGTCATTGGTGACGAAGTCATCGCATTAGATAAATATCATTTATAAAAGATGATCATACACTACAACCATGATAGACCAGCCAGTGTCTATGTAGTAAACTCACGGTTTCCGGTTTATAGCGCGTACTATGGTGACAGTCTCGGTGATACCATTGCAGGGTTATTTGCAATAATGGCTCCAAAAGTGGCGCCGCTAGCAAAACAACGATCAGTGAAAGCCATTGATGTTATTCGTGATAAGGGTATTAGCGCTATTGGAGATGCTGCCGGAAAAGAGTTTTCAGCCGCGAAGGATAACTACACACAGTGCTAGTTCGGCGGCGAAGGAAACCACCATTGACGACTCCGTCATTACCGTTACCATCTACAGCGGAAATGCCCGCGAGTGTTAGTAAAATAATAAATAACGTAGTGAATCAGAAACTAGCGTCGCTGGTGACTAACGCCCAAGATAACATAACCGCAAATATGATAGCGGGAAATGGCTTACAACCACGGCGGGGTCGTCGACGTCGATGATTTAGACTTTGATAAATATAATAAAATGTTCAAACGGTCACCTGATCCAGCGTTTGATATGGACGCCCCAGTGCACCAGGATGAGTCTGTACGCGATTATCAATTTTATGCCTATCACGCAATACAACCAGATCTTCGATCAAGAATTGAACTTCAAGTTCATGATACCAGTAAATACTTTTTACCGTGTGAAGCGTTTATTGAAGTAGAAGGAGAACTTGTAACAAATGCCGCAGCTCATACACCATACGCAGATAACCCACTTGTCCGAGTGGGATTTGTCAATAATGGGATCATGACGTTATTCACTAGCGTTAGATATCTCATTGATGGAAAAGAAATTGAAACCATTGAGAATGATGTTGATGTTGCCACAAGAATAATAGGATTAGCAAGATATTCTGACGATTATTTAAGATCGGCAGGTCCATCTATGATGTTCGCTAAGGATATTACAGATCACCCTAATCACTCTCCGTATATTAAAATACGAACACCGCTAGATACTGCAGTCGATGCACAACCAATTGTTTCTTATGAACACAGACCTAAACCAGCAGGAGCAGGAATTACACTTGATATTGTTGGAAGCACTAATCCCGATTGCAACACGCAAAGCAATGCTACAAGGAGAGCGTCGAAGATTTTCATGCGCGATTCCACTACATCATATATTTGGATTTTGCAGAAATGTCCGAAAAGTCATCCATGGAGCAAAGTATATGGTAGTACTCGTGCGAAAGGGTACTGATAATGGTGCAATTTGGCGAGGTGCTGATGTTGCTGAAGGTAAAGTTAGATTATTTAAACTATCACTGTGGATGCCAGTGTTGACTCCATCAATTACCACGGAAGGGCGATTACTATTATTTATCGACCAAGGAGGAAAGTCGTTGTTAAGTTGGTTATCGGTGTCTACATATACTATAGATTCTGATATCACTGGTACATTTACATGGCACCTGGCAGCGCGACGAGGTGTTTCAAGTCCGCGTCATATATTTATTGCGCTACAGAATAGAGCGCGATTAGACAATCAAGAAGGTAGTCATATGATATTTGATCAGCTAGGCGTTAAATAAGTCTCGCTGAGAATAAACGGCCAACAGGAACCATCCGAGGATATACAACTTGATTATGATAACAATTATATTTCACGCGTGTATCATCGTCTATTGTAATATATGGCACGCGATCAAAATGTTGATACTGGTTTAAAAATATCACAGCTGAATTTTTAAAATCAATATCCAATCTATTACTTTTCGTTGGAACATCTTGATTTAACAAGATAATCAGTCGTTGATATACACTTTAGAGCTCGTGTAGCCCCTGCTAATGTTAATTATAGAGCGGTTGCTGTCATTCTCAGCGATAAATCAATGCTACTCGAAGGTGTTGGCGGAAGAATGAGAGTGCTAGATGCGCCAGTAGAAAACATGTAGTGTTTTCCAAAAACATGTAACAATTCGATCCATCTGTTGTATAATTAAATACAGTTATATTAGTGTTACGTTAACTCCCGGTCAACTCAAGAAATTGCAATCGGAATCAGCTAATAAATGCGGAACCACAATAACACTGAAACCCAATCAGATGACTGGCGGGGCGGATAAATTGTCGCTGATGACTCGTCAAGTAAAACACTTTAATGATGCTTTCAAAAATATAAAAGGCGTTCAGATCACTCTCTCTGCAGCCGCGATCAAACACATGATAAAATCAGGTGGTATATTCATGTTGTTAGCTGCGTTATTAGCATTGATTGCTGCGGCTGCCCCAGCGGTGGTTAAAGCGGCGGCGTTAGGAGCAGTTGGTACCGCGCAGTGGCACTAAAGAAAGTAACTGGACAGGGATATAAGAAAAAAAAGGGAAAGGGTCTAAGACTACCAGGAACCCCGTATTCATGGTACAGCGGAAAGGGTCTAAGACTACCAGGAACAGTTTATTAACTCAGAAATCTTCGATTTCCAAACCGATGGTTCCCATGTCCAATTTTGATCTACTCGATGCTGCTAAAAAAACTTAAGATTAAAAACTTCAGAGGTGTCTTTATGAAAGATCAGTTGCCGACACAACCAAACAGCGTTGAAACCGGCATCATTAATCTCGATAACAGCACCGGACCCGGAACTCACTGGGTTGCATACGCGATTGATCCACGTGCAATTGTTTATTTCGAATCATATGGATTAGCACCGCCGAAGGAGTTTATGCGTTATATAAACCGCTTAAAAGCTCCTCATTGGTATTCTACGCTACCAACACAACAAATGAATGATCCACCAATATATGGCAGTGAAGTATTGAATGTCCTTGGCGCTATTTCAACATCTGGAAAACCACCACATGTTGTAGTAAATGAATACACTAGCAGTCGCTGGTGGCTTCGATGATCTTTCAACGAAAAGATTTTAGAGGGATTATATAGAATAACATGATTGATATTTGGGGACGACCTCTATTACCGTCGAAGAAATCCGATGGCACTGCAACCGGTGATATAAAAAAACTAATCGAAGATGAAATAGCTGAGACGTTGAACTTAGCAAGTGTTCATCCCAATGAAATAGTTGTATTTCAAGATCGTCAGGGTAAATTGAAATCTAGTAATGTTTCCCTGGATGATATTTTAGTTAAACAAATCGGTGTATCCGAAGGCACTATCGCGTTGTTTTCCGATCAGGGTAAACTCAAACCAGGTGTACTTGTTTCAACTATTGTTGATAGAATTAACAATATTGACAAACCGTTATTAGATTTCCTTGTAATCCTCCAGTGATCACACCAAAGCTCACAACGATTAAAAATTCTATGTTGGAACTAGCAACACTTCAATCCGAATATGAAAAACTCTTTGAAAAATTTACATCATTTCGTAAAAATATCATCGAGTAATTCTTTGCAACCACGCTGGGTAAAATTGATATAAAACTCCCGGATATTAAAAAATTCATCGATGAGATGAAAACCTTCATTGAATCAAATCAAAGGTGATGCAACGAGGATGATAACAATCATTGAAAAAACAATAATCCCTCATAAGAAAACCAATAATGTAGTATACGCGATTCAATACGGATCATTTGTGTGGACACCTACAAACAACAAGTTAGATATCACTGCAACCGTAAAGGGCATTTATCGATTAACACTAGTGACACCGATTCGATTTAATATCATCGTCGAGTTCATTTGGGGTCAACAATACGATATCAACAATCATCGATAAGGATACATCTGAACAGTTCACGATAGCATCCACTGATACTAATTTGGCTAGGGTTTCAGTAACATGGTATGCGGAATTCGTAGCGGATTTGAGTAAACAATTAAACCGATAGCGGTTTCAATTGAAATCATAAAACGATTTGAGAATAAAATGATAACGTCACAACAATATCGCTATGATCAGGTCAGAGAATTTCAAACTAGACTCAAAACCCTCGCCAGGGAGTATCAAATAAAAATTAAAAAATACCGACGAAGAATCACCGCAATTGATGTTACCGTGTACTCGGTGAGTGGTGTAGTCACCGGAGCCGGAATTATACTCTCCTCGGTGGCAATGATCGCCCCGATAGTTGTTCCAATTTGTATATCCACGGCGACAGCAATTGCGGAAATAATCTCGATATTAACAAAAAAATATCATCATGCAGCCAACGTAAACTGCAAGATTACTTAACTAAATTTAATGTTGGATCAACCGCGTATTCGCAATTATCCTCGATGATATCGTCATCGCTCTATGATACATTCATATCAGATAATGAATTCTCAGCGATGGTAAGTATTTATGATTCCGCGATGTCAAAATTAGAAATACAACATGAGTATAATAACGATGACAACACCGCAGGAACTACTTCAACGAATAGTAAAAAATACGGAACCGATTCAACAAATAACGGAAAATACCACACCGATGAAGACCAGCATGATCTCAATAACCTCAACCAATTCTGAATTCAGTGTGAATTTCCCAAATCCGATTCCGGTGAAAGAAATAGCGTTAGCAAAATTACGAGTGTACCATAGTTAGCCTAATATCAGATCGGTAGCATTTGGCGGTCAACAACCGAATAATTTCATGGTATTTGCGAATAAGAATCGTGAATACGGGACTCCAGACTGGAACGTTGTTTCAATACCATCTGGGTCATACGAAATTGAACAAATCAATGCTGAATTTCAGCGTAGAATAAAATCTATTACTGGAACAGAAGAATCAAAAACCGCTATAACAGTTCATGAGCCGACGTTATCATCTTCGATCGAAATAAAATCACCTAGTTATGTCGTAGATATCTATCAAAGTTCTATAAGAACAATACTGGGGTGGCCTGAAATCCCACCTCAGGCATCTTATCAATTACCCGAACCTAAAAAGTCTGATTATGTCACGGATGTACAATCATATAATGAAATCAACCCGTCATTTCGAGATGATTTGTATAGCATAAAAAATGCAAAAGTAAGCGATAGATTGTATTTACCGATAACAATACCATGCAATGGGATTTTGTTTTCGAGAAAACCCTTGACTCATTCGTTACCATTGCATTTACGCTAAAATATATCATTGATTACAATAATGAGATTAATCGATTACATAAAACACAACTAGAACAACTACGACAGAGTTTCCAGGAGCATCAATCTGATATAACAAAGCCACGTACCGAGATCATAAAACACATTAGAATATTAAATCAACTTATATCTGACATGGAATATATCAACAAACGAGTAATTCAGGCGATAATTGATGACAATAATGGGGATGAACAAAACTTTCTAACCAGCCACAATATCACAGCAGTTGATTTACCCGATTTCAACTTTCCTGGGTATAACGCAAATGAACTAAAAAAATCTGTTAATGATCTTATTCAAGAAAACATTTCTCTGATATTCGACGCACGGAAACAACAAACAACAATCCTCAAACATAATAATGACCCAGACGGCGGTGGTAGGCATATCGCTCCTCAAAACGTCAATATATCCTCTGTGATAGCATTGAATTTAATATGTGATGTTATCGAAGGAAGCTATCGAATAAATCTCGAGCGATCTAATCAAGCTCAGCAGGGATATATTTTATACTCTTTCGCACCAACAGCTCCTCCAGATTTCTAATAGTTGAGGATCCAACTAATCTGGTCTATATGCGATGTCATGATGACTCGCTAACGAGAATTAATTTCAGACTCAAAGACCAATCTAATAATCTGATTGATTTACGCGGCGAGGTTTTACAAATTAGTTTGTTTGTGAAATCCTAAAGACTTTCATCGTAGTGATTTTCATTGCTAACCCATAGCAGCATAGAGGGCGGCGACAACAACCATGGCGTCTTCGAGCATGCGTTTGGTTTGCCTCGTCGATGCCTTTTTTACGATTTCGAGGAAGCCTCAGTTTACCGATCCAATTACTTTTCGAGGAAGCCTCAGTTTACCAAATCGACGCTTGTCCCATTATTTTTCGAGGAAGCCTGAGTTTGCCGAATAAATGCCTATAAAAAGTTGTCCGATTCGCCCCCTCTGCTGCTACTCGAATCTACGACCTCCCAGATCCATGGCTGACGTTTTAATTTCTCATGTCATAGGAGCGATCCAAGCGTTTCTGATTGTATTATATTTCACGATTTGTCTGTTATCTTCCAATCAGAGTACAGTACATTTATACGTTTATTTAGACACAGTTAACGAAAATGAACATTATTATTATTAATAGTATTAGTAGAACTAGTAGTAATGGCGAAAGAACACAGGCACACTAAGATGAAAAGAACACACCTTTAAGAAGTTAATGGAAACCGTTCATACATACGTTGCTATGGCCGTGCCTCAAACTCGTGAAAAGTGATCTGCGATGTATTATTAATACGAGAAGCATTTGACCATTGGTCGCCCGTGGTCTTTACTATTATAATGATTATTACATACATACATACATACATACATACATACATACATACATACATACATACATACATACATACATACATACATACATACATACGTACATACATAGATACATACATACATACATACATACATACATACATACATACATACATACATACATACATACATACATACATACATACATACATACATACATACATACATTCATACATACATACAATACATACATACATACATACATACATACATACATACATACATACATACATACATACATACATACATACATACATACTGGTTTTTCTGAATGACAGAAGTCAAACAACAAATACAAACAATAAATACAATACCATTGTTTATAACGCTGTAGAGTGTACGTGTCGTTGGGAACCAGATGACAAAAGTCTTTTTATTTTTAAAAGGCAAACAAATGACACGCACAGATGCGAGTTATCCGTATCTACGAAGGACAAAAATTGTTTGTAAAGAGGCTTACAAATTGTTAACAGTACAAATTACAATGGTACTAGAACAGTTACTCTATAAAAGTATGGCTGGAAGTGGCTCTGCGGATACTTTGACAGGCAGTTTTTATACCATACTCGAAACAAGGTATTAATTATTTAACAAGTAGATCAGTGTAAATGTTAGTTAGATGTGTATATTTCCTACTGCCCATTGGTCGGCAACCTACATACTTGTTGTTGGTATTCATTAGTCTCGTGAGACGATGGAAGTGCACCAATAAGAGATGAACCCGTTGAAGGTTGTGTAGCTATTGTATTGGAGCTGCTTCTTCGTCCTCTGCGATCGCTTTTCATCACCTTGAAAAGCGTAGCGTTTCCGTGCCTGCTTTCAAACAAGTGATCAGAGCGTGTCACCAGCTGGGCCTGTCTAAAATAATCTCTTCCCAGATGTTGATATCGATGTCAAGGGCTTTCATATCTCGCTTACAGAAATCCTTGAAGCTGAAATTTGGCCGGTAGATTGACCTTTTGCCAGAGGCAAGTTTCGAATAAAGCAGATGTTTGGGGATCTATCCGTCATACATACGACATACATAGCCCAGCCTTCTGATGCGAGGAGTGCGGCCATGATGGTATCATGGAGCATTCACGCACTTCTTTGGTTGTTACCCCATCACTCCAAGTGATCCTTAGTAGGCGTTGAAGTCATCGCGTGTGAAAGACGCTCAGATTTTTCTCTTGTGAGGCGTACATAGTTCAGGTTTCACTGGCACATAGTTGAGTGCTTAATCCGCAGGCACGGTACACGGAGATCTTAGTGTTCAGGGTCAGCATGCTGTTGAGCTCAGCATCGAGTGATAAGTTGTTGGTGATGGTAGAGCCGATGAATGTGAACTGATTGAGTGAACTGCGTGTTCCGAGTTGTTGATATTGTCAAAGTCTTGATTAAGTGTTATTTACACATTTAGACCTTATCAAGGTTCTCAATTCATGTGAGGGACTTTCAGCAAATTATATTTAAACTTTGCATTTACCAGTTCAAGTCATCTGTATATCACTATGACAACAGGGGGCGTTGAAACGATTTTATCAGACATTAAAGCATATTATTAGATCACATTGGTTGATATAAGAAAAGGATGGGCAAAGATTTTCACTTATTGATGTGTGCTGTTATAGAAGCGATTAAATAGTCATTTGGACCCAGTCCTTGTAAATTAGCTTTCGGACACACTCTTACCGAACTAGGTTGAAAGTAAAAATTATTTCAGAGGTTAATTTTCTTCCACCACTTAGTAACAGGCGTAGTTCATTGAATTTAGTTACATTATCTAGGGAATTACCTCCCTCGATGTAATGACTCGGTTTGAATTAAAGCTATACTATCAACAGAGAACTGTGCAAGAGTATTGGAAAGAAATAATGCAATACGAGCACACTTTGATACGAAAAATAACAAATTTAATGAAACAAATTAATAGTGGTAATTCCAATACAACTTACATGATAGCAACAGGATTTAATAGCAGTGTCTAATTTGGATTTATTTCATAATCATAACTAGTAGTGAAAAGAGCACAATGTCCACCACTAGTTCGCATCACTTTCCGTTCGACCGTGTTCCAACTTTTCCGAATTCATCGAGTTTTTCTTTTCAGACTGCCTTGTCCTTCTTGATCTTCCTCAATTTTACTCTGTACTCGTCATTTCCCCCTTTCCTAATTCGCTCCTTACTTCTCTGTTTTTCCAGACATCACTGGTCACTTCTCTTTCTATGAACTTCAAAAAATGTTTCCATAAAGGACAATAGTATCCAAAAATCGGAATATGTACCATCTTCTAGATGTACATACATTTCTATACTGCGTAAAGACTACATACGGTAGTACCTTGACATACATTCCCACGTGACCTCTCTATAAAAAATGTACCGTATGCTACTACATATTCGACGACTATTGCCTAACATTCACAGATCATTACTCTCTTCCGGATAATTTAAATATTACAAAAGGAAACATAATAGGTAAGTATTATTCACTCAAGATAATCAGTATCTTCCTAACATATAAAGGAAATTATTTCATATTTATTTCAAATAACCCTTTGGAATCAAACACATTATGACATTTAGATTGTACGCAATCAATTAGATAACATGCATAAAAAGTCTGGTATAGTCACATTTCCATCAAAATGAATAAACGATACATTCTGGAACACGTCTTACCAAAACAAAGCTGCAGACAATTAAATATAGAATATTAAGTAAAATTAAAATTTGTGTACTTAATTCTACTAACTTTAGAGCTTGTGCATCCAGCACTAAACCCGCTTTTCTCATACGAAGCGGACATGGACCCTTCTCTTTTAATTAGAAAATCATTATTCTTTTCTAGGCTACATTGGAGCCAATGTTCTCTCTTTCTCTCTCTCTCTCTCTCTCTCTCTCTCTCTCTCTCTCTCTCTCTCTCTCTCTCTCTCTCTCTCTCTCTCTCTCTGTCTCTCTCTCTCTCGAAGAGAAACTTTCGTACTAAAGAATTACGATCAAGGTTGTCACTTTAAATTCATAACCAGTGGTGTTTAAAATATTCCTAACACAATCATTTGTTTTATCACTAAGACTCTCTGAACTATACGTAATATAACTATTTCCTTTGAAGAATGATTATTTGACACGGACCTGAAGCAAAGCCGTGTTTTTCTCAAACCACATTTGAAAATATCCGGTCCATTTCATAGAATCCGAACACTTGCCCCTTTACAGTGATAAAATTGATATATAAGAAGGTAAGAAGAATATCGATATGGCCCTTCCCAAACTCACCGGGTCTAAATGTAATAAAAGCTTAGCCCTTGGTGTATTCAACATTAAGGTTCACTTCTTATTCAGATCTCGATTCTTCACAGTTAATTAACTTGAGAACATCTGTGATTTTATATGCAAACTATCAAAAGCTTATGAAACGGCAAGAAATAATCTTCAGTCTACCCAATCAAGAATTATAGTAACGAGTGATACAACTGCAAAGACGAGAACATTTCAACATGGAGATATAGGCCTGTCTCTCTTGCTATACTTCAAAGATCCGTCTAGGTACTATACAATTGAAAATAAAGTATGTTTCTTACATTATATCATCGACACTGTTGGAAATCAAGGTAGAAACAGCTCTGCGATATGAATATGTTGAAAGAGTATGTTAAAAGAGCTCTTAAAATCATTCAATACATTTAATTGTTCCTGTCCAAGACAGTGACGATTTCAAAGATGACGAACAACCGGATTGTAGTGATTTTCTGTTTGGACCATTCTTCAAACTTCTGAAATAGTAAAGAATATGGACAATACATATTCACATATATAGCCACAGTAAAACGATATGTGACAGCAGGTAATATGTAAATGTTACCATGATATTGAAATTGTATATTCCAAGACCGTTAAATTGTCCGCTTACAATCAGGAATGTTTATTTAAAAATGAGATTGAAAATGGATTAGAGAGTGACATTATTGAACCAAGCGAAAGTAAATGGACTTTGTGTGTGTGCCGAAACAAGATAATTCTTTCCGTAAGTGTATTGACTTCAGTAATGTGAACAGTATCACCAAAATATGCTCATTGCTAATGCTGAGAATGAATGACTGTATTGACATAATTGGAAATGTCAAATTTGTCCCCAAATGTGACCTTTAAAAAGGATTCTGGCAGAATACACTTGATGATAGAAATAATAAAAAATCGGCCTTTGCAGCTTACTATGTACGCTACTAATACCGAATTATGCCTGTTTGTAGGCATTAAGGTCCCTCTACATTACCAATGTTTAATGAGAATGATAACATCGGGTATAGGAGGCACTTGTGATGCAAGCATTGACGAGGTTATAACATGCAACACTTCCTGAAAAATTACCTAGAAACTATCCGGACATTTTTCGCTCTCTAGAGTGAGGCAATTTTATCGATTAATATCAGTAAGGGTGAGTGTTGCCGAGTATGTGTCACACTTTTAAGGACACATTGTGGGGCATGGCCAAGTTATACATACATAAGATAAAGTTAAAGCTATCTCTGCATTACTTGTGTTAATCGTGAAAAATCAATTGACGCAATGTTTTGGGCAGGGCTGGATAATTTTGAAAGTTCGCTACATTTTTCATAAATACTGGAGCCCCTGACCAATGTTTCGGGTAAGAAGACCAAGTTTTATTGGTCTGACAAATATCAGGAGGCGTTCTATAAAGTAAATGCCTTACCTGACACTGCACAAGTTCTTTCAGCCTTATATTTCAACCAACCATTTAATATTTGTGTTGATGCAAGTGATGCGTTGTTGCTGGCGTACCAATCTCGGATTGTGAAAATGCCTGGTGAAGATCAAGCGTACTATTCATTAAAAAAATAATAATAACAAAAGAAAATTATCTAGAGGTGTGTTTGCTTTTATATTTGTCTTTGCAACACTTTGATGTTTATATTAACTATGCTCCTTTGTTATGATCAGTTATCACAGCTCCCTTATATTTATCAATGAAATAATAACTATCAAATATTGCTTAGTTAGAGTTTGATGTTGCAAAGATACAACATCGACATTCGGCGTAGTAGAGAAAATATATTTAATCGCAGATGAACTTTCTCGGATATAGAAGTTGCACTTAGTTTTATTTTGTATTCACTTTTTTACATTTATTTTACATCTTCCTGCTTAATTTCATTATTATTATCATCTGTGTGTTTGATTAATATGAGATAAAAGCTTGCATGCATAATATTTCTTTTCCTTATAAGGGGAGTTGTTTTTGTAAATCTATATTTTTTATAACTCCTGGTTCATTATATTTATCTAATGTTGTCACATTTATTCATGGCTGAAAATATAATCTTCCGTTCGAGTTTGCCTACGTGAACATAATCTATTAAGAGCGTACAATTACATAGAATCTAAAAATAGATGCTTGAAAATTAGTATTAATAATCCTAATAATAAGATAAATGGCGCCATTGATATAAGTTTTCATTAGCTGTTGAGATTTGGCGCTTCCAGAAGAAAGCATAACATTCCCATTAGTTAGGTTAGGTCACATGAATAGTGTGTGTGTGTGTGTGTGTGTGTGTGTGTGATTAGGATGTTTAACGTACAATTTTTCAATTTTATTGCTACGATGTATGCAGTGTGGCAGTTTATAGCGATGTCTAGTACTGGGACATCGTTCCGCAGACACGTTTCATGGTGTTTCATCTAGTCACATTATGACACCAGGCGGACCAGTCCTAAAATTAACCTCGTAATGCTGCGTGCCTAGCAAGGCAGAAGATAGTAACATTTTGTTACTCTTTTATATGACTCGGCCGGGGTTCAAACCCACGACGACCCTTTTTCCTTTGTTGGTTAGAGGTGGACATTACCATATTTGTTTGAAGCTCTAAATTGTAAACGTTAACATCAAGTAATAGACATGAAATGTGGTATAGCTGTACATCATGATTTGATTCTGTTACGTGGTATTTTCATCGAAACATCTTTAAGGACGCGTCTCAGTTCTCAGATCGTTATCATTTTTGCGCGTTCAATCTATTGCGCAATGTTAAAGATGTTAAAATGAAATCTTTTCTGTAATACGTTGTTTGCATGTCGTTATTATGAAGCTTTGATGTTACGAAGAATGTATGTATATGATGTAGCGAGTATGTTGCATGCAACAATTTATGTCATGTTGAAATCACTTGTGGTGTGATGGAAATTTATGTGACGATTAATGCAGTTTAGTTATCTAGCACATTCTCATTCCATCTGTCGAATATTTGCTCCTTTAGCCCATAACGGTTTTACAACTGGAGATATTTAACAAAATGGCCCATGTATGTTGATGTCATAACTCGATAGTGTATCAATTAGTTAGCAGCAAGGCAAGGGCAAGAATAAATTAATTTGTATACTTTCTGAAGGACAATTTTATGGTAATGAAGATAATTGAATAAATGTTTGACTATTCAAATGTGATATAATTTCCATGAGTTCAATGCCACATCTTCAGCAAATATAAATCAGCACTTTTTGTCATGTACAGGTACAAGAATTGAATCATTTAATGTGTGTTCATGCAACCTAATCTTGCTATATATCTAGACCTGATAGTGTTCCATGTATTCATTGTCTTTTGTATTCGTATTGATCACCTGCCCGAAACGTTACGCTAAACAACAAGGTAGGCCAGTGGCCTTATTCCTTATCTATGCTGCATCTTTTGTACAGCTTCACATCTTTTAATGCAATTCTATCGAGTTCCAAACTTTAAATTGTAGCTGGCAGGTCAAAGTTATTGGTAGTGAAAATAGATAGGCATATAATGTGTTACTTAAAGCCTCGAGGCTGTGTCATATGCTATTGTTTTGGTTTCATTTTCAAGATAAAATTTTAAAGCAAAGTTTTCTATTTATTTTGCCAGCAAGCCTTGTAACACTAATGTGAAGTAGTGGATGCTTCAAGTATGTCTTACGTATCCACATTTGTTACGGACATTTCAGCTATGTTCCATGTATGGAGCGTTATAAAAAAGGACGAATAGTTCATTAAAGATAAAATTATGAAAATCAATACGAGTCAATTCAGTTTATATTTGGTATAAAGTTTTCCTTGTTTCTGTAGTGGTAAGCAACCATTTTAAGTTCACTACCAGGAGAGTAGTGTCTTGCGGATCAACACTAGTCAAAACTATTAAATGCATGTTTTTGATGAATGGGTCACAGTTAGCATGGCGAGCAATGTTTGTTTATGCAGCTATCGGTGTGAAAGTAAAGGACTCAGTATAAAAAGTTATGAAAGTAAATTTTGGCTATTACGATAGCAACAATGAATTCATTGCTAAAACTTCTGGAGGTGTTTATCTCTTTCCTAGTGTAACAACTCATAGGAGTGCCGCAGGCATCTTGCTTCAGTTTAGAAGTCTTTTTGGCATTTTAAGAAAATCAGAGGACTCGAGAATTCATCCTTTTGGTACTGGCTTGTGTCGCAAATGTCGTATAAAAGCTTAGCAACCGTTATCTACGATTGTGAGCATGAAACAATTAGAAACTCACTCAAGTTTCAGTTACGGTGCCTTTTGGCCATTGTGGCATCACCTTTAGTTCCTTAGATTACACATTTCAACACATATATCACATAATTGAAAGAATACATTTCCATCATAATGATTAGGCAAGATAGGATGGCTCAAGTGTGTAGCTAAAATTTGTTTATACATGATCAAAGATGTGTGCTGAAGAATGTGTTCCACATCAACGTTTAAGGTGCTCCTTCGGAAAACAAACATATATATATATATATATATATATATATATATATATATATTTGTCACAACTATGCTTTCGCATAAGATATTTCACAATAAATATCATATTCGTTCTGAAACCTTTTGTACACATATATTTGCCAAACAAGGTTGACTGATTTTACTGTTGTCTGTTTATTAATTTGTTTCAAAGCATTTGACGCCATATCTCATTTGATTCATTATGTCCCTGATCAGAGAAAGGTATTCCTGGTAAAGTCATGTATAATCTTAATTTAACGTGCTTTGATTTATAATGCTTGCTATGATTACAGATCATCATCCAGATAATAATGTTAATAATTACTCCTTGGAAATTAGGGAAGCAACCAAATATGGCAACATTATTAAAATTGAGCATTATTCAAACGTAAGTTTATTTATCACCATTATGCATGATAATATAAAAATATTGTCATTCCATTGAGCACGAGTGTTCAACGTGACGATAATTCCAATACAATTGTTGAACGACAAATGTGTACAGTCTGCTCATCTGACCCGTGTTTATCGACAAACATATGTAAATTCCAGATCAAAGACTAGCAGTAATATAAATGACACTATACAAAGACAAAAAACCTACAAACACTCACTAACAAATCGTTTTTAGCTTTATGAATGATCTAGTCATCACCAGTCAGACTAAGATTTCATGTAATGTTTCTTTTCATTACTGTATGGATCATCATTACGTGATACCTTGGACAAAATGTATCACTTATTGGTGATTATACCTCATTAGAATCCCTAAGATTATGTTCAAAATCACAAACTTACTAAAAATAATGAAATACATATATTGTAGGGAAAGAGGACTGGTTGGGTGGGTGGGAATTCAGACAACAATTAAATATACGACCTTCTGTTATGTACACAATTGGTCGAGTGCTAAAATTAGAACTAATCTAATTATAGGTACAGGGAGATTCCAACGGTATCGTTTTCTACAAAACCTTACTTTGGTTTCTAATCATCTAATCGATATTGCCTAATAGTTAGGAATATCCAGTTTGAGTTAAGAGCGTATCAAAATAATTACGATGCTACACGTAGACTCAGTGAGTATGTAAATGAAAATTAACGTAGATAGTACAAGTATGTAACTATCTAAACTTCCAAACACGCAGTGAAACAAGGTCGGAAAATGGGTAATGCGAGATCTGTAGACTTAAATAAAGAGAGACTAAATGACTATGCTCGATCCGCTTAAATACCAGTGAGGCAAATATAATAACAACTACATGGCTTATTTGTTTTCAATTTACTGTTTGGATTTTAGTTAGAGGAAGACACGGAAAGCTGCGAATATTTGAAAGAAAGAAAAAAAAAGACGAACATGTTAAAAGTTATCAATGAAAATAGGAACGAAATAACATGTGGATTTTATTTTGGCAACTTTTGGTGGGTAATATTAACTCGCATCATTAACAAGATTTAAAACTTTCCTTAAACCAAAACTGTGCAATTTATATGTTGACATTTTTCTAGAACCAGTGATGGTTTACTTTAAATTTATCACCTCAACACACACACACACACACAGACACACATCTGTACATACACACATACATACACATATACATCTGTACATACACACATACATCTGTACATAAACACATATAGCTGTACATACATACATACATACATACATACATACATACATACATACATACATACATACATACTTACATACATACATACATACATACATACATACATACATACATACATACATACATACATACATACATATTTTATTGTTTATCGTATCCCAGTGTGAAACGTATTACAAAGAAACTTAAACTTAACTGGGCGAGATTATTATATATCAAGGAGTCAACAAATGTCATTCAAGAGGATTCTCTTAATTGTTTAAAATAAACAAATGCATGCATTTTGCTCAGTTGTTCAATGTTTGTTGACAATATAAATGAAAAATGTATATACACGAGAATGTTTGATAACTTAACAGCGCTCTTCATGGTCTTATTGAAATACGCATGTATATGAATATTGCGTGCTATTACCTTTGGATTACATGACAGCGGGATAATACAGTTTTGTGAGTGCAAAAGAAGCCAGTATAAGATGTTCGGGACAGTTTACAAAATATTTTGCTGTCATTGTTTAAAAGGACAAAGATTACTTTTTGCAGTAGACATAATTTAAATATGATCAGTATTTTAAGCAACTGTTCTTAGCCGACCATACGTGTAATAAAGGATTAGTTCTTACTTAAACAGATATGGCGTTATAGATTCAAGCGAAAGGGAGCATAACTGAATTATTGAATAATGTTGTTTCTCACAGTACAGACCGAATGATATTAGTTGATCAAGATTTCATGTTCTATTACTCAAGTTCAGCTCGCATTTTATAGATATACACGACTGCTCGGTTATAAATCTGTGAATGACTGAATTAATTTATACATGTAACGGGGCAAATTGTGATTTTACGACTATTTTCGTATGCACCTACGCAACGGATGTACCTTTATTTATTAAATGAAAATACCAATTTCATCTCATCCGAAAGGTTGAAAACATCAGTAAAAACAGTAGACCTTTGCTGAACCAGGTGTTTGCCACTTCAGAGCTGATGTATCGCTCTCTGTGTTTCAAGCAAGGTTGGAGGGTCATCCAATGCTTCGTTGATGGAAAATTGGGGAAGACGACTGATGGTTTTATCATTGTTGGATGAAGGGCGATTCAGATCTCTACAACGTATCCTTTACCTTTGACCATTATATATATATATATATATATATATATATATATATATATATATATATATATATATATATATATATATATATATATATATATATATATAGTGCCACTTTGTTCCGCCGTGCCTAAAGTATGGGATTAAGCCACCTTATACTTAAATACATTTGCGGCAGTTATTTTTTATTTAACTTTTACTGCCTTCACTGAGCAATTCCCTGGTGGTGTTTGTTTTTTAGGTATGGCATTATAGGACTATTTGTTTGTGATCATTTTTATATAAGTATAAGCGAGACTTACCATCTGCATTGCTGTTTAGCAAATGACTAATGACTAGGTTTGACAAAAGATAAATAGATCATACTTTCCCAGTTGATATAGGTTCTGCTGTATGCGCACTGGAATAACCTATGTGGATGATGTTCAGCTTTCCCATATCGTCCGATTAGGCTTATCTTGAAAATCTTGAAGTCTCAAATCAAGCTCAGCAAGGATATAATTTGTATACATTTACTCCAAAAGTATCTCCTGGATATTTGAGTATACAAGAACCAATTAATCCGGATTATCTACAATGTTATAATCCGTTATTATCAAGGATATATTTGAACCTTAATGACCAAAGCGGATTCCTCTTGATTTAAGGTATAGTCAATAAATCCTTATGTAAAATCTTAGCGATATTTAAGGATTTTAC
Source organism: Unio delphinus (assembly GCA_029339505.1). Classification (NCBI taxonomy): domain Eukaryota; kingdom Metazoa; phylum Mollusca; class Bivalvia; order Unionida; family Unionidae; genus Unio; species Unio delphinus. The sequence goes on along the minus strand of JAQISU010000047.1, from coordinate 4,036,411 downwards.
GATTAATCAAAAGGGATATATTATCTACTGTACCATCACGTGAGGGATTTTATACATTTAAAAGATGTAGTTGAAAACGCCATCAGAATAATATTTACAATGACCACAGACGCGACAGAAAAATGTAGTGCTGACACATAATTATTGGAGAATACGGCAATGAACATAGTGCTATGAACAAGTGTGATAGAGAACATATTCTGAATTATGCGCATTCCAACATTAAACTTGATCGGATAACAAACTATTATTTAATTATTCAGATCGATGGGGGACAATACGGTATTTCACCCGACATAAATAAATTCACATACAGAAGTAGTTTATTATTTTTCTGATTTTGATTTCAAGATATTATGTAATTTCAGTGAAAAATTGTTAAATTTAATCATTTTAGTCTATTTTAGTTAATAGTATCATAGAAAACGTTCCGCTTCCTATTCATTGACGGGTGACAATCCCAACGATTCTCTAATTGTCTTTGGGATATGTTGATTATTTGTGCATGACACACAATACATAATGATGTTTTGATAAATTTTAGTGATTTGTTCAACGCAATTTAAATGTTCTAAAATCAATATTGATAAATCACAAACTTAATTAGAAAACCGATAGGGTTTTCAAGTGTCGATAAAAGGAATTCAGGCAGATTTGTTATGATAAAAAGTGAGAATGGCAAAAATAAGATAAAATGATTGAAATATCAGATTTTTATCAGAAAATTTAAAACAGAAATAATTATTTAATAAAGAAATATTCACGTACGTTTTCATTATTCATTGGTGAAATATTTTATTCTTATTCTGATCAGCTACTTTCACTATCACTACTATTATGTTAGCAGCGTGTTCGTTTTCACGATCTGATATAATCCTTTTCAGTTGTCTTACACCTATATATTATATATACTTACTATATCATGCAGTGCATCATTAAACACTTTTGAATTAGATGTTATAACCAGCCTGCCATATTTTAAGAAGGCTGTTTTACCATATTTGAGGGTCTGAATAAAGAAAGGATAGAGAAATGTTCGTGCCCGACATACTCTTCAGATACTCAGATGTGTATGGGTTACTTCGAAAACATTTGAGATTCAATTGACAGTTCCCATTACCGCCCCGCCTTGCCCCCTCTCTTTCTATCTCATGTACCTTTTTTTTGGCCGCATTCTTAATTACTCTGTATTTTAAACAAACGATTTCTTTATCTTTGAAGCGAGAATCGTAAACAATTACTGGTGTTGGGTTCCGTTCCAAATGTAACTGATGCGCTCATTTGACTTCAATGTCGACTTGTTTGATTGCTATATTCACTAATCATTCCAAGTTTTAGTTTTGAATTCTGGAATACAATTTAAGATTAAGTTATCTCTGCGTGATTGTGATTCTTGATTTTTAAGTTTATTTTCGGTAACTAATAGTTTTACTGGTAGACGTAACAATGATTCAGTGAATTTATTCACATTGTTTTATGTGACTGTTGTGTGCGCCTAGAAGTCTGCATTTTAATGTTTTAGTTGTATGATCGAAGTGATCGAATCTAACGTTCAGGCGTCTCACGTCAGCACGGATATAACTCATGATCTGTGTTTGATTACCTCATGTTTATGGACTTTCAGGACGGAATACTTACACTAGTTCCTTTAGCTGTGACCATTTTGACTCAGTAAAATATGGGGATGTTACTATTACCGAATCACTTGGCGTTGCTTTGGGTTCAGTATTGTCACTCATCATCTTTGTTCCATTTCGAGTGAGCATTTCGTTAATATCGGACACGTTTGACTTCCTTAGATCCAAATCTCTCTGTGTATTGGTGACATATTTGTCTAAGACTGACATTCAGACGTGCAGTATTTCTTTGTGGCCTCCCAGGTCTGCCCACCTCCGGTCCTGTGTTAGCATCAATTCCTTGAATAACCAGCAAAACAAAAGCAAAATACGGATATATAGAGGCATATTACTGATCCTAAGCTCAGATATAACTGATAGAACAGGATGTGAAAGGCAGCTATTATGATCCTCCAAAGATATATGGCCACTTTGCCGCTTAATGTATGGTCTACACTGAAGTACTGAATAAACTGGCGTGACCTATGTACATGCACACTTTCAACGTGTCCTGTGTGTTTAAGATACACAGTTCAAGCAATCGTTTCAAACTTCAAATTAGAAAACTGTCGGTAAATTCAATAAACATACGCCCCTTAAGGATAAATGCAAGTTATCAAACTGTTGACATTCGCCATGGAAGAGAAATACTGTTTTTTAATATACTTTTATATGGTTCGTGGCCTAGCGTTTATCTTAAAACTTTGCGTCTTAGCGGCTATGTATTTTGTTTAAATATTGCCTGTTTGTGCTTTTAATTATTCGTGGTTTAGTGTTTACACTGAAATTTTTAGGGTTTGTATAATACTGCTTTTATTTGCATTTTAAGAGTTGGTCACTTTTTAAATCAGCTTGATCAATAGATTTGTGTTCATTTAAGGGCATATTAGGGTGGGTGGTGACGTAGGAATTTGTGCTAAAATTGTCCTGTAATGGTATGATGGATCGTGCATAGGTTCATACAATGAGTAGAATGGCGATTTCCTTATAGTGTTCCAAAACATTGGAAAATAGGACTATGGCTAGCTCAGGATTTGACAAATACATTTAAAACTGATGTGAAGGTTACTAGTGCAAGATACACACTATATATAGTACTTAACACAAAGGATTAGACTCCACACAAAAATTATGAACGATTACATTTTATCTGGACACAGTCCAAGGCCCGAAAATATTCCTTTCCTTCTGGACCATAATTTAAACCAGAATCTGACAATCACGAATTATAACATCAAGAAGAGTATTCGATCGTCAAACACGAACATCTCGAAAGAGCAATAAACAAATGTGTGAACGCATACAAAGGAGAAAATTGATTGTAAGACAAATGACTACTTTACGTGCATAACTTCGTCTTATCATAAAGTGCACATTATTATATTCTGAAGTGTCTAGTTGAAGTGGTTATTTGAAGTGTCTGTTTTGAGGTGGATGTTTGGAGTAGTTATTTGAAGTGTCTGTTTTATGTGGCTGGAATTAACAGAGTAGTAAATTAAACAAAACCTGCTGCAAGTTTCTTCTTGTAATCTAAAATGAATATACCGGTTTCTCCGTTCAAAAAAGAAGCTTGATTGAATTAAGTCCACTAGCAAAACAAAAACAAGCAACGATATTCATAATGCATCCTTTGCGTAAACTTAGACCTGAAAGCCATGGTATATTCGCGGTCCGCTGGTCCGTCAATCATGTTCGCCAATCTATTTCTAAATTGGGATAGTAAATGTACGAAACTGAGTTTTAAATGTCCTACTATTAATGAAGAGGTAATGAAATATTTATTTCATTATATATGTGAATAAAGCATCTAGGTCGATCTATTGACAAATATTTGCATGCAATAAACGCTAAAGACCAACCCTATAATCTTTTGATCTACATAAACTTATATCGTACAGCGTAAGACACATTCCGTTGTCAGTAAACCACCTAAACGTGCAATACACTATATAGCTTAAGGCCCAGCCTAAACTCTATTCGTTCACCTACTCTTAAAACGTACAGTAAACGACAAAGATCATAATCCATGTACACTATGGAGCTTACATTCAATCCCATAATGCATTCCTTTGCTGACACATTGACTCTATAGCGCGTCTTTTAATAAACCTACACAGGCCAATATTCTCCGGACTTTGGAAGACTCCTAATACGTATTATAACTTGGTACATATATAGAACCTATAGAAACAGGCGTGTACCTAAGCGGAAAGCAACATGCGCATTGGATGATAGACTCATCCTGTTTATATTTGGCTCTTCGGTAAATAATTTGTAGTTCCATCTTAATGTAATTCTATTCCCAGCCATACTTTGTTAAAATGTAGTTTCAATGCACTTTATGCCCTTTAACGGCAGTTCTCGTCGTATCATTTCAACTTTGTATACTTTGTTTGATTAGAGTTATTATATTCTTTTCATTACTTAAATAAAATCAATTCTTTCAAACTGTAATTTTATTATACTGCGAGTTAAATTTGAGATACTCAATTTTGATTTGACTTTAAATATTTATTGTACAATGTATCAAAATTAGAATATTTCTTTTTTTAAAAGTTCAGTTTGTAATTTAATGAAATCAATATTCATCCTAATTTTCATAATGCTTCAACTGTAAAAAAAAATGGGCTTCAGTTTGCAAATGCAGCAGCATAGAGGGCGAACCCTACAACGTTTTCAGACAAAATTTTGATTGAAATCTCAAAACGAACCTTCCTACGATCTCATTTTAACCAAAAAAAATGTATCAGGGGCAAACCCTACAACGTTTTCAGACAAAAAATTGATTGAAATCTTAACGAGCCTTCCTACGAAATCTCATTTTAACTAAAAAAATGAAAACGGAGACTTTTACGATTTTTTAATTAATTTTTTTCGCAACTTGTTGTCATCGCCCTCTCTGCTGCTATGGGTTAACAAAAAATAATAAATGATTTTAACCGAATATTTGATCCAGTCCGATACGATATCGTGTCCGAGGATCATGCAAATTTATTGTTGCGAATCCGTACGGGGTTGACTGAGCATTACTAAAGAAATTTCTAAATTGATTGAAGTCCATATCAGAACACCATGTCTGCCATACATTTCTAAGAGTATGAGTATCAACTCCGTTGAATACAGCAAGAATATTCCAGTTATCTCTGATGACATTTGGAACCTGAGTGTAGCGTTGAGTGACATATATCACGTCAGTGTTTTTGTGACGCCCACGGGAAAAGATCCTAGCAGGATTTTTTTGCTTATCTAACATTATATCGTCGTATACGACTAAATTGTTAATATCTCCATCAATAGCATCAATGCTCGGTGCTTCATCGATATCGGTTATAAACTCAATAATACCCTCGCCGGATTTTTCTACCGCGCTGTCGTTAAAATCTTTTAACACTTCATAACATCGTTGATCATCTACGCTAGGGGCAATTAAATACAACTTATCCCACTTCATCCATCTCATTATTAAATTGAGTAACAATTGCGTTTTACCGGATCCAGATGGCCCGATTATAATCATCCGGATAGAGTTTGGTAGCGCTGCATGATGCTTAACTGGTTCTCTTGTTTTAGTCGCTGAAAAATCAATTATATCCATATTTCTATACATAAATTATGGATCTATATTGTGTGAAGTGTAAAATGTGTACTGGCACAGATGACTTGACGACGATTACAACTAAAAATAACCGATCAGCGCTTTCTGGTAAATGCGTGCAATGTGGTACAAAGAAATTTAGATTTGTGTCTATGAGATCTGATTTAAAAAAAACGAGGAGGTGATATCGCAGCCAAATTGGTAAAGCTCCCTGGAACCCCATGGGCAAAGTACCCCGGAGAAAAGCACCTTCCAGGATATAGCTACTGTGGACCGGGAACCAGACTTGATATCAGACTCAATGATCAAAATCAGTCCCGACCCGGTGAAGAACCAATAAACGCCATTGATAAGGCCTGTCACCTTCATGATGTTGCTTTTAAAAGCAGCAATCTGCAACACAGGCATCTCGCGGAAGTGAAATTAATTCATGCGTTAAATGCTATTCCTGATAAATCCTTCAAAGAAAAATTGGCTTCCGTTTTGATAAAATCGGCTATGAAAAGTAAATTGATGTTAGGTGCCGGTAATTAATAATATGGAATCAATTTATTATTCCCCAAGAGGATACTGGAGGGGTAAATCAGCAGTCCATAAACTCGCTAGTGCTGCAAAAGTGAAAAAAACCACTGCGGCTAATTGGTTATCCAAACAGGCACTATGGCAAATTTTTCTACCACCGCCTAAACAAATTCAATTCTCGCATTTTGATGTGACCGCTCCTAATGAAGTTCATCAGGCTGATATATTATTTCTGCCACATGATCGTGGTTACAAATATACGTTAACCGTAGTTGATATTGCAAGTCGATACAAAGAAGCAGAACCGTTAAAAACAAAATCAGCCACTGAAGTTGCTTCTGCATTTGAGAGGATTTATCGACGAGGTCCTCTGCACTGGCCAAATCTATTGCAGGTTGATCCTGGCAAGGAATTTCAGGGTGCAGTATTATCTACAATGAAACATCATAATGTCACCATACGACGAGGGCATACTGCGCTACATCGCGATCAGGCCATTGTAGAACGATTTAATCGGACGATTGCTGAGCGGTTATTTGGATATCAATACGCAAAAGAATTCATTCAAGAAAAGCGATCCCGTGAATGGGTCAAAAGGTTACCAGCTGTGATTACCGCACTGAATAATGAGATTACTAGAACAATCAACATGAAACCTATCAACGTGATTAAAAAGAAGTCTATACCCGTACAACCACAAAAAGATTTCAAAGAACCAATTCTTGGTAGTAATGTCACTGTTAGGTACTTATACGAATCAGGAGAGCTTGAGGGTGGTAAAAAAGGGCTACTGATCCTATTTGGAGTGTTACTGCACACAAGATATCTAGTATAACACGATCTACGGGTAGACCTCCAGTCTATAAACTGGATTCAACTGCCCCTCAACGAGGATTTACTCGACAACAACTACAGGTAATTCCCGAGGATGCTCAATTGCCACCGCATGGTCTTAACTAGCGCCGTTGCGTCTATTGCACTCAAGACAAGTCAACATCACATTATTTCTGACATGACCGAGACTGTTATTTTTTCTGTCTACGGTAAATTGGCGAGGATCTTTATCCGAATACTGCCAACGCATTATACAATTGCAACTCGCGCAGTGATTATTCTGTTGTTGTTTCAGCGTAATTATTAATTCAGCATCAATATCAAATTCTCGTTGTTTTTTTTTTGTCCTGTTGTTTGTAACCGGAGACTTTTTTATTAATGATGCTAACATCAATATCATTTATTGTGGTGTCATCATCGTCACCAATGATTTCATCATCAAAAACAACTCTTCGAAGTTGATTTATTTTTCGTACTCTGGATACTGCGAGATAGACTAAATTCGACCATTCGATGTGATTATCCACCATCCAAACAATTGTATCCGATATAGTCAATCCCTGTGAAGAGTGTATTGTTGCTGCGTATCCTAGCGTCCACGGGGATTTATTAGCACGCAATGCATTTTCGACGACGCTGATATCAACCAGCACAATATCATTTAATACGAGAATTTGTTTTTCACTGTCCTGGAATATCAACTTCAATGTTCTGTTTTCGTGTATCCGATGGCCTATAACAAAGGGGTACTGGAAGCGTTGCAAATTTTTCTTTATGCAATTCAAATAACTTCATCTGAAGTGTGTCCCTGACTATTTTTCTACTTGCAATTATCAAATCATTTGGTCTCCATGTTTCCCAGAAATCATTCATTGGAGTTTCTGAAATCACTTCACGCGCTATTTCGCATTGGATTCTATCCGGTTGTAATCTAATTAGCGCTTTGAATTCTCGTAATCGTTCATCAAGTGATCTATAATCAGTGGTAATTTCTTCATAATAGTCTACAAAACCCCTTAGCCATTCATGTGGAGATGCACCGACAAATGGTGGTGGTTGGCCGTGATCACCGCACATGACGACTTTTGTGTTTTTGTTTAACAACCACTCGAGAAATGTTTGTAATACATCTAATGACACTGTGCATATTTCATCCCAAATGATGATTTCAGGAATGAATTTATCACCCATACGCTCAGGAGTCCATTTGTCACCCTTCCATCGAAAGAAAGTATGGTAAGTACAGGCATTAACCCTCGCTGTATCATCTCTCTGGCGAGTCTATGAGTCGGTGTTAGTACAATCATGGTTGACCGACGAAATAATTCAATTGCACGAGTTATCTTTCCTGACCCACCACAACCGTTTAAATAAACTGTCTTGTATCTACATACTGGATCAGATACCGGTGGTGCATTAGAAAATTCTGATTGAATTTCAATACGGTTATATGAAAGATATTTATCATCCATGGCAACGTCTGCCTATTCACAATACTCATGTAGCATCTCCTTTTTAAATCGCCAACGCCCCCAATTTTCTTCGGGATCTGTGAATGCCGCTACAGCTGATTTGTACTTATTGTGTATATACATCGAATCAGTGGCCACTCTAACCGCGGTATTAGGAAATCTATTTATCATCGAAAATAGATTAATAGAAGCATAGGCTAGCATAGATGATCTTAAATGTGTATACTGGGAATTATGTCCATCACAGTAGGTAACAACCGTACCCTTTTTCTCACCATTGGATAGAAAAGCATCCTTACGGGATATAAGTTTTCCCTGTTTCATTAAATCCGTTACAATAAGATCGTATTCAGCGACGTCTATGATCAACCGCGAAGAATATTTTGCATTGTCGTATCTTCCACCCTGGGTAAATTTACCGATTATTCTTCGTCCAAAATCTTTTGCTTGTTCTTTTTTAATTTCAAATAACTTCTTAGACCAATTCATGATTTTTTCTTCATTGAAATCAGGGAATTGTTTTCGCTGTTCGCTGATTATACGATCTAAATCGGTTGTGGTAGCCAAACTTCTTTCTGAGCTCGATAGCATATAATAGCCTCGGAAACAATCAACGATATTAGCATACCAAAATCAATCATATATCTCAATAGCACTATTGGCATCCAGGCCTTTTCATATAGGTGTCTACCGAGCCAAACATAACTACACGGATGTAATCCTGACGCTAATTCAAATGATATCACACGAGCGAATCCGGTTAAATCAAAATCAGGCAATGGTCCATTAATCGCAACACGAGTCATTTCATGCGTGGGGTGTCCAAATCGTTTGAAGTACTCAGCACATTCCCCATACCCGAGAAAACTTCCGGGATAACACGCGGCTATATCAATTGAAATCATACCATCACGTGAGTATTTCGTATTCCACAGTCCTCCATGACCAAATTCGACGCAACTCAATTTAACATCCTCAAGAAAATCACTTCGTGTTGGACGCCATGAGTTTTTTTCTCTTGCGAAGTGAGCTACCACTGATGGAATAGTAAAACTATCCGTGAGTAGTTTTTCATGGGAATTCTCCGGTGAAAAATCACTAGCGATTTTTCTCATTCTGTTATCTAATTCTTCAACGCGATATAATTCGCCATTTGGTCTTACAAATTGATCGAATCCTATTTCGGGATCTTCATCACTTCTAAGTAACCACACTGACACAGGATCATCTTTACACAACGCATGAATAGCATCGAATAATTTCTCTTCATAGAAAACATCCCCGACGAACTCCTTAGGGATATATTTCACGGTTCGTTCTCGTGGAAATACTGTTACCGCAGGTGTCCAAGCGTGTTTGTTATGATCAATAATCTGTATTGGCGCTCCAATTTTGTTATATTTCGGTTCGTATAAAACCTCTCCGGTTATCGTCATAACGGTTATTGGAAATCTTAATGATGTTTCTAATTTAGCTATATCAGAAATCTTTGCACCATGCTGTTTCACTGTCAGTTCCCATTCGGTTATTTTCCTACGTCGCAGATCAGTTAGTTTATTTCCTCGGGATGCATTTGTGAAGTGTTCCATTACCCGTGTTGCCACGCAATTCAGTGAACTAGAATATTTCATAGGAGCTAGTTTTGCGATATCGGGTTTATCATTTAACGGATATATCCCATAAACCATTGCTGTTACGGGATAAGATCTTTCGTAGTATGGTTTGTCAATGCCTGTTAGAATTCCTGGTTTGGAATCTCTACTCACAATGACAGCTTTTTTATTCTTGAGGATTGGTTCAAATTTATCCCTAATAATCCATTTGCCATCGACTTCGATAATGAATTTTATTCGGAAGAAATACCTTTTTTCCCCAACACGTGAAATTATCACTGCTGCTTTTTCATCAGTCATGGTAGCGTCAACAACACCATCAATTCGAAATGTTGACCAACAATAAGATGCTCCATCACGCTTGAATTCATTAAAACAGTCTCTGATTTTACTAATCATGGCTTTATCAAGAATTGTATTCTTTGGTGTATTAGAAACTATATCGAGATTGAATTGAGCATCTTTCCAGGGTAATCTCTTGGACGTTTTTTTTGGTTTATCGAGATTAAATTTAGGATTAATCTTCAATAATCTCTTAAACTCTTTCATGTTTCCGTCTATTAAACGTTTTTTGGGTTTATTGAGATTAAATTTAGGATTAATTTTGTTACGTTTTTTGGGTTTATCGAGATTAAACTTAGGATTAATCTTCAATAATCTCTTAAACTCTTTCATGTTTCCGTCTATTAAACGTTTTTTGGGTTTATCGAGATTAAATTTAGGATTAATTTTGTTACTTTTTTGGGTTTATCGAGATTAAATTTAGGATTAATCTTCAATAATCTCTTAAACTCTTTCATGTTTCCGTCTATTAAACGTTTTTTGGGTTTATCGAGATTAAATTTAGGATTAATCTTCAATAATCTCTTAAACTCTTTCATGTTTCCGTCTCTTGGACGTTTGAGATTAAATTTAGGATTAATTTTGTTACGTTTTTTTGGTTTATCGAGATTTAATTTAGGATTAAACTTCAATAATCTCTTAAACTCTTTCATGTTTCCGTCTCTTGGACGCTTTTTGGGTTTATCGAGATTAAATTTAGGATTAATCTTCAATAATCTTTTAAACTCTTTATCAGTATTGAATTCAGCATTTTTCGAAGGCGTTCTCCTTAACTACCTCATGCTATAATTAAAACAAGCATTTATATGAAGAATTTATATATAATGAATCACTGTAAATGGTTTATGATTGGATCAATAACCCCGTGTAACAAATCATGCAGAAATGAGTTCTGTGGGTATCATAAGCAAAGCTTTCGTCGTGGAAGCCTTGGTCCGTTACCCTGTATTCTATGTGGGGTTGGGGTTAGGGGAAAATCTCAGTTGTATTTGAATTGCGGTGGAAAGCGATACAGGGAGTTGAAGCGTTATTATGATAAAAGAATAAAAAATGGACAATCAATCAGAAATTATGACCCTGAAAAAGTCTCTGACGCTGACAACGTCCCTGACAAAATCATAAGAACTCCTCAAGACTACATCGAAAGATTTATCATTAAACCAAATAATGAATTAGACAAATAGTATTTAGTATACGAATGAACCAAGAATTCAGACCACACCCAGTGATTACAAATTATGAAGCATCCAGTGATGGTGTTGTAAGACACTGTAGACTGAAGAAACCAGTTGGTTCTGACAATGGTGGGGGATATTTGAAGTTTGGCGCTGGAAGGAAATTTTATTACTGCCATCGTTTCGTGTACGAGTGTTTTTATGGATTGATCGAGGATGATTTTGTTATTGATCACAAGGATTTTAATCCAAAGAATAATTCTTTATCAAATCTAGAAGCCGTTACTCAAAGTGAGAATACCAAACGAGGGAAGACTGGCACTTGCAAAACGGTTGGGAAGAGACCCGTAAAATCTTTTAATACGATAACTAACGAAGAAAAAATATTTCAACCGATAGCTAGCGCCGGAAGGCATTTCGATATTTGTGGACCCTCAGTACGAAAAGTTGCAGAGGGGATTTATCGATCTGCGATTTCAAAAGGGACTGGACAGAAAATTCGATTTAGTTATGTCTAATGCGTCATATTTTTCATTTAGAAATATGTCATTGTTATAGAATAATGAATTCTGAAAATATGAATAGCATTATATCCGAGATTTCAAAATTGAAAAGTTGGGATATTGAACTATCGGATGGGTTAAATCCTGATCAAATCATGTCTGATTTTCAGGATATTGAATACGGAGTTAACAACAATAAATATATGCTGCCAAAGCAATACGCGCTCATCAAAAGAATTCAGAATTCTATTCGGGACTCTCTTGCATTCTCCAGTGACGTAAGTGTGTTTGCTCCGTTATATACTATCGTAGAACGAATACGAAAAGAATTAGGTAACGAATACGAATTGAAAAGGAGGTTAATTCTAAAATTAGAAACCTACGGGCGTTAATTCAAGAAAATGAACAATTTTGATTGACCATTTATCATTATTTGATTGTGACCGTCCCTCATAGAGATTTTAATTTTTTTTAGCATTTTTTGATTGACAATGTCAAAAACTGAAAATATTTCACACTGAATAAAAATTGATGGACGGTTCAGATTGATCAATGGAAAAGTGGGGAAAGTGTGATATTATTTATTTTTATAAGGATTTTCACACTTTCCCCATCAAGGATAGAGATGTTAAAACACTTCCACGATGGTGTTAGGTCGGATTGAAAAATTGTTTTGCAATTGAAAAATTGTTTCTGATTTCAAATAATGGTCAATGAAGCATTAACAACCCGATTGGCTCGTGAACGACTGGATGCAATCAGGAGATTTGTACCAATTCGTGACTCTGTACGGAATAAACTGCAACAACGACAACAAGCGCAGACTGACTTTTCTGTGTCAATCGAACAACTGTTTACTCCGATAACAAGTGCGACCAAAGATGTGAAAACGTTAACTGAAGCAGCGATATACGGAGATATTCCTGAACGAGAACGAGCAAAGAAGGCGCCGCTGCTTGATACGCTTGAAAAGATAGCAGCAGAGACCGGACAAACACGCGCAGGGATACAACAGTTATCCAGTGATATAAAAACTCAGCGCGAGTATGAACGATTAGCTGATATTGATGATTCTGCGCCTGAAACTCAAAGAGTTTCAACACCTGAACCACAACCTGTTGATGTCGTCACCCCAAGAGGTATTCCCTTTATAGACAAATTCACCGAAGAAGCTATAACAGAAATCAAACAACCTCAATTAATAAAACTCGAAGATTATGCGGACTTTGGCGTTTTCGCTGCCCAAAAACATTATTCAAGGAGAGAGTTTTTAAAAGACGAGTATAGAAAAAACACAATTAAACGAGACGACTGGGTAGATTGGTTATATAAAATAAACAAGGATATTACTGGTAATTTGAAAAAGGATACAATTGAGTACAGAACTTTTAAAGCAGGAGTTGATAGTTATGGTATACAAAAACAACAAGGTCGAGGCAGACAAAGGCAATTACTTGATGATAGTGAGGGCGCAACTAGTACAACTGAGAAAACAAGCGGAAAAGGATATTCGATTGGAAATCCAAAGGATTTCAACGCTGGAGTCTTTGACTCTACCATGACATGTCCTGGTAGTGTTCTCAGTGATATATCACGGTTAGAGGTTCTCATCGGAGGGAAACGAGCCGGAAATAACTCACCGGAAATAATTAAAGAAGCAGCTGATATCTGTAGACGATTATTTCAGGGTGGTATCATGGATATCAGCACATATCGAGATTTCATTGGCGAGTTAGTAGAAAGTGGGTATCATAGTGACTGAATTGAAAAGTCAATTGATTAGATAAATAACAATTGAAAAATTGTTTCTGATTTCAAATAATGATCATACACTACAATCATGATAAACCAACCCCCGTCTACGTAGTTAATTCACGGTTTCCGGTTTATAGAGCATACTACGGAGATGGTTTAGGTAATACCATTTTAGGATTATTTTCAAGAATGGCTCCATAAGTGATGCCGTTGGCTAAACAATTAGGAATGAAAGCAATTGATGTTATTCGTGATAAGGGTATTGGTGCTGTTGGAGATCTTGCCGGAAAAGCGTTTTCAACTGCGAAGAATAAATTAACATCATTAGTGAAATCACGGATGAAATCCAAAGGATTTTCAAAACCGTTACCGTCTACAGCGGAAATGCCTGCGAGTGTTAGTAGAATTATAAATAACGCAGTAGATGAAAAATTAGCGTCGATGGCTTTAAACCCCGACCAAAGCAATATTGCAAATATGATAGCAGGAAGTGGCTTTAAAAAACTACGACGATGAAAATGGAAAATCGCGATTTAGACTCTGATAAATAGAATAAAATGTTCAAAAGGTCACCTGATCCAGCGTTTGATATAGATGCCCCAGTTCGCAAGGATGATTCTGTACGCGATTATCAATATTACGCCTATCATGCAATAGACCCAAATAGTCGAGCAAGAATCGATCTTCAAGTCCATGATACCAGTAAATACTTTTTGCCCTGTGAAGCGTTTATCGAAATCGAAGGAGAAATTATTCGAACAAATGATACAGAGTATCCAGCTGGTGCTCAAGTCGGGTTTGTCAATAATGGTATCATGGCGTTATTTGAGAGTGCAAAATATCTCATTGATGGAAAAGAAATTGAGGAGATAGATCGCGATGTTGATGTGGCTACAACAATAATCGGGTTAGCGAGATATTCCGATGATTATACAAGATCAGCAGGACCTTCTATGATGTTTGCAAAGGATGGTAAGAATACCGCTGGAGGAAATTCATTTATTATAAGACGACCAAAGAATAATGCTGGCACCGCTAATATTGATGCCGAAGATATGATTATAAACAACGATGTTAATTTCAATCTAGAAGCTGCAACACGTATTTCAATGTTGGAAGGGCGGCGTAAATCATTTTCATGCGCGATTCCACTGCATCACAAATTTGGATTCTGTAGAAACGTCAGAAAAGTTATTTATGGAGCGAAGCATACAGTATCGCTTGTACGAAAGAGTGATGATAGTGACGCAATCTGGAGGATTCCAGCAGACAATGCAAATCCAAATGCTGATGCTGGTAAAGTCAATTTAACAAAAATATCATTGTGGATGCCAGTGTTGACTCCAGCAATCACCGCAGAAGAACGATTACTATCATTTATGGACCAAGGGGGAAAGTCGTTGTTGAGTTGGTTATCAGTGAGTACAGATGTGAAGCAATCAAATATCAACGGGTTATTCACGTGGAATCTAGCATCAAAACAAGGTGTTGCTGCGCCACGTCATATATTTATTGCGTTACAAGATAACGCACGAGTTGGCAATCAACTCTTCAGCCATATGATATTTGATCAATTAGGTGTGAAAGACGTCTCACTGAGAATAAACGGCCAGCAGGAACCATCTGAAGATATACAACTTAATTACACAGAAAATCATATTGCACGAATTTATCATCGTCTGTTGTCATTTATGGCACGTGATCAAAATGTGGATACTGGTTTGCAAATTTCACAATACGACTTTAAGAGTTTATATCCTATCTATTATTTCTCACTGGAACATCTCGATTTGATGAGACAATCTGTTGTTGATATACATTTTAGAGCTAATGTGACTCGTGGTGCTATTGCTGATTATAGAGCGGTTGCTGTCATTCTCAGCGACAAATCAATGTTACTTGAAGGTGTTGGAGGAAGAATGAGAGTGGTAGATGCACCAGTGGAAAACATGTAATTGAAATTGTAAACGATTTAGAATCAATCAATTATGTATAATGTCATATAGTAATATTAGTGTTGCGTTAACTCCTGGTCAAATCAAAAAATTGCAATCGGAATCAGCTAAAAAATGTGGAACCACAATCACGTTGAAACCCAACCAAATGACTGGTGGTGCAAATAAACTATCGCTGACAACTCGTCAGGTGAAACATTTCAATGATGCACTAGTAGCAAAAAAGGGTGTTCAGATTACTCTCTCTGCGGCTGCTATCAAAAATATGATTAAAACAGGCGGTATATTTCCGTTGTTAGCTGCGATTCCAGCATTGATTGCAGCAGCAGCCCCAGCGGTGGCTAAAGCGGCAGCGTTAGGAGCCGTTGGTACTGCAGCAGGAATGGCACGAAAGAAGGCAACTGGGAAAGGATATAAAAAAAGGGAAAGGGTCTAAGACTACCAGGAACCCCGTATTCGTGGTACAGCGGAAAGGGTCTAAGACTAGGACCGGTTTATTAATTGGAGAGTCTTTGACTCAGGAACCTATGGTTCCCATGTCCAATTTTGATTTACTCGATGCTGCTAAAAAACTCGCGATTAAAAACTTCAGAGGTGTCTTTATGAAAGATCAATTGCCACATCAACCAAACAGCGTTGAAACCGGAATCATTAATTTAGATAACAGCACCGGACCTGGAACTCACTGGGTTGCATACGCTATTGATCCACGTGGGATTGTCTATTTTGATTCATATGGATTAGCCCCACCAAAAGAGTTTATGCGTTATATAAAAACCCTTCCAATGAAGACTTGGTATTCTACGCTACCAACACAAACGATGATTGACCCACCAATATGTGGTAGCGAAGTATTAAATGTCCTTAATGCTATTTCTAACTCCTTGAGTAACCCAAGCGGAAAACCACCACATGTTGTCGTGAATGAATACACTAGTAATCGCTGGAGAAAATCGAAGATTTTTCAACGAAGTCGTCAAAAACGATTTTAGAGAGAGAAAGAGTTTTACAATAACATGATTGATATTTGGGGGAGATCTTTGAAACCCAAACCCGATGACACTGCGACAGGTGATATAAAAAAAAAATTAAAGATGAAATCGCTGAGACGTTAAATTTAGTAAATGTTGACCCGAACGAAATAGTTGTATTTCAAGACAAACAGGGTAAATTGAAATCCAGTGATGTGTCATTGAATGACATTTTGATACGGCAGCGCGACGCCGCTGAAAACTCTATTGCGCTGTATTCCAACGACGGACGACTTAAAGCCAGTAATATATCCGCGGATGACATTTTAAAACGGCAGCAAGACGCCACTGAAAACTCTATTGCGTTGTATTCCAGCGACGGACGACTTAAACCAGGTGCACTTGTGTCTACGATCACTGATAAGATTGCTACCCATGACAATGAGTTGGATAATTCTCTGTTAGAACTAGCAACACTTCAATCTAAAATTGAAGAACACGGAAAACAGTTTTCAGTTTTTCGTAAAAATATCATCGAGAAATTTATTGGAACCCCGTTGGATAAAATAGAAATAAAACTCCCGGATATTAAAAAATCCATCGATGAGACGAAAACCTTCATCTAAGCCATCAAAGGTGATTTTTCGAGGATGATAACAATCATTGAAAAAACAAAAATTCCTCATGAGAAAACCAACAACGTAGTATACACAATCCAACACGGATCATTTGCGTGGACACCTACAAACAACAAATTAGATATCACTGCAACCGTTAAAGGTATTTATCGATTAACAATAGTAACACCATTGACTCAATTTATTATATCATCGTCGAGTTCATCCGGGGTCAATAATACGATTTCAACGATCATCGACAAGGATACAACTGAAAAGTTCACTATAACAGCTACTGATAAAAATTTGATTAGGGTTTCAGCAACCTGGTATGTGGAATTCGTAGCGGATTTAAGTAAATAACTAAATTGAAAGGAAAATCGTTCGGATTTCACAATTGAAAACGCTAGTGTTTTTACAATAAAAATGATTTCATCAACGCAATGTCGCTATTATCAGGTCAGAGAATTTCAGACTAGACTCAAAACCCTCACTGAGGAGTATCAAATAAAAATAAAAAAATACCGACGAAGAATCACCGCAATTGATATTTCTATGTACTCGGTGTCAAGCGTTCTCGCTGGCGCCAGAATAATACTTGCATCGGTTACAATCATTGCCCCGGTCGTAGTTCCAATTTGCATTTCTGCGGTGGCTACAATCGGGGGTATATCAACCGGGATAGCAAAAAATATATCATCATGCAGCCAGAGTAAACTGCAGAATTACTTAATTCAATTTCATATTGTATCAACCGCATGCTCGCAATTTTCATTGATGATATCATCGTCACTCGATAATACGATTATATCAGATAGTGAATTCTCAGCGATGGTCAGTATTTTTGATTCCGCGATATCAAAATTAGAGCGACAACATGAATATAATAACAATGACAACACCGATGGAATTGGAAAACACGAACCCGAAAACCAAAATGATCTTAATCATCTCAACCATACCAAATTGTGAGTTCTCAGTGATGGTCAGTATTTATGATTCCGCGGTGTCAAAATTAGAGCGACAACAACAGTATAGCAGCGATGACAACACCGATGGAATTACTTCAACAAATAGTGGAGAACACGAACCCAATACAAACAAGCATGATATCAATAACATCAACGGAACCCGAGTTTAGTGTGAATTTCCCTAGCCCAGTCCCCGTGAAGGAGATAGCGCTAGCAAAATTACGAGTATACCACAGTTGGCCTAATATCAGATCAAAATCATTTGGTGGTCAACAACCCCATAATTCTTTAGTGTTTGCGAATAAGAATAAAGATGACGGGACTCCAGACTGGAAAGTTGTTTCGATACCAACAGGGTCATACCAAATCGAACAATTCAATAATAAATTCGCGCGTAGAATAAAATCGATTACTGGAGTAGAGTCAAAAATCGCTATAACAGTTCATGAGCCGACACTATCATCCGCAATTGAGATATACACAGAAGGATACGTCGTAGATATTTATCTAAGTTCTATTAGAACCGTACTAGGATGGCCTGAATTACCACCAGGTGGGAAAACCGTTGATTTACCAGAACCACAAAAAACTGATTATATCACCGACAGAATAAAACCCGATAATCCAATAAGGAGTTATAAAGATCACACAATCACTATAGAGTTTTTTGGTCTCGGATACCAACCAACTGGAGAAGAGAAGCCAGGGGAGAGAATAGAGGGATATCATTTTGTTGACGAACCTAAAATCGTTAAAAATTTCACAGCAATGAATAATGATTTTTCGCTGTTGTTAATATCTCTTAAATCCGGCTCTCTCACCCGAGATGAATTTATCAGCGTCGTAGAAACATGCAACAAAATTATCGACGATATGGAAACATTTAACCTAAAAATTATTCAGGATATATTAGATGACGATAATCCCCTATCGAGAACAAGATTTGCAGAAAAATATAATTTCCCCGTCAAAGATATTCCGACATTCAAACTACCGGGATATAACGTACCGGAACTAAAAAAACTTCTCAGTGACACCATCGATGTTGGTTTTAAAATAATTCATGATGCATGGAAAAAAACAGCATCACAGGAAATAAAAATCCTCAAACATAATAATGATCCAGATAGCGGCAGTAGGCATATCGCTCCGTTCAACGTGAATATTTCATCGGTGATTGCGCTCAATTTAGTATGTGATGTTATCGAAGGAAGCTATCAAATTAATCTCAAACGATCAAATCAAGCTCAGCAAGGATATATTCTTTATTCGTTTGCACCAACAGCTCCTCCAGGATTTTTAATAATTGAGTCTCCGGTTAATCCTGTCTACATGCGATGCCATAATAATTCTTTAACGAGAATTAATTTCAAACTCACAGATCAGTCCAATAATCTAATTGATCTACAAGAAGAGGTGTTAGCGATTAGTCTGTTTGTGAGATCCTAAAGACTTGATCAAATCATTTATTATTTTTTGTTAACCCATAGCAGCAGAGAGGGTGGATGACAACAAGTTGCGACCAAAATTGATTAAAAAATCGTAAAAGTCTCCGTTTTCCTTTTTTTTAGTTAAAATGAGATTTCGTAGGAAGGCTCGTTAAGATTTCAATCAATTTTTTGTCTGAAAACGTTGTAGGGTTTGCCCCTGAGACATTTTTTTTGGGTTAAAATGAGATCGTAGGAAGGTTCGTTTTAAGATTTCAATCAAAATTTTGTCTGAAAACGTTGTAGGGTTCGCCCTCTCTGCTGCTAATGCTAACAAGTACAACAGCATGATAATGTTTTGTTACTGAGTTTAACACAAACGTTTCTTTATAATGCACATATGTCTGCATCAGGGAGGGTGGATACACCACTGTTTGATTTTCTAACGGTTATATGGGAAATATTCGTAAAGTGTCTAAAAACCAAATAGGCCGTAGGTACTCGCCTCCCAGCCAGATCCTGCCCCTCTTCCCCAGCAATGGGGGAGGGGGTCAAATTCCCAGCCCTTTGAGTTTCTAATGGACTGTTCCAAAATGTAAACATTATATTAAATATTACAAGAACACCAGAGAGAACCCTACACAGTTCTCCCCCAAAAAATTAGTGTGTTCTGTTTGTTTTATATATACTATAACTGACTGAATTGTATTCCAAAGCAAGTAGTAATCGGTAATAAATATCCATATAAAAATATAATACAATTGCTCGTGCGCGTGACTGGATTTGCTCATGTTTGACGGTTTGTTGAGTGGCTCTGTTATAACTGTTATAACTATGTAATATCGTACAGCTGAAATAGCCCGACAACAACTAGAGGAATTTAAGAAATATATCCCCTTCTGTGATTCTTTGAAACAGTAAGATCCGTTGTTGCTGTAGGTGAATTAAAATGATGTGCGCTCATATATAACATGTTGCACTATTTAATTCCATCACAGCTGGATTTTTAATTATTCCTGGGGGAAGGAAGGATAGCCACATCCCCATGACTTTAGTGACAAAAACGTGTAAAAATTAGTATTTATTTCTTCTTCGTGCTTTCATAATGGCAGATATAACTTGATTTGCATTAGAGAGAAAGATTTCAATATTAGAAGGATACATTGTTGGCTTTTTATAACAATTAGATGAGATTCGACGCTTAAGAAATAAAATAAAGGCAATATCCCAACATGGAATGTTGTATCTTTTATCAAAAGGGCCGATAGTTTTCATAGTGTCATAATTTTAAACTGGCATTCCTTATTAAAGTATACAAGCCAAAAATCTTTTGATAATTGAATGCTACCATTGCTTGGAATATTAAAACATCTATTGAAAAGCATAAATAATCTTCTAGAGAAAGAAAACAAAATCAAAACTAGCAGCAACGACAACATCAGTAACAACTGATTTTAAACTACCAGTGTTATATTGTCTGTTCCCCAATAGTATAATCTGGTGAATATAGTACTTGCGCCTAAAGCTGTTTGTACACCTATACTGTCGTCGTTAATTCAAACCAAATCAATAAAGTTCTAGGGTTTTTTTTACATTTATGGGTGACATATATACAGGTGTGTTATAAATGGGACACAGCTTGAGGGGACTAAATATTGAAGGAGTAGTTAGATTAATAGATTAACAGATCAAACGTATATACCAATGCTATTGAAGACATAAATAAAGGAAAATCGAGAACGTACAACTGGGCGTTTACCAGAGTCAAACGAGGTAACGTTGTGGGTAGGCACATCCGTTCGGTGATGAACTAGTATCTGGAACATTTATTGCCGTGACAACAATTAAATCTACATTCACAAATAAATAAAAGAACCGCACTTGTTAAAATGTATTGGTATTATCTTGTTATAGAAAAGATTTGTTTTTATAACAGTGTTGCTTATATAACATGATGTTTATTCATCTGATGTTTCTACCGTCACCAGTATCTTTGTATGTACGTAAAGCAGCAGTGAAAAGTAAGTTATAGCTGTTAAAATAGATCAATACTTGACATGGTATCCGGACGTTTGATCATAGACCTGTTGATCATTTGACGATTGATCATAACTTATTGATCTCATGACCGTTTGATCATAGAATGTTTGATTACATTTTGTTGAGCAAATGTTATTTAAGCGTACAAAATATCGAAATTTTGATTATTATAGAATGTTTAAAAAATTACCCATCAATTCGTTTTTAAAGAAACTGAAAGTATATTTTTTATTTATAACATTTTAATAAAATGTCTTGCAAGGGGGACAAATAATAAACACATTTATAAGTATTATATAACGCAGTTAACTGAATCAATCAGGAACTAACATTAATCTTATATACATAGTAAATATTTAATTTGATTTGACTGGAAGGCCGAAACGAGTGCGTGAATTTGTAATATTAAATGACCGACAAGGTATTTTTAATTCCTTCGTATACTTAGTGACTGAATTTGTAATATTAAATGACGGACAATGTGGACCTACTTAATTGCTTCATATAATTAGTGGGTGAGCGATTTTGCAATATTAAATGGCAGATAAAGTGGACCTCCTGAATCGCTTCGTATACGTAGTGAGTGAGTGAATTTGTAATATTTAATGACAGACATGTTAGGCCAACCGAATTGCTTCGGATACTTAATGAGTGAGCGAATTTGCAATATTGTTTGACCGACAGTGTAGATTTACAGAATTGCTTCGTATACTTAGAGAGTGAGTGTATTTGAACTGTTACGTGTTTAGGAACTAATAACGAGTAGCAAAGCAAACATTAAAAAACAAGCTATGTCAAATGTAATAAATAGTTTAGTTCCCTGGTAACATATTGTAATAAAATCGAAAAAGAACTTAAAAATGCAAAATTAATCCAAGAATAATCTACGAATTAAAGTAGGAAAGTCCTAGAAATGGAATGTTTAATATATTCAAGTTCGGGTCCTGTTGGAAACTCCAAGATGGACGACTATAATGTTTGCTTACGTCTGTTTTGCGCTTCTCTACAGTACCTTGTCGAAACACAATATTTAACACTCCAGTGATGGAATCCGAATACAATTTGAATAAACTGTCTTTTTCAGGAATTCTTTTTGAGCGCATCAAATGTTTTCAGAAATAAAAATTATTTCCTTAATTTTCAAATGAACTGCAGAAAGTTAACCTCAGTTAAAAACCTGACAACAACAGAACACAATGAATTCGTATTCTTAGTGAGTCAGTGAATTTGTAATATTAAATGACCGACAATGCAGGCCTGATGAATTGCTTCGCATACCAAGTCAATGAGTTAATTTGTCGTGCTCAAAGGCCGATAAGGTGGATCAACTGAATTGTTTCGTATATTGAGTGTGTGATATATATTATTTATGATATAAATATTTCATCTTCAGTTATTTTCATGTGAACACAAATTCTTCGTGACAGAACAAAACATTTTCCCTACGTCATTCTTAAATGTGCTACTAAAGGATAAAGCGTCCATATTTTTCTGTAGATCTTACATTTCTTGTTTGCTCTATATTACATGTTTTGTGTTGCGAACTTGTGCTGCTGGTCCTGGTGGTCTTGGGGTTTCGACCACCTTATCTGTTTTAATTTGGGGTCGTATTTCCTAGGTAATGATTTTACCTGCAGCCTTGTGCCCCGGTGCCTGATGGTTCTGGGAGTTAGACCACCTTATATGTCTTCATTTGGGGTCATATTTCCTATGTCCACTGGTTTTCTTGCAGCTTTGTGCTGTTGGTTCTTATGGTCTTAGACCATCAAATATGGTTTTTTTTTCGGGGGTTTGGTTCTCTGTATAGTTTAATGTGCAGCCTTGTGCTGCTAGGAGTGATAGTGTTGGGCTTTCAGACAACCTTATATGTGCTAATTTGGGTTCCTTACGTGTTAGGTGGTCGGCCCTTGTGTTTGGATCACTTTGGTATCTAGTTAAGTGAAGTATTTATTTGTTGGTCTATCAGCTAGATTTATTGGACTAGGTTCAGAGGTGTTAGAGACAGTATCGAGGCTGGTGGTTGTCTAAGCATAATGTATTGTAGATATTTTGCGTTGCATGCTTTGTTGCATCTTATTTTCCATATCCAACTCCTGTGGTGAACTATGCTTGAGTAGGACGAAGCCAGAGGAAACTCTGGTGGAGGTCCGTAGCGATTCTGACGTGCAAATCGATCGTCAAACTTGAGTATAGGGGCGAAAGACTAATCGAACCATCTAGTAGCTGGTTCCCTCCGAAGTTTCCCTCAGGATAGCTGGCACTCTAAGCAGTTTTATCCGGTAAAGCGAATGATTAGAGGCCTTGGGGACGAAACGACCTCAACCTATTCTCAAACTTTAAATGGGTAAGAAGTCCGACTCGCTCGATTGGAGCCGGGCATCGAATGCGAGTGCCAAGTGGGCCACTTTTGGTAAGCAGAACTGGCGCTGTGGGATGAACCAAACGCCTGGTTAAGGCGCCCGATATTGACACTCATCAGAGACCATAAAAGGTGTTGGTTGATACAGACAGCAGGACGGTGGCCATGGAAGTCGGAATCCGCTAAGGAGTGTGTAACAACTCACCTGCCGAATCAACTAGCCCTGAAAATGGATGGCGCTAGAGCGTCAAGCCTATACCAGGCCGTCGCCGCACTACAAGCCCCCCCGGGTGCCATGCGGCGACGAGTAAGGACGACGGGGGCACACCGGACACCGCAAGAGCCGCGGTGTTTGACGGGAACAACGTCCCTATCTCCGAGCAAGCCGATTCCAGGGAGTCCGTCCCTTACAAAGAAAAGAGAACTTTTCCCGGGACCCCCGCCGACGTCTCTGAGTTCGTTTGCGTTACCGCACATGACCCTGGTGGGTCTATCTCCGTGTCCGGGTTCGGAAATATTAACCCGATTCCCTTTCGATAGCGTACGGGCACCTTTTTGTTTCCTTTCGAGACATTGTCCCGGTTTTGGAACGGAGTTCTCCTATCTCTCAGGACCGACTGACCCATGTTCAACTGATGGAACCCTTCTCCACTTCAGTCTTCAAAGTTCTCGTTTGAATATTTGCTACTACCACCAAGATCTGCACCCGCGGCGGCTCCACCCAGGCTCGCGCCCAAAGCTTCAGTGCTCACCGCGGCGGATGCATTTTGTGTTTATTAGTATTGTCGTTAAGCTATATAATTTGCTAACGCTGTATTTTAAAAGGTATCTAACTAGGTTCATTGAGTTTTAGCTTGTCTGTTAGATCCGCTAAACTTTTCCTTGTATGTTCATGTGGGATGGAATCCACATGAATTATAATTGTTGTTTATTGTGGCCTAGTGTTTTTAAAATTGAGTTAGCAAGTCTGTTTAGTTGAAGGTACAGTTCTTTTTTATTTCCATATTTGGTAAGCGTGGCGTTGATTGTATGTTGTTCTAAGGCTCAGCATCATAAGGATGTTGTTTTTGACTGGAAGTTGTCAATGTTAGTCCGGATGCATATTTAAGAGTTAATTCTTGTCTTCTAAGGTGGAGCGGCAGTTTCCTATTAGTAGTTGGAGTTCCCCTAATAGTGTTGATGGTAGTGCGCCAGTGCTGGGTATTAAGGCCTGTCTTTGGATTTCATCAAGTTTGTTTTGGAGTTATTTATAGGCTGAATTATATATTTGGCACCCGTAATCTAGTTTAGATCTATTTAATGCCCTACATAATATTAGGATAGTTTCTTGGTTGGATCCCCAGTTGGTTTATTTTCGTTCTTTTCGTAAGTTTATGTCTTTAATGCACCTTTCAACTAATTCTTCAATTTGCTTGCCGTACTTTCTAGTTGTTCATAATAATAATAACCCGGTAATTTGGTTACTTTAACGAAATTAATATTTTTATTTTGAATCGTTAATTTGGGATATTGTTGGTTATATTTTCGTTTATGGTTAAATAAAACTGCTACAGTTGTCTTCTTGGGATAGTTTGAATCCCCAGTTGTAGGCCAATTTCCCTATGTTGTTTAGACTGTCTTGTATATCTTTAATTATTTTGTGACTGAAAGGGTTTCCTGCCTTCCATAGTCCACTGCCATCTGCAAATTGTGAGAGTTATATTAGGCTGGATACCAAGTTTTGATCGAGGTCGCTAATCTTGATGTTGAATTGATTTGGACTGAGTACAATCCCTTGAGGGTGCCATTTTCTAGGGGTGTACCTCAGAGTAGGTGTCACCAACTCTAGTAATTATCTTACGATTTGATAAGAAGTTTTAAATAAAGTTAAACATTCGGCCCGTTATTTCTTAGAGATTTATTTTGGCTAATAAGCCTTTGGTCCATACTAGCTGGAATGCTTTTTCCAGGTCTTTGAATACCGCACTTAGGTTTCTATATGCTTTGTATTTAGAATTACATGCCAATGTGATAGCAGTTTCCAATCGTATAAGTTGATCCGTTGTGGATCTTTTGTTTCTAAAACTGCATTGGTTTTCGGTGATTAGCTTGTTTTTTCAAGGTGGTGTTTTAAACGATTGGTAATTATTGTTTCCATGATCTTGCATTTATTGTTGGTTATATATATAGGTTTATATGAGCTGACGTCACATGTGTCTTTTTTAGTTTTGGCACTTAGATCCTTAATGCTGTTTTCCACTTGTCAGGTAGCTTCCCTATTGTTCACATTTTATTGAGTAGTTTAATTGTTGAGTTTTTTATTTTTTTTGGTAGGTGTTTATACATAATGTAGCATATTTGGTCTTCCCCTGGTGATGTTTCTTTTTCAGAGTCTAACGCATGGTCCCATTCATATTCTGTTATGAATAGAATAGGTTTTTGTGGATTTGTTCTACTTGAATTCTATGTTGTTGTCAGGAATCCGTGTGATTTAAGTTACTGCTCATATCTGAGAAATATTTAGCACGTTTGTCGGCCTTTTCATTGTTGCTGTTAGCGCTAGCGATTTTAGATGTATGGCTGTTTGTTTCCCACTAATCGTTGTTATCTTATCCCAGACTTGCTTGCTGCTGGTGTTTATATTAATGCTAGTGCAGTAAATTTGCCAAATTGTTTCTTTGGACTGTTGATTACATATTTTTGATTTGTTTCCTCATCTTTGTACGTGGTAAAATCCATGGAGTTTCCTGTTTGTCTGAACTTATTTAGTGCCTTTTTCTTATCTTTTCTTGCTAATTTGCAATTGGTATTCCACCATGGGACTGCTTGGTTATTTTGATTGCCACTAGGTTTAGGTATGCACATGGAAGCTGCTTGTGTAATAGTTTTGATTACGTTTACATATTATGTATTTATAGTTTCATTCTCTATGTCATTGGTATTTAATTTAATAAGAATGTCTTTGAATAATTCCCAATCTGATATTTTTATATTTCCACGTAAGGATTCTTTAAAGCGGGTCGAGCTTTACTGTCATCTGTAGGATGATTATTACTGGAAAGTTGTAACTTTCTAGTGACTCTGTTTGATCAACTTTCCAGTCGGTCACCTGTCCTATGGAAAGCGAACATATGGGGCGGTTCAGTGGAAACATATTTCATCTGGCAGCAAGATAAACTTTGCCCCAATAAAGTACTCGCTGATGATGACATACTAGAATTTATGAATGATAAACGTTGACTTGGTATTAATGCCCCCAAAATCATCAACGAAGCAGCTGAAAGTTGTCAGCTTTTATATACGGATGCTCCTATGGACAGACACGTCTATTGGGAACTTATCAACGGGATTATTGATGACGATCAGTTTTGCGTATCACTATACGGATTGATTGATGTCCTAACACAACATAATTAGTTTGGTGATAAAAAACTAATATAATTATTTACAATGTTTAACGTAGACACGTAATGGTTTTTATGATAACTTCATGATTTCCAACATATCAAGTTATCTACAAAGTTTAATTTAGTGATATTGTTAAATGCCTATCTAAAATGGTAACTCCTAAGCGATCCCGATTGCAAAACAATAAAGAGTTAAACCACGTGGATGTTGTTTAAGATACAAGCCAATATTTCTCTTCCGCTGAGGTGTTAAGTCAGATTGTCGTTAAACCGTTGAAAGCATATGAGATTATATATCGCGTTGGTTTTGTTAACAGTGGAGTTATTTCATTGTTTAACAATGCTACATACAATATGGATGGAAAGATCAATGAATCATGTTTCGAAAATACGACGATACTGGGTCTGGTAAGATACTCCGATGATTATTCGTGGTCCGCTGGTCCGTCAGTAATGTTCGCCAAAATACCACTGATCAAACCGGAAGCCATAACATGATAATGAAATCAAGCGCATTGATGAATGAAAATTTCAATCATGGAATCAAAGCATGTCGATCAATGTTAAACGGTGATAAATTATTTTCGTGTCCGATTCCACTATTACATATCTATTGTTTTTCCACAGTGTTTTACCTGTTCGAATATCTACAGACAATAATGCAATCTGGTACCCCACTTGGGCTGATGATGGTAAAGTGTGACTAACAAAACTTTCGTTGTGGGTGTCAAAACTCACGCCGTCGTTGAATGAAGAACAACGGCTCATGATTTTTATGGATAGCGTCTAGAAATCCACATTGTCAGGTTTGACGATGACCACAGACACAGTATTTAAAATAATCTTTCTGGTTTATTCACATGGCAGATAGCATCACAGCAGGGGATTTCGACACCACGATATATGATCATAATGCTTTAGGAATACGCCCGAGTAGATTCATAGGCGTGAACTCCAATGGTGTTTGACACACTCCGGATTTGTGAAGTTTCTTTGAGAATAAATAGACATCGAGAACCATAGTAAGAAGTGTTATTGGAGTTTGAGAACAATCATATCGCACGTGTATATCTTCTTTTGAAGCCACTTATATAGCGTGACCAGAATGTTGATTCTGGTTTGCAAACACCAGTCGTTGATATATATTTTCCATTTCGTCTACGACCACCAGCTGCTTATAGTGCATCTATTGCAATCACAGTAGTATTTAAAGACAACACAATGCACCTTATGTATCTTTAAAATGTTGATTGAAGCGATGTATATATCGAGACCAGAATGTTGTTTCTGATTTGCATAAACCAGTTGTTGATATATATTTTACATTTCGTCTACGAGCACTAGCTGCTAATAGTGCTTCTATTGCATACTAGTTACGCCTGGTCTGTCCGGTAGTTCTAAACATCCTATTTTATCAGACCATATTGCACGATTGAACCTTTTTGGGGAAATCAAAAAGAAAAAGAAATTTAATAAGTGCAAATAGCATCAAATTTACACCTTTTGGTTCTATGAAAGAATAGCGAGTTCCCAATGGTTAATATCTAGGTATGCCTGTATTATAATACTGTGAGTAGAAATTATTGTGGGAAATTTTTATCTCTTATATTATTGCTATCAGAATGTGAGCACAATAATTCCACATTTAATTTTGTAACCGTAGATTAAATTGTCTTTACTGATACAATACTAATTGTATTTTCATAATATTCTCAAGTTGTTTCAAATTTGCCCTAGTTCAAAGAAGGGATTGGTGATCTTTTTTAAATTTGATTTGATTAGATTATATATTCCAGTGACAAATACTTATATATTAACAATTACCTATTGAAAAGTCGATTATCGCTCGTCGCAGTTTGGGTTGTTCTCCGTAGTATCAGGATAGTGAACCCCAAGAGTAAACCCCTTAGGTAAACACCAGGGCATTCTTGTACACTAAAATAAAATATGTCATAAATTATTATGTTTTTCCGTTAGAAAGAAGGAAGGAACTTTGCAAGCAAGCAAAATAATACAGCGACATTTGTTTTCGTCATTTCTTTCAACCAAGGTCTGAAATCAACGGTCAGTAATATAAAACCAAGGAAATGCTACATTATTAATGTTCTCTCTTAATCGTTTTAAGAAAGGACATATCAAACTCTCGCACAAAAACGTGTCGTGGAGTTGCTTGTCTACGTTTACAAAAATGATGTTTACTTGAGTACAAGTATTTCTGGAAAGGGATAGAAACCGTATCAGATGTTCACGGTCACGGTTGTTCTACACGTACTCAATTAATCTAATGTAATAACTACATGATGAGTAAAAATATTCTGTTAAATACTAACCATAAAAATTAAATTTCACCAGAAATCATACTAAAGAAATGCAATATTTACATACAAATAACATCGGTATGCATATAGACAACATTCGATACATACGTGCATGCACCGAACATAGGTAGGTGAACCTACAGTTCCAAACATTAAAGGTTTTAAAAGGGTTAATAGTATTTACTTTCTGAAAAAATCGGTTTAGATTTATAAGACAATGTTTACAGTTTTAAAGCCACACTATTAACGATGAACGAATGAATACAATATATGGTTGATGTGTGGATAGCAGCATATAGTCTTTTTATGCATTACCGACGAAATTTATGTATTGGAGACCAAGTAATTAAATTTAATAATCATGATTACCACCTTTATTGACCTGAAGTAACAAGTAATATCCATATATTAACAAGTTGTACTCTGAAATAATGTATTTCTGAAATTACTGCATCTAAGTACATACAAATTATTTTGAAGTTGAGCAATTGTCGGAAACCATTTATTACACAACTAAACAAAAACTAAATAAGTGAAAAAACAAGATATATATCGTTACACGTACAATGTGATTTACGTGGTCGTGTTTTATGAAACCAAAAATCTCGATCATGATATGGGGTTCTTTTGGATGGATAGTGCCCTACCATCCCTCTTCTCATTGCCTCCATCAGGCTAAAATCGTATTTACGTCATAGCCTCAAGTTATCATGCCTGATAACATACTTGAAGTTTAACAACTTCAGGGTTGGATGTAGGGAGAAATAGATAATCCAGGCTCACTAATTGATAGTACATGACCCTTAGCGTTAAAAGAGTCTAGGATAAATCCCATTTTAACATCTCCGTCGCTCTCTCAAATATACACATGCGCGAGCACAACACAAATTAATATTTAAAAAATCAGATTTAACTTGGGCTTTCTAATTTTCAGCAGACATGAAAAAATACATGCTTTTTCAGAAGTTTACAACCGATAAAAGCGATCGTGTTTTAAAAGACTATTAAGGGATTTTATATAAACTATTTGAGGATCGGCAAATACTGGATAACATTCTTACAGGTAAGTTACAGGTATTCTATATTATTTATAAATATTTAAGCCTGATTGAGGCCAGTTGAGTAGGGATGGTAGGACACCCCCTCCAAGTGTTCCCCCGATCATGATCCTGATTTTTTGTTTTATAAAACACCACTAGCAACGTACAATTTGAACAAATAACGATACAAATCTTTATTTGTTAACTTATTCAATTTGTTCTTCAGTTGTGAAACAAATGGTGTTCCTATAATTGATCAACGAGTCTGGGGAATGATGGTGTGTTGCGTAGAAAATGATGGTAGTCCGGGATTATAATCGAAGTTCATTCGTTCGTCTCTACTACCATTAAAAGACGATTATTTGCCTGTGGAATGACTTCCATGTGTAGGGTAGGAAGGAGTGATATGCGTTGACAAAAGTACGAGAACGATTGGATCAGTGTATGTACATCACGCCACTAATGTCAGAAATAAAACGTTTCGGAGAACATGTTAAAATCTAAACATTACTTCAGGGTTCATAAACGTGGTAGTTATGATTAATAAAAGAACTGATAGATTTAATTACTTTGTAGAATAATATATATTCGTGTTAAACTGACATAAATTGACCTGTATATTCTATAATGTAGATCAGGTCACTTTGTGCTGATTGGAAAAATGTGGTTGCAGTTGATATATTGCGGAAAGAAACACACTGATTAAATATTTCTCGTAATAGTGACCTTTTACGACAATAATTAAACAAAAATTCCTGCGGCAATCGGGTCAGAAGTTTACGCTATTTATCTTCACAACAAATGTTATGTTCTGTAAATTTATTGCTTAAAAAATAAGATCAATCGTTCACAGTGGACATATTTAGAGTAACCACTACCCATTTTATTTATATATAAGCTGGGATTTTAAGGGTACTGATTTTATAGAGCATCAGAGGGTTCATTTAAAATACATACAGATAACTATACCGTTTTCAATATCTTGGTTATCTACATTTTTTGCGTTTGTGAGAAGTCTATATGTCATTGATATGATATAAATTGTATTTCTTTAGAGAAATCCAATGAGTTCTTGTCAACCTTTCATTCTAGAGGACGTGCGCATGGTTTTATGTGTTTTGGTGCTGGTGCATGAATGTTGGGGAATGGTGGGTTCGATTCTTGCTGGGAACTGTTTTTTATTTTTTAATTTATGTCATTATATGATTCTGAGTTAATGACTACAATGAAAATGTGCAATTCCTCCCTAAGACATATGGTTTAATTTGTCATTTATACAAACCCTTTGACTAATAAAACGTTTTCATATGTTACATGTACAAATGGTTTAGTCGAAAAACACTAAGTAAAATTACACGTACTAAAGACCAAGATTTTGTCCTTCAGCAAATCCCTCAAAGTTTTTTTTAGAGAAACTGTTAGTTAATGGAATCATATTTCTTGTTATGCTTGCCTTCTGCTCCCTCTTTTAGGATGAACAGATATTAAAATATATACCATGAGTATATAACCTTTTGTTCACAGATTAAATCAATGATAACTCGCCACGAAGTAACAAAAGACGAAATAAATGCCAACCACCAGAAAGACCTTTATTATTATAATTATGTACATTTACTCTTACTCATAAATTTTGCAAAATGTCAGTAGCTGAACTTGAATGACGTGTTACAATTGGATAGTTTGTTTATATAATAAATTGCATTGTTGTTCAAATCCATTACAAAATGGTGGAATTTTTATTAAACAATATACTCTTCATTTACTGTGCTGAAAAATTGTAAAATCAGTGATAATTAATTCTAAGCACACTCATCATTATGTACAAAAACGATGTGTGAATTTCTTATTGTATATGAGTATCGTTTGCAAACCAAAGTTAAGTAATAATCGAAGAGTATTGTTTGCAACCCGAAGATTACTAATAATCGAGTTACGGTAGCAGCCATTTTTCTGCACAAGACTCCAATCGGATTAAAGCCACCTAATGTACATTTGTGTACAGAAAAATATAATACACCAGAATCTTTATGGGTAAAGTCACAATTATATAATTCTTGTTTAGTCTTGTACCGTTCTAAACCTTGTAGGGTACAACCGTTATATAGTATCCTACAAAACCCCACTTCAGCTATGTTCATTCTATGAATTTGGGGGCCAGAAATGTGTAAATAATTAAATCCTCTTCATTTGTGGTTGAAAACTCATTTATTTGACCAATTTCGTAATTAACACTACATAGATAGGAAATAAAGTTGAGAAAAGGTTGCTATACAGGAACAATTGTAAAATTTGGATGTTGTTTTTATCGATGTAGTATTGCAGTTGTTATTGATATTTACCCAAAAAAGCATAAAACATTAAAAGTAAAGAGACGGATTTTGCCATAAAATGTGCATAGAATAGAAAATATATTCTGATTTCTTTTTAAGGCATCAAATGAAATATTTCACTCGTGAGGTGTATGGTGTAAACAGTAAGTATTGTCGCTAGCTCCTTTGTCACTTCTGAAAACATTATTCAGCGAATTTCTACTTCCGTCACGAAATATTTCATTATGGCTGTCCAGAAAGTAGATACTTTTGTATTGGTGTAAATGTCATCAACTACGCAGATTGTTTTATTGATTTTGTTTTTGTTTCTGATATTATTCCCACTTTCCTCTTTCAGACATTAATTTAGACTAAACGTTAGTATTTTCTATTGCAGATACTATTATATATATTTTATACTGATACCAACAAATAATATTAGATGAGATGTAATCGTAGTAGTCGGAAATCGCCTATTGTAATCATCAAATTGTGTGAGGCCGTTAGATACCGCACTAGTTGCTTGTTCTCTTAGATAAAACGATGTATTATTACTAATTGCGTATACCTATGTTGCTCTGATCCTTGTAGAAGCTGCTTATTACTATCTGATGTACGAAAAATTGCTCTCTTAACTATCTGGCAAATGGAATATTCAAGTTAATCTATCTACCTTATCCTTCTTTTCATAGCAAAAATGAAGGTATGATAAGTAAGATGTCCTTATTATTGCCTTTACCGTATCGAATGTCTTTCTTACTATCTTTGCCATCGATATCTCTGTCTTATGCCTGTGTTTATATTTTGTGGTATTTTTCAATTTTGGTTCTTTTGTTCCGTGAATTTGAAGCAACTAAAGTGTTTAACACTGTTTTCCATTTCTACAATTTCAAGTGTTTACATTATTAGGTAATGCTTGGTTTATTAGAGAGTCATTGAGTGTTCATCATTTGATAAAATATCAAGCAAAGAAGAAATACACATTACTTCCAAACTCTGCATGATAACTATCGATATTGAAGAATAAATGAACAAATGATATTCCCTTTAATGATTATTACCATTTTGATTAATTCTTGTTTATTATTTATTCATTCACTCAAGAGCAAACATTTCTGACTGTACAAAAATGTTTTGCTACTAAGGTGATATTTAAGGTATTTCGATAATGCTCTCCTAAACCCATTGTTGACTTCAGTTAAACCCGTCTTATAGGCTTAGTCAACAAATTTTACGCACTATAGGTCGCATCGAAAGAAAAGAACATCATGAAAATATTGTTTTTATTTTCAGGATTTCGACCGTCACCCAGATGTGTGGTTGGATAAATTAGTAAATTTAATATTAATCAACGCTCATATTGCTTTCACGCTAAAGCGCCTTCAAAAAAAGTGACATATTTACTAAGGATATTTAAGTACAAAATTTACAATGACCTGTTTTTGGATTTCTAAAAGTGTCCATGTTCTATATTTCAGAAAATAAATTAATTCTGTTTAGCGGTGGTATTCGTACTAATCCCTGTCATAATGAATGTTTTCTCCATGTGTCCAGAAAGGTAAATATCTATTATGTAACACAATAATTTTCTGTCCGAATTTCTAGCTTAATACATTGAGTACTAAGATTATTTATGTCGGCAACCTTCAATCGCAGTTTCTGCTCCAATACATAATATACTCTGAATTGTATGACCGTATCCTTGTATCGGAGTTTCAATATCTGTAAATAACGTTCTCTGATTCTCCTGACGGTATCCTTCTTCCGCAGTGTTTACATTAGTAAATAATGAACTCAGATTTGTATGACAGCATTGTTTGCTGAACATTAGTTAAAACAAAGTATCATTAACGGTTTATCAAGAGAAAAATTAATAACCAAACGGTTTCTTCTGTATAGAGTAGTTTCAGTGAAGTGAATTTAAACTAAAACTTTAAATTCAAAAGTAAGGTAAAACTTTAATTTTTCTTATAGATCTGAACTTCTGCTAGGAACTGAAACAATGCGTTTTCGTAAAGGAACCGTAGAGTTTGTCCATTTGGACTGCTTTTACTATTTAGTGAAAATTACTTAAAGACTTTGAAATGATGGTCATATTGATTACATAATTAAAAGAAAGCTATACATTGTTCTCCTCTTTAGTGGATGCGGATGTAATGAGCATTGTAGTAATGGGAGTAACATATGGTGCAGAAATAATAATGATGAAAATTGCTCGTACAAGAAAGATAATTTTGACAATTATCACCATCCCTTGTTTACTTCCTTTCTTCCTCGCAGATAGTTATTGTTATGCTGTTTCGTAATATTGAATCACAACAGCGTCTCAACTGCCTGTTCAACTTTTACTACAACTATTATTAATGTTGAGACTAATAGTGCTGTTTCTACTAAAACTGCTTCTGCTAATATTACTGGTACTGCTACTAATCTAATGGAACTCCTAATATTACTGCTAATATTTACACTGATTGCACTACTCTTTCTCCTTCTGAAATGTCTTTAAGAACAAATACTGCTGCTACTTGAAGTGCTACTACCTCTTATATTCCCTCTCCTGTTCCTGATTAATACTACCATCATTATCATAATCACTATAATCACCATTACCAGCACTGCTATAATCATGATACGTAGATGCTATGACGCAAAAAAGATTTAAGCCTGATGAAGGCAGTAAGAGTAGGGATGATAACCCCCTTTCCTTCCAAACAAATACCATTATCATGCTCGTGAAACATCACCAGAAACGTCATGTTGTAAATGTAATGATACAAATGTTTATTTGTGCACTTATTCATTTATGTTTTAGTTTAATAAGGTTATTATTTCATTTATGTTTTAGTTTAATAAAGGTTGCTACTACAATCGCTCAACGCGTCTGGAGAAAGATGGTGTGGATGATGTGTTGCAACGATACATATTATTATTGATCCGCGATTCTAAATAACATTTTACTCGCTCATCTGTACCACCACTGTGGCAGTAGCAGGTGCTTTATCCGCTAGGGAAACGGACTCACGCCCGCCTGACACGAGACTCCTGCTTCCTTGCAGGTCGGCTATTTTTAGCCGAAGCCTAAGGCAGTAAACGTTAAAACAAAATCCAGAGAGGAGACCCTAAAGGAGCGTCCAGATGTACTATATTCCTTTCTGGCAACTCCGTGATCTTGAGAAGGAAATGGGCTCCCCCAGACGACATTTTCCCAAGACACACTAATAATGCTGAACAAATCTGACAACAAGGATCGGGCCTGCCGTTGGGTCAACAAGGACTGGGCCTGCCGTTGTCCATGACGACGGAGGTGACAAGTGTACTAATGGTACTTTGCATAAAATCAGAGCTAGGGACAGCGTCGCCATTGCCACCGGGAACATTAGAACTCTGGCGCAAAGCGGAAGACTCCAAGAGATGACACAAAAGCTGGGATACTACATGTTACTTTCTGGGACTCTGTGAAGTCAGATGCACTTCCCTAAGAGAACACCAAAATGAAGATAGGCATATATTTTACTATAGTGAAGAGTTTTAAAAGTCCATAAATGGAGTAGGCTTCATTGTAAACAAAGCCATTAAGGTACATGTGCTTGCATACGCCCCATATCTAGCAAAATCATCTACATTCATCGGAAAGCATCTCCCTTTAGCATCAGAATGATACAAGTCTATTCTACCACTCGTGATGAGTAAGAAATTGAGGAGTTTTACAACAAACTCTAGGGTATTCTAAACATGGTAAGTAAAAAATAAGTCATCATACAAGGAGACTGGAATGTAAAAGTTGTCAAAGATGATCTAAATAATGTGATGATCATTGTAGACCTTCTTGCATTGAGCGCACCAATGAAAGGCGGAGACGGCTTCTTGTGTTCGCAAGCTGCAACCACTTGATACTAGCCAACACCATATGTTAACATAAAGCTTCATGATGCTAACATGGTACGCTCCAAATGGAACCCATCATAACCATATAGACTACATACTGGTTCAAACATTAGTTTATTTTGTAATCTCGAAGAGCTCATTGCAGTCCACATCATTCTTGATCTTAATACTGTAGTGGTCTGATGTGGCTGCATGGACTATTCTTGTGATGTCCTCCTTAGCGGCTTCATAGATTTGCTTATGAATATTTAGGTCTGGTAGAAAGCGAAATCATCTCAGCTTTACAGTGGTCTCTTTAAGCCGTGCGAAATATATATATATATATATATATATATATATATATATATATATATATATATATATATATATATATAAGATTCCAAGACTTGACCCATCAGCACTAACATCAGGTTCACTCTTAACCTTCAACAATTGAAGGACCCATACATCTGCAAGTCATTCCAAGCCACAATTGGAGGCAAATTTGCTCCACTCCTTGAGATGAATGTTAAAGACAGACATTTTCAACAACAGCTGCCAAGGATATTATTGGCTTCCATCGCCCAAAGAAAAATAATATTGTGTTACATAAGAGATTCTGAATATGTCTGATGCCCGAGAAGACCTAGCAAAAACGCTAGACACACACCAGGGGCAATTGATTACCGAAAATAAGAAAGAAATTTAGACGAAAGGAAAACGTGACTAAATCAAATGAAGATACGATTGGACAAAAGTGCACAGAAAAAGAGAGCAATCTGATATATAATAAAAGCAAAAACGCATTCCAATTGTGCAAAACCTCACCAGAAACAAGAAACAATGAGTCAGTGCCATTCAAAATGAAAATGTAAAATGCTTCACAGAAGCGAGTGACATTGGAGAACGATAGACTGAATATTGCAAAGAACTCTACAACCATCAGTCCACAAGAGACCCAGAGGTGATTGAAGTCCCAAAATCCACAAATGATGATTTCCGCTATTCTCAAAAAAGACGTGGAGTCAGAAATAAGCGCACTTAAGAAGAGGAAGACAGCCGGACAATATCCCAGCTGAACGTATCAAAAATGAGGGGAATCAGTGATAGAGAGACTAACAAAAATATGCAACAAGATCTGGCAGAAAGATGAAGGGCCATCACAGTGGACCCAGTCAATGATCAAAACATTCCCCCCAAAATGGTAATCTCCAGCTGTGCCACAATTACAGAACTATTAGTTTCATCAGACATGCTAGTTAGGTGATGCTGAAGATGATCTTGAACAGAATGAAACCACAAGCAGGCGAAATAATTGCTGAAGACCAAACAGGTTCCGGACTGGAAAATGTATAACATACTAAATATTCAATCTCAGGGTGATGTTACCTACTCCATGATTGTTGGTTGGACATTACAAATAGCTCCAGAAACGGTTCGATTCATCAATTGAAAATGTTTTTTCAAAACATGCTGTTTCCTTTTCCCTCTGTGGCGTTTGTGCTATGTTGTACTTCTGTACATACTTATATAGTGCTTATATTACGCCAAGCTATCTCCTATATTATTTTGTTGAACTTTCAAAGTTCATCAAGTGCACGATACGTTCCTTTTCTTTAGTCTCAATCATACCGATGTAATTTGTTGACAGACAATATATCACTTCTTTCAATGATATCATTTTGATCTACTTCCATTCTCATTGCTTATTCAAAACTGCCATATTTCAACGAATTCAGAAGAATATCAAGTTGATTTTAAGCAGTCATTTTAAGTACAATATGAAATCTTTCGGATAGCGCTGAGATGACATTTTGAACTAATATAATTCTTTGTGTTTCTTTCCACATATGTTTTTTTCTTGGAGAAATAATTTCATTATTATCCGTGACGATGATGATGGGATCAGCTACATCCAACTGAAATATTAATCGTTGTTGAATATAATCAATTATATTACCAATCCTAAAGATAGTTATAGAGTCAAATAACGATAGATTTAACAGTGGATTGTCTATTGTTATAGAGGAGTTGTCATGTATGCATGAAAAGTTTCCATTACATTTATCATCACCACATCTACAATTTGCAATCCTCTTCCTGATAACTGAATCAGTATCGGTAAATTTTCGCAATAGTTATTTATCTTCTTGGTGTCCCTATTTGCTCTGCTACCTAAATTTGTATCCACGTCATAGACAATTTTCCTATCGATGATCTTATTACTATGATAAAAACAGTTTATGTGGAGCTATATGCATTTAAATCTCCAGCAGCAATAAAAGTTTGATTTGAATACATAGCTCAATAATGTGCCGATTCTTTTTCTATGACTATACAAAATTCGTCGTCAACATGTATTGAAGAGTATTTAGGTGATATATATATATATATATATATATATATATATATATATATATATATATATATATATATATATATATATATATATATATATATATATATATATAATATATATATATATATATACATATATATATATATATATATATATATATAATACACCAAACTGAATCTTTTTATAAACAGATTGTATACAAGCGGATAATTTTAATCAAACACTATTTTTTTAAAATTTACTCTACAGTTTACTAATATTGAAATTATGTCTTATATGTTTTTGTTACATATACCACAATACAAACCAGAATATGTTTTTGTATTTAACTCGTTATCTCTGGACACTTATACAAAATGTGAGACCATTTTCGTCGATTTTTATCATGCCCCCAAGTGTTGAAAACAGCCAAAATATTTCAATCATACATGCAGTTATTCAAATCACTACAATCCTGTTTCGACTGTTCCCTATACAGCTTTCTTGGTAAACCTGAAATACTTCAGATTTAGAACTTAATATCACTAATAATCTGCACATCTTGTATTCATGCATAAAATGGTCTGATCCATACCTCTATATATTGTATATACTTACTATATCATGCAGTGCATCATTAAACACTTATTCAGTTCTATTTATAACCAGCCTGTCATATTCCAAGAAGACTGTTTTAGGATCTCTAAGGGCCTGGATAAAGAAAGGATAGAGAACTGTTCGTGCCCGACGTATCCTTTCTAGGAAGTCTACAGATACTCGGAGATGTCGTTGGGTTTCTTCTGAAACATTTGATATTCGTTGACAGTTCTCGTAATCGCCAAGCCAGCCCCCTCCCCCTCCCTCTCTCTCTCTCTCTCTCTCTCTCTCTCTCTCTCTCTCTCTCTCTCTCTCTCACTCACACACGTGCTTTGTTTAGGGCAGCATTCTCAATTCATCTGTATTTAAAACAAACTATTATTTTATCTTTGACGCGAGAAAATTTAACATTTACTGGTCATGGGTTCAGATTCAGATGTTTTTTACGTTTTCTTTGTTTGTAGCCTAAAGTTTGTATTATAATTCTAAATTTTGTTGATCTACTAATGTGTGGAAAGCAGTGTATGTGTCTTAGGGTTTTTTGTGGAATGTGGAAATCTTTGTGTTTGAAACAACATTTAGGCAAAGTCAAAGGCGGATGTTTTCCAAAACAATTGGAGAATTAGAGAAATTATAGCGCAGGGTTTTTAAACACCTTAAAAATGAATACGAGGAGGAGTAGTTAATTATGCCCAATATATGGACTACTAATACATCCGAAATAGGGTCCACTTGAAATTTATATACCATTTAAGTTCATCTGAACATATCATATGGCTCCATAATAGTGAAGGTACGAACGCCTTGAAAATATGGGCAGAAAGAAAGTTCCGTCAAGACAAAAAAATAAATAAATAAAGAGATTTCAAAATTATATACAGCAAAAGTATATGTTTCCCTCATCGTTCTTCCTCTACGTCTTCTCGTTAAAGTATACGTTGTATTCGCATCATTAGTAACATAAGTAAAGAACAGCAATAACAAAGTATAACTAATATAAATTGTACGAAACGTCGATTTGATTGTACGCAATAGATAATAATTGCAATTCAAGTATCATGTAGAGAAAAGTAATATTTCCATTGGTCAGAATGTTACCACTTGATCAAAATGAAATGTGTTTATTTCAGGATGAACTGTCAGGAGAACTACGTTTCTGAGAATTCCCACGTCTATAAATAGAGTCACGTGTACATCAAAAGTTAAAAACTGCTAGTGAAGGCAGACACGAAGTAAACATTAAAGGAAAAGAGCAATATTACAATTTCTCTTAACAATAATTGAATAAATGTAATCTGAACGATTAAAGCATGTGATATTTCTCATCTTTTATGAATAAAATCATTTTTCTTTGTTGAAATCTGTGAAAAGTATAGATACAAATGTTTGAAGTGCACTAGGTCAAGGTCACGGGTGTTATGTCTATCCAACGTTGTGAATTAATAGTGTAATAATAGTCTTTTTGTTGTTTTATCGTGAGATCATGTTTACCTAATTTTGACGATTGCTAATCTACTGAAAAAAGCGAATGTATCAACGTCTGTATCTTTGCCAAAGAATTGAACACATCTTCTTGGACAGTCTTAATTAGTATATACTCTGAAGATAATGTATACTCATCTTGAAGTTTTTATTGTTGTATGGAACAAAAATCGGAACAAATCATTTCAGGACTAAGTTAATATGGTACTCTTTGATATTTTAA
This sequence comes from Unio delphinus, assembly GCA_029339505.1. Taxonomy (NCBI): domain Eukaryota; kingdom Metazoa; phylum Mollusca; class Bivalvia; order Unionida; family Unionidae; genus Unio; species Unio delphinus. The sequence goes on along the minus strand of JAQISU010000047.1, from coordinate 3,995,084 downwards.
TTTTTTAATGGCAGAATTATATCATAAATATTTTCGTTATTCACTGTATTACATATATATAATTTCTCTACTGAACAAAGTAAGCTAAAATATACATGTGTATCGCTGTATAACATATACAAATAGATTACCTGTATTGTACATTTAACATGATGTTTTTCTGCCTTGATTTTGTTTGTACGTAAGAAACCATAAATATCCTTCTACTAATTTGAACTGTTATTTAATTATATTACTGTGCTAACATTATCACACGGATGGTTAATTAATTAATTATGATGACAAAATAATAAACAATATACGGAGAAAGGTATTATACAGAGTTACCTCCCTACCCTCAGGTAACTGCTAGTAACAATGGAGGTAGCTACTGAAGTACTCTCTGCTAAGGAAAGATGTCTGACAGTATTTATCTTCCTTCAATACTAATGAAATATCAGACAATAATTAATTATTCTATTCAAATTCTTTTGTGAATGTGGATAAGTCCGGAATTACATATATATTATAAAACAAACCGAACGTTTCCTCAAAACAAAGAAGCCTCAGAATGATAAAACAACGGTTACTTTATAACACTGTGCTCATCATAAAAATATCTTACATATTTTATGGTGTGGAAACTTCTCAAAAGTTTATATTGTATAGTAATAAAAGAACTTATGGATCTTACATATTTTAGGACTAGCCAAAATCCGCAAAATTATATATTATATAGTAATTTGTGCAGTTTCAACATAAATGATAAGAGCTTCAGAATGACAAAATATTAAATAGATAGCTAATAATACAATATTATGTAGTAACAAGCAGAATAAATATACTGAAATTTATTTGTTTATACTTTATCGAAAACACCGATCTGGTTACCTGATCAACGACGTTTTGTACAGAATGTATCGAAATATCGGATTATTTGGCAGTTTAATTCATTATTTTTTTTTCATCAATCAATTTAATTTAGATCTAACTGACCTTTTTCCAATTAGTTAATATATACTAGGATTACCATCTACAGAGGTGTGACTCTGTGTAATAACTTCATTACACCGTGGATACATTCGTACACAAATTTATGGGAGAATAAAATTTAATTTCCATTAGTATAAGGTTGGAAAAAACCAGTATTACTAAAAGTACCAACGGGTTATTATAGTCAACAATGATTCAAGATTTCATTGATCATTTGTCTAAATCAATACTTTGAAAATCTAAATAGATACTCGTCTGCGGTTCTTATAAATTTGCCATTATTAGTGGTGTTGTTTTTTCATATCTTTTCAACTTTATTTATTTGTAGCACCACATTGCGCACACACCCGCGTTTCTCCTCTACCTGAAACACCTCATTTCAAACACAGTTGTGGTCCAAGACATCTATTACGCACGCTTTGTACATTACATCCACATAATTCATTTACGCAGGCCCTGTTAATAAACAGTTGTAAATGCTGTCATTAGCCACATGAATTTAATATATATATATATATATATATATATATATATATATATATATATATATATATATAGATAGATAGATAGATAGATAGATAGATAGATAGATAGATAGATAGATAGATAGATAGATAGATAGATAGATAGATAGATGCACACATATATAATCATAATGATAAAAGCAATGAGGACTTTGTATAGCGCCTAAGATTTACAAGCTCTAAGCGTTTTACAGCCACAATTATATGAATACAAAAAAAACCAAACAAACACAAAAATTTACAAAAGCCAACACCATGAAATCGGAAAACAAAAAACATGCTGAAAATAGTTATGGTGGGAAACATTTTTAGGTCTTTAAGTTTGTTCTTGCAATGGACAAATGTGAGTTTTATGAGTAAAGTGATCACTGTGTCGTTGTGTCTAGGTTCTATTTGAGTATTGTCATAATAACATTCTGGATGAACTTCAGAGACTACATAACATTAAGCCTTATAAAGATAAAATTATCTTGACAGAATATCACGTGACTTACCAAATCGAGATCTGGTTGATCCATTTAATAAAACTTTGATTAATAATATTCATGGCACCAGGAAAGAATTTTGCAGAGATCGCGGAACTCATATGTGGACATCGTTCAATATCATACGTGACACTAAAGATGGCAATGCTACGTTGAACGACCCACGAACGGCAACGATCATTCATTACTTAGATTATCGAAAATATACTTCTAAAGCAAAATGCATGGTGTTAGCAGAAACAGATCATACAATATGGATTATCCATGACAAACATGGTCATGTCCTTCATAATGAACAAATTACCATATTAACGAAAACTTATAAACTGGGAATATTGACTGGTATTAACGAACATTATTATGAACCAGCGTATACTATAACCGCAGTTATATATGTGTTATATCCAATAAATGATGAACGCAGCGTTCATAATGTAAAACCAATGAAAATGTCTACGGTAAACTGTGTAGCCGAACGAGTAACATACCTTTTTTTGCATTTCGACTAGAGGAATTGGTATAACGGATAAAAGGCGTAAAATAATAAACGAGTCGGGAGAAACAGCTAAGGATACCGTAGCGTCTGTCAAAGACGTCGCTCAACTGGAACAATAATTAAAATTCCCAATAATAGTAAAAATAATAACAGGAGACATTTGACATGATTGGAAGCATTATAAGAAAAAGTGAGCTTCTAAAATATCATTGATCAAAAGGCGCATCAGTGGACTAATCATTTACAATATTTCCACGAAATCGAATGTGGTGTTAAATTGTATCTGATATATTCGATTTTATTACCGAAATAAGCAAAAATTATCCTGTATCAGTATGGATTTTTTTAATGTTTTGATGATGGAAACTATAATCAGTTTGTAAGACATAATGTCAGTCTATCATCCCGTAGTTAGACATGAAACAGTTTACCTTAACAGACTTGCAAGAGAAATGAGAGAACGAAATATTAGATCATGCACTTAACCTAACTGTTCAAGATGAAAAAAATAGATAAATGGACTCCGGAACGAGTGGGTGAGAAATATATTCCAAGGATCTTCATTTGGGATTAATTATGTATGTTAGAAACATGAAAAACGTTTCTGTATTTAAACAAAACACAAAAATGCTGCTGTAAAAATGTGTGGAGATAATGCTCAATTACCGACTTGGTTGGATTGTCTCCATACGAATGGTTGAGAAAGTGTGTCGATTATTATATTATGAAGAAATAACTGATGATACTTGAGTGCTTGATCCATAATTAAGAGATCTTAATAATTAATCAAACTACAACCGAATAAAATTCATCGTGATATAATGCGTAAAAAATTTTCATAACTCCTATCAATGACTTTTGGAATTTGTGGAGATCAGACAATTTTATAGTTGCAAATCAAAATATAGTTCGAGATACACTTCAACAACAATGTTTTCGTCACATGAAGAAAACATTTTAAAATTTACCCGTACCATTCTGTTATAGCCCAGCAAATGCAGGCAAACAAAATATTGACTTTGATAAACAAGGATCCACGATAGACTCAAAGAGGATTCAAAATCACGTTTTTAATTATCTTGTTTTAGTTCCTGTCAGTGTTGTTGAGAGTGCATTAAATATGAACAAAACCCGGTGGACGCTAGAATACGCTATGATAATCCATTCATCTCAAGGATTAACGTATTACTGATATAACAATAACATTAACCACTTATTGATGACCACCAAGCAAGACAACCGCTAGTACCATTTTATAAGTATTTGGTATTACTCAGATGGGGTTCCAAGTGACCTCCTCCCGTATCCTAGGTGGATGAACTAATCGATTACACCATCCGAACGGTAAACAAGATAGCTAATGTGCATACATCATCCGTCTATTTATACAGGTGGAATCCTGTCTGCATATTAATCTTCAGTGAGTTGCATCACAATATTATAAAGAATTATCAAAATGCGAAACATGATGATATAAACTAAGATCATCTCACATATCGCCAAGACTCTTTACTACCTCATTAGCCTGACAGAAGCACAACTTTCCGATAATGCACCAATAACACCATTTCTTCTTCTGAATGTTTATGTCTCTAAACATTATGCAAAGCACCAATAAGGTTGTTTTTTGTTGTTGTATCGCCTACCTTAAAGTTATAATAAACTGTGACATTGATCGGGATTGTATACATAACATGGATATCTGTAGACTCACCTGTTAGGAACAACTTTACGAAATACTAGGCACACGTAATATACTAAGTACATTGCATCTAAGCTAACGGGTAGATATTTCTTTGGCCGACGGTTAAGTTAATATCAGAGATTGGTTCACACAGAGCCAATTTAACCAAACAAAAGATAACGTTAAAACTTTAACACCCTCGGTATTGACTGCCGATGTCATATACAACTCCACATCAGTCGATACACAATTTTCAGTTTACCATCGTGTCTATTACATGAATAGAAAACGTCCCAACTTCATCTATTACATGAATAGAAAACGTCCCAACTTCATCTATTACATGAATAGAAAACGTCCCAACTTCATCTATTATATCATATTTTTTTTAGCAGCCATTCTCTCGACAACTACTGTGGATTGCGGTTCCTGCACTAGTCTTCAAAAATATTTTGGGTCAACTTCGGGGAACAGATTTTGTAAAATGTCAAGAAACGACAAATGTACAGGTAGTCACACTAAAACCAAAAAACGAGGAAAACGCCTATTTAAAAGGGAAATTGTCTTTGTAATAATGGAGTCTCAAAGACGATATTATCAAAGAGAGAAGAACATGAAAAAATACATCGCATTGCCTAGAACAAGTATGCGGTGGAAGAGCCCAATTAATCGAGGAACAACATCAAGCCTGTTCACTACTGATGTCTTTACAAGAAACGAGATTTGGTTTTATGCAGTAAGCTTTTCCATTTAAAACGGAAAAGTAAACACATTTTCAATGTTTGTTTAGGGACCTTTCCAAGTTTGTTTAGGGACCTTTCCAAGTTTCAAGCCACACATATTAATACATAATATACACGAATCAAACTTCCATTTCAAGAAGTGTGCGTTTCCGTGTGCGTTTCCGTCTAAAACAAAAGGTTAAATATTTTGACTCACGTTGATACATGTAATATATGTTGTTCTGAAGATGCAAAATAATCAGCTTTACATTGTTATGAAAAGTAAAAGTGAGAAACAAAAACCGAGAATAAAATATGTTTCATTTTTCAAACCTATTAATATCTGCTGTAAGACATTTGTATTCAGTCAATTTACATCTCCAGGTAAACTGAGAGGTGACGTAATAGTCTACACTTAGTTTTCTGATTAGCTTCATCAACACGCTCTGAAAACGGGACTTTTTGTTTCATGAAATGACATGTGTGATGTAAGGGGGAGAGCTCAGTTGAGGAATTATATTATTGCACTGTGTTACTATTTCCTGTTCCATCTCATATACATAATATAAATTAGTTTATGGAACTGTACATTAACGCATTCATCGTGAAATTCTCCAAATTCAGTTAATGAAAAGTGCGAATTTATCGTTCACGTTTTCAGTCATATTGCTTTTCAGTTTGACAGCTTATTGTGATGTCTAGCACTTCGGCATCATGCTGCAGATATGTAGCTTCATGTCCATCCCAGTCTCATTATCCTTACGCTATGCTGACCAGTCCTAACATTAACCACTTAATGCTGATCACCAAGCAACACAGCCGCCAGCACCATTTTATAAGTCTTTGGTATTACTCAGATGGGGTTCCAAGTGACCTCCTCCCGTATCCTACGTGCATGGACTAATAGCTTACACCGTCCGAAAGGTAAACCATATTGTTAATGTTCTATCACAATATTATAAATAATCATCAAAATCCAAAACATAATATAAACTAAGATCATCTCACATATCGCCAAGAATCTTAACTTTATCTTTAGCCTGACAGAAACACAACTATCCGATAAAGCACCAATCACACCATTATTTCTTCTGAATGTTAATTTATCTAAACATTATGCTAAGCACCAATTAAGTTGTTCCTTTGTTACTGTATTGCCTACCTTAACGTTTTTAAAAAACTGTGACATTGATCGGGATTGTATACGTAACATGTTTATCTTTAGGCTCACCTGTTAGAAACAACTTTATCAAGCACTTATCACACGTAATATACTGAATAGATTTCATCTACAATAAACAGTTGATATTTCACTGCCTCCAAATAAGTTAATGTCAGAGATTGGTTCACACAATCGCAATTTATCCAAAGAAAATATAACGTTAAAACTTTTAAACACTCCGTATTAACAACAGATGCATTATGAAACTATAATTATGTCGATACACAAGGTTCAGTTCACCATTTTGTCTATAACATAAATAGAAAACTTCCCGCCTTCATGTAGTATATGATATTTATAGTAGCAGACAATCTCTCGACTACTAGTGTGGATCAAAACTCCTTCACTATTTTTTTAACATTATTTTGGGTGAACTTCGGGAAATAGATTCTGAAAAATTTCAATTAACGGCCAACGTATTGAATGTCAAGAAAAGATAAAAACACGAGGAAAACGCGTATTTAGATTGAAACTTGAGTTTGTAATAAATGAGTTTCAAACAACAATATCATTAAAGAGAGAAGGAAAAGAAAACTGCATCACATTACATAGGACAAGTATGCAAAGGAAGTGCCCAGTTCATGGAGGAACAGTACCAAGCCAATTCATTACTGATGTCCTTACAAGCAACGAGATTTCGTTTGATGCTGTATGCTTTTCCATTAAAAACAAAAAGATAAACACATTTTCAATATTTGTTTAGGGACCTTTCCAAGCCTAACATATTACTGGATAATATACACAAAACTCAGTTCCATCAAAACAGCGTGCATTCCCATCTAAAACTAAAGGCTAAATATTTTGAGTCACGTTGTTACATGTAATTTACGTTGATCCTAAACATGCAAAATAATTAGTTTTACATAGTAATGAAAGGTAAAAGTGAGAGCAAACACCCGAAAATAGAATCTGTTTAATTTTTACATTCTACGCTTTAGTTTCTGATTAGACTAATAAACACGCTCTGAAAACGGGACTTTTGATTTTCTGAAATGACACGTGTGATGTATGTGGGAGAACTCAATTGAAAATCTAAAATATAGCACTGTGTTACTGTTCTCTATACTATATCATAGACATAATATAAATTAGTCCATGGAACTGTACCTTAACGCATACATCGTTAAATTCTCCAAAATCAGTTAATAAAAAGTGATATATTAACATTCACTTTTTTTTATCTCTCTTCAGTTTGACAATTTACAATCATGACTAGCACTCCGGCATAATGTCGGAGATATGTAGCATCATGTCCCACTAATCAGAACAGCATCGACTGAACACTTTTGTAATAATAGCAATTTATATACTATGAGCACATCATTGTCTTCGTTTTATTATATTTTACTTGCAATATGTGCAAAAACAATAACAGACAGTTCGCCTTAAAACTGAAAACCGGAATTAATACCAATGTCATTTTATATATTTATATATATATATATATATATATATATATATATATATATATATATATATATATATATATATATATATATATATATATATTAAAAGTATAAAAGATTTTCATGGTAAGATTCTTTTCGTCTGTTCTATAACATTGTGTCCGTTTCTCTTAACTACGGATGACTCGATGTTTTTAATGTAGACAGGGATTCCTACAATCCAATAAGATGTGTAAACTGCGTAATTAAAACAATGCTTGTAAAGGATTCAAAATTTGGCAAATGTATAAATGAAAATCAAGTTACCGATAATAATGCCACAAATATTTGTCGCAACTAAATTTTGTATTTTCAAATCTTTACTTCAATGTCAACAGCAAATGTGAGAGACACAGTAATTGAAATTACCATTGAGATCATTTAAACAGGTGTTTATAAAACATATTCGTACCTTTTGTTGCAAAAGGATTGGTCCAGACAATGAACCGAACTACCTAGGGTCTATTAATAAAGCACAGAAAGTCATTCTCTTGTGAAAGGCTATCGTATATATATTAGATAATTAACAGTAAGCCAAGTTACTAAATTGGAAAAAAAAAACTGAATGTTTTGGTAAGAAACTAAGAGCCTCAAAGCCAATATGTCCTCAAGTCAAATCGATATAAAGTTTGTTTTCAGTATAAATTATTTAGATAGACGCTGTACTTTTCATGTGTTGAGCGTCTTACACAAAGAAAAAAATAGTGAAAGTATATTATTCACTTTTGATAAATATGCAACAAAGAAAAAGCGCCCTTCAAAATAAACAGAAATATAGCCTGTGATGTCACATTTTTTCTTACGGTGCACAGTAACTGTTTGACTTGGCCTACATCACATCACAACTAAATTTTACATGTTTGGCTAATTGTTTGACAAAAGGAGAATATTGGATGCACAAATGCACATACTTACTGTAATGTATTTGTGACCAGATATTTACAGTACTTCATTTGCAACATTAAGTTTTAAAGAAGACGTAAAATGTTAGTCGTTTTGAGTCGGACTTGAATTAAATATTTACCGCGTAGTTGGATAAAGTTCTGTCAGTTGTGGAGACCTTTTTATGTCTACATTCTTCTGTTAACAAGTTGAGTTATTTACGTCAGTAACGTTTAGTTATTTTGTATTTATGTTTGTTTAACTAGGTGTCGTATAACACTGATTTTTTTCTTTACTCTGGATGCTTACATCGACGGGTGCCTTTGACTCAAAGGACCGTATTGGTTTACTCACAGTGAGATACCAAAGCTTCGGGAATAACTGGTCTGCGTGGAATATGAAACTTGTAGAGGAATCATTCTGCAGTCTGAAAGGGGCTGGTGAATGCGTAAGTGCTCCTTTAGTATCTAAAGATAGTGAATACACGGTGAAAATCAACTGCACACCACGAAACATATATTGTATGTTACATTTTTTGAAAGCAATGATTCAATGTCACGATAAGTCTCTATACAACTCAAAATCAATCATGCATGACTTTTACTTGTCGATATATATATATATATATATATATATATATATATATATATATATATATATATATATATATACATATATATATATACATATATACATATATATATATATATATATATATATATATATATATATATATATATATCCTTCTAGTCGATTAATTCGATACTTTGATTCTCGTTTTATTACTCTTTTAAGTTGCTTGCTCTGATTAGTTTCAATTAGGAACAAGCTAATTATTTCCTATATTATTATTTTATATCAATTGTTGCACTTTAAGTACACGAGTAAGGTGCCTAATATATATATATATATATATATATATATATATATATATATATATATATATATATATATATATATATATATATATATATATATATATACATACGAATGCTGCTATCGGGGAACATACTTGCATACAATCAATCAGTCGGGGATATTTCTTTTCAGATGGTTTAGGCATAATTATGTTATGTTATTTGGTGGCTGCCAAATCAAGTTTTCAAGTTGAAGAACTAACTTAAACCTCACTGATAATTCACCTTATAATATATCATATATATATATATATATATATATATATATATATATATATATATATATATATATATATATATATATATATATATATATATATATATTTATATATATATATATATTTCCCCTGATAATTGTCCCCCGATAGTCAAGTACTTTTTGTCCATGCTCGTTTTCTAACTTTAGGGTACAATGTATATATTATTCAAACATGTACTAACAATGTCATTGGGGGCCTTACTATATACATATCCACCTATTCGGGTACATTGACAAATATATAGAGGTTATTTGCTTGAAACAAATAAATAATGGATATATTTCATAGAGTGGGTGAAAAACTCAGTCTTTTCATGAGCAACTATTATATTTTTGTTATGATCAAGCATATTATCTAACAACGTTTATAACACACTGACGTAGCATAATTCTTAACGCATCCTCTCAATTTCAGCAGTTTAAAATGCTTCTTCCCCATGCAAGGTAAATAAGCTGATGAAAACAAAACAAAGAAAAAAGAAACATGTTTATCATTGGTTGGATTTTAACCGCAGTCATTAAGTTTTCCAGATGGCCATCTTTACCTTTACATTACGCAAGCATCATGAAACATTGAAATTTCTTATATATAATATATAATGATGGCTGGTGAATAGTTTTTTTTTCTCACTCTATCACAGATAATTCATTTGTGAAATTCAGTAATTCACTGCCTAGCATACAATAAATATATACATTAATTAATTATGTATATTTACTGACAAATATCTTACTCACCTTTGCAAAGTTCCTCTTTCATTTGTGGTAACCAAATATACTATATTTTATAAAGAATCTATATAGTGTTATAAACCCGTAGATTATCCTTCATGTTACTTTAAAAGTTTTCTGTCTCAATAAAGATCCACAATGAATCAGTATATTTATTTGTTCAAACCTGTTTTTTTGAAATTGTTATATTAACCATTTAGATACAATTACACTTTAAATGCTTTGGATAATTTGATTTTCATGTTCTGAAACTGAAACAGTCATTTATAATAAATGTCCCCTTGTGCAAATGGTAAATACTCCCGGCATTTAAAATTATCTTTTAACCTTTATATCTTTTAAATGTTATTTTTATTCTTAGATTTTCCATCGGTTGACTAAATACAGTGTTATTTCTCATTTATAAAATCTTTCTCAAAACCATTTGTTTCCCTATGTCTCAAATTTGTATTCAGTTCAATGTTGGGTTTATATCATGGTTGTTATTCAAACAAGACAACGCTGTGTATCTTTTTCCTTTTTGTTTACATGACCATATGTAAAGCTTTCTATCATCAATACCAAATATCTACTTGTTTTTTAATGCATATAACATGACATTTTTGGTACAGTTCAGTTTGTACCTTTGAAATAATTTGTCAACTTCTTTTTCATGGGAGATATATCATTTTCATTGGAAATCAATTTCTCTGGTGCTAATGGGTAACCCATGAAATAGTCATAAAAAGGTAATTTAATCACCAAAAAAAACACTTAAAAATATCATAGTCATCTTATGTTTTAAATTGATTTTTCCCATCATGCCATGCAACGACTCCAGGTTTGTATGTAATTTGATTGCGAATTACACATCTTACTCCAGTCACAATCATCAGGAACAGGCCATAATCTGGTACAAATTCAAGTTTTACACCTAATATATCTTGAACCTTGTATCTTGTGATAATCATGGAAAACTTTGAAAAACCTAACAGAATGAACTCATTGCAGATTATTATAGAGATTGTATGTACCCATATGCAATGAACCTCAATATGAAAATGCTATGTCTAATTATTGTTTAAAGATTTATTTGTCTAATGAATATGCAGATAATCCGAAGAATTAAAATGAAATTAAATTATGGTATAAGGATACGCTGCTTAATTGTGATAACTTTTTATTTTAAGCTAAGATTTACATTTCTTTATGTGTCATTTTCCTCCAGGCAAAGTACATAAGTGGGTCCTGATCTTAGATTAAAGGCTTGTAAATGGTTATCCTGGATTCATCACCTCTAATTTGTGATCTAATTAAATTAAATCAAACAATTTTGACAATAAGTAGATCATCAGACCTGGATCCAATTTTTTACCCAATACTATTAATAATTCTTTATAATCATCAGACCTACATCCAATTGTCTACCCAATAACACTATTACCAATTCTTTATAGTCATCAGACCTGGATCAAATTGTTTACACAATACTATTAATAATTCTTTATTTACAGAGGGAACTCATTTAGATGAGAATAATTTTACCTTGAGGTCCCCTACAAAAGTGCAAACAATATACATCATACAAAATGCTAATAGAAATTACTAGTTAGTTCAATATGTCTTGAGTAAAATAAATTTGACTTAAATATCATCTCTTTTAAATACTAATACTTTTCGCAGCTTTTACGGCCTATGAAATCTTTTTCCACAGAAATATACCTGAGTGTTGGAAACATTTTAAAATTGTTAAATTCTTGACTTTGATGGAAGAAGGTTTCATATGTGATGTTGATCTTAAATGGTATTAAGTGCCGAGAAACAGTTTAATAACTCCTGTAGATACTCTGGAGCAGCTCCATTTAAACATTATGCACAAGGTATGTCTAGTGAAAATCAATCTTTTCATATGTTTTAATCCATTTCAGTAATGTAAAAAAAGCTTTTAGTTTAAAGATTTAATTTTTTAACTGTGTAGTTCAAGATTATAAGTTCTGTAATACAGACAGTAAAGGATTATAATGAAAACCAATGGTTTGTTTTTCTCCTTTTGACGATACAAACATTGTAAATATATGTGAATATATAGCAGATGAAATTGAGTTATGACAATAATTTGAAATTGTTGAAGTCATAGTGAAAATTCTCTTAGCTAAAATATCAGTATTTAGGCATGGTATATAGAGCACAAAGATGAACATTGAGAAAGTTGATAAAAGAGGAGAAGAAATAAAAAAGAAGTTACAAACAGAAACTTAATTAAAATGTCAATGGCATTGTGTATGAAATTGCAAAAAAAAGAAGGAAAGAAAGGGGAAGAAATTCAGAAAGTTACAAAAGAGGCAGATATAAAGTGAAATGTACTGCTTAATAGAGTGGTTTACATTACTGACATTGTATGTAGATGTTCAGAATGAAAGATAGATACACAAAAACACATTATTTTGAATAAAGTTTTCCTGCATTAAAAAAAAATAATACAAACTCTATACTCATAAGATTTTTATATAAATGTTATTACATACTATGTTTCAACAATGCAATGAAAAAGAACACACATTAAAGTAAGATTTGTTTATTCAGCATATTTCATCCACAACCAAACGTGAACTTTATTACCAGATGAGCTAAAAATGTAAAAGGTGAGGATGTACTATATAAAAATCTGTTCAAGGTACACAACAGACAACTGATGACTGACAATGCACAAGCACAGCAAAAGCTCACTCTTAAGGAAGCAATCAGATACTGTGAATTCATTTAACTTTGTGGTTTAGTGAAAGATTTAATTTTTATGGATACTTACTTTTGTGTACTAATTATAGTCATGGATACTGAATTTTATGTACTGAGATAATTCACAGACATCATTTTGTGTACTGTGTAAGGGATCCCATAGTTTTTGCAAAATAAATAGCCATAAGCTGCACACAGAGTTAAAACACGCAAATTAAAACAAAATGGTGTGTCTGAGAATACAAATGTGTATTTGTCATTAGTGAATAGGACTTATTTTACATAGAAAATACAGTATATAAGCCACAAAACATTTACCAAATTGGTGATCCTAGCACAAACCATGCTAGAGGTAAGAGGCTCATGTGGGTCTCAGATCACTCACATGACTAACAAAATAATTAGAGTACAAAGTTAATGTACGAGAACTTTTGATTCCCATTTTGTAACTCGAGGAAGGAGTGATACAATTAAAAAACAAGGTTTCAGTAGTTTTTTATGAGGTATATAGGTGTGCACTTTTGTTACAGTTAATATTAAGCATAAGAGGGTAATTAAAAAACAAGGTTTCAGTAGTTTTTTATGAGGTATATAGGTGTGCACTTTTGTCACAGTTAATATTAAGCATAAGAGGGTCATTACCGCCGAAACACACCTCAAAATTTCGGAGATTCTACAAATAAATGACAATTCAAAAAGTAAACATCTGAAGTCTTTTGGTGAAACCCCATGTCAAAAAGACCATCCTTTTAGTAGGAGTACCAAGATGGATGTCATATCAGCCATATTAGATATAAGATTGGCACCATTTTCATTTAGAACCAGCAAGATATTGTAAGAAGTCTTTTAATGAAAACCACATGTTGATATGGCTATACATTTAAGAGAAGCAGCAATAAAAAGATTTTAAAGATGTTCTCTGTGTCAAGTATTATGTAAATCATCCAAGTAGTTTAGAACGAGTAACAAAAATAAATTTGTGCTCATAGACTAATGATGGAAGACAGGCCATCACATAAGATCATTTTTTATGACCAGTGGGGCTAAAAATCAGAGGCCTTCTAAAAAGCATGGAGAAAATATACATGTACATATTCATAAACAAGATCAATTAATCAACTACATACAATACTGTCATTCAACCCCATCCAACACCGAGTCTAAATCTTTGTCCAAGTGCCAAAAACCAAGAGTCAACTTTATTGGAATACACTAAATACAAACTCTGCTAAAAATTCATTTGCATATATACATCGGATCAATATATCGTAAATATAGTAGATATTAGTTGGTCGGAATAATATTTACTATTGAAGCTGGACAGCAAAAGATCTCATATGAAACCTTCAACACCCATAACCAAGTATTTTCACCTCTCGGAAGTGGAGAGGTGGAATGGACGGAGAAAGGAAGATTGTTAGAGCCAGATGTTTGTAACCTGATTTGAATGAAAAGGTTTTTGAATGGTTTTGCAGCGGTCGAATGATCCAAGAAAATGCGATAATTTTGTCAGTTGTAATGGGATATGACGACTTTACCGCAAGTAACGGATGGTTGCGTAAATCTCAACTCTGACGCAATATTAGGTGTTCTGTCCTTAGTGGAGAATCAGTTAATGTTAAGAATGAATTTGTCGAAGATTGGAACAAAAGATTGAATGATATATGCAAGAGATATGACAGCAAGGATATTTTTAATTGTGACAAGACGGATTTTTTTTAGACTGTTGCCAACAAGGTCGCGGGTACGAAAATGGGGATTCAAGATTGTGATTGTGCCAATCAATGGACGGATGACATACCATCCAATACGTATATGGAGAAACAGTGGAGATCAATATTTTATATAGTGATATGTGCTAAGGGCAAGTACACGGTACACTGGAATCCAAGGTCAATTATGTCTGGTTTTCAAAGTCATTTGCAAAAGTATAGACATAAAATTTTCATATCTGCACCATAAATGGATTTACATGCACCCAAAATTAACAGAAATGTATCAAAAACTGCAGGACAAGTAACATGCACAAAAATCGGTCATTGTAAGAAGAAAAGGTGCAATAATTTAACAACAAATATTGCAAGAGAGTAGTAATTTGATGAAATGTGCATCTTCAAATTATCATTCATTTAAATGATGAATGAACTGGAAACTTTGACAGTGGTTGTATTCACAAGGTTTAATCATGCAATGCATCAAGCTGCAAGAAATGACAGTAATTCAAGCAACTATTGCAAGAATAAAGTAATTTGTTGACATGTGCGTCTTCAGATGATGACAATAATGTGTACCAAGTTTCACAGCGATCCATCAGAAACTAAACTATTTGTATTTACAATATTAAGACATACACTGTATTCAGATAAAGTAATAAAAATGGCACTAACTGAAGAGCCAAGTTTTTTGTTTATGTGCACATGTTGAGTTGGTGACTACATTATTTACCAAGTTTCTTAGCAATCAACTGAAAAATGTAAGATTATTTTGATTACAATACTTTGTCATATTTGGAATTCAGTTGAAAGTAAGAATGAGAACTCTAATAAAAATTGCATCACAAAATAATTTATCTATATGATCATCATTAAGTGATGCCTATGATATTTACCAAATTTCATGGCAATTCATTCAAAACCAACTAGCTGAACTGATTTGTGTGTGCCAGATGGATGGATGGAAGCTTGGATGGACTAACATGAGTGTTTCAAGAAGGGGTACTTAAAGTACACCAATTTTCTGTAGTTATTGCTTGGTTTTGTCTTGTTGAGGCCTCTTCATGTTCATTAGTTTTATTCGGACTTTTGCTTTCAAGTATCCATTGCTCCACTGCTGCTTTACCTGAAAAAGAGAGACCAGAGACTAATACTGCATCCCAATGCAATGAACTGGACAACAGTCTTGTAGGTGTTGGGCCTGTTTTGCAGTGCTTTGACTGAGCTTGTACTCCAAACAGCATATAAATCTTGACATTTTTCTATCTCTTTGATTCATTTGGATTCATATTTAATCAGTTTTCTTTGCAGTCTGCATGCATGAATACTAAATTCTAAACATTGTGTTAATAAATTACATAGGAAGAAGAATATTATTTATATTCCGTTATCATTTACGAACAACTTTATTTTAAATCTGTGAAGACCAGTCGATTAGCAGCAAAACTCTTGATACCAATATTATTTAACTTAAATAATTCTGATAATTTCTTTGAAACAACTTTATGAAAAAGCATGTTTCTGTTCAGTGTTAGCAAATATATTGCTCATTCACAAAACATGTAGATGTCACACAATCAAATTTGCCTTATTATCAATAAATGCAAGGATGAGAAATGAACTACATAGTATCATTTTAAAACAGTTGTATAAGCAGATATTATGTACATGAACATGTAGATTCACAGCACAACATTTTATATTCAGGCATTAGCAATTTTTCAAACATTGCATCGATGAATGCATCCTTTGAAAATGAAACAAATGAGCTTCAGCAAAATAAGAACAAAAAAACCTGATGACCACTTTACATAAGCATATACTATATGACTAGATACAATCCACAAAGTTTAGTAACTTTAGTTGTGAGTTATTGTGCAGAAACAGGTTTCTTTCTTTCACCCTGGCCTTTGCACGTTTCAACAATTATTAAAGTTATTGTGCAACAGCCGAACAGCCTTGTGGCAGCTGTATACAAATTGCTTGAAAAAATTAAAATCTAAAATACCCTTATCTGTATAAAAACATGTGATAATACAAGACCATGTCCATGGTAGATACCTTTGTGTTGATTTCATCCCACAAAAGCCATATTTTACTCTAGGTTGCATTACTGGGAGAAGGGCAAACAAGGAGCTTCAATAATTATGCCTCAACACTTTAAACATCAAATCAGCATAATTGAAAAAGAACTAAATTGGTCCAAATGATGTAATCCAGCAAATACAAGATCCTTCTTACATCATTTGCATATCTTTTTCCTGAACAAAACTGAAGTAGAAAAAAACACAAGGTCCAGATGTCTGTACCTAGACAACTATACACCTCAATACATGACTTTTTCTGAATTTGCACTAAAAGCAACCTGCTCACAGACATAGGTGTTGGGGCACTGCTGTAATTCTGCATTAAGGAGTATTCAATAGCAAGATGGAAAACAAAAGTAAAAAAAATGTTTGCAAGGTTGTACTGAACAAAATGTATACTATTTAAGAGCAGTACCTGGAAGGCTGCAGCCATAAGGCATATTAATCCAGTCCATGAATGAATCCTTTAAAACTTTCGTCATTTGTGCATCCCAGTGAAACCTTTGATATGTAATAACAACTGAATATTTAAATATATTTCTTGCCTGCATACATGTAGCTGGTAAAGTTGTTATACAATGGTACAGGATAAATCATCATGAAACAAAATTAATTGATACCCTTCTTCATCATTTGTTAGTCGTTTAATGCAGGTTCACTAGAAGCATAAAAACCAAGCCAATTGTGAATCCCTATGCTGTTTATAGCATATTCCATTACCCACCCCATACTCACCCTCACCAGCAGTGACCCAGACATTAAAATGCAGTATCTGTCACATACATGACATGTCTTTTCCTATGATCAGATATATTCACTTTGGTCAAATGTCATTAACAAATTTCAATATATAAAATTGCTGTATTTGTACCTGTCTCCTTCCCTCAGAGGGAGGTAGGAATGATACCCCTCTTGCTAAAAGTCATCTACACATAGGCAAGATAATTAATACGTTGTGTGGATTTCCAAACAGCCATTAGGATGAAGGTGCAGTAATAGATAGATTGACAGACAGACAGACAGAGGAAGGATAATAATATGTCTATGTTTTTTAATATATAAAAAGCATAGGAACAATAATTGGTATTTCCCTTAATGGTGAATGTGGATACTGAGCTTTAGTTGTTGGGAGACCGCTGAGATTTTAAGATCTATCATTAAAATCAATATAGCCATATCCTCTTGAAGTTGAAAATAACTTTAAGAAATCACGATGATCTACATACAACCAGCAATATCCCACATTATTTGGCAGGTGACGTCTGGAGAAATGTTGACAAAATATCCAAAGAGTGTTTAAAAAATTTGCTCCCAAGTCATGAAAATATCCACATTATCTAGCAAATTACAGTCTGCCATAGTCATATTCTGGGGAAGCTTATCAGTCAAAGCTGATGGCATATTTTTTTTATTTTAGCAGAAATGTAAACAAATTATAATATACTAATGATTTGAAAATGTACGGCTTGTTACCAATGGACTGTATTTTTCTTATACTTCTTGCTGAAGTTCACACAGTCTCCTTGAATTCCATAAACTGAGCATTTTACATATTTTCTGTGGTTACCATTCACTCTTTATTGATATTGTGGCAGACTGGTGATACTGAGACAGGGACTGATTATTTAATATTTAAAGTGGATGGCCTGGAAATGTTTTGAAAAAAATATTTCAGGGCCCCAAGTAGTTTGAAAGAAATATTCTTGCTCTGATTTCATGAAAACACAGAGCTGATTATATCCATTATATCAATGGGAAAACATCTTGAGGTAAAATACAAAAAAAGTCTGACTAAAAAAAAATTAGCAACCTCCCTCGAAAACTAAATGGTTGGTCCCTTATGAACCCTGTTTTCTTTAAACTATTGTTTTTAAATGTGCATCACTACTAAATCTATTTTAAAAGCATATCATACCTCAAAACAGTAATTTTTAAAATATTTGCGCAAACCTAAATTGGTCACAAACTGGACATCCCAGTCTTCAAACCTGACACTTTGCAACCATACTGAGGACACTTCATGACAATGATTTGGATCACGAACTGAGGTTGGGGTCTGCTACCTTTAAACAACTATCCTATAATGAAAACTCATGTCTCTATTGATACATCTTAATTCACATTATTAGCCCATTGTTATTGCTAATGTATTTATGTTGTTTTCTACAATTCTGTTCAGCTATATGCATATTAAAAAAATCTCGGAAAAGACTTAAGTAATTGAGAAATCTTAAAATTCCATGAAAATAAATTTGCTCCATCTCATTTAATTGTAAATCAATATTACTGTAAATAAAAATGTAAATGTCTGACAAAATTCATTTATGCAAGTCAAATAGAGTAAACCTTCATTTTTATTTTAGACAAAAACATGACTTTCAAGTATAATCATTTGATCACTTTCAAGTGTATACCATTACACTCATACAACCAGTCATTGATATTTATCATGTATTGCAAAATATCATTATTCTATATCATTATATTTTTGATAGCTGTCTGTATCATTTTCATCTTTTTTTATATTGAACTTAATATACAAAAAAAAGCATATTAAGTTTAATGTTCATCTTTCTTACAATATTCCACTATATCATGTGGGACTTGTCTTCTTGGTGTGCAAGATATAGACAGCTCATTTTTCTATCTGTTTTGGTTTTGTAATATTTAATATTGCCTAAAAACAGCAATTCGCCTATCTCACTGACCCAGTTATCTGAAAATCATAGCAGAAAACATCTCTGAAAGTGTGACAACTGTTTACCTCAAGTTTAACCCAAACATAAACTTAAGTAGCAACAGGTTTAAAAGTGAAAATATAGTCAAAACAATTTATTTAATCTTCAAACATATACCTGCTTGATAGGTCATATTAGAGGGGCACTAGCAGTGTCTGCTGAAGCAACTTGGTTTGTAATCCCCGTGGGAATGGTGGCCTCTTCACATGGGAGGGCACTGGTAGTAATATTTGTTGAACTGCTGTAACAGTTGTTATCACTTGGAAGGGTGGTCGAAGTGTCACTTAAGGGGTACATTTCATTTGTAGGGGTATCAGATGCAGCAGAGTTGGTGACTCTTTCAGACATACCTGTAAACTAAAACCATAACAAAATTCTCAAACTCCACTATTCATATATACTTTTATAGGCAAAACACAATACAAAGATGCCCTCCACTAACTTTGCTTGACAAAGTCTCTTGACAGGTCATTTTAAAGTAACTGGTACAAACAGTACTATCACTGATAAATGAACCACTCTTTAACATAATACTACCAAAACCCCAATATTATAACAAGAGCATGTGACTAGTTATTAGTGGCGTTTGAGTTTATTCCAGAATACTACTTTTAAAACACCAATCTACTTACCATTGTCAAAACTCTGCAAATGCAATCCCACTTTGGTTATAGTCATAACTGGCTATGGTCTTTGGTAGACATTTTCATTCACTTCCTTTGTATGCCCAAAGTGCTGGTAAAAAAATGTTCTATCCTCTGGTTGGACTTCAAGTGCTGCATTCATAGTACTTAACCTAGCTCTGTTGTTCGTGGCATTGATGTTTGAATTTTCAATTGCAGCCTTTTTACACATGTAATATATGCAGTCCCATCCAATGACATGGTTTGGTGAAGATTTCGTATTTGGGAAGATGAATTCGTTTGTTGATAAAATACCTGCATCCATACGAATATTTATGTCACAAAGGATGTCCATTACCTTCTTGCAATCACCAGGTATCAAACATGATACTAGTCTTGTCCCTTCCCTTTTCCCAGTTGGAAAGTGGCCTCAATGTCACAAAACACTTTCCTCTCAACTGGTGAACGAAAATCCAAATTATTCATCTGGGACTCTGTAGTCCACTGATTTCTCTTGCACCATTGATCAATCTTCAATCTGCTTGGTTCTCCACCTCAGCGAGCATTGAAAAGAGTTTGTCTGGAACTATCTGCATTGCGCAATTCTACAAAGTCATGTTTTCCAATGAAATCAAATTTGCTTTTAGTGTGTTTTGATATCACTTCCAGTGTGTATTTTCGAAGCTTTTCAACTTGTTAATCCTCTGGTAGTCTTTTTGGCAATCTAAGCCTTTCTTGCCTACTTTGGGTGATTATGTATCTTGCATCACCAAACATTGTTCGTCTGTTCAACTTTAAAACTGATACAAAGTAGTCAAACTCCATTGCTTTTACTTCACCTTGTTTACCTTGAATTGCTTCTCCTTTCAAGATTTCTGCACTTGTCATCAGTAAGTAGTAGATATTCTCTTAAAAGCCATACTTGATGCTGGAATCTTTTTTGTCTGTTATTTTGTAGATAGCTCTTCTGAGGGAACTAAATTTTTCACGGTTGAACATTTGCACTGATTTTATACATTCATTTTTCTCAATAGATTTAAATTCCACATAAAGTCTTCCCAATGTTCTGATGTCTGAGCGAACACTTTTTCTCACTTCCATTGTTTTTACAGTTCTTGTTTTGTTTTCTCCCCACAAACGTGCTCCTATTAGTTTTATAGTGCAATTTCTTTGACATACAGAACCTACTTCATCCGTCCTCAAAGAGTTCAACAGGTCTTGAAAGCTGGCATGCACTGTATTACCTTCAGTAGCTAGCATTGCCAATGGAATGGGTTTTGAAAATGCACATTTGTCCAAGTGACATTTATCTCTATGCCTGAAGAAAAATTTCTTTGCATAAAATCCCATACAATTTTGGCAACAAACTATATTCCCCTCACAATATTTCTGAGTCTGAAATGATGGGTTTTCCTTTCTGCACTGCAGCTTGTTCTGTTCCAAGATGCCATTTTTTCGAATTGTGTTCATTGCTGCTCTTTGCTGACCAGGATTTTCAATTATAGGTTTCACTTCCTTACAATCTTTATGAACCTGGATTATATGTCTCTTTAGTTTTGAATAGATATGTCCACATAATTTGCATGGCCTCTATGGTTTGCAGTAAACAGTGGAAACTAAACATGAGCATGTGATCCCATTAATATAAGGCAAGTCCAAAAGCAAAGTAAACATTCTTCACATAAACTCTAGAAATGTAAGCTAACAGAAACTAAAAATGACGAAAACTACAACAAATCGTTGAGTATCAGTTATAGTCGTGATGACAGTAGCTTACGCGCAAAGTTTGATCAAAATTCATTCATATATTTTACAACAAATGTGCTAAGAAGCTGAAGCAGCCCAAGCTTTGACGCTTTCTTTTTTATATTATAAAGTTCCTACTGAACAATAGCATTTTGGGGTTGTTCAGTAAATTATAACATATCAAAAGATATGGAACTGTATAACCTAATTTGTAGTCTATAAATCAAGATGTATGTATTTATCTGTCCGTTAGTATATATATATATATATATATATATATATATATATATATATATATATATATATATATATATATATCATAAATTACATAAATTACTGTAATGACAGTATGTCTGATTAAACCCTTAATTATTTTTGATCTATAAAAGTTAAAGCAATATTTTCATGTACTAAGTTTTGGTACATCTAGAACTTTGTTTATTGGCTGCTGATTCATTGGCACATTTTATCTATAATAACCTCATGTAACATAAGCATGAGTTTGTAGTGTATGGTGATCTTCACAATTATGTCTTAACATTTTTTGTCTACATGTTTTGGGACACCAAATAATGTATAGTTTACCTGCATAAAAGTCTTAGGATGCACAAGTTTTTGTTGTTTGGTGGTAATTTTGTCATTCAAAAATTAATTTATTTCAAGTTCTCCAGGGTAACAAAAAGTCATTGAGATATACCAGGACCAAAGCATTTGAGTGGTTTATATTACAGTTATCAACATTTACAATGTACAACATACATATAAAATTAAACAAGAATACCAAATTGACACATGGCATGCACACCATGTGAGGTTTTTTTCCCCCAACTTTGAACTTTGAACTAGGGATTTGACTGGTATGAGAGGGTGTGAACCTGTGTAAAGTTCACCAGAATATATGTAAGGGTTAAAATAGACAGCCTGGAAACTAGCAACTGGCTTAAATTATTCATTTGTAACCTTAAACTTGAAAGAAAGAGTTGTATGACTGAATACACAAGACCAAGGTAAGACAATTTGTATATAACAGGCTAGAATATCATTCAAATATCTTCACTGGTTGAAATGTTTTACATACACATCAATACATGAAGACAGGTCATTGGTTTTTATTCTCCCTTGATGTGACCTTGATCTTGAGGCAGGGGTAATGGCAATGGTGTGTGTGTATGTGTGTGTCTGTGTGTGCATGTGATTAGGATTTTTAACGTAGCTTAACAATTTTTTAGTCATATCGCTATGATATCTGCAGTGTGGCAGTTTATAGTGATGTCTAGCACTGGGTCATCATGCCGCAGACATGTAGCATGATGTTCCACCAAGTCACATTATCCTAACACCAGGCTGACCAGTCCTAACCTTAACCTCTTAATACTGAGCGCCAAGCGAGGAAGCTGTTAGCACCATTTTGTAAGTCTTTGGTAATAGCGATTGTATGTAACACACAGATTAGTCATAATATATAACAAGTCAAAGATATTATTACAATATCTGAAGTAGTTCAAAGTTATAGTGTGGACAAGGATACATACAAGTAAGAGCTGCATTTGATCTTTACCTTGAGACAGAGGTCATGGCTAAGGTATGTGACATACCATCTATACATGATACATAACTGAGTTATGTTCCACACACATGTTATCAGCCACAGATTTACATTTGCAATCAGGTGAACTGGCCCTTAAGACAATGGGGCATGGATATGGTACGTGACACACCATCCAGTTATGATACATAATTGACTAGTTTCATTAAAATATCCGCAGTGGTAGAAAAGCAGACCTGCCAATACAAATGTTGTTAAATTTTCTTCTTCTTGCTGTTTATATACATCTTACCAAGCATTCATTTCACAAAGAAGAGATACCTAGCTGGAATGCCATTTAAAAACACATTCCATGGAAAAAGTTTGCTTCTTAATTTAAAAATTGATACCATAATATGTAGAAGTAAATTGTCTACATGAAAAGAACTACACACAGCAACATCCCATGAGGTATAGAGATCCAGCTATCTTTTTAATCGTCATTCAGCAGTTCGAAACTTACTGAGAGTATATATATGTTTCGTTTACACATAAATATTGTTTCTTGTTTGTTCTTCAGCATGTCGAGCTTATTTCTCTTGCAGTTTTATCTCTCTGTGTAATTTTTCTCGTATAATTTATCATTCGACATTTAATAGATCAAAATAATCAATTTGATTTAAAACGCTGCCGTTTCACCAGGTTATTTAAATGGCATCTGTTCAATTATTTATCATTCCACTGTTTTCAGAAACTGATTAGTACAAATATTTTGCTTATGACCATTTCTGTGTGTGTGTGTGTGTCTGTGTGTGTGAGAGAGAGAGAGAGAGAGAGAGAGAGAGAGAGAGAGAGAGAGAGAGACAAAGCGAGAGACAGGGAATCAATAAGAACGCAGAAACGGAGCCTTTGAATCCTTCATCGTGTTCAGTTGCTAAATTGCTTGATTTGAATGTTTTATAGCTGTCTTCTTTTATCTTATAGTTACAATGTATATGCATTTTGTTCACGTAAATGTGGTAGGTCAAGCATAGCTAATATATTTGTTAAACAATTATAAACTAGTAGATCGCTTAGAAGCCCCTAAAAGAAATAAGTGAAAAATTTATCAATTATTTTAAAGCAAAAGAGAAAGTTTTCTCAGTCTTGCCATCATGCGTTACGGTTATTGCGTTCTACTTCAGAATTTTTAGAGTATTGTTTAAGCATCATGGATGATAAGCGTTTTTAGCCGGCTTATTTATAATTCACGAACATATGTTCTACAATGGAGTAGAAAATTCTGAATAATTTAATAGTTAATGTCCAATATTAAAATCGTACTAGATAAAAAAAACAAATAGATATATATTTAAGAAATAGTAACATAATTTTTCTATACACATTTCGACTGGATCTGAGTTTGCGCCGAACATTTAATATAACTAGTACTCTTCCGGAAAATGACTCATAATTCAATACAGGGTATATATATATATATATATAACGCTGCGTAGAAAGGCAATCTCAATAGAACGCATACGTAGAGAGGTAAGATATCTGCTCGGTTTTGTTTCATATATTATTAATTTCAGTAACGAATCCATAATTTCAAGCATAACAGATAATGTTAGTCATCATGAAAACCAAAAACTGATAGAAACACATAAATCTTATGATAAACTAAAATAATATCATGAGCAGTTTATAAACATGCTAAATCCCTGTGTTTTCTATCTTGTTACTTGTTTAAATAACATTTGATGCACCCATTGTGATCAGTATTAAACCAAACCACTCTGCCAGTCTTTGTTAACAAAATTCAGTAATTAACGGTGTATTCTAATGGACAAAGGAAAATGAATTTCTTGCCTTAAAGAATACATTCAACTTAGCTGACTATAGTTTACTTGCATGGAAACTTGAAAAGTTCAAATGTTCTCACTTATCACTTTCATGGTTCAAATCATACCTATGGACAGACAGTTGCCAACAAGGTCTTATTTATAACATTATATCAGAGCTGATGATCAACAAAGAAATTCCAAAGGATTTATTTTTAGGTTTGTATTTTTCACACTGCTTATCAATAGCTTACCATGTGTGTTCAACATTACATAAGGGATGCAAATGCTAATAATACTACTTTACATTATACGTTAGAATGCAAAATGTGTTAAAAATCGTTGTCACTGAATAACATGTAGTTGAATCCACTGCCAAAATGGAAGTTCCGCTTGAAACTAAGCCACTATTATCAATGAAGAGACATAAAAAGCTTGAGCTGTATATTTCTCATTATGAAAATGAAAATGTTGGCTCAGACTCTTCTCAGATTTCGTGAAGAATACAATATAGAATTTTGCTAGCAAGAGAAACACCGATGTTCTATAGTAAACTAATGCTGATATGTTTGCCAATGATTTAATGTTCACTGTCAGTGAACTATTGGGATCAAGAATAAACATTTATGTACCATTACATACATGATCATGACAGTAATGTTTAAAATTGTAAAGGCTGAATATAAATGTCACCTACTCTCTTCAACATCTTCCTTGAAAGAATCATGACCTATGCACTGGAAGACCATGAAGGAACTGTCAGTATTGGAGGAAGAATAAGAACGAATCTCAGCTTTGCTGATGACATCGATGGCCTTGCAGGAAATGAGGAGGAATTAGCTCAGTTGGTGGAAAAACTGGACAGGACACCTACTGCTTTTTGGTATGCAAATCAGTGCAGACAAGACCAAATTGATGACCAACAACACCAGTGGCATCAGCACTGACATCATGATTAGAGGCCAAAACCCGAAAACAGTTAATAGATTCAAGTACTTAAGAGCCATCGTGGCAGACGAGGGATCGAAACCAGAAAATATTGTCCAGGATTGCGCTAACAATAATAGCAACGGCAAGGCTGAAGACAGTTTGGACAGACAGAAACACCTCTGTCAGCTCAAAAATCAGACTGATGCGCTGCATCTGTATTGCTATATGCCTGTGAGTCATGGACCCTCACAGTGGATCTCAAAAGGAGGATACAAGCTGTTGAAATGAGATGCTTTCAAAGGTTGCTTGGCATTACATATAGAGATCATGTGACGAATGAGGAAGTGGGAAACAGAATTAAGAAAACTATTGGGCCCTATGAAGAGCTATTGACCATTGTGAAGTAACGCAAAATGAAATGGTATGGACATGTCACACGATCCACAGGGCATGCTAAGACAATTATGCAAGGTACTGTGCAGGCAGGGCGAAGGAGAGGAAGACAGAGGAAAAGATGGGAGGATAACATCTCAGAGTGGACAGGACTGAAGCTGAGTGACACAGTGAGAGTATCAGAGAACAGATTGGAATGGAGGAAGCTGGTTGTCAGGACATCAGTGGTGCCCCAACAGTCGGCAAAACTAAGGGATAGATAGATATATAGATAGAATATAAATAGAAAATATTATAGTTAAATTCCATTCTAATCTTCAAATTTAAACATTAAAATATATCAATGACATGTATCATTTTAAATCAGAAAATGACAATACCAGGTCAGCTACAGATGGTCACTGCCAAAATAGATCTATGAACAAACAATTAGATGAAAAATCATTTTATTGCATCGATTATATTCTATGGAATGAAATTCCCAAAGCAATTTTAAAAAAATCGAAATGAGTTCAAAATAAAATATTTTTGCTACTTTCTTGATCTTCAGTTTTCATTTTTAATATTGAGATGCATGCACTACAAGTCGACTTTTAATGTATTTCATAAGCAATTTGTGCAATTCTGTTTAAAGTATTTAAAATATTTAAGCATGCTTTCATTTTGTTTGCTTTCCATGTTTCCATTTTGATTACGCTTAATCATTTATTTACAAACTTTTGGTAATCATGAGGGCCTCGTGCTAGCTGAGGGAATGTCATCAAATAAGGATGTATTTTTATAATCATTATAAATATCATTATTATTATTATTTTTATTATTATTATTATTATTGTGGTGGTGGTGGTGTTTTTATTATATATATATATATATATATATATATATATATATATATATATATATATATATATATATATTGTATCGATAATTCCGATTATGCATGCCACCTGTTGCTTGAGAAACTGCTATCCTAGTCGTATATTTTTAGAACATATTCGCAGTTGTCCAAAATGGAATGTGTTGAAAGAATGGGAGAGAACCAAACTTTTATACAGATAACAGTATTTGTGGCCCTTGAATCATAAATTATTATTATATCCTTGCATCGCTTCCGGTTCCGGTGGATAGCGATAACGAACCAAATTGAAAATAAAAAAAATCAGCTCAGGTAACAGTAATTATCATCATCGAAACCAAATCAATTGGTATTAGAAACATATATTATCCACGTATGTCTCTACACGATCCACGTAACGTAACAAACAGTTCGTAAACGTCCAACTGTCAAGAAGCCAATCCACTTACTGGATGTAAACTAGTGATTATGAGTCACCTTTGCATTTTAGAAATAGTATGCTTGTTCTACACCACTTAGACTTATATTACAATTGATCACAAGGTTTCTAAAATATAGTATTAATCTGACTAAAATACGAAAATAAATTAAGTAAAATAAAGAAGTGAGAAGCAATACGCCTCGTAAAACTCAACAATATTATATTTCTCATTTCTCTTGAACTTAAAAGGAAACAATGTAAAACGAACTTACGGTAATTTGAATTAAATCACAAAATATTGCTAGAACTATTGCGACATGTCCTCAAGATTAACGTTCTGAATAAATTACGAAACAATACTAATGCTGGAATTGTTGATACGCCTGTGGTGCCTGTGTCGTGGTGATGTAGGAAAAAGGTATTTTGTTGTTCACAATAAGACAATCGAAGAATATATCCTGATTTGAAATTTCACTATAAATCCAAGTCTATATTTTCATGAATGATACATGTAATGTTCACTTTATATTACCAGTGAATACAAAAATCAGAATAAAAATCAGCCGAAATGAAATACTGGGCACGCCAATGATCCTTCCTTAGGTGTTATAGCAAAACAAGATAGTCAAGTCATCTCCGTGACCTGAGCAAACAATGAGCATCTTTGTTATAATGAGAATGTCGATTACTAAAATTATAATAAAGAAAATAATAAACACAATGTCATTGACAAATGCAAAAAATATAATAATCTTAATGGTTAATCCATAATCACAAAGAAATGCTAAGCTATGTATCCGTGTTTTACAGAATCATCCATAAATAAATGATTCAGGTCAGGTAGAAAGTGAATTTGATTGTGGATAAGATCAAGTCCAAACTATAATTATTCACAGCGTATAATTAAATAAATGAAACAAACAAACTGACAAACAATGCAAATTACACTCTCTCTCACACACACACACACTGATATATATATATATATATATATATATATATATATATATATATATATACATATATATATATATACACACACACGAGTATTTCTTTATAAACATTTAATGACAAAAGGGAGACAAACTGAAGAAGAAATATGTATGTTTAATGAAATTAATAAATTAAAAAAGAGCTGCCAAGAATAACAACAGACATTCAACAAACAAATTAAAGATTGTTGATGACCTCGAAATATTGTTGTTCTTTCGAAATTGTTAGCAGAGAGGAAAATTTAGTAAAACATTAGTGTATTTGTTTTTAAATAAATGTGAGAAAATGGCTCATCCTCGAGGTCTTATAGATTAATGAAGATGTTAAATAATTTATTTTCAGAACAAATTTTAGTTCTTATGAAAACCAACATGTTTCATTGAGATCTTTGTGAAGTCATTCTCTTCTTATCAAAAATAGATAAAAGATGACAGTTAATATAAACGGAGTTTTATTAGTTATTAAAAAATATATTGTCTACACATTTGAAACTGGCTGCATGTTACAAATATAAAATGTTTCCCAAAAATATTCCCCGAAATCGGAATAAAACTCAGTGATACAATTGGATTTAATACAGGATTTTTGTCACACCTGGAAACAATTTTATTTTCAAATATGTGAGAAATCGTCAGTGAAAAAAGCAGGTTTTCACTAAGCCATCTAATGTAGAGAAGTTTTGTTTACATCGTGTACAGGAAAAGTTACAGTCCTTGAAAAAAAGATGAGTGGCTTGGCAATGCATATAAAAGGAATGAAAACGAATTATAACCTTTAAAGCAATTAGAGCTGGCGGGCGGAGCACACATATCTCAGCCCCATGTACAGACCTTGACGTTACCAGAACAATTAGTTTAATTCCACATTTCAAGAGAGAGAAATGATGAATACTTTGCTCTATTTGAGAACTTGATGAGAACATGAAATGATCAAGAGAACAATGGACTTTGTTAATACAAAGTACAATTCTTGGCAAATCTTGAACAATCTACTCTTCACTGTCCGTAAAACAGTTGTTCTTATTCATAGAGCAGAGTCCGGTTATATTAAAGTTACTCTCAGTTCTGTCCATTTGGCATCGGATTTTCATAACTGAGGTCTTTATAAAAGATGGACTACCCGAGATACCCGATGAGAGGTCATTGCGCTATTGACGTCATATCGACAGGAAATTCATAGCCATAAAGCTACCATGGCTGGCGATGTTGGAGTCAATATGACTTATCATAAAAGCTTTATATTGAACAAAACTTAAATGGTTCTTTTTAGATGGATCAGTGATCTCTTTTGTTTTGCTCGCGGCAAAAACATTTGACGCATTTGCTTCAAAAGTGAATATCAACAAAACAACAGTTATACAAATGGGGCATAACAAAATTCACTGACACGTGTTCAATAATTTAGGATTGAATTTGGTTCACATTTTTCTCTTCTAGGAGTTGTGTTATTCGTGAATACAGGATACATCGTGGAAATGAATTTTGAAAACCCAATTCAATTTCGTTTAGTATAGGGTGGGAAAATATGAAGTTAACAAATACTAACAGCCCAGTTTGTATAGATCATGGCTGTCGATCGGAGTAACATTTATATACCATTTCTTGGATGCATAAGGTGTATACTTATCATTCAAGGGTTGTATGATCTATATGAGATGACATATGTCATAGTATTACTTGATACAGTGGCTTCATAAGTGTGAAACGACTATTTAAAAAATTAAATTTGCAACATGAGAACAAAATCGGAAACAGTTTCTCTCGAAAAATGTTGAATTTATACTCAGAAATAAAAGAGAGGCAGAGAAATACATAATATTTTGATAATGTAATTATTACAGTGTCCATGGCTCAAGAAACCTTTTAAAATGGAATTCAACATTCCGAAGACAGGAATTGGTGGAATAAGGTATAGAATTACTTTGCATAGAAAACTAGGATGGCTCCAGTGTAGACGTAAAAAATAACATACTGAGTACAAATAACTTTTTTAAAATTAAGATTTGGTTGTGTAGCTAATCAGATGAGCCCTTTCTATACTAGTGAGTAACAAGAGGTGTAAATAATCAAAACAACGAAACATTGATTTTGATATTTTTTGCTGTGAATCATTGTTGTAGAACTGAGATTTGAATGACTTTCGATTTCTTAACATATTATATTATTTGGAAAACGAGCTCAATATTTCCAATCGAATGTTTTATAAATGTTGTATTATTGCTAATAAAATATATTATATTATATTGACATTTAAAAAAAACAATAAACGTGCAAGACCTATTCTTTGACTTGATATTTCATTTTAGTTTTGTACATAATAAATCTATACTTTGAGATCCAAAGGTACAAAATTTATTACCAAATGTAATCATGTGAAAACAAATTGTCGTGGAAAATAGTGTAGTGGCTAAGAACGTAGAATACTATGGTTATTGAATGAAGCGTTAACTTCTCGCATGTTTTTGAAGGTAGGTATATATATCCATGCATATCCTTGTGTGTACATATAAATGTGTTTAGAAGAATGTGTATACGAGGATATATGAATATCTGTACATAAGTATTTTCATATAAATTGATATGTTAACATAAACTTGTTCATGCAGTCTATTTTTTTTCTAGTTTTTATCTCTTTCATTGCCTTCTTTCCTTCATCCTCTCCTCGTCCGTCATATAATGTAAATAATGTACTACGATATAGGTAATACTTATCTATATTTCAATAAAATTAAATAAAGGAATCATATCTGAACTTTTGTAATCCTCATGTGTCATGATTATGAATAATCAACAGTGTTATGAAAACAGATTTATTTCAAATGTCACTCATAGATGACTGCATAGACAAAGATAGAAATGAAAACTATTTAACCTAGTTCACCTCATGACATAATGTTTTCAAATTCGATTCATGAAAAGAGTAAATGAAGTGATGTTAGGATCCAGATGGTTTTTCTCAACATAAAGTGATGTCATTTGGTACGTAAAAGTCTCTCTCAACATTCTAGCGTTTAATGAAGATAAAAATATATAGTGTACCTAATCGAGATGCTTACATCATCTACAATGATAAGTGCTAAACTTACTGTAGGCCCATTGGAAAATTAATTGATAGTCTCAATGATGAAAATTTCACAATTATTTGAGGCTAAAAATAGTTTTGACATGAATGTGTGACATTTTGGGATACATTGTGAGAGACGGTTAAATTAAACCTTTATAAGTTTATATCAGTTCTATCTATATATTCCGAATGCATAAAATTAAAAATCAGTTGATGGAATTTATTGTCTTTCTGGATATTATCAAAACGTTTGATCTAAGTTTTTTCACTGAACCCGTGAAAAGGTTGTAGAGCAAGAATCTAAAATGTCATAAGACTTTTGAGAAAAAAGAAGTTATAATTACAAGTGCATGAATACATTCAACTTGAAATTTCAGTAAATTATTTAAAGTGTCTGCTGATGTGGATAATGTGGGGATTATTGGAGTATAGGATCGAGAATATTACACTGATGTGGATCATCTGGTGTGTTTATTCTTTAAACAAAATTAATTAAACACCTGAAAATATATTCCACAATCTTAAGGAATGTTTTTGTTTTACATAGGGCTTACATCATTTTCCCATATAGATTTGTTCAGCTCCATCGATTAATGTATTCCGTGATCGCACTCTCCATCCTTACATTAACAAAACGAAAAAAAAATCAGAGATTGGTAAGATTTTGTTTCAGATTGGACAAATGCAACATTGACATTCGGCAAGTCAAGGGAGATAATAATCTGCTTGTAAATGTACTCTCACTTGAATAGAAGTATTAAATTGCTTTATGCATATACTATGCAATCCATAATACATCTTTATGTAATCGACTCTTATGTCATATCTATATTCGCCTAATTTATAAAAAAGATCTTTATTGCATCAATAGTTCCTTTTGGTAATGAGGAGAGTTGTTATATATATAATTATGGAGTTTTGTTTGTTCCTGATGATTGGTATGTGTGGAAGCTATACATACATCGATTTTTCTGATATATCAGTTCCAGGCCTAACCTGGTCATTTTATATTGCCTTATTTTGAGTGTAAATAGTATGTATAATTGTTATAGTAAATATAATTTTTCTGTCTCTTCTCTTCTCGTGTAGTCCAAGGATATAAAGTGCATAAGATCTTCCTTAGAAAGATGCCAAGATATCTGGTAAGTACCGGTACAATAACACAGCTTTTCCAAGGTTTTTCTGATTGTGTGCTTTTGTTTGTATAGATGCATTAAATGACTTTGCGTTGATATAAAACATGCATGACAGAAGCTAGTTATGAAAGACTAATTATGTAATTTAAAGATATGATTTTTAGATACACCTCTCAACGTCTTTGTAGAGAAGGTTAAACACCGAAGCCAAATTTGTTTTCTTCTCTCTCTCTCTCTCTCTCTCTCTCTCTCTCTCTCTCTCTCTCTCTCTCTCTCTCTCTCTCTCTCTCTCTCTGCACTTACCCATACAGGTTCAGCTTCCACATTTTAATAATTCCATCCAATTTGCAAAATGAAATGAATATTCATCCTTGAATCTTAGGCCAGGTATCCAGCATTTTGAATTGATTGGTAAATGTTTGAATTCACTCATATTCCCATTTAGTAGAATATCCTTTGATATTTTTTAAAGAAACATATTAAATACACAAGCCGTTACCTTATCTATTAAATAAGTCAGTTAAAGTTGTATATACGTCTCCTAGCTGAAAAGTTACTTAGATATGGCAAGTTGACAAATAGTATATATCCTTTATGCAAAAATGAATCATCACTGATGATATTACAAATAATTCCCCTATATTAATATGGACACATTATATCGAAGATAATTTGAATTCCATAAATGTTGACTGAATCAATTGTCAACATGTCATTCATCTTGAATCGTTGCATTCATTTTGGGGGTCATCTGAAAGGTAAAGGGAAAGAATGTGATTTAAGGTCTCCTTGATATAAACATGACATTGATGTCATGCAAAGACATGTAGTGAAAAATATTGTCAATACGTTGCAAAGAAAACTCATTTTAAGTACTTATGCTTCTTTCGTATTAGTGCTTAATATGATAATAGTTAGAATAGTTTGCCACAATGATTATCCTGACAACATTTCAACTAAATTTATCAGAAGCGAGTTTATCCGCACCAGTATAATATTGCTATTTTATATTTCTCTTACCACTGAAATGATTAACGAATACATTATTATCACATTAATACATGGTATAATTTACTTTTAACACATTTATTTCAGATACCTCAATCGTGTTTTAACAAAATACAGCAAAAGGTATATTACATGCGGTATTACATGCAGGGGATCGATGGACAAATCAGAGAGGACATATCTTTAATGAAAAACAAACTAGGACTAGCAAATCCGCAGTCAACGGTAATATTAAATACATGTATCTAAGACATTAAAAAGGTCATTATGGTTACATTTTGCATGCATTTCTCTAGGCAAAACAAGTATCCTTTAAAGACAATATTAGTACCCTTTAATAGCAAAATTAGTACCATTTAAACGCAATACATTACCTTTGAATCAAATCAACCATATAACATGTGTATGAAACCTTAATTTCTGAGCAAACAGCTACGTAACTGAATATCTTTTGTGGGAAAAATAAGAAATCAAAAATTATAAACTATTAGTTTCTAAATTCAACGTTTATGATACAATGTTTGCGTAATTGTGTTTACGAGCATAAACATAATTATTTTCTTTTTTGAATCAAGTTTCTACTGTTTCAAAATCAAAATGTTCCTGTTGTCATCATATTATCTTTGCAGCAACGTAATCGACTAGACGTTTATCAAACAACCCTTATAGAAGTAGTCGAGAGTCTTATTAGTAACGAATGTCCTGAGGCTGTAATTTCATGGGCTCTGTATGAGGACTACAAAGAACTGCTTAGAAGACCATCAGATCCAGAAGCTATTGCAATTAAGGAATCACGACTTATGTGCTTGCGCCATCGCTAGCCAAACAATAACTGATATCAATTACTGATATCAATTATTTCGACACTGAGTAAATTATCAATTAACTGCAAATATGATTCTCTCAAATACTGCTCTATTTGTTTTCAATTAAAAACCAAAGGAATGTCTCAGTTGCTGATCTTTAGCTTAGTTTCGGGGGCTCTACTTAATTCATTTCTTCGTAATGTTATATATTATAGTGATCAATTTAATCAGTTGAAATTACTGTTGTTTTTTACATTGAGCTCTTTCAATAAATTAACCAGTTTTAATTGGACGTTAAAAATTAGAAATATATGTATATGCTCTTTTTTGTTAAGGTTGATTTTAAACTTTCAGAATCATGCAGTATTGTACTATATTGACCAGCATGATATTGAACGCTCGTTTACGACATGTGTGCCTAAAATATATAGTGTTTTAGGAACTTCTTTATTAATAAACCATGTACACCCATATAGTTGGCGCTTTAGGTTCACATTCGTTAGATTATTTTCATTATATCGCATGTTTATCAGAGACGTACTATTTGACAAGTCTGTCACAATACTGGATTCGAGTAGAAATGCAAATGAAGGTTTCGGTAGGATACTAAGAGATTGAGTGCCAATAAGCCAATATGAAAAATTATTATTTGTACTGTCACACTA
Source organism: Unio delphinus (assembly GCA_029339505.1). Taxonomy (NCBI): domain Eukaryota; kingdom Metazoa; phylum Mollusca; class Bivalvia; order Unionida; family Unionidae; genus Unio; species Unio delphinus. The sequence continues at coordinate 3,959,504 of JAQISU010000047.1, read as the reverse complement.
TTTGTACTGTCACACAACAACCGATTTTCTTGGTGTGATCTTGTTTGTTCCTTATTGTGATTTTTTATAACTAAGTCTTAGGCAGTATACGACAATGAGTGTATAATAAACATCTGATACAAATATCGAGTCCAGTGCATCTAGATTCCGCGTTACTCACGCTTTCTAATATTGCAGTAATATATCACTTTCATCTTTCAATGATATTGAAATGAAAATTGTGAACTTTGCCTCGCGATAAGGCAATTTGTTTTTTCATGTATGAAAAGTTTCTGTAAGAACTTTATGTTACAATTTACAATTTGTAATTTACATTTAAAGAACACTTGTTCGTTACTTTGCACGTTACATTTTAGAAAGGTCAATTTGTCTTTTTATCGCACCGAAAAGTTGTGCAAAACCAAGTTTTTAAAGTTATTTTCAGCCGGTATTTGAAGGAATTTGATGATGATAAGGGATATATAGAAAATATAAGTAAGAAGGATACTTCGATAACTTTAAATATTTGTGTTGTTTCTGAAAAGCAAATGTTTCATTGACTATTCCAATTAACCTTGAAGTGCTCTTTCTGCTGATCTTTGTCTCTTTGTCTCTTACTTTGTTTCTCTCTTTCTCTCTCTCTCTCTCTCTCTCTCTCTCTCTCTCTCTCTCTCTCTCTCTCATTTCACATAATCATAGAACCAAAATGGTGTACCCGATGTTGATCAGAGAAACATTAAAACACTCGATCTATATTTTAATAAGTTATGTTTCATTTCCTCAGGCAAGAGTCTTCATCTTTTAAAAATCAAAGTGTACTTTTTTTGAAAAGTGTTAATACGCTTTCTTAAATAAAAAGCGTTATTGACTGACGGTAATCGTATTGCAGGACTTTAATGATTCCTTGAACAACGGAATATTCACTTCTTGAATTCAGATTCAATCAATAAACATTACACTTCTCTCAAAGCTGATACAAGTATGTTTGGGTCCACCATTGGCGTACCTAGCATTAATTTTTTCGAGACGTTTATTGCTCTGTGTCCCTAACATTGGTTTTATGTGTGAATGACAGTTTCCAGGTCTTGGAATAATTGCCATTTCAAATTCTGGAGTTCTTGATAAAGCATGCTGTGCACCTCTCCTATGTTGAAATGTGTCAAAGAATTGTTTCGGTCACGCTGAGGATGACTGGTATGATATCCATTTCTAGCGAGTTCAGTTATAAGTAGACATTAGAATACGGTTTCAAATACAGCATTGTTCCATATTCTCTTTGAGCACAAAGTATTAGCTATGATCCACCTTTGCAGACGATCTTAATTAAGGGAGAGGGATCTGCTAAAATAGCCATACCAAATGGCTTGATATAAATAATTAATCAGCGTTTTTTAAGAACTTGTGGATAAAAATACATTATTGCGTCTATCCGATCAAAGTTTTGTCGGGCTAAATTAAATACAATATATTGTACAAGCTCAATAGTGATTTTATTATTGAATACTTGATGTAACTAATCTGGGTACAACTGGAATAAGGGTTTCAGACTCTTTGTTATTTGTTGAATACGCTGAGTATTTGATTTTTCCTAATATTATACACGGGTTGATGAACACCTATGTAACAACAGAACATGTACTGTCATCATCAGTGTCAACAGAAGCTATCGTTTTCGAACAAAAGTTCGAGTCATAGATGGTTGCATTCTGTCACCTACAATTTTCAACCATTTATTGGAAAGGATGCCTTGGAAGACAAAAGGGACACTGTTATCATCAGGAGTTAAACAATCTGCAACATTCTCATCGCATATGATATTGTTAGTGTAGCAGGAGATGAAAAGGAATTGGCAGACTTTGTTTAGCGCATCGACAGTACCTACACGGCATATGGTATAAAGATTTGTGCTGGAAAAGAAATAAGGACAAACAATGCCAATGACATCAGTCACTGATTGTCAGTGGACAAAAGATGGAACAGCTCAAGCTTCAAGTCCATGAGATCAATTATCACAGACACGGGCTACAAACCAGAATTACTTTTTTCAGGATTGTCCAAACAACAGCAGCAATAAAAAGGTTGAGACCAATATGAAAATATACAAACATTGCTTTCGGTCCCAAAAGCAGGCTGATGTCCTTGATTGTCAAGTCCATTTTTGTGTATACATTTTTGTGTATACTTGTGAAACATGCACGCTCACACCAGATATACAAGGAAGGATTCTAACTTTCGAAATGAAATGCTACGTTATTATCATGCACAACGCCTATATTGACCATGTAACCAACAAAGAGGACTACATCAGGATCCAACGAGCCATCGGACCTCTTGACCGCTGTTTAGAACGCAAGTAGTACGGTCATGTCTCAAGATCATATAGGGTAGCAAAAAAAACTTAGCAACCAAAGTACATAAGTGCATAAGAAGAGGAAGACGGAAAATGAGATGGGAAGACAACATATAAGTTTGGACAGGCATGGGGTTTAGTAATTCCGCTAGGGCAGTAACGAACATGGAAAGATGAAGATTATTAGTTGTAAAGTTAATTGTAGTGCTCCAACGAGCTCTTGATGATGATGATGATGATGATGATGATGATGATGATGATGATGATGATGATGATGATGATGAAGATGATGATGATTATTATTATTATTATTATTATAGAGTATTGATAACTATTATATTAATATGTTTACCCTATGTTCCCAATATGAGCTTTTTTATTCCGATGAACCCAAATCCACTCGGAAACTGCACAAACATTATCCATTCATTTGGAAGACATTTAAACTATCCGACAAAATATTCTACGTAGAGACGTGACATATCTTCCGTATTGCACTTATGAAAATCCATGGTTTACACTGAGTATCTGACTTTGGTTCCACAAGGGATTTATCTGGTTGCCCGTTAAATTACTGCAGTTTCCCACAAGATCGGGTTGATTAAATTATTCAAAAAGTTTTGTTAATGCCAATATGGTACGAAATAAAAATGTTTAACAAGTGTGATAATATTATTTATCCATATTTAAAAATTGATTAATGTAACCAAGCATTCTAAAGAAGAGGCCAGTTATTGTAATTTCTGCTCTGGTGAATATTTATTTCTCTCCCTATTCCGCTATAGCGAGATACCCTATCCAGGAACTAGACAGAAAAATAAGCTTCATATTTTTAACCGTGTGTATAACATTTTGTAACAGTGTAAAATGCAAAATACGGTCTAGATCAATTTATCATCATCCAACACACTGCCAAGAGGTTTCGACTTTTTCAAGTCTGACAAAACTACAATACGTATATAATGTACAAATTACAGCTACATTAATCATTAGTGTATCTGAATACAATATCCTCTACACATTTTGATTGGCAGCACCATCACTGAAGGAGCCCTCCAATCGACCCGAAGTAACTAAATACAATAAATACAGTATTTTGTTTTTCTATTTTGTATGAACTTTGGAGAATTGAATACAGAAAATTGCAGAAAAAAAGCAAAATTATAGGACGTCAAAGGAAGTCCAAAACAAGAGGAAAATTTGGATTGACACGAGACATGCATCTTACAATAAACGAGTCTCAGGAAAAAAAATCAAGAAAAAAAAATGAAAATAAAACGTTCCATTGCCTTACCTCAGAGAAATATCTGGAGGAAGACACCAATCTGAGAGTAGCGCAAAAGTCGCACTACTGAAATATAAAAAGCATCAAAATGTCTAAAAGGAAATTAGGAACATTAGGTGAACAACAATTATGGTAGCTCCTCAAAAAAGGTATTAAAAGTGAACTTTAATGAAGTTTAATGGCTGATTTGCATCTTAGACTCCGATGCCGTTCATTCATCCCAATGTTTGTCTTAGATATACTATTATAATGTACACCAAATAACTCGGCAGAGCATTTTTATGATGACGTTTAACAAATAGTTGTTGAAAAAAAATGAATGCAGACTTTTGGTAAATATCGTTGTTCATTGAGTCAAAGAGTATAACACATTTTGTTTTTAAAACTGCTGCATGAACTATATTTGAAACCTTGATTAAAATAAGATATTCATGAATTTCTATTTTTCGGGGAGAGGAGGGGAAAAGAGGGTCGGGTTTCCTAGTCGTTTTATATAATAAAATAGAAGCATAATCATCCACACAATGGCTTGTATTGGAGTGTAGTTCAATATATATATATATATATATATATATATATATATATATATATATATATATATATATATATATATATATATATATATATATATATATATATATACCACACTTTTTTAATAGAAAATCTTCCGCGTCTCTTTATTTGTACTTGTTTAACTTACAAATTACACACCTGAATACATGTCGTCCAAAAGTAGCAAATTAAATAGGTCATTTAGAGAAGTTGTTCCAATATGATTTAAAACGGTATCGATGTAACCAAAGCTGTTAGGCTCAAGTAAAATAGCCACCAGTTAACACTACATTAGAACACCTCCCTGTGAAGTCGACATTTCTTACAATATAATTAATGGTGTTTTTGTTCTTATTGTTGGCGCTACGTTCTAGCGTTTTCTGTTGCCAGAGGGTGATGTTTGGGTCGTGTATATATGTTAATATTCTAGGCAATAACAACATTAAATTACGCACACATGCCTTGGCATGTACAGTTTTTTTTGCTCATGAGGAAGGTGTAAATGTCTGACACTATTTATATAGGTCAATGTTTAATAATAATTACAAAATTCAATGTTGGGTTTATATCTTCGATTAACATTGGGAGATGGAGTCTTTACTGAGTTTTATGAAAAGTCAACAGAAAGTGCCAACCTTATATGGATATATTTTTCCAGACGATCGTCAGTTAATAACCGCTATTACTAAAAAAAGAAGAGGAATTACCGCATGACTTTGCACGCTGTGTCATAGAAAAGAAGCGAATAATTGAGGATAATTGCGAGTATGCGGTTGACACAACATGGAACATAACTACGTAATCCTGTAGTTTGCGCTGGCTACATGATATTTGTTTTGTTATAATTGAAAACTCCTGCGATTGTTGTCGCCGCTGACATATAAACTTGAACAGCTATCGGGGCAACCATTGTCACTATAGAGAGTATAATACCAGCTGCGGTGATTACACCTGATACCGAGTACACGGTAACATCAACTGCGGTAATTCGTCATCGGTATTTTTTTATATTTTTACTTGATACTCCTCAGTGAGTGTTTTGAGTTTAGTTTGAAATTATCTGACCTGATCATAGCGATACTGCTGTGACGATGCCAATGATGACATTTTATTTACTATAATAGATTTCAAATTGCTAGCAATAACAACTCTGACGTTTTCAATTAAGTTGTTACTTAAATCCGTTACGAATTCCACATACTGAATTCCACATTACTGAAACCCTTGCCAAATTATTATCAGTGGATATTATTGGGAATTGTTCAATTGTTCCCTTGTCGATGATCGTTGATATCATATTGGTCACCCCAGAGAAACTGCTTGATGAAATATTAAACTGAGTCGGCCACACTAGTGTTAATCTATAAATAACTTTGACGGTCGCGGGGATCATGCCGCAGATATGTAACTTCATGTCTTTCCCAGTCTCATTATCCTTACGCTATGCTGACCAGTCCTAATAATAATCACTTAATGCTGATCACCAAGGAACACAGCCGCTAGTACCATTTTATATGTCTTTGGTATAACTCAGATGGGGTTCTGAGTAACCTCCTCCCGTATCCTAGGTGGATGAACTAATCGCTTACACCATCCGAACGGTAAACGAGATTGTTAATCTGCTTGCATGATCTATATATTTATGCAGGTGAAAAGCTAGCGATATCTTAATATTCAGTAAGTTCTATCACAATATTATAAATAATCATCAAAATGCAAAACATGATGATATAAACTAAGATCATCTCACATATCGCCAAGAATCTTAACTTTATATTTAGCCTGACAGAAACACAACTGTCTTATAATCCACCAATCACATCATTATTTCTTCTGAATGTTAATTTCTCTAAGCATTATGCTAAGCACCAATTAGGTTGTTACTTTGTTGTTGTATCGCCTTCCTTGAAGTTTTAATAAACTGTGACATTGATCGGGATTGCTTAAGTAACATGTTTATCTGTAGACTCAACTGTTAGGAACAACTTTACCAAATACTATGCACACGTAATGTACTAAGTATATTTAATCTAAAATAACGGGTTGATATTTCTTTGGCCGACAGTTAAGTTAATATCAGAGATTGGTTCACACAGAGCCAATTTATCCAAACAAAAGATAACGTTAAAACTTTTACAACCTTGGTATTGAATGCCGATGCCATATGTAACTCTACATCCGTAGATACACAATTTTCAGTTTACCATCGTGTCTATAACATTAATAGAAAAAGTTCCGCCTTCATCTAGTATATTATATTCTTGGTAGCAGCCATTCTCTCGACAACTACTGTGGATCGCTGTTCCTGCACTAGTTTTCAAAAATATTTTGGGTCAACATCGGGGAACAGTTTTTGTAAAATGTCAAGAAACGACAAATGTACAGGAAGTCACACAAAAACTAAACAATGAGGAAAACGCCTTTATAAAAGGGAAATTGTCTTTTTAATAAAGGCGTCTCAAAAGGCGATATTATCAAAGATAGAACAAGAAAAAATACATCGCATTACCTAGAACACCTATGCGGTAAAAGAGCCCAATTAATCGAGGAACAACACCAAGCTACTTCACTACTGATGTCTTTACAAGAAACGAGATTTGGTTTGATGCAGTATGCTTTACCATTTAAAACGGAAAAGTAAACACATTTTCAATGTTTGTTTAGGGACCTTTCCAAGTTCCAGGCCACACATATTACTGGATAATATACATGAATCAAAGTTCTATTTCAAGCAGTGTGCATTCCCACCTAAAACAAAAGGTTAAATATTTGATTCACGTTGATACATGTAATATATGTTGATGTGAAGATGCAAAATAATTAGCTTTACATTGTTATGAAAAGTAAAAGTGAGAAACAAAAACCGAGAATAAAATCTGTTTCATTTTTCAAACCTTTTAATGTCTGCTGTAAGACATTTGTATTCAGTCAATTTTACATTTCCAGGTAAACTGAGAGGTGACGTAATAGTCTACACTTAATGTTCTGATTAGCTTCATAAACACGCTCTGACAACGGGATTTTTTGTTTCTTGAAATGACATGTGTGATGTAAGGGGGATAACTCAATTGAGGAACTATAATATTGCACAGTGTTACTATTCCCTATACCATATCATACACATAATATAAATTAGTTCATAGAACTGTACATTAAAGCATACATCGTTAAATTCTCCAAATTCAGTTAATGAAAATTGAGAATTTATCGTTCGTGTTTTCAGTCATATTGCATTTCAGTTTGACATTTTATCGTGATGTCTAGCACTAGGGCATCATGCCGCAGATATGTAGCTTCATGTCTCTCCCAGTCTCATTATCCTTACGCTAAGCGGACCAGTCCTAACATTAACCACCTAATGCTAATCACCAAGCGACTCAGCTGCTAGTACCATTTAATAAGTCTTTGATATTACTCAGATGTGGTTCCAAGTGACCTCCTCCCGTATCCTAGGTGGATGTACTAATCGCTTACACTATCCGAAATGTAAACCAGATAGTTAATGTGCACACATGATCTATCTTTTTATGCAGATGAAATGCTGGCCATATATTAATCTTCAGTGTGTTTTATCCCAATATTATAAATAGTCATCAAAATTCAAAACATGATGATATAAATTAAGATCATCTCACATATCGCCAATAATATTTACTTCCTCTTTAACCTGACAGAAACACAACTATCCTATAATGCACCGATCACACCATTATTTCGTCTGAATGTTAATTTCGCTAAACAATATGCTCAGCACCAGTTAGGTTCTTCCTTTGTTACTGTATTGCCTACCTTAAAGTTTTAATAAACTATGACATTGACCGGGATTGTATACGTAACATGTTTATCTGTATGTTCACCTGTTAGAAACAACTTTATCAAGCACTGATCACACGTAATAAACTGATTAGATTTCATCTAAAAGAAACGGTTCATATTTCACTGGCTTCCACAACCAAAGAAAATATAACGTTAAAACTTTTAAACACTCTGTATAAACAACAGATGCATTATGTAACTATAATTATGTCGATACACAAGGTTCAGTTCACCATTTTGTCTATAACATAAATAGAAAACTTCCCGCCTTCTTATAGTATATGATATTCATTGTAGCAGACAATCTCTCGACTACTACTGTTGATCCAAGCTCTATCACTATTTTTTAAACATTATTTTGGGTGAACTTCGGGAAATAGATTCTGAAAAATTCAAGGAAAGTCCAATGTATTGAATGTCAAGGAAAGACGAAAACACGAGGAAAACGCATATTTAAATTGAATCTTGAGTTTGTAACAAATGAGTCTCAAAGAACAATATAATTAAAGAGAGAAGGAAATGAAAAATGCATCGCATTACCGAGGACAAGTATGAGGTGGAAGTGCCCAGTTCATGGAGGAACGGTACCAAGCCAATTCAATACTGATGTATTTACAAGCAACGAGATTTCGTTTGATGCTGTATGCTTTTCCATTAAAAACAAAAATGTAAACACAATTTCAATGTTTGTTTAGGAACCTTTACAAGCCTCACATATTACTGGATAATATACACAAAACACAATTCCATCATAACAGTGTGCATTCCCATCTAAAACAAAAGGATAAAGATTTTGACTCACGTTGTTACATGTAATTTATGTTGATCCTAAACATGCAAAATAATTAGTTTTACATTGTAATGAAAGGTAAAAGTGAGAGCAAACACCCGCAAATAGAATCTATTCCGTCATTTTTACATTCTACACTTTGGTTTCTGATTAGCTTCATAAACACGCTCTGTAAAACGGGACTTTTGTTTCTTGAAATGACACGTGTGATGTATGGGGGAGAACTCAATTGAAAATCTAAAATATAACACTGTGTTACTGTTCTCTGTATCATATCATACACATAATATAAATTAGTTCATGGAACTGTACATTAAGGCATACATCGTTAAATTCTCCAAAATCAGTTAATGAAAAGTGATATATTAACATTCACGTTTTCAGTGATATCGCTCTTCAGTTTGACAATTTACAATCATGACTAGCACTCTGGCATAATGTCGGAGATATGTAGCATCATGTCCCACTAATCAGAACAGCATCGACTGAACACTTTTGTAATAATAGCAATTTATATACTATGAGCACATCATTGTCTTCGTTTTATTATATTTTACTTGCAATATGTGCACAAAAAATAACAGACAGTTCGCCTTAAAACTGATAACCGGAATTAATACCAATGTCGCTGCATATGTATATATGTATATACATATATATATATATATATATATATATATATATATATATATATATATATATATATATATATATATACACAGTTGTTTACTTATTAACAATATAAAAGATCTTCAAAGTAAACTGCGTAATTAAAACAATGCTTGTACAGGATTCAAAATTTGGCAAATGTGTAAATGAAACTCAATTTACCGATGATGATGCCACAAATACTCGTCGCAACTAAATTTTGTATTTTCAAATCTTTACTTCAATTTTAACAGCAAATGTGAGAAACACAGTAATTGAAATTACCATTGAGATCATTTAAACAGGTGTTTATAAAGATATTAGTCCCTTTTTTGCAAAACGATTGGTTCAGACAATGAACCGAACTACCTGGGGTCTATTAATAAAGCACAGAAAGGCATTCACTTGTAAAAGGCTATCGCATATATATATATATTAGATACTTAACAGTAAGCCAAGTCACTAAATTCGAGAAAAATCAACTGAATGTTTTGGTAAAAAACTAAGAGCCTCAAAGCTAATAGGTCAATCAGTGAAATCGATATAAAGATTGTTTTCAGTATAAATTATTTAGATATCAAGAAGAGCGATTAATTCGTTATTCTAATAGATGCTGTACTTTTCATGTGTTGAACGTCCTACACAAAGGAAAAAATAGTGAAAGTATATTATTCACTTTTGATAAATGTGCAACAAAGAATAAGAGTCCTTCAAAAAAAAAAATTGGCATGTGATGTCACATTCTTTCTTACGGTGCACAGTAACTGTTTGAATTGGCCTATATCACATCACAACTAAATTTTACACGTTTGGCTAATTGTTTCATAAAAGGAGATTATTGGATACAGAAATGCACATAATTACTGTTATGTATTCGTAACCAGATGTTTACAGCACTTCATTTGAAACATCAAGTTTTACAGAAGACGTATATTGTTAGTCGTTTTGAGGCGGACTTGAATTAAATATTTCCCTCGTGGTTGGATAAAGTTCTGTCAGTTGTGGAGACCTGTTTATGTCTACATTCTTCTGTTAACAAGGTGAATTATTTACGTCCGTAACGTTTAGTTATTTTGTATTTATGTTTGTTTGACATATGTAGCATTAACCTTTTATCAAAACATTCCACCATCTTAATGAATGGCGTTTTGTTTAATCTGGATGCTGACGTCGACGGGTGCCTTTGACTCAAAGGACCGTATTAGTTTACTCATAGTGAGATTCCAATGGTCCGGGAATAAGTGGTCTGCGTGGACTATGAAGCTTGTAGAGGAATCATTCTGCAGCTGAAAGGGGCGGGTGATTGCGTAGGTGCTCCTTTAGTATCCCAAGAGAGTTGTGGACCCTTAAATACACGGTGATAATCAACTGCACATCAAGAAATACATATTGTATGTTCCATGTTTTAAAAGCAATGATTCAATGTCACGATAAGTCTCTATACAACTCAAAATCAGTCATGCATGACTTTTACTTGTCGATACGTTTTACATTGGTAGTATTTGATTACACACACACATACATATTGCAACATTATTGCAATCTATATATATATATATCTATCTATATATATATATATATATATATATATATATATATATATATATATATATATATATATATATATATATATATATATATATATATATACTTCTTGTGTATTAATTCCATACTTTAATTCTCGTTTTATAACTCACGTAAGTTGCTTGTTCTGATTAGTTTAAATTAGGAACAAGATAAATATTTCTTATATTATTATCTTATATGAATTTTTACACTTTAAGTGCTCGAGTAAGGTGCCCGATATATATATATATATATATATATATATATATATATATATATATATATATATATATATATATATATATATATATGTATATTTATATATACATGATACTTATCAAGTAAATAAATTCAAAGTAAATTATGTTTTACACTTTTCTCTTATTTTTCTTTCACTTACAGACTTTAACAACACCTACCTATTTCACCTTTCATTATTGTAAATATTTGAAATATTGTACCTGATGCTTATCAAGTTGATTAGCTACACTGTGAGAAAACAGACCTGACCTTGTTTACAGTTTTCTGATAAATTTTCATTAAGATGCTGGAATGTTTTCATAAAAGGTTAATGCTACATATGTCAAATCGGCATGTAGGTTGTGTGCATCACAATTATATATTCCTCAAGTGCAATCAGTATTTCAGTCGTGTTCGGTTATAAGTTAAAATGATTTAATAATTTGAATTATTCACTGGAATTACAAAGTGCTAATTGCATTTTTTACTAAAACGTTATTTTGGAATTATTGTGAATACGTTCAAAGACAATTTGGATTATATCATTGAGATACATTAATAAAATGAAAACATCCTCTCCTTCAAGGTTACTTGCACACATGCACGTTCAATAAGTGAATTCATTATGAACAATGTACGTTCGGACTCGTGTTAGACCTTGTATGTATGATTATTTGGGATGTCACAAAAACTGTTTCACTTAAATTTTAACTTTGTATTCAAAGGAAATAAAATATTTATTGAAGTTTATTAAAAGTGTTGGTTTCTTGTTTTATTTTACTTTAGCTTAAGATCGAAGCGTAGTACTATCATATCAATATTATATCTATTGTTATAAACTTTGATAAATGGCATTTAACTCGTAAGATTGTATAAAGTTTGTCGTGATATTGACTCGTGATGTTGACTCGTGAATAAATCAATGCGCCATACCTAAATACAAATATTATTTAATTATTAAGCATTAAAAGTTTACTAAATACTTATTAACATTCCCACTTAAAATGCAGTCCGCGCTGTGTATCGTAGCGTTATATTATGCAAGGTTTGGGCAATTCAGTTTCGATTCTTCACTGTGCGTTTTAACGTCAAGATATTCTTCTTCTGCAGCATGCTTTAAAAACAAATTCTCTTCTTATGTGCCAAGTTTTATGATTTCCCCTCTTGTCTAATATGCCTACTTGTCTAATGTGCGGATATGTTTAATGTGTCTGATATTGCACTTACCGAATATTGTTTTTTACATTAGAAATCGCTTTTACAGACATCAATGTATTTCATTAAAAGGCATGCTATATTTTCTGATGTTATATCATGTGTGTATTTTACTAGTTGTAGGAATTGACTTGGGGACTTATATCCATTTTACGAACGCTCAGAGGATACGTACGTGGTATTTGCATGATTGGTCGATTGATGGGAATATGATAAGCAGCAAGTGTTGGTACTGGTTGTCAGAAAAAAATAAATGTAATGTCCGAACAGCTTTATATATGAAAATCTGTCTAGAAAAAACAACCGTTTATTAGTTAGCCTACCACCTCAATAAAACAAAGAGGTTTACAACCATAAACAGGTGAGTATTTGTTGGAATTTATCTAAGAGAAAATATTCAAAATGGAGATTTGCAAGTCTCTTATATTGCCGGAGAAATGTTTGAAGCCTACATACTGACATATGTATATATACATACATATATATATATATATATATATATATATATATATATATATATATATATATATATATATATATATATATATATATATATATATATATATAAATGAATGTTTGTTTGTTTGTGTCGTATGCGTTCCTATACCGTTCATCCGACTGCGATTAAACTTTGGTGAGTTGTTCTGCGCACGCCCGCGAGGGTTTCTGAATTAGTACAACCATTAAAATTGTAACAATTAACAAATGTGTTTTTGCGACATTTACCGTGTGTTCGCTGTGAACTGTAGGCGCCTTTAGATACGTCACGTGATCGAACAGTAGGCGCCTTTAGATACGTCACGTGATCGAACAGTAGGCGCCTTAGATAAGTCACGTGATCGAACACGGTCTGTAGTGATACCTAATTTCGCGTGTCTTCGGTGTGAACTGTAGGCGCCTTAGATACGTCATGTTTACTTAGTTACGTTTGGTTCGCGCCTTGGTTACTTCAAACAATCGTGGTGTGAATTTGTACGTCACGTGATCGAACAGTAGGCGCCTTAAATACGTCACGTGATTGAACACGGTCTGGATTGGCTGAATTTATGATGACGTAAATCAACAGCTGTATGAAATGCATAATCGGTGTACGTCATGTTTACTTAGTTACGTTTGGTTCGCGCCTTGGTTACGTCAAATAATCGCGGTGTGAATTTGTAATAGTCGTTACAAAGCATTACTTTCGCTGTCTAATCAATTATGCCACCTATACGAAAAGCTATTGGTCGATCTACACCTCAAGCACGAAAGATAAAGGCATCACGAGCTTCAGAAACAGACGAGCAACGGGAAGCAAGATTGGAAACCGTTCGAGTTTGCACTGCTCAAGCCCGATCATCTGAAACAGACGAGCAACGTAAAGCAAGATTAGAAACCGTTCGAGTTCGCACTGCTCAAACCCGATCATCTGAAACAGACGAGCAACGGGAAGCAAGGTTGCAAACCGTTCGAGTTCGCACTGCTCAATCCAGACGAACAATGCACGCTGATTTAAATCTTAGTGCATTCCATTATAATGCAAATTATGATTACAGTCTTCATCCACGTGTGCTTATTGGAAAAATGGATAAATCATGCGTGTATTGCAATGCCCTCAAATTTAAGAATGAAACACCAGGAATGTGCTGCGCGGGTGGAAAAGTGAAATTGCCAGAATTACATTCACCACCCGAACCATTATCAACGCTGGTATCAGGTGACACAAGCCAATCGAAACATTTCTTGGCAAACATACGGAAGTACAATTCATGTTTCCAAATGACATCGTTCGATGCAACAAATATCGTGCGCGAGAATTATATGCCAACATTTAAAGTGCAAGGGCAAATTTACTATCGTTCAGGATCACTACTACCACTACCGAACGCAGATCACAAATTTCTTCAAATTTATTTCATGGGAAACACTCATGAACAAATCGATCAACGTTGTCAATTCAATACTGGCACTAAACGAGAAATAGTCGCTGCATTACTAACTTTATTCGATCAACACAACGAATTAATTCGATTGTTCAGAACTGCCCTTGAACAAATGCCAACTGATGACTACAAAGTCGTAGTTAGAGCAGACAAAACACCTGTCGGCCAACACGAAAGACAGTACAATGCACCAACAATTGATGAAGTCGCGATCATTATAGTTGGCGAAGAATTTAACTCGCGTGATATAATTCTTCATCGCACAAATGGTGATGTTCAGCGAGTCTCAGAAACTCATCGCTCATACGACGGATTGCAATATCCGATTTTATTTTGTCAAGGAGAAGATGGATATCATTTCAACATCTTAATGAGAAATCCACAAACAAATGAGGAAACGAATAAGAAAGTCAGTGCCATGAAATACTATTCATATCGATTGATGATTCGTGAAAACGCTGAAAATCATATCTTGAAATGTCGACAATTGTTCCATCAATACATTGTCGATATGTATGAGAAAATCGAAACCGAACGACTCCTCTACATTCGATTAAATCAAACCATGTTGCGTTCCGAAGAGTACATTCATTTACGTGATGCAGTTGTTAATGATGGCAATGGGAATCTCAATGAATTCGGAAAAATGGTCATACTACCGGCCACATTTACAGGGAGTCCACGGCACATGCATGAATACGCACAAGATGCAATGACATATGTTCGCGCATAAGGCCGTCCAGATTTGTTTATTACCTTCACATGCAATCCGACGTGGGATGAAATACAAGAACTTTTGTTACCTGGACAATCATCATCGGATCGTCATGATAATTCCGCGCGTGTGTTCAAACAAAAATTGAAATCTTTAACAGATTTCATTGTCAAGCATCATGTTTTTGGACAGACACGCTGTTGGATGTATTCCATTGAATGGCAAAAAGAGGTTTGCAACATGCACACATTTTGATATGGTTCATCCAAAAAGTCACACCAGATCAAATTGATCAAGTCATCCCAGCAGAAATACCAGATGTCGATATTGATAAAGACTTTTTTGATGTCGTCACCAAAAACATGATTCATGGTCCATGTGGCATACTCAACAACAATTCACCATGCATGTCTGATGGGAAATGCACGAAACGACACCCAAGACACTTACTTGCCGAGACTATCACTGGTAATGACGGATATCCACTCTATCGTCGGCGATCAACTGAAGATGGTGGCAAATCCATAACTTTAAAAGTACGAAACAATGATGTTGAAGTCGATAATCGTTGGGTTGTGCCGTATTCACCGTTACTTTCAAAAACGTACAAAGCACACATCAATGTCGAGTATTGCAATTCGGTGAAATCTATCAAGTACATTTGCAAATATGTTAACAAAGGAAGCGATATGGCAGTTTTTGGAGTGGGAAATGCAAATGCATCCATCGATGAAATCTACCAATATTAAATGGGACGCTACATTAGTAGCAATGAAGCAGTATGGCGCATTTTCTCATTTCCAATCCATGAACGACATCCAACAGTTGTTCATTTGGCAGTGCACCTTGAAAATGGACAGCGCGTATACTTCACAGCAGAAAATGCACATGCAAGAGCATTGTCACCACCGCCAACAACGTTAACTGCATTTTTCTCATTGTGCGGGAATGATATGTTTGCAAAGACGCTACTTTAAACTGAAGTGCCAACATACTACACATGGAATGCATCAGTGAAAAAGTTTCAACGTCGCAAACAAGGTCAAGCAGTTGAAGTACATCCCAATTTATATTCGACCGACACATTAGGCCGTCTATACACTGTTCACCCAAACAATGCAGAATGATTTTACCTGCGATTACTGTTAATTAACGTACGTTTACCGACATCCTTCCAAGAACTGAGAACAGTAAATGGTCAAGAATGTGCCACTTATCGTGAAGCTTGCCAAGAATTAAATCTTTTGGGAAACGATGCACATTGGGACACTTCACTCGCTGATGCATCGAATACTGCTCAACCACAGCAAATACGCACGTTATTTGCAATCATATTGACAACCAGTTTCCCATCCAATCCAAAAGATCTTTGGGAAACATACAAAGACTACATGAGTGAAGACATCTTACATCGTTTGCGTGCAACAAATCAAAATCCGGACCTTCAATTCACACCAAACGTGCATAATGCATTGGTTTCGATTGAGGAGATATGTATGGCAATCGCTAACAAAGCATTGGTACAGTTGGGAATGGCTGCTCCGAAACGATCTGCAAACGACCTTTTCGATCGTGATTTGCAACGAGAAACACACTTTGATGTCGACGAATTGGGTACATTTGTTCAAACAAATCTTCCGAAATTGGTTCCGGAACAACGCATAGCGTATGATAGAATTATGCATGCAATTACAAGCCAAAGCGGTGGATTGTATTTCATAGATGCGCCCAAAGGCACAGGAAAAACGTTTCTCATTTCACTTATTTTGGCAACTATACGATCACGACACTATATTGCACAGGCAATCGCATCATCTGGAATTTCAGCAACTCTTTTGGATGGTGGTCGAACAACGCATTCAGCACTGAAATTGCTGTTGAATATGCAAATCACCGACACACCAACATGCAATATCAACAAAACTTCTGGAATGGGTAAAGTGCTCCAATCATGTCAACTCATTATATGGGACGAATGTACTATGGCGCACAAAAAGGCTTTGGAAGCGCTTCACTGTACACTAAAAGATTTGAGAGGAAATGAACGGCTCTTCGGTGGCGCACTTATTTTATTGTCTGGTGATTTTCGACAAACTCTACCAGTTATACCACGTTCAACAGCTGCTGATAAATTAAATGCGTGTCTCAAATCATCAGTTTTATGGCGACACGTGCAGAAATTTAATTTGAAGACCAATATGCGTGTAGAACTACAATACGATGCATCCGCTGAACATTTCGCAAAACAATTGTTGGATATTAGGAATGGGAAAATGGAAATCGATGAATCTACACAATGTATCACGTTGCTAACAAGCTTCTGTAAAATTACAGGAACCACAGACGAATTGATTCACAAAGATTTCCCAAATATCGCACAGAATTACAAAAATCATCAGTGGCGCAGTGAACGTGCTATATTAGCAACCAAAAACAACGATGTTAATGCCATCAACTTCAGCATTCAAAAACAAATACCAGGCGAAGCGACAACAGATAAGTCCATAGATAATGTAATGAATCAAGACGAAGTTGTCAATTATCCAACTGAATTCTTAAATTCACTTGATTTGCCAGGCATGCCGCCGCACGTTTTAACATTGAAAATTGGCGTACCTATCATTCTTCTCCGAAACATAAATCCACCACGACTTTACAATGTTACCAAGCTTTCAGTGAAAAAGTTAATAAACAATATCATCGAAGCTATAATTTTAAATGGAAAATTTAAAGGAGAAGATGTACTCTTGCCACGCATCCCTGTGATTCCGACAGATATGCCATTCGAATTCAAACGTTTGCAGTTTCCGGTGCGACTCGCATTTGCAATTACCATAAACAAAGCACAGGGACAATCGCTACAAGTGTGTGGACTAAATTTGGAAAATCCATGCTTCTCACATGGACAGCTGTACGTGGCATGCTCACGCGATGGAAAACCTTCTGATTTATTCATATACGCACCAGACAGAAAAACAAAAAATATTGTGTATCCAAAACCACTTCAATAAACAGAATAGGCTATTTGACAGTATGAAAAAAATGTATGTTTGTTTGCTTCTTCGTGTGTGTCGCACGCGTTCCTATACCGTTCATCCGATAGTCAAATAGTCTATTAAAACACAAACACTTTCTTTCTTTCAGTGGCATTGCAACGCATGCCGGGTACTTGCTAGTATATATATATATATATATATATATATATATATATATATATATATATATATATATATATATATATATATATACATATATATATATATATATATATATATACATATATATATATATATATATATATATATATATATATATATATACATATATATATATATATATATATATATATATATATATATATATATACATATATATATACATATATATATATATACATATATATATACATATATATATATATACATATATATATATATATATATATATATATATATATATATATATATATATATATATATATGTGTGTGTGTGTGTGTGTGTGTGTGTGTGTGATAAAACCAGAATTAACCAAGAATGAAAGTATGATTTTGCATATTTTCACATCAAACAGTAGCATAAATGTGATAAATGATATTATATTCCTTTCAAAGCTTTCTGATGTAGATCAATGATAACAACGAATTACTTACATTAGTTGCTGAAGAAATCACACACTGGAACTTAAGAGGGAAGCGGATTCGAGTGAAGCAAAAGATCAAGTGACATAATTTTTAGTTTCATTCTATTAAGTACGAAATCAACAGTAGGATCTCAAACTTAATTAATAACTGCCTAACTACCGGATAGAACTGCAAATTTAACTTGATTCAAACAAACCACGTGACACATAGCAATAGTAAAAACTAATGTACCTATCTGTATGATAATAATAGACTAACAGCTCTTTACAAAGACGCCAAATTACGTATATGTGTTTAAAATTTGTCACGATAAACATACCTGAAAAGGATTGGAGAACATGGATTGGAGCCTGAATTCACACATACTAACAATGACACTTGAAATTTGATTAATAATCCGCAATGATTAACATAATCAAATTTAATGCCATCAGAAACCACTCTCACAAACGTTTTGTAACTCTGTACATGAGACACTTTTCCTAAGAGTGTATCATGAATGTTATCTTAATGAAGAACAGTGAATAAATGTACATACATATGTGAGGTAATTGTAGGATTAACTGATTGTATTTTTTTGGTTGTCTCATATATAGATCTCTCTAACTTTAAACATTGCAAGAGATAAAGCGACTACTCTCCAATACGTATTACGATTTTAAACTTTTTTCGAAAGTACGTGGCCTTTGTAACCGTTTAAAAACGTTTATACTCGTTATGTTTGATATAGCAGATTTATCTCATTGAAGATACACTTAATTCACAAATTGCATATAATGTATAACAAAAATCTTTTAATTAATATGAAATGTGTACTAAATGAGAGAGAGAGAATGAAAACGTATCAATTGCACAGCTATGCAGTCAAACTTATTCCAGGTAAAATCCTGACAAGACAACTTTGCAAAGCATGTATGTATGTATGTATGTATGTATGTATGTATGTATGTATATATATATATATATATATATATATATATATATATATATATATATATATATATAACCAGAATTTAACAAGAATGAAAGTATGATTTTGCATATTTTGCCATCAAAGAGTTGTGTAAATGTTATAAATGATATTATATTCCTCTCATAGCTTTCTGATGTAGATCAATGATAACAACGAATTACTTACATTAGTTGCTGAAGAAATCACACACTGGAACTTGAGAGGGTTGCGAATTGGAGTGAAGCAAAAGATCAAGTGACATAATTTTTAATTTCATTCTACTTAGTACGAAATCAATTGTCCGATCTCAAACGTAAATAATAAATGCCTGACTACCGGATAGAACTGCGAATTTAACTCGATTCAACAAACCACGTGACACATAGCAATAGTAAAATCTAATGTACCTATCTGTATGATAACAATAGACTAACAGCTCATTACAAAGACCATAAATTACCTGTATGTGTTTAACATTTATCACGAAAAACATACCTGAAAAGGATTGGAGAACATGGATTGGAGCCTGAATTCACACATACCAACAATGACACTTGAAATTTGATTAATAATCCGCAATGATTAACATAATCAAATTTAATGCCATCAGAAACCACTCTCACAAACGTTTTATAATTCTGTACATGAGACACTTTTCCTAAGAGTGTATCATGAATGTTATCTTAATGAAGAACAGTGAATAAATGTACATACATATGTGAGGTAATTGTAGGATTAACTGATTGTATTTTTTGGGTTGTCTCATATATAGATCTCTCTAACTTTAAACATTGCAAGAGATAAAGCGACTACTCTCCAATACGTATTACGAGTTTAAACTTTTTTCGAAAGTACGTGGCCTTTGTAACCGTTTAAAAACGTTTATACTCGTTATGTTTGATATAGCAGATTTATCTCATTGAAGATACACTTAATTCACAAATTGCATATAATGTATAACAAAAATCTTTTAATTAATATGAAATGTGTACTAAATGAGAGAGAGAGAGAATGAAAACTTATCAATTGCACAGCTATGCAGTCAAACTGATTCCAGATAAAATCCTGACAAGACAACTTTGCAAAGTATGTATGTATGTATGTATGTATGTATGTATATATATATATATATATATATATATATATATATATATATATATATATATATATATATATATATATATATATATATATGTATATATATAACCAGAATTTATCAAGAATAAAAGTATGATTTTGCATATTTTGCCATCAAAGAGTAGTGTAAATGTTATAAATGATATTATAGTCCTCTCATAGCTTTCTGATGTAGATCAATGATAACAACGAATTACTTACATTAGTTGCTGAAGAAATCACACACTGGAACTTGAGAGGGTTGCGGATTGGAGTGAAGCAAAAGATCAAGTGACATAATTTTTAATTTCATTCTACTTAGTACGAAATCAATTGTCCGATCTCAAACGTAAATAATAGCTGCCTGACTACCGAATAGAACTGCGAATTTAACTTGATCCAACAAACCACGTGATACATAGCAATAGTAAAATCTAATGTACCTATCTATATGATAATAATAGACTAACAGCTCTTTACAAAGACCCCAAAATACCTATATGTGTTTAAAATTTGTAACGAAAAACATACCTGAAAAAGATTGGAGAACTTGGATTGGAGTCAGAATTCACACATACCAGCAATGACACTTGAAATTCGATCCATGATTGAAATTCGGTCCGCAATGATTAACATATTCAAATTTAATGCCAACAGCAACCAGTCTCACAAACGCTTTATGACTCTGTACATGAATGATATCTTAATTTAGAACAGCGAATAAATGTAAATACATATGTGAGTTAATTTTAGGATTAGCTGATTGTATTTTTTTTCCTTTTGGTTCTCTCATATACATGCATAGATCTCTCTAACTTTAAACATTGTAAGAGATGAAGCGACTACTCTCCAATAAGTATTACGATTTTAAGTTTTTCTCGAAAGTACGTGGCCTTTGTAACCGTTTAAAAACGTTTAGACTGGTTACGTTTGATATAGCAGATTTATCTCATTGAAGGTACACTTAATTCCCAAATTGCATATAATGTATAAAAAGACATTTTAAATAATATGAAATGTGTACTGAATGAGAGAGAGAGAATGAAAACTTATCAATTGCACAGCTATGCAGTCAAACTGATTCAAGGTAAAATCCTGACAACCCAGCTTTGATATATATAAAATAAAACAAACAGAATTTAACAAGAATGAAAGTATGATTTTGCATATTTTGCCATTAAAGAGAAGTAAAAATGTTATAAATTATATTATATTCCTCTCATAGCTTTCTGATGTAGATCAATGATGACAACAAATTCGTTACATTAGTTGCTGAAAGAAATCACACACTGGAACTTGAAAGGGTTGCGGATTGCAGTCAACCAAAAGATCAAGTGACATAATTTTTAGTTTCATTCTACTTAGTACAAAATCAGTTTTCGGATCTAAAACTTATTTAATAACTGCCTGACTACCGGATAGAACTGGAAATTTAACTTGATTTAAACAAACCACGTGATACATAGCAATAGTAAAACCTAATGTACATATCTGTATGATAATAATAGACTAACAGCTCTTTCCAAAGACGCCAAATTACGTATATGTGTTTAAAATTTGTCACGAAAAATATGCCTGAAAAGGATTGGAGAACATGGATTGGAGCCTAAATTCACACATACCAACAATGACACTTGAAATTTGTTTAATAATCCGCAATGATTAACATATTCAAATTTAATGCCAACAGAAACCAGTCTCACAAACGTTTTATGACTCTATAAATGAGACACTTTTCCTAAGAGTGTATCATGAATGTTATCTTAATGAAGAACAGTGAATAAATGTACATACATATGTGAGTTAATGTTTGAATTACCTGATTGTATTTTTTTGGTTGTCTCATATATAGATCTCTCTAACTTTAAACATTGCAACAGATAAAGTGACTACTCTCCAATAACTATTACGATTTTAAATTTTTTCGAAAGTACGTGGCCTTTGTAACCGTTTAAAAACGTTTAGACTCGTTATGTTTGATATAGCAGATTTATCTCATTGAAGATACACTTAATTCCCAAATTGCATATAATGTATAACAAAATTCTTTTAATTAATATGAAATGTGTATTGAATGAGAGAGAGAGAATGAAAACGTATCAATTGCACAGCTATGCAGTCAAACTGATCCCAGGTCAAATCCTGACATGCCAACTTTGCAAAGTATGTATGTATGTCTATATATATATTTACACACACACACATATATATATATATATATATATATATATATATATATATATATATATATATATAATAAGACCAGAATTTAACAAGAATGAAAGTACGATTTTGCATATTTTGCCATCAAGGAGTAGTATAAATGTTATAAATGATATTATATTGCTCTCATAGCTTTCTGGTGTAGATCAATGATAACAACGAATCACTTACATTAGTTGCTGAAGACATCACACACTGGAACTTGAGATGGTTGTGGATTGGAGAGAAGCAAAAGATCAAGTGACATAATTTGTAATTTCATTCTACTTAGTACGAAATCAATTGTCCGATCTCCAACTTAAATAATAACTGCCTAACTTCCGGATAGAACTGCGAATTTAACTTGATTCAACAAACCACGTGATACATAGCAATAGTAAAAACTAATGTACATATTTGTATGATAATAATAGACTAACAGCTCTTTATAAAGACCCCTAATTACCTATATGTGTTTAACATTTATCTCGAAAAACATACCTGAAAAGGATTGGAGAACTTGAATTGGAGCCAGAATTCACACATACCAACAATGACACTTGAAATTCGTTCAATAATCCACAATGATTAACATAATCAAATTTAATTCCATCAGATACCAGTCTCACAAACGTTTTATGACTCTGTACATGAGACACTTTTCCGAAGAGTGTATCATGAATGATATCTTAATTTAGAACAGTGAATAAATGTAAATACATATGTGAGTTAATTGTAGGATTAGCTGATTGTATTTGTTTTGGTTGTCTCATATATAGATCTCTCTAACTTTAAACATTGCAAGAGATAAAGCGACTACACTCCAATAAGTATTATGATTTTAATTTTTTTCTCGAAAGTACGTGGCATTTGTAACCGTTTAAAAACGTTTAGACTGGTTATGTTTGATATAGCAGTTTTATCTGATTGAAGATACACTTAATTCCCAAATTGCATATAATGTTTAACAAACTTTTGAATTACTATGAAATGTGTACTGAATGAGAGATAGAGAATGAAAACTTATCAATTGCACAGCTAAGCAGTCAAACTGATTCCAGGTAAAATCCTGACAAGACAACTTTGCAAAGTATGTATGTATGTATCTATATATATATATATATATATATATATATATATATATATATATATATATATATATATATATAATAAAACCAGAATTTAACAAGAATGAAAGTATGATTTTGCATATTTTGCCATCAAGGAGTAGTATAAATGTTATAAATTATATTATATTCCTCTCATAGCTTTCTGATGTGGATCAATGGTGACAACAAATTAGTTACATTAGTTGCTGAAGAAATCACACACTGGAACTTGAGAGGGTTGCGGATTGCAGTCAAGCAAAAGATCAAGTGACATAATTTTTAGTTTTATTCCACTTAGTACGAAATCAATTGTCGGATCTAAAACTTAATTATTAACTGCCTGACTACCGGATAGAACTGGAAATTTAACTTCATTCAAACAAACCACGTGATACATAGCAATAGTAAAAATTAATGTACATATCTGTATGATAATAATAGACTAACAGCTCTTTCCAAAGACGCCAAATTACGTATATGTGTTTAAAATTTGTGACGAAAAATATGCCTGAAAAGAATTGGAGAACATGGATTGGAGCCTGAATTCACACATACCAACAATGACACTTGAAATTTGTTTAATAATCCACAATGATTAACATATTCAAATTTAATGCCATCAGAAACCAGTCTCACAAACGTTTTATGACTCTGTTAATGAGACACTTTTCCTAAGAGTGTATCATGAATATTATCTTAATGAAGAACAGTGAATAAATGTACATACATATCTGAGTTAATTTTAGGATTAGCTGATTGTATTTTTTTGGTTGTCTCATATATAGATCTCTCTAACTTTAAACATTGCAAGAGATAAAGCGACTACTCTCCAATACGTATTATGATTTTAAAATTTTTTCGAAAGTTCGTGGCCTTTGTAACCGTTTAAAAACGTTTAGACTCGATATGTTTGATATAGCAGATTTATCTCATTGGAGATTCACTTAATTCCCAAATTGCATATAATGTATAACAAAAATCTTTTAATTAATATGAAATGTGTACTGAATGATAGAGAGAGAGCGAATGAAAACTTATCAATTTCACAGCCATGCAGTGAAAATGTTTCCAGGTCAAATCCTGATAAGCCAACTTTGCAAATTATGTTTACATATATATATATATATATATATGTTTGTGTGTGTGTGTGTATGTATATATATGTATATATATATATATATATATATATATATATATATATATATATATATATACATATATATATATATATATATATATATACATATATATATATTTATATATATATGTATATATATATATATATATATATATATATATATATATATATATATATATATATATATATATATATATATATATTTATGAATTAATCTTTGTTTTATTATGGAATTCTCATAAGAATTTTAATCGCACTTCAATGTATCCTTTCTGAACAACTAGATATTTTAATATGGTTGCTCCACAGGCCACAATCCTTTCTGGTAATTATCGTATGTATGTATGTATGTATGTATGTATGTATGTATGTATGTATGTATGTATGTATGTATGTATGCATGCATTATTTTCATTTTCTAGTTTTGTCATTTATTTAAATATATTTAAAACAGAGTTTTTATACAATTGTGTTTTAAATTAACATTACTTCTTTTAAGAATTCAACAATTAAGTGGGCCTCTAGTTGTTTTACAATATGGATAGTCTTGATAGGGATGTTTGAGCATTCTGTGACATTGTATAGTTACAAACTATCTGCTAATGAGAAGCAATACTTTATTTGAAAACAATGACAAACATAACCCACAATGATCTTCCTTTTAATGGCAATATGTTTAGTAAAAAAGACAAGTCATCCATTTCACTGAATGTTACGTTAAATGTTTAAAGATTTCTCACCTCAATACTTGTTTTGAGACGAAGACCTGAAATGAGTAGATAGTATTACATGAATGAAAGAATAATATATAATAAAGCCGTTTATCTTGAGATTTATATCTGTGAGACCTGTTACTCTGGGTCGATTCCATAGACACTAAAGGTCGTAATGCTTACAAAAGTTGGTGAATATTATTTTTACGTTAGATTATACGACAGTATTTGCGCTCTTTCCTCTACTTGAGGGTCTTTAAGTACAACAATTAGACACAAAAGAGTCTCTGACATGCAACAATAAATGGCTATAAATAAGGTATTGTTATATCCAAAATAAGCGAACTATTTGTGCATGGTTTTCACACAAATTAATTTATGGTTGAAATTAATGATGTGAATTCAGTGTATTATGTATTATTATATATTTACTATTTATTTTGTACATACAGATTTCGTTTCATTCCATGATTGTATAGAAGCCATAAAGGTAACGAGCAAACAAGAAATGTAAGAGCTACAGAAAAATATGGACGCTTTATTCTTTAGTAGCACATTTAAGAATATCGTAGGGAAAATATTTTGTTCTGTCATTAAGAATTTGTGTTCACATGAAAATCACTGAAGATGAAATATTTATATCATAAAAAATATATATATCACACACTCAATATAAGAAACAATTCAGCTGATCCACCTTATCGGCCTTTTAACACGACAAATTAACTCAATGACTTGGTATGCGAAGCAATTCATCAGGCCTACCTTGTCGGTCATTTAATAGTACAAATTCACTGACTCACTAAGTATACGAATTCATTGTGTTCGGTTGTTGTCAGGTTTTTAACTGAAGTTAACTTTCTTCAATTCATTTGAATATTAAGGAAATAATTTTTATTTCTGAAAACATTTGATGCGCTCAAACAGAATTCCTGAAAAAGACAGTTTATTCAAATTGTATTCGGATTCCATCACTGGAGTGTTAAATATTGTGTTTCGACAAGGTACTTTTGCGAAGGACAAAACAGACGTAAGCAAACATTATAGTCGTCCATCTTGGAGTTATCAACAGGACCCAAACTTGAATCAATTAAGCATTCCATTTCTAGGACTTTCCTACTTTAATTTGTAGATTATTCTTGGATTAATCTTGCATTTTTAAGTTCTTTTTTGATTTTATTACAATATGTTACCAGGGAACCTATCTTATACATTTGACAAAGCTAGTTTTTTAATGTTTACTTCGCTACTCGTGATTAGTTCCTAAACACGTAACAGTTCAAATACACTCAGTCTCTAAGTATACGAAGCAATTCCGTAAATCTACCTTGTCGGTCGAATGATTTTGCAAATTCAATCACTCATTAAGTATCCGAAGTAATTCGGTTGGTTTAACATGTCTGTCATTAAATATTACAAATTCACTCACTCACGAAGGAATTATGTAAAAATACCTTGTCGGTCATTTAATATTACAAATTCACGCACTCATTTTACGAGGATATTCCGTAGGTTTACTGTGTCGACCTACCAGTCAAATGAAATTAAATATTTACTCTTCATTTACTATTAATATTAGTTCCTGATTGATTCAGTTAACTGCGTTATATAATATTTATAAATTTGTTTATTATTTGTTCCCATGCAAAACATTTTAGTAAACCGTTATAAATAAAAATTATTCTTTCAGTTTCTTTAAAAATGAATTGATGGGTAATTTTTTAAACATTCTCTAATAATCAAAATTTCGACATTTTGTAACCTTAAATAATGTTTGCTCAACTAAATGTGATCAAACATTCTATGATCAAACAATCATAAAATCAATGAGTTATGATCAATCGTCAAATGATCAACAGGTCTATGATCAAACGTCCGGATACCATATCAACTATTGATATCTTTTAACAGATATAAGTTACTTTTCACTGCTGCTTTACGTACATACAAAGATACTGACGCCGGTAGAAACATCAGATGAATAAACATCATGTTATATAATCAATACTGTTATAAAAACAAACCTTTTCTATAACAAAATAATCCCAATGTTTACATTTTAACAAGTGTGGTGCTTTTATTTATTTGAGAATGTAGATTTAATTGCTCTCATAGCAATAATTGTTCCAGATACTAGTTCATTACCGAACGGATATTCCTGGCAACAACTTGACCTCGTTTGACTCTGGTAAACTCCCAGTTGTAGGTTCTCGATTTTTTTTTTATTTATGACTTCAATAACATTGGTATATACGTTTGATCTGTTAATCTATTAATCTAACTATTCGTTCAATATTTAGACCCCTCAAGCTGTGTCCCATTTCGCGAATGTGCGTAGGCTGTAAGGAAATTTAATAATCAAGGGAGCTAATCTAATTTTGTGAAAGAACCTGGTTTTTCCTACATAAAGTTACGAACCTGATGCGTTTGAAGAAAAATACAAAGAAACGATTTAATGACTTTATTGTTATTAAATATTAATTAGATTAACAGTTCTCAGTTCTTAATGAGCTAACACCAATCAATTATAATTTACAGCTTTTATTTTCTTGAAGGTAACAACATATCTTGTCAAATGACTAAATTTAGGTCTTTCTTAATCTTGTTCATAATCACGTGATCGCAGACAATATTCCTATAAATATACAACATTTGAAGCTTAAAGTGTACAATAATACTTTTCGGTATGCGGATGGAACACAAACATGAATAGTCTACAACAACTACATGATGGTTTACAACTGCGAAATACCTTGGCAAAATTCCAACATAGATCATCCTTTATCGTTGTTTAGTTCTCGCAATCAATTGATCGAAGTTACGTGCGCATGTCTTATTGTTAATGACTTTAGTAGGGTCTGTCTATTGTTTGTACACTTTGTCAAATTTTAAATAACACACCTGTATATATGTCACCCATAAATGTTAAAAAAACGAGAACTTTATTGATTTTGTTTGAATTAACGACGACAGTATAGGCGTACAAACAGCTTTAGGCGCAAGTGCTACACTCACCAGATTATACAATTGGGGAACAGACATAATACTACTGTTTAAAATCAGTTGTTACTGATGTTGTCGTTGATGCTACTTTTGACTTTCTTTTCTTTCTCTAGAAGATTATTTATGCTTTTATATATATATGTTTCAATATTCCAAGCACTGGCAGCATTCAATTATCAAAAGAGTTATTGGCATGTCCAGTTTAATAAGGAACGTGAATTTAAAATTATGACACTATGAAAACTATCGGCCCGTTGTTGATAAAAGATACAACATTCGATATTGGGATACTGCCTTTATTTTATTTTTTAAGCGTCGAATCTCAACTAATTGTTATAAAAAGTCAACAATGTGTCCGCCTAATATTGAAATCTTTCTCTCTAATGCAAATCAAGTTATATCCGCCATTATAAAAGCACGAAGAAGAAACAAATGCTAATTTTTACACATTTTTTTGTCATGGAAAGTCAGTTATAAAGGTTATAAATCATATTTTTGCAAACTAAATTTCCTATAGATCTCTGATAAAACGTAACGACTCACACGTTTTGAATATTTTACTCCAAAACGTATAAAACAGTGGTGCACAAATTCTGGCCCGCGGCCAAATCCGGCCCGCGAAGAGTCGCCGAGTGGCCTGCGATGTCCAACGGGAATGTCAACTATTTTTGGTGCATTACTCGATCAAATGGCTATAGAATTTGACTGGCAGTATTGCCATTAATTTTGCAGTGGTGCACATCACTAATTACCCGGTGTACCGGAAGTTCCCGCCATATTTTCCGTTCTTTATTTTGATTATATTTTTGTGACAAAATAGCAGCTAATCGTAAAAGAAAAGTTGACAACGAAAACCGGCAGTTTAATGATGACTGGACTGTACAATACTGTTTTGTTCAACATCAGACGAACGTTATTTGTCTGCTGTGTCATTAAACAGTAGCAGTGGCGAAGGTTTCTAATATAAAGCGTCATTATGAGACGAAGCAACAAGATTTCCACAACGTTGTCCGGGTCGAACAAACAGCTCGAAATTAATCTCTGAGGCAATCGCTGAATCGCCAACCGAACATTTTCTCAAAGCAGTCAGCAGATTTTAGTGCATCATGTGAGGATAGTTACGAGATTTCGTTGATGATAGCGAAATCTAGCCGACCTTTCACTGACAGTGATTTTGTCAAGCAATGTATGATTACTGCATCAGAAAAGTTGTGTCAGGAAGCTGTTCACAAGCTGCAGACGGTGGCTTGGAATCGTATGACAGTTCAACGAAGAATTTCACACCTCTCAGCAGACGTGACAAAACAGCTTGCAGACAAAACAGTCAACTTTGTCTACTTCTCTTTGGCTGCAGACGAGTCGACTGACATCAATTCAACCGCACAACTGCTAGTGTTTGTTCGCGGTGTGTCGTCATCGTTTGATATCACAGAGGGACTTATCGGCATGGGTTCCATGAAGGGTCAGACAACTGTGTCTGCTCAATTTGAAGAGACAGTGCGACTGTGTAGTTTTGTTTCATGGAATTTTGCACGAAACTGGTAAGTGTGACAACTGATGGAGCACCAACCATGACCAGAGAAAGCAATGGGCTGGTAGAACTGTTGATGAAGCATCGAGGAAAGCAGAACAGACAGTTGGTGAAGTAACACTGTATTATTCACCAACAGAATATGTGTAGTAAAGAACTTGGTTTTCAGGCACTGATGGCGTTAGTGACAAAAACAATTAATTTCATCAAATCACGAGGGCTCAATCACCGCCAATTTCGAAGTCTTCTTGAAGAAATTGGTGCAGATTATGGTGACCTTGTTTATTGCTGTGAAGTGCGCTGGCTGAGTCGAGGGAAGATGCTCAAAAGATTCTGGGAGTTAATTGAAGAGGTCATAGAATTCCCCAGAAGCAAGAACAAGAGACAAAGAAGTCGCTTCCATGACTGATCCAGCATGGCAAGCTGATTTAATCTTTCTGGTCGACATAACACAACACTTGAACGATCTGCATTTGAAGTTGCAAGGTAAAAATCAGCTTGTTTGTCAACTTGCAAATCACATCTCGGCATTCAGGACAAAGTTGCAGTTGTTCCGGTAGCAAGCAGCATCGGGGAACTTTGTGCACTTTCCCACTTTAGGTCACAGCTACAAAAGAGTTAAGACATTGACACAAATGCTTATGTTGCAAAGCTAGATGCACTGGTTAAATCTTTCAATTCACGGTTTCATGACTTTGACCAATGCAGATTGTTAATGAAACATTTTGCTGATCCATTCAGTGTGTCACTGGATGACTTTTCAGCAGAATAACAGCTCGAACTTACTGATCTCCATACATCTGATGAGCTGCGTGCTACTTACCGAGAAAACAGTTTGCTTGACTTCTACAGAACATTGCCTGATACATTAGCAAATCTGAAAGATAACGCACTTGTCCACACCAGCATGTTTGGCAGCACATACTGCTTCGAACAGGCTTTCTCACAGATGAAACTGAACAAAAGCAACACCCGCAATCAGCTGACTAATGATAATCTGAAGCAATTTTGCGTCTTTCAACGTCAAACATCAAGCCGGACATTTCGACGCATGCAGATGATATGCAGCACCATCCATTACATTGACTTTGTGAAAACTGACGTATCATAACATTTTTAGAATAAGTCTTAGTATGCAACTTCTTTGTCGTAATTATAGTCTTCATCGTCATGTGTGTTCTTAGATATGATGTCTATCTTGTGTGGGACGATTTAGATCTTCACTTTTTTGTGGCCCCCGACGGTTTCGACAAGTCAGATTGTGGCCCCTGACTCAAAAAGTTTGTGCACCACTGGTATAAAAGCTTCCAAATCAAAGTGCTGCTGACGCCATGATTTTTATTCATCTTATACAACTAGCGTAATGTTAGGTGCCACGGGCGTGAAACACTGGTGAACCTCAAGCCACTCAACAAAGATATGTATGGACCTCGCAGCACATGAATTTGATTCAATATTTTTTAATTTTTAAAAGCTCCAAAATCAAACCGCCATCACTAAACAGCCTTACAGGATTCATTAATGAGGTACATTTTTTAAAGTTCTTCATACATTATGTCTTAGTGAGGAACTTGAATTTGATATCGGAGCACAGTCTGCTGATACAAATGTTTGTCTGCATTTCCTGAAAATGTACATTATTATTATTATTATTATTATTATTATTATTATTATTATTATTATTATTATTACAATGTGTGCATTTAACTCAGATTCCTAATAACTTACAAGGCAGTTTAAGTCACATGCGCATGTTGAACTGGATTTTTCCACTGTATCAATTCGCCTGCACATGATTGTTTGTAGTACTGGTACTATCCTCTGCAACAATGCAGCTACATAGGCTTAGTATTGGCTTTAACCATTGCAGCAATTCACACACGGATGCTTGTAGCACTGGCCGTATCCAATATAACACTGTAGTCAAATGGGCGTGCAGTACTGACTCTATTCACTTCACCAATTCATGCATTGTAACATGTATTACTGGCCCTATCAACTGCTATAATTCACCTACATGGACATGTGGTACTGACCCTATCAACTTGAATAATTCATCTATATGGACATGTGTTGATGACCCTATAACCGGCATATTGTTCTTAACTTATCCACTGAAACAAATCCAGCCACAATAGCTTGTAATTCTGGCCCTAGAGCTAACCTGGACTTTCACGCATTTGCGTGTGTGTGTGTCTGTGTGAATGTGTGTTCGTTTAAGACTTTTAAGAAAGCTTTAGCAATTTGAGTCATGTCTCTACAATCTCTGGCAGTGTGTCAATTTAAAGTGATGTTTAGCATCGGGGCATCGTGTTAAAGACATGTATCATTATGCCCCACCCAATTACATTATAACAACACCAAGCCGACCAGTGATACCACTAAGATCTTTATGTTGAGCGTTAAACGTGGCCGCTGCTAGTACCATTTAACATATTTATAAGTTTGGATATGGATCGAATCAACGATCTATTGCATCCATGGCTGATGATCTAATCACTTAGGTCATCAGAGCGGTCCAAGCGTTTTTTCTGATTGTAGTATATTTCAAAATTTGTTTTTCTGTTATCTTCCCGTCAGAGTACAGTACATTCATACCAACGTTTAGACGCAGTTAAAGAAGATGAATATTCTTCTTCTTCTTCTTCTTCTTCTTCTTCTTATATATATATATATATATATATATATATATATATATATATATATATATATATATATATATATATATATATATATATATACTTTTTGGAATTACAGAAGTCAAATACAAACAATTAAGACAGTACCACAGTTTGTAAAGCTGTAGGGTGTACGTCTCATTGTCAAACAGATGGCAAAAGTCTTTTTACTTTAAAAGGCAGTGCAATAATACCTATAGATGCGTGTTATCCGTACGTACAAAGCACAAAAACCGTTTGTAAAGAGGCATACACAATGTAAACACTACAAACTACCACGGGTACTACAACAGTTACTCCATAAAAGCAATGCTGGAGGTAGCTCTGTGGAAACTCTGACAGGCACCGTAACAACTGACCTCTCCGAACGCAGTTGTCAGTTTCGCCCCTGTATAGGAGTTAACCCTTTGTGTTGAAACCTTTGCTAAAAATGCAATTAGCAAACCCCAATGTATATTCCAATGAAAAATATATATCGATATGTTTAAAGATATCGATGTATCTTTGAAAAGCAGACATGACTTCATATATTTCCGTAAACGGTAGATTCCCTATGGTGATATAGTGTTGAGTCAGGACAACATGACATTAATGCCTGAAACATGCCACAGAAACATGGAAAAAATTGTAAGGCCTCATACATTCCACGTTCACGATACCATACACTGTATATGTCATGCAGGAACAGTTACATAATTTTTTATGTAAAACATTAAGGTATTCTCCTTTAATAGCATTGATAATTCCTGGGGGTAGCTAACATTATATTACGTAAAAAAAAACTTCTGTTGAGTATTTGGAAATAAGTATGTGTTACGCATATTTGTACACTAACATATCAGTGATTTGGATGGATACTATGCAGGTCGATATGGGCATAAAACAAGGTATTACTTATTTAACAAGTAGATAGGTGTAAAATGTTATGTACATTGATATTTTTCCTACTGCCTAATGATCAGCAGCCTACATACTCGTTGTTTGCATTAATTAGTCTCGTAAGACGATGGAAGTTCGCCCATGAAAGATTTCCCGGTTGATGGTTGTGCAGAGTTTGTAGTGGCTATGTAGCCAAATAGCAGTTCTTGCTTCACTTCGTGTACATGACAGTTAAGTTTGGTATGTGTTTGAGTTGCTTCTTCGTCCTCTGAGATCGCTTTGCATCAGCTAGCAACTTGTCCTCGCCTGCTTTCAAACTAGTGATCAGAGCATGTCATCGGCAAGGCATCTTTTAAGCATGCTCTTCCCAGGTGTTGACATCGAAGTCAATTGCTTTCAATCATGTCGCGCTTGGAGGCATCCTTGAAGCGAAGATGTGACCTTCCGATCGACTTTGTGCCAGAACCATGTTTCAAATAAAGAAGGTGTTTATTGATCCGTCCGTCATACATCCGATGTACATTGCCCAGCGTTCTGATGAGACGTTCTCGGAGAAGTGCGACTATGCTGAGAATCTGAGAGCGTTCAAGCACTTCGTTGTTTCTTAGGCAATCACTTCCTGATCCTGAGTAGGCGTCGGAGTCATCGCTTGAGAAAGACGTTCAGTTTTTTATCTTGTAAGGCGTAATACAAAGTTCAGGTTTCACTTACAGGAGAGTGCGTATCCCCCAGACATTGTACACGCAGATCGTAGTGTTAAGAGTCAGCAAGTAGTTGCGCCACACTCTTGGAGACAACCTGAAGAGAGTGGTGATGCCTTTCGAATCCGCTTGTTGAGTTCAGCATTGAGCGATAGGATGTTGTTGGTGGTAGAGCCGAGATACGTAAACAGCCTAGCTACCGCAAGTTCCTAGTTGTTGTTGATGATGTTGTGGGTCCGTATTCTGAGCCATCACGTTTGTTTTCTTTAGGTGTATGGTCATGCCCGCAAACTTACAAAGCGGTCCATCAAGTCCTGTAACTCAGCCCATCATACAGTAGACTGTTAAATGGGCCCTATTTCCTTTGCAAGTGGATTGTCAGCACATACAGTTATCTTTATTTGCTGTTTGTGTTGGCGTTAACGTTGTAACAAATGAGCAAACACACTATATATGAGTTATAGCTGACCTAATAGACACTCACGTTCTGCCACACAATAGCTTAAAATCATAAAATCTTTAATTCGTCTGACTGCACACGATGCTGTGCAACGTTCTAAGTCAGTAACATATCATCTAGATGCAAATGTGATGAATTTAAGACGAGATTCTTTACCTTTTGTCAATAGCAAACACTTTGTCTCAGCCTTTACTTCGTCATCCTATATCAATTAGCCAAAATCTAGACGATGTTAAACTGTACGCATATACCCTAAATTTGGGAACATTTCGTTCTCTGACATTGCCCCAGAAAGTAGCATAAGGCTATAAATTACACCCACAATGAGATATTGCCATTAAAGCCTTTAGTGTGTTTATTTTTTTATGTATAATATAGTGCATTTAGTCAAGATGGCTTTTGGATGTTGATTTCTGGGCAGTATTGCTATAATAATTGTTTTTTGAAATTTCTTTTTGCAATGATCAGGTTTATTTGGACATGAAACACATGAATGCGGTCAATTGCAGACTTCACACATTTTTTTTAATCAAGTCATTGAGCCATGAAATCAAAAAATACTTCAGTCACTTGCTGTGTAACGTCAAACCTAATATGCTACGTCTTGCACGGCGGAAATCATTCCGTAGCTATATGGGATGAAAATGAGACAGATTCTCTTTTCTAACATGGTAAAATAAATATCAACATTTGGTACCAGAAATATGACAATTGCCTCGCATTGTTCGTTTGTAAATTCTGGATAATATTTCGTTTGTTTTTCATGTTCAATAATATTTTCGCGGCAAATATGACAGTGATTGTTTCGGATATAACATCATATATCTCTTTGCTTTCCCATTATCTATAGTTTCTAAGGTGGTTTTGGGCAGATTCCTCTTAAACGTTTCATTCTATTGCAACTATGCCATGAAATCAGTTGGTTCTATCCTTGAAAACAAATGAGAAATTGAATAATACAAAGAGTCATTGCAATTGTTTAAATATGAACGTACGATATAGAAATTAAATGTTTGTCCATTGAAGGCATACTTTCTTCAGGCTTCACGAAACACAGATTGTGGAACAAATATGTGGAAATCTCCGGATTCCTGGGTCTCATTTCGTTTAAAAGCGTATTCTATATTTGAGGCTAAGACAATTACAGATCAGCAATACATTATAATAAGAGAATCCACAAGAGATCAAGGCAGTAACCCAATATGGATAAAAGACCTCACAAAGAGACTAACATCCTCAAAGTGTGGCACACTTTGAAATGAACAAAGGTAACTAGAAAATATATTCAGTCAAACATCAAGCCACGTTGCTTTAGCTTAAAACAAGCCAACGATACTGTCTTACACTGTCTTAATATGGACATCGCTAGTGTTTTTAATTTCGGAGACAACTTCCGGCATCAGGGTTAGAGTTGCTTTGTGATTGTTGTTACAACAAAGGACTTGTTTATTCAAATGATTGTCTAAATGCAGAATTTTTTTCAAGACATGTTTGATGGTTTAAGTGCTTCATGTTTTGACCATGTCATGATGATCTGTATACTGACTTCCAGTTTGAATCGGTTTTATTAGCAGAAGTAGGGTCGATTTCATTTTATACAATCAGGTATCACGTTCTGTGCTGACAGTCTGTATCTCTGATTTCTAGGAAACATATTATTATTATTATTATTATTATTATTATTATTAATAATTATATTATTATTATATATTGGTATGAAAAGAACCCTGGGAGACCCTGTGAAAAACAGATAATCGAGACGTGACTACAGAACGTTCTCACATACGGTCGAGCCGTACCTCGAACTCACGCGCAAAAATGTGAGATGTTTGATCTGATAAATCGAGCGTCTTAGACACTCAGTCACCCAGAGTCCATTATTATTATTATTATTAGTAGTAGTAGTAGTAGTAGTAGTAGTAGTAGTATTAATATTATTATTATTATTATTAATATTATTATTATTATTATTATTATTTGTATTTTTTATTATTATTATTATTATTATTATTATTATTATTATTAGCAATCAGTAGTAGTAGTAGTAGTAGTAGACGACTGTTGGGATGTTTCTCTTAAAATCAACTTTTAAAATTATCTAACCTTTATGGTATTTGATGTGTCGTAATAATATCATCAGTCTTTAAATCCCTTCAAAGTATTACAGTGACCGGATTTAAGATCCCTTATAAGTATGATAGTAAAATACTGTCAAGTCATTGTTTAACATAATTGTTAGAGTCACCTTATGAAAAACCTGGCAGTGATTCGTATAAATTCAAATACAAAACATTGTGCATGTGTTGATCGCTATTACCACTTTTGTCAGTATTTGGTATGACTCGGACGGGTTCGAACACGCGACCACTCACATCTGCGCAGGACGCTCCAACTACTTAAGCCAGGAGGAAGTAATAATAATAATAATAATAATAATAATAATAATAATAATAATAATAATAATGACAATAATAATAATAATAATAATCACAATATGAGGCAGAAGAATAAGAAGAATATTCATCTATAGTGTGCACAAAAATTCATTCTATGGTCATGTCAAGTACATTTGTCGGATCATTAATGAGGTTTCCGCTAATAACATTAGGTTCATGATTATGGTACCTTACCTAAGACCAATTCAGGCAACAAATACTTGCTGACCACAATGTGTTCGTCGACAAATTATCCAGAGACAATTCCTTAACGGAAAGTAATTCTAAAGATATTGTCGAAGTCGTAATTAAGTTATTTACAGATTTAGATCTTATGGAGGTTTTAATTTCATGCAAGGGACTTTCAGTAAATTATGTTTAAATTTTGCATTTACCAGATCAAGTCATCTGCATATCACTACGGCAAGATTAAGCGTTGTAACGATTTCATCAGACATTAAAGAATAGGATAAGATCATATTGATTTGATATCAGAAAATGATGGGCGAAGGTATTCACTTATTCTTGCGTGCTGTTAGAGAGGCAGTTCAATAGTCCTTTGGATTCAGTTATTTTAAACTTGTTTTCAGAGACCCTGTTAGTAGACTAGGTTGAAAGTAAAAATAAATTTCAGAGGTTCATTTAACGTCATTAACTTATCAAGAATAGTAGTTAATTAGATTTAGTCTTTGGTATCTAGGGAATGACCTCACTCGATAGTATGACCCGGTGTGAGTGAAAGATATACAATCAACAGAGAACTGTGCAAGAGTATTGGACAGATGTAACGCAATACAAGCTCTCCTTAGAGAAGAAAAATAATAAATTTAATCAAACAAATTAATAGTGATAATTCCAATACAACTTACATTATATCAACAGGATTTAATAATAGTACGTCATTTGGATTTAGTTCATCATCATAATTGAGTGGGGAAAAAAGCACAATGTTTCCGACTGTTTTGCATCACCTATCGATCCTGTTCCAACTTTTCCGATTTCCTCGAGTCTCCCTTTTCAGACTGCCTTGTCCTTCTTGAACTTCCTAGATTTTACTATGTACGCGTCTCATCCCCTTTTCGTACTCACAATAATCAGTATTTTCCTAACATACAAAGGAAATTATTTTCATATTTATTTCATATAACCCTTTGGAATCCAGCACATTCAGCCATTTAGATGGCATGCAATTTATTCTCTAAATGAACTAATAACTGTACAATTTTAAGATAAATTACACATCAAATCTAGCGACAACACATTTCCATGAAATTGAATAAGATCAAATGCATAAAAGTCTGCCATCAACAGATGTCCATGAAAATGAATAAACAATTCATACTGAAC
Organism: Unio delphinus; assembly: GCA_029339505.1. Taxonomy (NCBI): domain Eukaryota; kingdom Metazoa; phylum Mollusca; class Bivalvia; order Unionida; family Unionidae; genus Unio; species Unio delphinus. Next base: position 3,920,521 of record JAQISU010000047.1, on the reverse strand, counting down.
AACGTCTAAAAGCAAGCAAATGTGCGTCAACAAACAATAAAATATAGAATATTCCGTAAAATTAAAATTGTGTACCTAATGCTATTAAATTAGAACTTGTACATCCAGAACTAAATCATCTTTTCTCAAAAGTCATGCACATCGATCAATTCTCGTTTAACGATAAAAGAACTATGTTATTCTAGGCTTCATTGGAGCCAATATTCTCTCTCTCTGTGTGACTCTCTGTCTCTGTCTCTCTCTCTCTCTCTCTCTCTCTCTCTCAGGAAATTTCCTACTAAAGAATTTTGATCAAGGTTGTAACTTTAAATTCATAAGATGTGGTTTCTAAACTATTCATCAGACAATAATTTTGTTTTGTCAGTCAGACTCTCTGAACTCTACGTTATATAACTGAAAAATGTTTATTTGACACTGACCCGAAGCAAATCCGTCATTTTCTCAAACCCGTTTAAAGATATCCGGTCAATTTCATTGAATCGAAACACTGGCTCCTTCCCAGTTTTAACACTGATATGGATAAAAGTAAGAATAAAGGTTTGATGTGACACTTCCCAAACACACCCCTGGTCTACATGTGATAAACTCTTAATTCTCGGTGCATTCAACTTTGAAGCTAACTGCTTTTTCAAAATGTAATACTTCACAGTTATTTAACATGCGTACATCTCTGATTTTAAATACAAACTGTCAAAAGCTTATGAAATGGCAACAACAAATCTTCAGTCTACCCAATCAAAAATTATAGTAAGGATTGACATATCTGATAGAGAAGAAAATTTCAACTTGGTGATAAAGGCCTGGCTCTCTTGATATACCTCAAAATCCTTTTCCGTCTAGGTATTATGGTCTCTATTCTGTTGAAAACAAAGTAAGTTCCTTACATTACATCATCGACATTATTGGACGGCAAGGCAGAAACAGCTCTGCGGTATGGGTAAAGTTGAATGAGTATGTTAAAATCATTGAAAACATTTATTTGTTCCTGTCCAACACAGTGACGAATGCAACGAAGACGTACAACCGAATTGTTTTGACGTTGTATGGACCAGTCTTTAAACTTCTGAAATAGTAAAGAATCTGGACAATAAATATTCACATATATAGCCACAGGAAAACGATGTGTCACATAAGGCGATATGTAAATATCACCATGATATTGAAATTGTCTATTCCAAGCCCGTTAAATTGGACGCTTACAGGCAGAATGTTTATATAAAAAACTGAGATTGAGTATTGATTAGACGGTGACATTATTGAACCATACAAAAGTAAATGGACTTCGCATCTAACGTTTTGTGCCGAAACCAGATAATTCTTTCTGTATCTGTACTGACTACAGTAATGTGAACAGTATCAACGTAAGATTCTCATTTCTAATGTTGAGAATTATTGACGGTATTGACAGAATTAAAAATGTAAAGTATGTCACCAAATTTGACCTGTTTAAAGGATTCACGCAGATTCCGCTTGCTGATCGACCTAAATCAAAAATCTTTCAGCCCTATATTTCAATCAACCATTTAATATGTATGTTGATACAAGTGATACAGGGTTTGCTGGCCTACCGATCAAGGATGATGTAAATGCCTAGGATCATCAAGTGTAAATTTCCCTTAAAAAGATTAAATTGGCACAAAAGAAAATTATTCCATTATCCAGAAGGTGTGTTTGCTTTTATTTTTTTCGTCGTAACACTTTAATGTGTATATTAACACTGCTCCTTAGTTTATTATAATCAGTTATCACAGATTGTTTAGTTAGAGTTTGATGTTCCAAGGATACAACATCGACTTTCGGCGTAGCAGGGGAAAATATATTTAATCGCAGATTAACTTTCTCGGATAAAGAAGTTGCACTCAATTTTATTTTGTAAGCACAATTATACATTTAATATACATCTTCCTCCGTATTTTTATTCATAACATAATAACAACATAATCTCTTAAGAGAGTACAATTACATATAATCTAGAATATATGCTTGAAAGTTATTATTAATAATCCTAATAATAAGATAAATGACGCCATTGAATTAAGTTCTCATTAGCTGTTGAGATTTAGTGGTTTCAGAAGAAAGAATGACATTTCCATTGGTTAGCTTAGGTCAGATGAATAGGTGTATGTAATTAGTTGTTTTAAGGTACAATTTTTCAATTATATCGCTACGATGTATGCGGCGCGGAAGTTTATAGTGACGTCTAGCACGGGGCATCATGCCGCATAAATGTAGCATGATGTCCCACCCAGTCACATTATACTGACACCAGGCTGATCAGTCCCAACACTAACCTCTTAATGCTAAGCGCCTAGCAGGGCAGCAGTTAGTAACATTTTGCAGATCTTTGACATGACTCGGCCAAGGAACCGAGAACACAACAACTTGATAAGGTCTAAACTTGTAAATAACACTAAATTAAAGCTTTGACAATAGTGTTAGAATTATTGTTCCGTAAAGGAATTGTCTCTGGACATATTGTCAGCAAGTGTTTGTTGCCTGAATTGGTCTTTACGTAAGGTGCCACAATCACTAATCAGTTGTTATAGCGGAACCCTCATTATTTATCCTACAAATGTATTTGACATAACGTTAGAATGAATTGTTGTGCACATAAGAAATGAATATTCTTCGTCGTCTACGTATTATTATTATTATTATTATTATTATTATTATTATTATTATTATTATTATTATTACTTTTTCCTCCTTTGGCTTAAGTAGTTGGAGCGTCCTGCGCAAATGTGAGTGGTCGCGTGTTCGAACCCCGACCGAGTCATACCAAATACTGACAAAAGTGGTAATAGCGATCTAGACATGCACAATGTTTTTGTATTTGAATTTGTAAAACTCACTGCCATGCTTTTGATATGGTGACTCTAACAGTTATGTTAAACAATGACATAACAGGCCTTTACTGTAATAATTATACGGCTCTTACATTCAGTTACATGTAAGACAATGAAGTGATTTTAGACTGATTATATTATTACGACACATCAAAGACCATAAAGGTTAGATTAATTTGATAAACTTGTTAATTTGAAAAAGAAAACATCACTAAAATCTACTACTACTACTACTACTACTACTACTACTGCTACTAATAATAATAATAATAATAATAATAATAATAATAATATCAATGGTCTCTGGGTGACAGCTTCTACGACGCTCTCCTTATCAGATCAAACATCTCACATTTTTTTGAGTCAGTTAGAGGCACGGGTCGACCATAAAGTATTGAACCGAGACAAGACGAAAAGAAACCAAATTAAAAGTCAAAGCACAGGTTAAGTAAGTCAAACCTTTGTAAATGTCTTTTGTTGAAATATTCGTAAATGCTCGGGTATTTATCTTCCACGATTTAAAAGGTTTTAAAATGTTACTGTTGATATGAATAATTCAAATACCATCTAACTAAACAAGTTGTGCATATAAAAAGAGATTTTAGTAACAGAAATTACCTGGTGTAATATATTAAACTTTGCTTTAGACCTCAGGACAAGTTAAGATCATGGATAATTAAATCAGATAAATACGTTTGTATAAAGGCACGTATTTGCTCTATATATATTCAGGATCTCTTTGCCTAGTACACACACACACACACACACACACACACACACACACACACACACACACATATATATATATATATATATATATATATATATATATATATATATATATATATATATATATATATATATATATATATATCAAAGATGATCCAAGAAGTGTCCCGACTAAATTTATTTATAAATTGAAAATCAATTAACTCATTCACAATTATCTTTGGCAACGTTTAGTGAACAATATCTGGCCAACACAGGAATTTACAATTTCTAAATCCTTTGAATGTTGATCCCGAGGCTTCAACTCAAACGTTCACCAGAACATATGTAGGTAAATTTTGAAAGGTATATTCTAAGGTTCTAAATAATTATCATTTCCTTTGGTTTTTGAAAACATTACATTCTTGCCATTTTCTGGCACACACTCACAAAGGTGTTGATATTTAGGTTAGAGTATTTTCAAAATCTTTTCATTTTTAGAAACAGTGAATGCACCTGAATGTCTCAGCAGTTCCACTAAAGAAAGATTATATATATCCAATTTTTTGTTCTTTGAAAAGTATCTATCGCAAACATCAAACAAATCCAATATTAATTTGAATTCAATATGTATTTAATGAGAGTTTCCATGTGACTATAAAGCTCTTGACTGTTGGAATGTGATTTTCATCCAAAAAGAACTGCTCACAACATAGCAACAAAAAGCCTGATCATTCTCAAAAGGCAATTCTCTAAAGAAATCTTGTAGCAATACTGCACAAACATTTAATTCCAATATTCATCAAATGCACTTTCTTGGATATAGATCCATTACACGTCAATCTATTCACTAAAGACATACATCAGTAGCGGTATATCATAGTGTGTGTAATTTTTAGCCATATATCACTTTCTGGGACAATGTCAGAGAACGACCTATTCCCAAATTTAGGATATATGCGTACAGTTTAATCTTTTGTAGATTTTAGTTGTTTGATATAGGATAACGGAGCAAAGGCTGACAAAGTGTTTGCTATTTAAGAATGTGACAAATTCCGTCTGAATTGAATATCCTGCCATCTACATTTTCAGGTGCACATTTGAATCAAGATAACAAGATGAAGTTTAACTGAAGCAGCAGGTAGGCCGAACCCACCAACATTTTAGCGCGATTCAAGGGTTTCCCATCAATAAACTTTCATAGAAACCTCCAATCGATGAAATAACGGTTAAAAAAAACACACCCCATTTTGGAAAAAGGGAATATTCGCCATGATATTCGCCATGATATTTAAAATCTCTGACTTCCAATTGTGACTTCGTTGTAACTTCGTTGTAAATTTTATGTGACCATATCACGGCGAATATTCCCTTTTACCAAAAGGGGGTGTGGTTTTTTTTAACCGTTATTTCAGCGATTGGAGGTTTCTATGAAAGTTTATTGATGGGAAACCCTTGAATCGCGCTAAAAAGCTGGTGGGTTCGGCCTTAGAAAGTTTCAAAGCATAGTGTGCAATCAGACAAATACAAGAAAGATTTCATTCCAACATCTTTATCATTGAGTAACAAATTGAACACACAAAAATGATATTGATCTGAGAACTGAGACGCGTCCTTAAAGATGTTTTGATGAAAATAACACGTAACAAATCAAATCATGATGTACAGCTATACCACGTTTCATGTCTATTACTTTATGTTCAAGTTTACAATTTAGAGATCCAAACAAATATGGTAATGTCCACCTCTAACCAACAAGGGAAAACAAGTTGTTCCGTTCTCGATTCCTTGGCCGAGTCATGCCAAAGACCTACAAGGTGCTACTAACATCTGCCTTTCTAGGCGCCTAGCATTAAGAGGTTAGTGTTAGGACTGATCGGCCTGGTGTCAGGATAATGTGACTGGGTGGGACATCATGCTACATTTCTGCGGCATGATGCCACCGTGCTAGATGTTACTATAAACTTCCGCACCGCATACATCGTACAGATATAATTGAAAAATTGTACCTTGAAACATCTAATCACATACACCTATTCATGTTACCTAAGCTAACCAATGGGAATGTCACGCTTTCTTCTGAAACCGCCAAATCTCTCCCTTTATAAGGAAAATAAAGAATATGCACAAAACCTTATGTTCGCCATATTAATCAAACACACAAATGATAATAATAATGAAAATACGGAGGAAGATGTATATTAAATGTATCATTGTGTTTACAAAATAAAATTGAGTGCAACTTCTATATCCAAGAAAGTTAATCAGCGATTAAATATATTTTCACCTACTACACCGAAAGTCGATGTTGTATCCTTGCAACATTAAACTCTAACTAAACAATCTGTGATAATTGATTATAATAATCTAAGGAGCAGTGTTAATATACACATCAAAGTGTTGCGACGACAAACATAAAAGCAAACACACCTTCTGGATAATGGGATCATTTTCTTTTGTGCCTATTTAATTCTTTTAAGGGAATATTACACTTGATGAACCTAGGTATTTACATCATCCTAGATCGGTAGGCCAGCAAACCTTACATCACTTGCATCAACATACATATTAAATGGTTGATTGAAATATAGGGCTGAAAGTTTTTTTATTTAGGTCGATCAGCAAGCGGAATCTGCGTGAATCCTTTAAACAGGTCAAATTTGGTGACATACTTTACATTTTTAATTCTGTCAATACCGTCAACAATTCTCAACATTAGAAATGAGTATCTTACGTTGATACTGTTCACATTACTGTAGTCAGTACAGATACAGAAAGAATTATCTGGTTTCGGCACAAAACGTTAGAGGCGAAGTCCATTTCGCTTGCTTCAATAATGTCACTTTCTAAACATTACTGAATCTCATTCTTTTTATATAAACATTCCTGCCTGTAAGCGTCCAATTTAACGGTATTGGAATATACAATTTTAATATCATGGTAATATTTATATATCACCTGATGTGACACGTCGTTTTACTGTGGCTATATATGTGAATATTTATTGTCCAGATTCTGTACTATTTCAGAAGTTTAAAGACTGGTCCATACAACGTCACAACAATTCGGTTGTACGTCATCGTTGCATTAGATCACTGTGTTGGACAGGAACAAACGAATGTATGGAATGAAGAAGCACGAAGAAGAACTAAATAATAATATTTACACATTTTATCATTGAAACGTAGTCATACAAGTGATAAATAATATTTTCTCAAACTAAATCTTTCACAGATATCTGATAACAAGGAAATACTTACATTTCTGGAAGAAATTACTTCAAAACGTCGTGTCTCCTGTTGATGGTTTTAATCGAAGTGCACATAACATTCTAAATTATTGGTACACCGTCAACGAGAACAATGTTAATTAACACAAGTAAGATGCGACACCACCCGGCCAGTCATTCAGAAACGTTAGCGAGACTCGTCGAAAACAAACCGACACCATTAAAATGCCTCACTTCTTTCATTAATATGAGATATTTTCTTAAGTTTTCGATGCATTATATTTTATCGAGGAACTTGATCATCATGTCTGAGCACTGTCTGTTTATACAAGGTGTGGCTGCATTGCTTGAAAACTATTATTATTATTATTATTATTATTATTATTATTATTATTATTATTATTATTATTAAAATGTATGGGTATAACTCAGATTCAGAACAAAATACATAACGACCTAGGCCACACAAGCTTGTAGAATTCGTCCTATCCTCTGCGACAATTTCACCCACATAGTACTTTATTACTGGCCCTATCCTCTGCAACAATTCAACCACAATTTACCCACATAGTACTGTATTACTGGTCCTGTCCTCTGCAACAATGCAGTTACGTAAGCTTGTATCATTGGCCGTATCCACTATCACAATGATGACACATGGGCTTGCAGTACTTACTCTATCCACTTGAGCAAATCACGCACAGTAAAATGTATTACTGGCCCTATTAACTGCTCAATTCATCAACATAGACTTGTGGTACTTACTCTAACAACTACACCAGTTCACCTACATGATAGGTGATGACCCGATCAACGACATCTTGTACTGACACTATATGCTGAAGACAAAATTCAGCCACAATAACTAGTAATATTGGCCATAGACTTAACCTGGACTTTTATGTGTTTGTTTGTCTGTGTCTGTGCGAATTTGTGTTCGTACAAGACTTTTAAGAAAGCTTTTGCAATTTGAGCCATGTCTCTACACTATCTGGCAGTGTGGTAATTTAGAGTGATGTCAAGCATCGGGGCATCCTGTAACAGGCATGTATCGTTGTGCCCACCCAGTTACATTATAACGACACCAGGCCAACCTGCAACCAGTCATAACACTAACTTCAAAATGCTAAACGTTAAACGTGGCTGCTGCTAGTACCATTTAACATTATGATACGTTTTGGATATGACTCGAATCTACGACCTCCCGGAACCATGGCTGACGTTTTAATTTCTCATGTCATAGGAGCGATCCAAGCGTTTCTGATTGTGCTATATTTCACGATTTGTCTGTTATCTTCCAATCAGAGTACAGTACATTTATACCTATGTTTAGACACAGTTAACGAAAATGAACATTATTAGTAGTAGTAGTATTAGTAGAACTAGTAGTAATGACGAAAGAACACAGGGACACCCAGATGAAAAGAACACACCTTTAAGAAGTTAATGGAAACCTTTCATACATACGTTGGTATGGCCGTGCCACAAACTCGTGGAAAGTGATCTGCGATGTATTATTGATATGAGAAGTTGAGCGGCATTTGACCATTAGGTCGCCCGGGGTCTTTACTATTATAATGATTATTATATACATCCATACATACATACATGCATGCATGCATAGATACATCCATACATACATACATGCATGCATGCATAGATACATACATGCATGCATGCATGCATGCATACATACATACATACATACATACATACATACATACATACATACATACATACATACATACATACATACATACATACATACATATCTGAATGACAGACGTCCAACAACAAATACAAACAATAAATACAATACCACTGTTTATAACGCTATAGGGTGTACGTGTCGTTGGGAACCAAATGGCAAAAGTCTTTTTATTTTTAAAAAGCAAACAAATGACACGCGCAGATGCGAGTTATCCGTATGTACAAAGGACAAAATCTGTTTGTAAAGAGGCATACAAATTGTTAACACTACAAATTACAATGGGTACTACAACAGTTACTCTATAAAAAATATAGCTTGAAGTGGCTCTCCGGAAACTTTGACAGGCAGTTTTATACCATACATGAGACAAGGTATTAATTATTTAACAAGTAGATAAGTGTAAATGTTAGTTAGATTTGTATATTTCATACTGCCCGTTGGTCGGCATCCTACATACTTGTTGTTGGTATTCATTAGTCTCGTAAAACGATGGACGTGCACGTTGGAGTCATAAAATGTGAAAGACGCTCAGTTTTTTCTCTTGTGAGGCGTACATAGTTCAGGTTTCACTGGCACATAGGTGAGTGCTTAATCCGCAGGCACGGTACACGGAGATCTTAGTGTTCAGGGTCAGCATGTTGTTGTTCCACACTCTCCGCGACGACCTGGAGAGAGTTATTCATGTCTTTGAAATCCGCTTGTTGAGCTCAGCATCGAGGGATATGTTGTTGGTGATGGTAGAGCCGATGTACGTGAACTAAGTACTGCATGTTACGAGTTGTTGAGGATGATGCTATGGGGTCCGCGTTCTTAGCCATCACGTTTGGTTTCTTTTTTGCTGATGGACAGGCCCAAATCTCAGCATGGTTTTAGCAAACCGGTCCATCAGGCGCAGTAACTTTGCCTTACATATAGTACACAGTTAGAGAGACCCTGATCACTTTGCAAGTGGAATGTCAGCAAATAATGTTATCTGTATCTATTGTTTAAACACGTTCAGCAAAGACACTGCATATGACTTATAGCTGACATGATAAACAATGACATCCTGCTACTCAATATCGTAAAAATATTTCATTCGTCTGATTGCACACGATGCTTTGAAACTTTCTAAGTCAGTTAAACTTCATCTTGTTATCTTGATTCAAATGTGCACCTGAACATGTAGATGGCAGGATATTCAATGTCAGACGAGATTTGTCACATTCTTAAATAGCAAACACTTTGTCATCCTTTACTCCGTTATCCTAAATCAAACGACTAAAATCTACAAAAGATTAAACTGTACATATATATCCTAAATTTGGGAATAGATCGTTCTCTGACATTGTCCCAGAAAGTAATATATGGCTAAAAATTACACCCACGATGGTATACAGCCATTGATGTATGTGTTTAGTGAATTGATTGACGTGTAATGGATCTATATGCAAGAAAGTGCATTTGATGAATATTGGAATTTAATGTTTGTCCAGTATTGGCATAATAATTCTTCTCAGAAATTTCTTTTCGCAATGATCAGGCTTTTTTGTTGCTATGTTGTGAGCGGTTCTTTTTAGATGAAAATCACATTCCAGCAGACAAGAGCTTTATATTCACATGGAAACTCTCATTATATACATATTGAAATCAAATTAATATTGAATTTGTTAGATGATTGTGATAGATACTTTTCAAAGATCAAAAAATTGGATATATATACTCTTTCGTTAGTGGAACTGTTGAGACATTCAGGTGCATTCCTTGTTTCTAAAAATAAAAAGATTTTGAAAATACTCTAACCTAAATCTCAACACCTTTGTGAGTGTTTTCCAGAAAACTGCAAGAATTTAATGTTTCAAAAACCAAAGGAAATGATACTTATTAAGAACCTTAGAATATACCATTCAAAATTTACCTACATACGTTCTGGTGAATTTTTGAGTTGTAGCCTCGGGATCAACATTCAAAGGATCTGGAAATTGGAAATTCCTGTGTTGGCCAGATATTGTTCACTAAACGTTGCAAAAGATAATTGTGAATGATAAAATTGATTTTCAATTTATTAATCAATTTAGTCGGGACACTTTTAGGATCATCTTTAATATATATATATATATATATATATATATATATATATATATATATATATATATATATATATATATATATATATATATATATATATATATATATAGAGAGAGAGAGAGAGAGAGAGAGAGAGAGAGATGTATATATGTATATATATATATATATATATATATATATATATATATATATATATATATATATATATATATATATATATATGTGTGTGTGTTTGTATGTGTGTGTGTGTGTCCTAGACAAAGAGATCCTGAATATATATATATATATATATATATATATATATATATATATATATATATATATATATATATAGTGCGAATACGTACCTTTATACAAACGTATTTATTTCATTTAATTATCGATGATCTTAACTGTTCATGAGGCCTTACGCAAAGTTTAACCTATCTCATGCATTTCCGAAACTTTGTTTTGGGCTTCGGAAAGGACACAAATTTACACATTTTGCAGTCGATGATATAGGTCATGGTTGTCACACAAGCCACAGATAAATGTATTCACCGTTTTGATATCCCACTGACACGTACAACATCAGTTTACATTGACGAACAACATAACGGAAAAGAAAACAATCGATGAGTTTGTTTACTCAGACTAAAGCTAGGTAAAACTAGTCCTTTTTGCCGCAAGTTGTAAGTAGAAGTACTTGCCTTATCGACCGCACCAATTCACCCACATAGGCTAATAAGTTCTGACCTTATCCAGAACATAAATTCAATCACAGAAAATACTTGGTTGATATTTTACACCAGGTAAATTCTGTTACTAAAATCTCTTTCCATATGCACAAACTTGTTTAGTTAGATGACATTTGAATTATTGATATCAACAGTAGCATTTTAAAACCTTTAAAATCGAGGAAGATAAATACCCGAGCATTTACGAATATTTCAACAAAAGACATTTACAAAGGGTTCACTCACTTAACCTGTACTTTGACGCGTTTCTTAATTTGGTTTTTTTCGTCTTGTCTCGGTACAATACTTTATAGTCGACCCGTGCCTCTAACTGACGCGACAAAATGTGAGATGTTTGATCTGATAAGGAGAGCGTCGTAGAAGCTGTCACCCACAGACCATTGATATTAGTAGTAGTAGTAGTAGTAGTAGTAGTAGTAGTAGTAGTAGTAGACTTTAGTGATGTTTTCTTTTACAAATTAACAAGTTTATCAAATTATTCTAACCTTTATGGTATTTGATGTGTCGTAATAATATAATCAGTCTAAAAATCCCTTCATAGTCTTACATGTAACTGGATGTAACAGCCGTATAATCATTACAGTAAAGGCCTGTTATGTCATGGTTTAACATAATTGTTAGAGTCACCGTATCAAACGCATGGCAGTGATTCTTACAAATTCAAATACAAAAACAATTTCAGTGTTTGGTATGACTCGGCTGGGGTTCTAACACGCGACCACTCACATTTGCGCAGGACGCTCCAACTACTTAAGCCAACGGATTAGGAAGTAATAATAATAATAATAATAATAATAATAATAATAATAATAATAATAAGCAGAAGAAGAAGAAGACGTAGACGACGAAGAATATTTATTTCTAGTATGCACAACAATTCATTCTAAAGTCATGTAAAATACATTTGTAGGATCAATAATGAGGGTTCTGCTATAACTACTGATTAGTGATTGTGGCAACTTACGTAAGACCAGTTCAGGCAATAAATACTTGCCGACAATAATGTGTCCAGTGACAAATCTTTTACGGAACAATAATTCTAACACTATCGTCAAAGCCTTTATTAAGTGTTATTTAAGTTTAGACCTTATCAAGTTTCTCATTTCATGTGAGGGACTTTCAGCAAATTATATTTAAACTTTGCATTTACCAGAATAAGTCATTTGTATATCAGTATGACAATAGGGGGCGTTAAAACGATTTTATCAGACGTTAAAGAATAATATAAGATCACATTGTTTGATATAAGAAAAGGATGGGCAAAGATATTCAGTTATTGATGTGCGCTGTTAGAGAAGCAATTAAATAGTCATTTGGACCCAGTCTTTTTAAAGTCGATTAAGGACACACTGTTAGCGAACTAGGTTGAAAGTAAAAATTACTTCAGAGGTTAATTTATCTTCCACCACTTAGTAAGAGACGTAGTTCATTGAATTTAGTTACGTTGTCTAGGGAATTACCTCCCTTGATGTTATGACCCGATTTGAATTAAATATATAATATCAACAGAGAACTGTGCAAGAGTATTGGAAAGAAATAATGCAATACGAGCACGCTTTGATACGAAAAGTAACACAATTAATCAAACAAATCAACAGTGGTAATTCCAATACAACTTACATGATATCAACAGGATATAATAGCAATGTCTAATTTGGATTTATTTCATCATCATAACCAGTGGTGAAAAGAGCGCAATATCCACCACTAGTTTGCATCACTTTCCTTTCGACCGGGTTCCAACTTTTCCGATTTCCTCGAGTCTTTCTTTTCAGACTGCCTTGTCCTTCTTGAACTTCCTCAATTTTACTCTGTACTCGTCACTTCCCCCTTTCCTAATTCGCTCGTCACTTCTCTGTTTTTCCAGACATCACTCGTCACTTCTCTTTTTATGAACTTCGTCTTCGGACTGTTGAGCCCCATCTACTTTGAAAAAAATTTCCATAAAGGACAAACGTATCCAAAAATCGGAATATGTACCATCTTCTAGATGTACATACATATCTATACTGCGTAAAGGCTACATACGGTAGTACCTTGCCATAAATTACCACGTGATCTCTCTATCAAAAATGTACCGTATGCTACTACATATTCGATGATTATTGCCTAACATTCACAGATCATTACTCACTTCAAGATAATTTAAATAGTACAAAAGCAACTATAATATTTAAGTATTATTAACTCACGATAATCAGTATCTTCCTAACATATAAAGGATATTATTTCATGTTTATTTAATATAACCCTTTGGAATCAAGCACATTATGACATTTAGATTGTACGCAATAAATTAGATAACATGCATAAAAAGTTACTTCTCTGTTTTCCAGAAATCACTCGTCATTTCTCATTTAATGAACTTCGTCTTCGGACTGTTGAGTCCCATCTACTTCGAAAAGTGTTTCCATAAAGGACAAAAGTATAAAAAAATCGGAATATGTACCATCTTATAGATATACATACAGTTCTATACTGCCTGAAGACTATATACGGTAGTACCTTGCCATAATTTTCCACGTGACTTCCCTATCAAAAATGTACCGTATGCTACTACATATTCGACGACTATTGCCTAACATTCACAGATCATTACTCACTTCCCGATAATTTAAATATTACAAAAGAAAATATAATAGGTAAGTATTATTAACTCACGATAATCAGTATCTTCCTAACATATAAAATCGGAAAAGTATAAAAAAAATCGGAATATGTACCATGTTATAGATATAAATACATTTCTATACCGCGTAAAGAATACATACGGTATTAACTTGCCATAAGTTACCACGTGACCTCTCTATCAAACATGTACCGTATGCTGCTACATATTCGACGACTTCCAGATAATTTAAATATTACAAAAGCATATATAATATTTAAGTATTATTAACTCACGATAATCAGTATCTTCCTAACATATAAAGGAAATTATTTCATATTTATTTAATATAACCCTTTGGAATCAAGCACATTATGACATTTAGATTGTACGCAATCAATTCTGCTAATGAACTAATAGCTTAAAATTACAAGATAAATCGCACAGTAACTCTAGCATGAACACATTTCCATGCAATTGAATTAGATAACATGCATAAAAAGTCTGGCATCGTCACATTTCCATGAAAATGAATACACGATACATTGTGAAGCACGTCCTACCAAAACAAAGGTGCAGACAGCAAACAATTAAATATAGAATATTATGTAAAATTAAAATAGTGTACTTAATTCTATTAACTTTAGAACGTGTGCATCCAGCACTAAACCCGCTTTTCTCATACGAAGCGGACATGGACCCTTATCGTTAAATTAGAAAATTACCATTCTTTTCTATGCTACATTAGAGCCAATGTTCTCTCTCTCTCTCTCTCTCTCTCTCTCTCTCTCTCTCTCTCTCTCTCTCTCTCTCAGAGAAAATTTCGTACGAAAGAATTACGATCAAGGTTGTCACTTTAAATTCATAACCAGTGGTGTTTTAAATATTCCTAAGACAATCATTTGTTTAATCAGTCAGACTCTCTGAACTCTACGTTATATAACTATTTCCTTTGAAGAATGACTATTTGACACGGACCTGAAGCAAAGCCGTGTTTTTCGCAAACCTCATTTAAAAATATCCGGTCCATTTTATAGAATCGGAACACTGGCCCCTTTACAGTGTTAACATTGATATGGAAGAAAGTAAGAAAAAAATCGATATGGCCCTTCCCAAACTCACCGGGCCTAAATGTAATAAAAGCTTAGTTCTTGGTGCATTCAACTTTAAGGTTCACTGCTTATTCAGAACTCGATTCTTCACAGTTAATTAACTTGCGCACATCTGTGATTTTATATGCAAACTATCAAAAGCTTATGAAACGGCAAGAAAAAATCTTCAGTCTACCCAATCAACAATTATAGTAACGAGTGACACAACTTCATAGATGAGAACATTTCAACATGGTGATATAGGCCTGGCTCTCTTGCTATACCTCAAATATTCGTCTAGCTACTATACAGTTGAAAATAAAGTATGTTTCTCACAGTATATCATCGACACTATTGGAAATCAAGGTAGAAATAGCTGTGCGATATGAATATGCTGAACGATTATGTTAAAAGAGCTCTTAAAATCATTCAATATATTTAATTGTTCCTGTCCAAGACAGTGACGATTTCAATGATGACGAACAACCGGATTGTAGTGATTTTCTGTTTGAACCAGTCTTCAAACTTCTGAAATAGTACAAAATCTGGACAATACATATTCACATATATAGCCAAAGTAAAACGATATGTCACAGCAGGTAATATGTAAATGTTACCATGATATTAAAATTGTATATTCCAAGACCGTTAAATTGCACGCTTACAAGCAGGAATGTTTATTTAAAAAATGAGATTGAGAATGGATTAGAGAGTGACGTTATTAAACCAAGTACTTTGCCTTTTTTGACTATGTGCCGAAATTAGATAATTCTTTCCGTATGTGTATTGACTACAGTTGTGTGAACAGTATCACCCAAATATGCTCATTTCTAATGGTGAGAATGAATAACTGTATTGACATAATTGGAAATGTCAAGTTTGTCCCCAAATGTGACCTTTACAAAGGATTCTGGCAGAATACACTTAATGATAGACATAAATAAAAAAAATCGGCATTTGCAGCTTACAATGTACGCTACTAATACCAAATTATGCATTTTTGTACGCAGAAAGGTCCCTCTACATTACCAGTGTTTAATGAGAATGATAACATCGGGTATAGGCGGCACTTGTGATGCAAGCATTGACGAGGTTATAACATGCAACAGTTCCTGACAAATTACCTGGAAACTTTTTCGCTCGCTAGAGTCAGGCACCTTTGTAGATTAATATCGGTAAGGGTGAGTGTTGCCGAGTTTGTGTCACACTTTTAAGGACATATTGTGGGGCATGGTCAAGTTATACATACATAAGCTAAAGTAGAAGCTATCTCTGCGTTACTTGTGCTAATCTTGAAAAATCAATTGACGCAATGTTTTTTTGAAAGTTTGCTACATTTTTCATAAATACTGGAGCCCCTTAACAATGTTTAGGGTAAGAAGACTAAGTTTTATTGGTCTGACAAATATCAGGAGGCGTTCTATAAAGTAAATGCCATACCTGACACTGCACAAGTTCTTTCAGCCTTATATTTTAACCAACCATTTAATATGTCTGTTGATGCAAGTGATGCGTTGTGGCCTAGTGCTTAGAGCGTCAGTTAACAGGGCGATCAATGTTTATGCAACTATCGGTGTCAAGGTAACGGAAAGAGTGTCAAATGTCAGGAATGGGAAATTTGGCCATTACGATAGCAACAATGAAAACATTGCTAAAACTTCTGGTGGTTCAAGGCAAACTGTGTCCTCTTCGAAATGGACCAAGATTAACTATTTTGCGTATGATTATGCGTTTTAATAAGCTTGCCTTTATTGCTAATAAGTTGAATGTATAAACTCCTATCTACCACATATTCGGTCTTTGGTAAAATCAGCCGTTAAGCACCTTTCAACCAGAAACAAGTCAGCATGATATTAGCTACCTTTCCTTCGTTCGGTTCTACTTATTGTAAACATATAGTTGTTTAAATGTGTTTATCTCTTTCCTAGTGTAACAACTCGTAGGAGTGTCTCTGGCATCTTGTCTCAGTTTAGAAGGTTTTTGACCTTGTAACAAAATCATAAAATTCGAGTAGCCATCCTTTTGGTACTGGCCTGTGGCAGGAACGTGACAATTGTCGTATAAAAGCTTAACAAACGTTATCCACGATTTTGAGTATCAAACAATTTGAAACAATCCCAAGTTCCAGTTAAGATGCATTTTGGGCCATTGTGGTAACGCTGTTAGTTGCTTTAATTACAAACTTCAACACAATTACCACATAAATGAAAGAATATGTTTCCGTAACAATGATGAAGCAATATAGGATGGCTCATGTTTGTTGCTAACATATGTTTACACATGATCAAAGTTGTGTGCTGTAGAATGTGTTCCACGTCAACGTTTCAGCTGCCCCTAATATAATTATGGAACACACGCGATGTATTTGACTAGTTTTTGAGATTCGTTTGCTTCGTACAACAAGCCTGAAGTATTGGTTTGTCCGCCATATTAACTCTCACGCGATTTAAAGGATTTGATGTCCACCACATCGTATTCATCGAAAATGCGTCTAAATTCTGGATCTGTTTTGAGACGTCGATCGTAGCTGTGTTCACACATTTCAAACACTAAATTGTCTTTCCAAACTCTGGCGTCTTCCTTGAATGTCTATGTCAAACGATGTTTCAGACGGTGAGCAAAACAGGTGCGACATTCATGAAACAAATATCACTAAAATTCATAAACGAATTGTTTTGTGCAATGTCGCTTGTAGCATACTGAAATAAGGCCAGATCGACCCATATCAAAGCGAAGGTATAACGTTACAGTATCACTAAGATAAAGTGACATTTTTTGGTCCATATTAACCTAGTATACTTTTACTGGCAATAACGACTGAAAGTCTTCATAATTCCTAGAAGGGGCAATAACGACTGAAAGTCTTGATAATTCCTAGACGGGTCAATATTTAGATTATTCTCTGACACAATTATATCATTATGTTCCAGAAGTTGTACAGATTTTTTTTTAATCTGTCTGTCATTATGATCAACAGTTCACAATTAAACGCCTCTGTAGAGTTAACAACAAGACAATATTTCAATGGCTGCAACTGAGTTTTAACTACCATGTCGTGAAAGGAATTATTATACTTGTCCAAGCACTGCACCAATTCACCCAGATGGCCTTTTAGTACTAGCCCTGTCCACTGCAGTAGTTCAGCAACAGTAAACACTTGGTTAATATAATTACACTAGGTCATATTTGTTACTAGATTTTCTTTTCGTAGAGACAAATGTTGCTAGATGTGTTTCAAATAACGATAACAAAAAACAACAAATTATTGACAATTTATATATTAAATTATAAAATATATTTCCCCGCGAATATAAAAGTGTTAGACATAAATTCAACTTGCACTCTCTGATTATGTTATATTTCTTCATTTTTCTTTCTTTTTTTTTGTTTTTTTTTAGACAAGACCCTCCTGTGGCCTAGTGTTTAGAGCGACAGCCGCGGATACGCAAGGTCGTGTCTTCGAATCACAATATATTGAATAAGGTAAGGAAGTGAAACATTTGGAAAGAAAAATGATATAAAGAAACAAAACCATTTTCTTTTAATATGTATTTTAAGTAGCTTGTTTCTTTGTAGCAGCAACATGAATTAAATAAATATGTTTACGAGGAATTCCAGGGGCATCTCTCTCTCTCTCTCTCTCTCTCTCTCTCTCTCTCTCTCTTAAAATTTGTAAAATTACGTGTTTGAATGATGCGCGTTGTACAAAAAAATACAATAAAACTGTTTGAAGATAAGCAACAGAATTAATCAAAAGAAAACATTACCAATATGTCTAAACTGCATTCCTTTTTGTTTTGTTAGAGAAAACGTTTTTCTTAAAAAAAAAAAGAACAGAGGCGATGTAATACTTATTGTTGCGTACTGTCCGCACTGACAAAGTAATGAAACTCCAAGTATCGAGGTACAAAGCCATCTAAGTCCATGTGTACTAAACATGGTATTAGACGAACTTATGCCTGGAGAAGGTACACAGGAACTAAGTGATGCAAATTTTGTACCAGGATGATGAACAAATAATAATAAGTAGGATGCGGAATAATAATAATAATAATAATAATAATAATAATAATAATAATAAGTATAATAATAATAATGTTATTAAGCAACAAATGTCAAGAATTATGTATTTCCGGGTCATAGACTGATATCTGAATAAACAAAATAACAAGAGTGCTTTTACCTTTATTTTCATTTACAATTAATTCCTCATGAATTCTCATTTACGAAATCCCGCTTCGCTTACAGCCAGGAGACAGAAACGCCAAAAGTTAAGTCAGTCCTTTGATATTTTTCATAAGAGTTGCAAAACATTTATTATTTCTCGTTGGAACATTTATATAGATTTAAAAATGCAATATCGACAAAATGTATTTCAGAGCCCGATTAGACGCCGGAGGTGGGATGAACAAATTTAATTTTATCGGATGATATGATAATTCTGGAAAGAGCTGTTGGTAAAATGAGAGTCGTTGAATCACAGGTAACCAATACATAAACGTGTCGCGTGTATTGTTTACTTAAAATAATTGAAAATGGAAAACCACCAGATTTTTAACAAAGCATATGGTATCCAGAATCGGTGTTGGAAGTAGGTACAGAATTATTTCATAATATATCTGGAATACATATACTTAATGTGACGGCGACGCAGTTCAGTAGAGTTATATGCCAAATAGGGCATTGTTGTTGCACCTAACTTGTTTTTGGAATCTAAATACGGTTCTACCTTTCTTCCTGTCCTCCCAAACGTTTTGCTATTTTGTATTTATTTTATTCTTCATTTGACTATATAGTTTGTGAGTGCTGTAAGAGATATTAGTCCTTGTCTCATTCTTTAAATAATCGTTTGCTGTTCTCTCAGCTTTCTCGGTTCCCGGTAAATTTATTATGTGACCCACATTTATTCCAATGTCTGCCTTGTGTCTTTATTGTATCTGATCTCTAGCAAGGTTTCCTGTAGAAAGTTTTCTCACCCAAGCAACAGAGAAATCTAGCTGTTTTCCTAACCTTACTTTTCTTATCTCAGTCTAGTCATCTCAGACCAGTCATCTCAGTCATGGTGTCCACGCGCTGATCCATGCACACAAGACTATATACCTATACACTTCAACCTTCTAAACAACAACGGAAAACTTAGCAACAGCCAGTAATGTATTATATCAAACATGCTCTATTATAATTTTGTTAAGCATCTCCATTGTGCTCCAGCTGAATATACCTGCAATAGTTATTGACAAATAATACACTTACCAGCCAGAAGGAATCATTTATCCCTCAACAAACTAATCCATAAGAAATTTTCACTGCATCACGTGCCATATTTCCAAGACAGAAATATAAATTTTCAAAGAATCCGCGAACTTGAAAGTTTAGCACATTGTTATCCTCTGAGGTTCGCATATTTGGAGGGTGACGAGGGTCCTTTATACGGGAGAATGGGGTACTCAGACTTAAAAATGATGAAAGGAAACAGTTTCTTTCTAATAAATTATAACTATTTATTGTTAATTTCATATAACATCCATATATTAAATGTGACATTACTATGCGACGTTTTATGTTATTTTTATTTGCTCACGCGTAAAAACTATGTACTTCGGACGCAACGGTCACACCACAGCCCTCATTGGCTTATTTCTTTTAATGCGCCACATGTAAACATCGCGACGTGTACACTTTTAAAGAGTTCTTTTTACTTTAAAGGATAATGTTGGGTAAGAAAAATAATCTACATTAGGGTTTGGACCAAGACAATGAAATCCCAGCCGCGGGTTTACATTATATGTCTCCCCACGAGGCTTGTCAAATAATATAACCCCTAGGCTGGGATTTCATTGTCTCGGTCCAAACCCCAACGTAGATTCTATATATCTCTACTTTTGGTGTTTCCAGTTCGGATTGTTTTCAATACACTCAATTTAGTGTTAGGTATCATGGGGGTACTGAGTATCCGCTTCACGGTTTCCATGATTGCTCAAACTTCTGCTGTGTATATGGAGCTTCTGTCTTAAAGTATGCTTCCAGATTCAATGTTCATGCTCGGGAGTATAATTCATGCTCGGGATTATAATTTTCGATTAGCATTTTAGTTGAGTGTTATTCTATTGGTCGTAAGTTTATAGTTTGTTGCCTAATCTTGGGGCATTAAATTTTCCATGGAGATGGGTCTACAAATGTAATAATATCTACTTATATATATGTTAATTTGGTATTCCTTGCATCGTTCGTCAATTGTTTTTTCCTCCTGTAAGTTAGGAACAAATATTGTGCTGATGATCCTGTTGCATATCAAAAAGAAATGTTTCTCTGGTGATAATGTTCATGTGTCGACTTTCTTGCGGTATACATAAACAAGTGTTCTTCACGTCTTAGCTTTAGTTGTTACACTCTCTCTATGGCATATATTGACATGTTTTTTAAGGCATTCAGGGTTATCTTGTGAACTTGATATTGGACTTTGTCTAGTTTACTAGATAGTGTAGGTGTAGCTGAGTTGTAAAACCTGGCATCCGTATCCATTTCTGATATAATTAGAAGCTTTATACAACATAAGTAATGTGTCTTGATTTGCACCCTATGATGTTCATTTAGCGTTCTGTAAAACGTTCAGATCTTAGTTACATCTCCTGCCACATCTTTAAAGGCATACAACCTAAGTTTCTCGATTTTTTTGTTCTTGTAAATGCATGATAATATGAAAAATATAGTACAAAAAACGAGTAATTACATGTGATTTAGTGTCATAAAATGCACAATTGTAAGTTTAATCAATGAAAATATAACGATTTTCTGTACGGATTGCTAATTAATTATGCAGAAACGGAATTTACCGATATTCTCCGAAGCAGCGGTATCACGTGACGCGAATCAACAAATATGGAAGTCGAGGTACGTATGTGTTACTCTTTTGATGTAATTATTGTCTTGTTCTTCGTATTTCTTCGTCTATCCTTCTCCTTAGTTCTTTATAGTCACGCACAATATATGTATATTGCTTGTACATTTCTCATTATATATAATAAATTACAAGAAGTAGGCAAAAAAGTCAATGTGATGGAGGATCATGATAATAGGGGGTTCCATTAAGGGACAATTATTGAAATTGCCATTCCGTATAACTTGTCGTGTTTGTGAGATTGTGTTACGTTGCAAGATAAACGAACTAAAAATATGATAATTTGTATCATTGTAATCAGAACCACTATTAAAAGATCTCGCCAAAGTCGTCTCTTTGGCTCAGAATAAAGTTAATCGTTTTGCATCACCATCTCAGGCTCACGCACAGGAGTTTGACGTTTTATAAATAAAGTACGGCGAAATGTCTGACAACATGAATTACCCTTATCAAATATATATTATTGATAAGGGTAATTCATGTTGTCAGACATTTCGCCGTACTTTATTGATAAAACGTCAGACTCCTGTGGGCTCACGTATCAATAGTCCTACATGTAAGACAGATCACATGTAGATTTTGTTTAGGTGCTATACTAACGTTTCAGATACTAGATGTGATTTTCACATTTGTTTTTACGCTTAACTAGTAAAAATAATAATAATAGTGCTGTGGTCGAGCTCCATTCTAAATAAATATTCATTTCATGGCTATGTAAGTAAGAAACATATGGTACAATGTTATGTGATAAATGTATTAACTTCCACAAAGTGCAGTTAAAAAGAAAAAATACCAACACACACACATTACAATTGAAAAACTTCTGATTTTTCTGCCTTTTATCACATATGATATAATGATAGGTTTCAGATAACACTGCAAGTGAATCAGTATCACGGACATCTTCACTTCATGACAGCAATGACAGCCCAGACCGTCAAATAAGAGATGTTAGAAGACGACGAGGTATTTGAAGAAGGGAATCTATTAAACTTGGAACAGGAAGGGAGTCTATTCGAAGGGGTACAGGAAGAGAGTCAAGTAGAAGGGGTACAGGAAGGGAGTCAGGTAGTAGGGGTAGAGGAAGAGTTACAAGGCAAAGGAGAGGAAGAGGAAATCAAGGACCATCACATAGCAGGACAAAAGTGGCTCTTACAGCTGAAGCTAGAGATCACCAGTTGAAGGTAAACATGATTTTTGTTACCCATTAAAGTTAGCTTTTGTATTAAGACTTATAAATTCATGATGTATTCTTTGTCAGTTTATTTTCTTTATTATGTTGAATTAATTTCTTACAGGAACGAATAGCCAGTATGACAAAGGCAGAAAAAGATGACATTTTGGCTCGAATATGCCAAAAACACCCTAACCTGGTCTTTGAACTAATAGACGGCTCATCAATGGAGCAACAAGGATATCATCCAAGACCAGGAGGTGAATCACCAAGTTGGTGCTCATGCAAAAACTGCCGTGAAATGCCAACTGATGAGGAAAAGCAGTGCTGCAAACAAATAGAGGCAAACTGCTTTTCAAGGCTTCCTGTAAGTAATTTTTGGGTAAATTGTATCTTTCTAGTTCAACTTTCTGTAAGTATCGTGACTGTAATCAGCCCAAATTGTTCATCCAGAGTTAATTTTTTTGTTACTTATTATTTAGTATTTGTGAATTAAGCAGCTTGTTGAAACACTTGTATATATATATATATATATATATATATATATATATATATATATATATATATCATAACATTTAATGCTTTTAGTTCTTTGGAACATATTTTAATTTCACAAACATCTTACCATTTTACTTTGGGCTGTTTGTTTTTTTGTGTCGCTGGTCGATATAAAATCTTTAGTATTTTAAACATGTGTAAGTACAACCTATTGTATGGCGCTAAATAGCCCAAGTGTGCTGGTGAGCCATTAAAAAACAAACAAACAAACATCTTTGGAATACTTTTTACTGACAATTTTTTTAAATTTCTGCAGGACTTCGATTTGGTTGCATTAGATGAAGTCGTGCTTCTTGTTGCACAGAGGTATAGATAAGATGTCCTGGCAACAGAAGAAGATGACAATTACAACCGGGGAAAAAGGCATACTGCTTATAGGCAGTTTATTTTATGGACTTTTGGATACCTTGGTGCAGGCAACAGACGTGTTATTCCAAGCTGTTGTGTATGGCGTATTTAGGGATAAATACCCAGATAGTTTTGGCCAGTACCGTGGCTTTATTCAGCGAGGACTTGGGAATTCATTCCAATGATATGTGAATAATATAATCTGTGTTGATTTTAAGTTGTATAAAGTATTTATTTTGTATTATGCAATTTTTATTTGCTTGAACAAGTTTTGTTAAACATTTTTTATAGCTACCTACCCACTAAAAAATGAGTATATGTATGGCTATGTTTTAAAAGCAACTGTGAGGAGACTATTTATTGGTATAATACTACTGGTATTATTCAGAAAATTTATTAAAAATATAGGAAGTTGACTAGCAATGTCTGGGGATGAAAAGGATGTAAGGAACAAAAGTACATGGGTGAGCACGATTTTAATCGTGCATATACACATCAAGTCCAATGATAAATGACATTCATATTGAGTTCAGAAAGCAAAACTTATTCAGTGTATCATGAATACAGATTGGTTTGTAAATATCAACAGAACTACAAATACTAGAATACTATTCCATCCAGATACTGCTCATTAATTTCAAATCAAACAAAATGGCTCTGGAAACTTCAATAAAGTTTTTAAGACTAAAATACTAGCAAAAGCAACCTTTAATGCTATATCACATATGTGCATTATCAGCCATCTGATTACTAAATCAAATATACTTAACAATTAAAGCATCAAATTTTCATTTTTTTTTCAAATGTGATCATTCACCACATAAGTGAGAATACCCTTTATATGAAATCCCAGATGAATGTACACAACTGCATACACTGTTAAACTGTTATATATTATGAAATTTACTATACTTATAGAAGTACAACTGTGCATGTACAGACATAACTTTAATTAAAGAGTATAGCCAGGCATTAAACACTGAACAATATCATCTGAGAATAAGTATATCATACACAGAAAACTCTTTCTCTCTCTACATTATAAATACAATATTACTGCTATATTAAATATTTATCAGCAGTTTGTTTTAAATATAAAGATGGACCTATTAGCTGAAGTCATTCATTGTCAATGTATCCAGAAGTGACTTGTCCATCAATCTCCTTGTTTACATCAATGGAGCTATTTTACCACAGTTTATGATAAGATCATTGTTCCACAAAAATGACTTTTATATGATAAACTAGTGTACCATTACTATAAAAGATTGATTACAGACATCCCAGTCCAAACTACTAGCAAGTTCTCTAGAAATTACATTTATGTTTTATTATCCTGTGTTTGGTTTCTATGATTTTGACTTGAGTGATTACAATTTAGTCAATGCCAAACCTTAGTACATCGACAAATCAAAATACTACACGGGAACAAATATTGAAATTAAGCCCAATCCCCACTCCCATGTGTGTTTCCTACTGCATTTCTCTGAAAATTAGGGTAGCTATATATATAAAGTACAGGGCAAAACTGGCTCAGATATATATATATATATATATATATGTAAAATTCAGGAATGCAGGAGTCATGCTACCAGGTGAAGATGACTTCATCCTGATTTTTGAGACGTAAAATGATTGCTTGTAGTTTGAACCTTCTTTGATGTAGCCATTAAGTTCTGGAAGTGTTGTAACACAATGCAAAATGTATTTATGCAGTGTTGATACCAATTAGCCAACACAGACAAACACACTCTTGCACATTCACAAGCATGATTTAACTGCCAACTGAACATTAACCCAGTTTGCAGCAATATATCACTGCTCAATTTCATGTAATTGGGCCTACGGTACTCAGATGAAAATATACCAAATTCTGTTTTAAAATTGTAACATCAGTGTGTAATTTGGATTTTTAACATTCCTTTAAAAAAAACGTTCAGTCATATCGCTATGATGTTTGCAGTGTGGCAGTTAACAGTGATGTTTAGCACTGAGCCATCATGTTGCATGACATCCCCCCCAGTTACCTTATCCTGACAGCAGGCTGACTAGTCCTAATATTAACCTCTTAATGCTGCGCACCAAGTGAGGCAGCTGTTAGTACCATTTTTATGTCTTTGGTATGACTCAGTCAGGGATTAAGGCCTCCACTACCTCTTGCATCCGAAGCGGATGCTCTTATCACTGTCACTCGAGCGGTCAACACCAGTATGTAAATAATAATTTGTTGATAAATAATAACTGGTGAAGAGCAGTTTCTAATGTATTTCTTTTCAAAAAAGGGAGAATTTAACAGCATTATTTTCTTTATAAAATCAGTTTGAAACCGTACATGAACCTGTAATGGCAGACATACCATTTATTAGATTGTATTCTTAACAATTTGGGTATTTTATTATGCAATAATACCGACTTGCAATTACATGATTTTGATCTTGTTACTTCTATAAGAATAAATGAATTACAATGTATAGTTTCTGCTGTGCATTGTTTTTAAATCATATGGCCAAAATACACTGCATTTACCTCAATCCAAACATACATATAAGACAAGTATAAATACAATGGGTATGACAAGTTAGAAGATGTCTTACACCTTTTTGTTAAAATGCATTTCTAAGAAAGTATCATTTTTATGTCTTTAAAAGCTTTAAGAACATAACCAACAGTGGTCTGAAAATAAATTGCTAATTGGAAGTGAAATAGATGCTGGACTTTGGCTCATGGTAGGCACTACTACAAGAATACTTAGT
The DNA here is from genome assembly GCA_029339505.1 of Unio delphinus. Classification (NCBI taxonomy): domain Eukaryota; kingdom Metazoa; phylum Mollusca; class Bivalvia; order Unionida; family Unionidae; genus Unio; species Unio delphinus. The sequence continues at coordinate 3,893,793 of JAQISU010000047.1, read as the reverse complement.
CAAAGTCTATATGGGTCTATGGTTGGGATCATGTTTTAATAAATAATCATTAGAATAGTCTCTCCATAACAATTTGATATCAATAGGTGTTACATGACTAAAAGGCCTAAGTCATTTTAACTTGAAACGAGATTTTTGTTTTGTAACAATCTCTTCTGTAGGCGGTGGTGGTATTGGAGCAAGTACAGCAGATATCCTTCTAGGATCATTCTTTTCCAAAACAACTGGCTGATTCATGCCAACTTTATCATTTAACCTCATTTTCAATATTTTCATAATTATTTCTGGAATATGCAGGTACTGTTTATCAGCTTTCTTTGGGTTTGCAGACCATCTCCCACTTTTTTTGCTGAATGACCTTTGGTATCTGACAAAAAAAATGCAAACATTTCACTGACAATGTCATTTCATATTATTTAAATTCGCAAAAGGTTAAATATATACTGCATACAAATATATGTTACAAATCATTTTGCTCCTGATGAAAATGTGAATATAGCAAACCTGTATCTTACTAAGATATAAAAATATTAAGATTATTTACAGAAATTTATAATTACATTAGACTAATTCTAACCAAAATTGTTTTTTTGAAATTAAGTTATAAAAAGTTTCTTCTTTAAAAGATTATCACACATAAATTGTTATAAGCTTTCTGGCAAAGCATTCATATTTTAACAAAAAATGAAGTATTATTAAAAAACAGAAGAATAAAGTTTATTACCTTGTTGTTCCATCTCTGTTAACAATCACATCTCTGTCAACATGATTGTTATGATCAAGAGCTGCCAACAAATTCCTAGCTCTGAAAGCTGGTGGCTTATATGAATGCCTTTTGGAAGCATACAATAAAATCAAATTCTGGAAATTCTCCAGTTCTGCTGTACTTCTGAAACAAAGTATGATGACTAAATAAATCAATTGATTCAGATGCAGAAAACTATTTTAAATTTATAAATCCCCATAAATAAATATGTTTTGATGAAAATTCAAATGTATAATAGTATTATATAGACAGAAAAATATAGACTCATTCCATTACTACAATTGTTTTACCTTTTCACCTGAAATGGGGGTAGGGTAACACATTTGGGGGCTTATTTTGAATATATTGAAATACACCTGGTTCCAAGAGTTTTTTTGCTTAGATATATGCCTCGGTGTGCTAGAAACATCATTTGGCATCTGCATGAGGGTAAAAGATTTTTTCTGACCCATCATTTTCCTTTCCTGGCCACTTTTTACTACCAATCCCCAATTTATCCTACTTTTGCAAAGCTTCACCTGTCTGTGTATAGCACATACCAGTCTGAATTAGATTGCAAGCAAAAAAGTAAAAAATCCAGACACAAAATCTGATTCCAACAATGGGCAAATTGTGGGTGTAAAATAAATCGGGTTTAATGCAAGTAGTCTCATCATACCTTCAGGCGGGATTGGGGTTGAATGAGTCAAGATAAAAAAATGCAGCACATAAGTTTAGAAACTAATATATTTTAGTAATGATTGTTGCAGCTAAAATAACAGCAGTAAAACATCAAAACATTGTTTCACACTTACCGAAAGTTAAGGTAGTACGGAATCCGGTTCAAGAGCCTTTTATCCAGAACAATTCTGCGCAGTGCAACATGAGGTGGATTGTCTTTTTTGAGCCATTTTTTACTTCTTTCACTGGGAAGAGGTCCATGATTACATTCATTTGTTCCACTTGGACCATGTGGTAATAACCATTCATGTTCGTTTACAACATGGTGCAAAATACCCCTCGATACACCCTATAAATATGAGACAATATATACAATGTATTTTAAGCTTTCAATGTTGTACACAAAAAAGAAAAAAGAATGGAAACATTTTACTGAAAAAAATCATCCTTACATCATTATAAAGCAGCAAGAGTGTTGTATATGTACTTACAGTAAAATCCTCCCTGGTGTCAGAAATTTGAGCACAGTGCCAAAAATGATCAACAACATCTTTGGTCCACTCCAACAGTTTTCGGTTTTGTTTCTCTTGACCAGCCTACAAATCAAAGCACAAATTATTAGTTCTCATTCAAACATTTGATCTTTGATACAGATGAAACTTCACTTTTATGATAAATATTAGATTACTTTTGTGCAAGTTCTATATCTGCTGGTAATTACTACAATTTTTCATATTTCATATTAAAATTGTCTTGTGACTTACTTTAATTATTTTCTTGCCTAAATTCTTTGCTCCATGCCATACATCATGTGAATGCTTGATTTCTGGAAAGTCTTTTTCTGAGGATTAAAAGAAAGACATCAGTGGCATACACTTGTAAGTACCAAAAAATATCACTATAAACTGTCAAATTTAAATACACTTTATCTTCAGTGCTTCAGAACTAACCAAACATCACAAATCAATGATCACAAAATTAAATAAGTTAGTGTAAGGGCCATCCATTTAGTACATAGGTGGGAGATGGTAACACAAATACATACATTAACGTATGGGGGTGGGTTACTGATAATGTACATACACATTGGAAATGATAAGGGGTGAAACTTCAATAATAATTTGTATAATATGTAACCAGTTCCACTCGGTTCAGTCAGCATTTGAATTTTTGCAGACACTAGACAAACTTTTTAATGTTACTCAGCTTATTTCTTAGATGCAGCCAGATATTCAAAGTTAGTGGAATATCTGTTTTATTAAACACATTATTATTAATCCGTTTTTACGTGGATTAAATATAGGCCGTTCTATAGAATTCGGGGTATGCGTCAAACATACATATGCAGGAGGGTGGGTGGGTAAGAAAAATATGCACGTTTACAGGGGGAAGGGTAAAGATTTGCGGAATTTTTGCGTATGTACTAAATGGATGGCCCCATACTACATTTACCAATACAATATATATCATGTTATGAGTAATATGATAAATATAAACTTATTGTGATTTGTTTTAATGTGGTTAGCTTCCAAATGTAAACCTCACACCATTGATCACTGTTAGTGTATGCATGCAGCACAAACCAACATTGATCTGATTGGCAAAGGACATTATAGAGTTTCAGTTCATTATCACTCCAATATCATATACATAATGAAAGAGGAATACACATTATTTTCATGAAATGGCATTAGATTGAATTTCGAAATTAGTTATTACTCAGGATGATGTATATTTCTAGTCAACATTCAGTGCATGTTTACATCACGTTTTTTATATTAAAAAAGTTATCATAATTTATATTTCTTGTTTATTAAGAAAAATCAGAGTAATTAAACAAAAGTCAACTTACTCATCAGAGCAGTTATCTGTAAATGTGAATCCGTGACGACTTCTACAATTTTTATTTTCTTTTCCTTTAGGAAATTCAGCCCTTTTACAAAGCATGCCTTTTCTAAGTTTGTGCTTTTTCTGTCTGTCACTCTTTTGTCCATTGTTATGATGCACACAATTTTCTTGCTGGAATTTTCCATGAATGGGTATGTGCAATACTGGGCTGAATGTCCAGGGCTGTCTATTCTACCATCCCCTAAAAAGCAGTAGGTATTGGCTCGAAATTTCATATAAGCATTTGAAATCATTAATAATAATAGAGATCTTATAATAACAACTGCCACAATTTTTTAGTAACTTATTACATGATCAGAGCTGTGATGTAGCATGAAATTAATGACTAAATGCTGAAATCCAGCATTGTGTGCCTAATTTTCAAAATATGTTTAAAAGCTGACTGACAACTTTCAAGTCAACATGTTAAGATCTGATAAGATAAAAAATATTTTGTATAATGTATAAAGGTAAGCACATTGATCACCTGGATTTATCTTCATTCATCTTCCAAGAATAATACTGATTACAATTTATATCAAAACCATTTGCTGAGCATGATGAAAAAACAACAGCAATTGCTATGTTTTCTTATTAATGTTAGTGGTGTTTTCATGATATTTGGAATTTAAAAGGACATGTATATTTTAGATATACATTTAGGCTTCAGATAACTTTGAAGATTATATATATATATATATTACCCTGTAACTAGAATTTGACTTACCAAGAATTACAACTTCCTTTCCCTGTAATGATTGCAAAACGTGTTCCTGATGGTCAATCCAATATTGGTCAATGGATGGAATTAAATACGTCCTTTGAATTTTATGAAAGGTTGTAGAACTTAAAATAGGTAGATTCAGAAATTTTGAAAACATGACCATCTTCTGAAAGTTACTCCCAGACAATAGTATGGTAGATGCCAAAAGTAAATCACCACCATGTAGTTGCCGATTCACCAGAGGCTGTGAACACCATTTCTTGGCACAATGTCCATTTTCACAAACCTACAGATAAATATAAAATCTGATTTATTATACATGCCATAAAGAGTTCTGCTTTATATTTAGAGTGACAATTTTGTTTAATAAATAGGGATTTCTACATATATATTTGTTTATTCCGCCATTTACTTAATGTGAACCCACTGACATTTACAGCTTACATATATGTATGACCACCAGTATAGTATGCATAAACAAGTCAAACAATTCAGTAACATTAGTTTATATCTAGACTGATATGGTGACAACATGTCGAGCAACATAACTTGAACAACATCTTAGTTTGCAAAACTCTGATACCTTAAAGAGCATGTCTAACAGTTTTGCTGGTAATGGAGTAAATGTATCTTTGTTAATGCAAAAGAAATATTTACAAATCTTTTGATAATTGCAATATAAATAATGCTTAAGAATTCATGTTACAAAGGAATATAACTTATCTGCAATCTTACCCATTTTAAATATAATGCTTAAGAATTCATATTACACTGGAATGTAATTTAGCTGCAATCTTACCCACGTTAAATATAATGCTGATCCAACAACTTGTCTGCATACTGATATTTCTGTCCCACATCCCTTGGATCTGCAAGTAAGCGGCACATTTGTTTTTGCAAGACTTAGAAGTGCACTGTAATAAACTAAAAATGGACTGTCACCAACAAAGTTAAAGGTATTGTCAACAGTACGGATACGCCAAATATCAAGTTCTTCTATTTCTGGTTGATCACTACCATCATCCTCATCATTTGTGTCATCTTCTTCTTTAGCGTCTTCCAAACAAATGTTACTCTGTCTGGTCTTAAAAGATAAAAAAAATAATATTTATGAAATTTAATAAAATGCTTTAATAAGAGAAGGTTATATCTTATAAAAATTTAGAATACAAATCTAAATTTGTTGGTTTTCACATACATCAGATTTTGATGAAAAACATCCAATGATATTAACAGGCAGTATGATAGTAGTTTCATTATCTTTTCACTATCTATTACACAGTTACATAAATGCTAACTTTCTAATCACATAAAAATTCTTTATTGAAAAGATATAATTTTCATTACCTTAATGAAAGATTTAAACTTGGCTCATAGTCTTCATCTGACATATGGTCATCAGCTTCAAAGTTACTCTCAGAAACTTCCATTGTAAGACTAGAAGAAAGAAAAACAATAGCGTAAGTTCATACTACAAATATTAATTACCCTCTCTCTCATACCAAGCATTCTAATTTTGGTAGGTTGGCAGGACATTTTCATAACTTTATGTGTTTGTGGGAAAAGCATATCAGATATGGGAAAGTAAAGAGGTTACTTTCAAAAGAAAAAATATGATACAAAAGTCAGAAAAATATAATTTTTAGTCTGTCAGCTTTGAGCTCTGTTGAACAGTTAAGTGAAAACAAAATTCTTAAGAGGCCATCCATTTAGTATGTACGCAAAAATCTGGCAAAACATGACCCTCCCTCCCAGTACACATGCATACTTTTTTTGTTATTACACACACCCCATCTGCGTACATGCATTTGCTGCAACCATCCCCATTCTATAGAATAGCCTATATTTAGTCCACACAGAAAAGATCAAGGATTAATAAAATTATGTGTTTAATAAAACAGATAGTCCACCAATGTTGAATGTCTGGCAACATCAAAGAAATAAGCTGCATCATTTTAAAACGTTTGTCTAGTATCCACTACAATTCAAACACCAACTGAACCCAGTCAAGCAGGTTACATATTAGACAAGTTATTATCGAGGTATATGTGTACATCCATTAGCAGTAGACCACCCACTCCCATACGCAAGTATATGAATTTGGGTAAACCCCACTTCCCCCCTCTATGTGTATGTTCTAAATGGACAAACCCTAACTATGTCCTTAGTGTGGATTGTATTTATAATACAATATATTCATTTTCTTTCTATGACAGCCAATATATATTCATTATTTCAATTATGCATCTATAATATATTTAAGATATATTGTAATTACACATTTTTAACTTGCATGTTCATACACATAAAAGAAAGCTTTTGTTGGAGCATTTCTGGTTCATACACAAATACCATCCACATGTATATATAAAGTTCCATTACTTTTAGTTTAGTTCTATATGCATGTATCATAATGGTTGTTTTTTTAGTATGCTTACACATACTCTCCTTTTATGTATCACAATTATTGTTGTTAGTATACTTACTCAAATGGGTTGATAAAACCTATAGACTTTTCCATCATAACACTTTTCTTCTCCTGAAGTAGTTCAACTCCAGACAAGGCTGAAGCACTAAAAATAACAATTTTAAATTTGTAAATACTAATGTTGAACTTGGAAATCTTTAGGGTTTTTTTAATCATTCAACCTGAACAAAGCATTATCATTTATCATGGTTTTTATGATGGGAATGAGATATAATGCTTCAACAACAAAAAAAAATAATATTAATCATAATTTATTTACTGAGGGTGACTCATTTAGTCCAGGACTTTTCTCCTTCAAGGCTCTTTAAGTAAAATAAAAACTGCATTGGACACAAATCAAGCAAATAATTTACAACAAAAATTCTATTCTAAATAAAACAATATTTTATTTAAAATGTACAATCTTTACCAACTGCTAAATATTTCACTAATAAATACATTCCTTAGATATGCATCTACCAAAACATTTTTAAACAAGTAAATACACATAAAATTTAATAAAATGTAATACTTACACAGATGCCATATCTGATTCTGATGTGGTTATATCAGACACAGCAGGAATTTTTATCCTATGAATAGTTGGCCCAGGTGTAGAAGTTGTGGCCATGTCTTCTATGACATTCCTCACTGTTTCTGGTCTTTTCCTGGCACTGCCATTCAATTCATAACTAATTTACCCAGAAGAAAATAAATGTTTCATTAGACACAATAATTATATATACTTTTTAATAGTATGGCTATGCATAAAATATTGCATTACTTTCCTTTACAGTCATCACCATTATATATATATATATATATATATATATATATATATATATATATATATATATATATATATATATATATATATAACTAGTAGTGACTGCTTGCCTCTAAATAAAGTTTTATGTTTGCTGCGAAAGTGACGATCCTTAAATTACCCTTTGGTTGCCTCAAAAATAGCAGCTGTACATGTCATTGTTTACACGCGTGTCCAGCGATATTGTTGCAGGGTAGACATTTTATTAAAACATAAATGAAATAACCACAGTTTATATAAAATATGTTAATTTAAGACATTTAATAAAGAATTAACTATACAGAAATAAAATAGCGATGTCAAAACTTTGAAGTTCATTACAAAATTGAGACTCACCTATCCAGCAAGAATTTGGCGACCTCTGAATTAGTTTTCAGGCTCAAAGTGGACTTCAGTTCATTCCATCGTTCATGCTGGTCACCAATATAAATGCGTGTGCTGCCATAATTTGCCCAGAGATCTTTTTTCTTCTTTTTTCTTTCAGAATCTGTAAGTTTGAGCTTTCTACCAGCTTTGGAGCTAGTATCATCCGCCATTATTTTTGTAAACACGTGTTTGCGCATGGCTAAAATTCTTAATCTTCGGGAGAGGTCAACACAGAGGTTACATGAATATAGGCGTGGCAAACAGCGAATTTTTGTCTGCAGACAATAATTCAGAATCGCGTTTTTTATCACAAAATTTCCGATACTAGCCTGATTTCGGCCTCATAAACAGCCTGAATCGTAATTATTCATCTAATTAAGTAATCGTGAACTGAAAAATTAAATATATAATTTTATTCGTTTTTACTTAGGTTGTATGACTTTAATAAGTCATTCCGATTATAGCCATCATGATGATGATGATAATGATGATGATGAATTAATGTCATGTACTAATGGTTAACACCGTCATGGTTTATTTTGGCATTGATCGTGGGGAAAGGGTATGGATCCGCAGCCCCGTCAACGCTTTAATGTGTGCAGATCACACTATTTGATTGAAAGTCTGGGCGGGGCAGTGAAGAAGATATGGAGATAATAAGGAAGACGTTCGTTTACATCCCATGATGCTTTCACGCGTGGTTTTCGAATGTAAATGTGTCGTCTTATCCAATTTTGAACAATGTTGTCAATGTTATTTGTGATTTTGATAAAATACATTATTCTCTATTGAAGTTTTATTTTAAATCTATTTGCATTTAATTTATTTGATTGTTCAGAGTTGCATTTAATAGAGTTAATTTATATTCCAGTTTGTGCTGTGGGCTTGATTATTTTGCTTAAATTTTAATTTAGTTTGGGGCCTTACTACCTATATACAATTTAAATGCCGCAATGGGAAGCGGGCACTAATGGGCGCATGGTCATTCGACTACATTACAATTCTAATTTTGGGTACCCATTAGTTAATCTTATGTCTGAGTCTGATTAATCCTGGCCAATTTGTGCGTTGGGGCCTGATGGCGGTGTCTAATTATCTTGTAATATTTACAGGACTGATAAAATATATAATTATAATGTGTCTTTCACCACTTCATCTGAAAAGAAAGATATAGATTACAAAGGATGGTGACCTGTTTTTGTGTCATATATATATATATATATATATATGTGTCATATATATATATATATATATATATATATATATATATATATATATATATATATATATATATATATTCCAGTATTCATAAATATATCAGATAACTACCTGTGCTTTTGTTGCTTTGTTTATATTTCAAATATAATGTCTATAAATGTATGTCATGATTAATTGTTACTACGTACATTGCCTTTAATTGACCATTTTGTTTGGAATTGTAACACATGACTTGAGTCAGACGTATTTCTTGGTGTATAAGTTGTGTATAAGTTGTATTTTAATCTGATAATTGTTGATATCTGGTCCGGTTTGTAACACGATAACCGGGTTTGGTTTCAGATGTATAATAGAAAACCTTTGATAATGATAGAAATACAATATTTATTGATGAATGACTTCAATGAGATACGAAGTTTGATTAAGAAGTGCGTATATATGATCTAAATATTGGACAAATTAACATAATCTTAGCAGACCTAATAATGCAACAAACAAACATAAAAGTAAATGACCTTACAGAGAACGAGGAAAAAGGTGAATGATTCACAATAATTTCACACGACACAGAAAATGATGTGTGTTACTGAATTAATAAAATCAATGCACTCAAATAGTGAAAACTTAAGTGTTTTACTCAAACAGTAAACTGATGAAAATAAAAGGATATACATCATATAAAACATATTTACAACCCCCAAATACTGGATATTACACACCCCATAATGAAATAAAGTCAAAAAGATTATATGTATGATATAACACTCCGTCACCAGAACACTTGGATACCAGTCACACTAGTCAGTCAGGCAGAAATTGGATACCAGTCACACTAGTCAATCAGGCAGAAATTAGATACCAGTCACACTAGTCAATCAGGCAGAAATTGGATACCAGTCGCACTAGTCAATCAGGCAGAAAGTATTCCGGGAAGTCGCCGAACATCATTCAGTTCTTTGGGCAAACAAACAATCAGTGCCTACCAATCGTTCAGCAATGCCCGATCAGGGACAGTGCTACTCTCTTGTCACTTTATTGCATTGCATTTGCAGTTTTTACTATATAGTGTCTTAAAATATTTTGATACTACCTGTTACTAATTGCATTATCTATGTTGCATATTTACCATAGGTTTCAATAGCTTTCCTATGTCAGACGTACAAAACAAAGGACGTCCATTCCTTCAGAGTCCGGGCACTGGTGAATACAGGCCCAATGCGACCTGGAGTGTCGCGTCCATCGACAGCCGAAGTGTTCACGATGCGTTTCTCACATTGAATGTCTTAGTACTAGGATAATCAGTCATTGGGTCTATATATATATATATATATATATATATATATATATATATATATATATATATATATATATATGTATATATATAAATATATATATATATATGTAAATGTATATATATATATATGTATATGTATATATATATATATGTATATATGTATATGTATATATATATATATATATGTATATATATATATATATATATATATATATATATATATGTATATATATATATATATATATATATATATATATGTATATATATATGTATATATATATATATATATATATATATATATATATGTATATATATATGTATATATATATATATATATATATATATATATATATATATATATATATATATATATATATATATATGAATGTATTCGCTAGATACAATAGAGATTTACCTCTCATAATAATAATTTTATATCTGCATTGCAGAATCCAAGCCCTATGCGACTCGATGTCTCGCGTTCTTCAACAGCCAGTTTTCCCCTGCGCTTCTCACACGGGTCTAAGAATCACTTTGATGTGATGGGATTATAATTTGAATGATATTGCTCATCTAACAACAAAACGAACTGTTATTGAATTACTTTATATTTTCCTTCTTTACCAATTTCTTTAAGGAAATTTAATATATTATTGTACGTCATATTGATGTTAGAGTTACTATGCTCTAGATATTCCGTTTAGGTCGTTGGAGATGCTATGTTTTTTTTCTTGGTCCAAAGATTTCCCGTTCTGCTCGGTATTTGATGCACAAGTTAAATACATTACGTAAATTTTTGAGAGGTGGACAATGAGGGAAATTCAAACCCCATGCCTTGTTTTTTTACAGCTGGCTAATAATGTGTTCCCAATCATGCTATATTTTTGGTTTCCTGGTCATGTTTGTCAGTTATCATGGGTGTTTTATGTTCCTGCATACTGTCTATTGTTAATAATAAAATATGTGACCTTTTGTACAACTATTCCTTTAGCCATTTTCGTATGATCTTCTTTTTAATAATGCTTTACATTTATTTAGTGCTAACTGGATTTTATAGGGTAGAAATTGGTGGAATTGTCCCTTGTCAGTGCCTTTCATCAGGGGTAAAATTAAAAGCCCAAACTGGCTAACCTTATGCATGATCACTGAACGAAATGCTGTGGCTGGTGTTGGTCGCGAATTGTTTGGTGGCTTCGTACAGGGAAAAGGACGACCTGAAGTAATTACTTTTATCGAAGGGTCAGGCACACGAGGTTGTCCAACAGGACTGACTTCGATCTTAGACACTGATGTCGTTTCCCAGTTTAGGTACAATTTCCACACGACGCACGTAGAGCCTGGTGTTTTCGATTACGGTTTTGTAATTTACAGCATCATCCATCAAAGGGAAAATGGCACTGCCTCGATTCAGACACAGACAGAAATTCACTTCGTTCAACATATACATGTATTGCAACCACATGTCCAAATGCAAGCCATCCATCAGTTCTAAACTGCTAGTCTTTGACTTTATTCGACGTTCATTGAATCACAAATTGTAGTCTGGACTATGTTTCAATATCAAATCGCTGTCTTTGAATTTACCTGCCGTGTCAGGTTTCCATACCACTCAATCTTCTACATGGGTGTTCTTGGGTTTTCGTCCGTACGTCTAGAGATATCTTGGTACGCTCGATATGGGTAGTATCCATGCTGCTGCAGACCAATTAGTTATTTAAATACAAATCCATTTCGTTGAACCAGGAATGTATGAACTGTTTGACGGGCGCTACTTCCTCGTCGGCGTCCAAAGAATTTTCAATCGATCGAGAACTTTGATTTTCAAGTACAAGTAGCAAGGCAATCAGAGAGGGGTATATTCTGAATTATGCGCAGTCACACATTAAACTTGATCGGAAAACAAACTATTATTTAATTATTCAGATCAATGGGTGACACAAAAGTATTTCACCCGACATAAAAATATCCACATACAGAAGTAGTTTATTATTTATCTACTTTGTTGCCATAACATATGAATTTAGTGACAAATACTTATATTTAATCAGTTTTAGCTTATTTTAGTCAATATTATAATAAAGCCTTCTATTCATCGAAGGGTGACATTCCCAACGACTGTTTAATTGCTGTTTGGATATGCTGATTTTATGTGTGCATGAAACACAATACATAATGATGTTTTGTGATCAATTTTAGAGATTTGTTCAACGCAATTAGGGCATAGGTTCTAATAAAATATCGATAAATCCCAAACTTAATAAGAGAATCGATGGGGTTCTCAAACGTCGATAAAAGGAATTCTGTTAGATTTGTTATGATAAAAATTGACTAAAGACGGACTAAAAAAAAGATGCTATGATTGAAATGTCAGATTTTTCTCAGAAAATTTAAAACAGAAAAAAATCATTTAATAAAAAGATATTCACTTTCGCTTACATTATTAATTGCTGAAATATTATATTCTTCTTCGGGGCAGCTACTTTCGCTAATACTACTGTTATGTTTGACAGCGTGTTCGTTTTCGCCATCTGATATAAAAATTATTTTAGTTGTCTTACACGTGTATTAGTAATTTTTTTTTGTTTCGTAATCGTCAGATAATGTTCATCTAATTTTATCGATAGCTAATGTAGAAAGGCGAATGTATCAACGTGTTTGAGAGTCTTAACTTATCAATATTCTGAAGATACTATATATTCACCTTCATGTTCCTTTTGTTGTATGGAAAAAAATCGGAACTTATCTTTTAAGGATCAAGTTGAATATTTATTATTTTATGTTTTAACTTTTCAATGGCAGAATGATATCTTCATTATTGTCGTTGTTCACTTAATTGAATACGATATATATATATATATATATATATATATATATCTATATATATATATATATATATATATATATATATATGCAGGGTTAGGGTCTTGATGCAGAATATTCATTGAACTCTCAAGCAGACAAGAAGGATGGACTTGTGATCGAAGCTTTGTGAGGCGTCATAAGAAAGATTTATTTTTCTGACTCCTCCTTCATTTCGAAATAAAAGTCGAGATACTTCCTATATCTGTCAGAAGAAAAAGCACTTTGATACAGAAGGTCTACAACGTCAAAGCATTATAGGCGTAAAGAGAATGCCTGTTATAATGATATGGAGAAAATATGGATTGGTATTGGATATCGATTGGTCTTCAGACTGCCCTTATAAAAGGCGAACCGATAAAAGAAACAACAGAAGGAAGAACCCTGCAAAAAAGAGGTCAAACCCATTCCTGTTCAAAAAGAGAACAAGCTAATACGAGAAGAAGATGAAGATTACATAAAACCTGAAAATAAAGTGAAAATAAACGTTTGGTGATGTGTTGTGAAATCTCATTGGAACATCATCAAGAGAATAGACCAGTAAGAAAAACGTAAATGCCACTTGTTTTTTTTTACAAAAAGGATATCTCTCTCTCTCTCTCTCTCTCTCTCTCTCTCTCACACACACACACACACACACACACACACACACACACACTATTCATTTAACATCATGGGAAAATGGGGATTTACGTTTAACTTGATGCAGATGAATGTTTTGTATTTCAAATGTATTAATTAAACCATTCTATAGTACTATTAATCTTAGCGGGTTGAAAACATTTGTTTAATTTTGTTGACTGCTCATGCGGTCTGACCATATATATATATATATATATATATATATATATATATATATATATATATATATATATATATATATATATATATATATATATATATATATATATATGAAAGGTTAGGGTCTTGATTCAGAATATTCATTGAACACTCAAGCAGACAAGAAGGATGGACTTGTGATCGAAGCTTTGTGAGGCGTCATAGGAAAGATTTATTTTTCTGACTCCTCCTTCATTTCGAAATAAAAGTTGAGACACATTCTATATCTGACAGAAGAAGAAGCACTGGGCTACAGAAGATCTACAACGTCAAATCAGGATAGGCGTAAAGAGAATGCCTGTTATAATGATATGGAGAAAATATGGATTGGTCTTGGGTATGGATTGGTCTTCAGACTGCCTTTGTAAAAGGCGAACCGATAAAAGAAACAACAGAAGGAGGAAATGGTTTCTGAACAAAAAGAAGAACCCTGCAAAAAGGAGGTCAAACCCATTCCTGTTCAGAAAGAGAACAAGCTAATACGAGAAGGTGAAGATTACATAAAACCTGAAAATAAAGTGAAAATAAACGTTTGGTGATGTGTTGTAAAATATCATTGGAACTTCATCAAGAGAATAGACCAGTAAGAAAAACATAAATGCCTCTTGTTTGTTTTTTTACAATAAGGATCTCTCTCTCTCTCTCACAAACACACACACACACACACACAACTCTCTCTCTCTCACTCTCTCTCTCTCTCTCTCTCTCTCTCTCTCTCTCTCTCTCTCTCTCTCTCTCACACACACACACCACACACACACACACACACACACACACACACACATTCTTCAATTAATATCAAGGGAAAATGGGGATTTACGTTTTACTTGATTTGGAAAACTTTCATTAGTCACTCTTTCTTAGGGAGATGAGTAGCCCTGAGAAAGACAGTTGGGTGTTTTTGTTTTGAAAAACCCATGAACTGGATGCAGTGAGTTTCAACTGCCTTACATGTTTACTCAACTAAGTCGTACTTCTTTACCTGATAATGTCAATGATTTTGTAGTGATGGATACCGATGATATCTCAGGCTGGAATGTATAACTTTGGAAGGTCTATTTCATCTAAACATCTTAGATCGAGTTAAAGAAGTCGGATACATTTACTTAAGATTATTTTGTTACAATTTATAATAGTAATGTAAAAGTTTGACTTTCGCTGTCCTCTTTCTCACCTAAACATGGTTTCTTCTCTACTTCTTCTTCCTCTAAAACTTTTTGTCTCATTGTCTCGGTGTTGTTGATGCAAGCAAAAGGCTTGATCTACTTCATTCTGCTGTTGCAAACGGAATTTGCGGTCAAGGTTGTTTACAGAACTATTTTTGTTCACCTAATGTCGCTTCGGTTGATGTTCTTATGATCTCAAGATTGAATCCAATGCATATACCATGTAATAACACTAGAATAACACGATTACGTTTTACTCTGACGGAACAGCACATAGATTTACTTAAGACAGGTTGCGAGAATCTCACTGTTGGATTAAATATTCAAGACCAAGTCAGCATCCGTTCTTATACGTCCATACTCATAAAACGAATGATGTGCATACTCGAGTGAAGACCCACTCAGTAATAAACGCACGTTATCTGCATACAGAGTACGTGACAAACATTACCATGCTAGGTAATGGGGTTTACCATATTGGTCTTCTTCCAGTCAATCCTGTTCCTTTGACTGAAAGACATATTAAACATACACATGTAATCCGTTTACAGAATCTTTCGTATTGAAAGTCCAGTTGTGGCTATTAATAATAAAAGGTAATAGAATTGATATTTAAAAAAACTTTCCTGAGATACGTAGTATAAACTAACTTGGATGCTTGTTTGCATTATATTTCAATTCACCTTCACTTTAATGGCATCTTGTTCTCTGCCTAATAATCCGCCAACGTTGACATCTTCTAGTGATATATAATATCTCGTTCTTGATATCCGTCTACAGATAATAAAAGATACTTGCTGTTAGCTACTTATACTAAATAAATACCATATGTATGCACGCAGGAAACGTGTATTTAATTTAACTGCAAGTATGAGAACTATTCTACCTGTGGTATGTGTTTCCGCTAGTGTGTGAGAATGCATGTCTCACAAGACAAGGGTGTGATTCAAATTAAGAAGAAAACAAAAACACATTTTAACAAAATCACAACTGATCATAAAGACTATGCGAGCAGTTGCATACTTTATAAGATGGTAACTTGTACAGTTATTGTGGTTGACATGATTGTCACTGATCGTAAACATTATACGAGGTATTGCACAACAAACTCAATGTCGGCAAACATAAAGCATGAAGTTGTCTCTTTTTTATCTTAGCATTCAGACGATGTGACGTAATATTGATTTTATTCTAAAATATTGATAGCAAATTCTTTCCAACGACGAACAAGTCGTCATTTCACCTACAGTACTGCCACATTAGCGTCCGAAATAGATACTTGCATTATAATCAATTGAAAAAGAAGACCAAACGAGAGCTGTTGAAGACAGAAATAATATAATCTGATTTCAAACCTTTTGGAAATATGAACAATGCTATTAATGAAACTGGAATAGTAGAAACTTATGCAACGTTTATCTTTCCTGACAATATAAGGGAAGTAAGTTAGAATCAAGAAAACCTGGCCTTTACTAAGTTATTTCTCTTTGATTAATGAATGATGGAATTGAAGTACTCGAACAAATTGGAATGGCACAAAAGTCATGGAGACAGAAAGATAATCAAAACAAATTTAAAAAGTGGCGCAGAAAATAAATGTTATAAGTGGGATTTTAAGTTTAGAAGCAAGAAAAATTCTGCCTGCATACGTATGTATATATCTATGTACGATTTATGTGCGAACAGCATCCTTGTCGGTATAATGCCGATTTAAACTTGAGTCTTAAATGTGCAAAAATACAGATTTCAAGAAAAAGTATAACAAATGCACCCCACCCCAAAAATACATTAAAATATGTAGTCGTAAAAAATAAAAATAAAAATGCAAATCTTTATGTCAGCATAAAGATAATACAAATGTGTTCAGGAATAAAAACAATAGCTCAACAGAGTTTGGCTAAGCAGAACCCAAACCAGCTTGGACTTACACTGATATATCTATATAAAAATCGTTGCATCGTAAAATAGAAGGCCGTTATCTTTGAGGGAAAAACGCCAATGCATTGTTCCGGTTTGTGGGGTGTTGTTAGCTACATGGTTCTATGGGACCAATTTTAAATGTTTCACGCTTCCTATACACATAAGGTATGTTTCGTAAGTCATGGTCATTTGGGTATATAAACAAATAATGTTATTTGCCAAAAAGTATGGTTCCAAAAGACTGCACTTTGAAGATTTATATTTCTGGATGCATTCCCTTTGAAACTCACTGGTCATTGTTTTGAAAATGATTATATTTTTAATTCACAGAGCATGGTTCGGATCAGGCTCTGCTCAGGTAAACGACGAAACAATAATCGTTTTTTTCGTACCTGCTTATCAGGTTGGGAATGAAGCAATCGTGTCCTTTTAAAATTGATGAACCAGGTAAGGTCTGTATTAAATATCTTCAGAACTTAGATTCTTGACTACAATGGTTATTAAAAAACAATCATCTGACATCGTACTTTCCAAGCCATTTAAAAGGCCATTTTGAAATTGGATCAATTCCTAACATTCTATATATCAGTGTGTGCGCGCGCGCGCGCGCGTGTGTGTGTGTGTGTGTGTGTGTGTGTGTGTGTGTGTGTGTGTAACACCTCACAAAATCACACACATAGACACCCCAAATCAAACAAAACGAAAACGCACAAACCCAAAACATTAACAAGCGAGAATTATTATCAAAGTTGTAATCTGCCAAGAGCATTCAAACGACTAGCTTAATTTAGGAATGTGCTGATTTTGAATAATAGTATTTTTAAAATTAAGTTGTGGCAAGCACATTGCATATTCTGAGATTAACAAATATGTTGAGCTATCAAATAGACTAAGTGTTTCTGCGATATCAATGTGATAATGCCTCAATCTGTCTCATTTTTTTTTCTATTCTGTCACCCCGTTAGAGATATCAGGAGAGAAACAAGGCGCCTACTGCCTTACCGTGCTGATTAATGTGTCAAGAAAGACCCTATATATTCTTATTTTGTTATTTTTATATACAAGTCATTAATAACAGTTCATAGGTGGCACTACAGTTCGACATTTATGACACTTCTTGTGTGATTAATTTGATTACAACTATGATTACGCATAAATAAAATATATTGATAAATAATTACGCACATGTGTGTGTGTGTGTGTGTGTGTGTGTGTGTGTGTGTGTGTGTAAAAGTAAATGCCGAACCAGTTTTTTTTAACTATGTGGAAAGCTCGTTAGTAATCGATCTTGAAATATGTGGCAAGCTATAGTTATATTGAGATTAAAGGGAATGGAAATATCATGTTACTTAATCAATCAGTACGGATTGAGGGTTGTTTATCATGACTGATATTTAGGCTAGTTTGCAAATTAATTATTGGTTCTTTCTAATTCCTTTCTCTGATACCTTTTAATGTAGTAATGTTCAGCTTATCGATCAAATATCTGAAAACAACATTTTGTATCTGTACTTTTTGCCGTCCGTGATTATAGTTATTCCAAAATGTGAATTAAATAAAAAAAATTGGTCTGACCTGAACAAAACATACTCATCAAAAATACTTTAGTTGTGGAATCATTTGTATTTGAATTTACAATATTTTTTACAAACATCTTTGGGATAGATAATGGTGTTCTATTAGAAATTTCCAAAACAATTATAACCTGTTTATTAGTTCAATACGCGTAAAGATTGATGTACCAGAAGACACGAATCTAAGATATGTAATAACCATATTTAATTTCAAACAATTGCCACAACCAATATAATGTCCAACATTTGTGAAAACAAAGTTTTTCGCTCGCAAATAAGTATTTACTGCAAACACGCAGTTATGTTTATCAATAAAAGACTTGGCAACAATGAATTTAATAGAATTTGAATGCATGTGCATCGTTTTTTATGATGCAGAAAAATCGAACATGATCAGGAATAGCGAGGACGTAAAACATGAATGTTGCATGCAAATCTATATACTTTTAGCTACTATAAGAGTGGCAGGGCAATTGGTTCTTAATGATAGCGAACGGTTAACCATAAGTTATTCTGGTAAAAGAGAGGTATGGCTAAAGTTTCTTAATGATGGTGAATGGTTAACCATTTTATATTAAAATTAACTTATCTTTTGATTTAGACGACTAAGGATTTTTAACGTAGCTTTAACAAGTTTTCAGTCATATTGATACGATGTCTGCAGTGAGGCAGTTTATTGTGATCTCTTGCACTGGGGCATCATGAAGCAGACATGTAGCATGATGTCCCATCCAGTCACATTACCCTGTTACCAGGCCGACCAGTCCTACCATTAACTCTTAATGCTGAGCGCCAAGCTAGCAGCAGCTGTTAGTACCATTTGTTTTAATATTTGTTATGGCTCGGCCGGGGATTAAACCCACGACCTCCCACTTCCGCAGCGGACGCTCTAGCCACTATTCCACTGGAGCGATTCGAAAATAATTGGAGTCCATTCTTTAGTTGTTATCGTTTGCAGTGCTTTGGTTACACGCACACACAATATGAACATAAGTTCACCACTACTGTCGTGGTCAACCTCCACAAAAAAGAAAATTAAATATCTCGATAAATTAATCTCAAATATATGCAATACTTGTAACACACTCAGTGTTGTCCGTGTGTATCGTCATAAATGAAGTTCTTGCATGACAATTACAAATTATATGCATTGAACAAATGATGTGTGTGTGTGTGTGTGTGTGTGTGTGTGTGTGTGTTTCATATTATCCGTGTATATGTAATGTGAGTGTTTGTATTATAATCGTAATTGTTGCATACGTATGTTTTATATTTAAAATGTAATAATTAAACCGTTCTATAGTACTATTAATCTTAGCGGGTTGAAAACATTTGTTTAATTTTGGTGACTGTTCATGCGTTCTGACTATATATATATATATATATATATATATATATATATATATATATATATATATATATATATATATATATATATATATATATATGTATGTATGTATGTATGTATGTGTGTGTGTGTGTGTGTGTGTGTGTGTGTGTGTGTGTGTGTGTGTGTGTGTGTGTGCAAGGTTTGAGTCTTGATTCAGAATATTCATTGAACTCTCAAGCAGACAAGAAGGATGGACTTGTGATCGAAGCTTTGTGAGGCGTCATAAGAAAGATTTATTTTTCTGACTCCTCCTTCATTTCGAAATAAAAGTCGAGATACTTCCTATATCTGTCAGAAGAAAAAGCACTTTGATACAGAAGGTCTACAACGTCAAAGCATTATAGGCGTAAAGAGAATGCCTGTTAAAATGATATGGAGAAAATATGGATTGGTATTGGATATCGATTGGTCTTCAGACTGCCCTTATAAAAGGCGAACCGATAAAAGAAACAACAGAAGGAAGAACCCTGCAAAAAAGAGGTCAAACCCATTCCTGTTCAAAAAGAGAACAAGCTAATACGAGAAGAAGATGAAGATTACATAAAACCTGAAAATAAAGTGAAAATAAACGTTTGGTGATGTGTTGTAAAATCTCATTGGAACTTCATCAAGAGAATAGACCAGTAAGAAAAACATAAATGCCTCTTGTTTGTTTTTTTTTACAATAAGGAGATCTCTCTCTCTCTCTCTCTCTCTCTCTCTCTCTCTCTCTCTCTCTCTCTCTCTCTCTCTCACACACACACACACACACACACACACACACACACACAACTCTCTCTCTCTCTCTCTCTCTCACACACACACACACACACACACACACACACACACACACACACACACACACACACACACACACACACACATTCTTCATTTAATATCATGGGAAAATGGGGATTTACGTTTTACTTGATTTGGAAAACTTTCATTAGTCACTCTTTCCTAGGGAGATGAGAAACCCTGAAAAAGACAGTTGGGTGTTTTTGTTTTGAAAAACCCATGAACTGGATACAGTGAGTTTGAACTCCTTTACATGTTTACTCAACTAAGGCGTACTTCTTTACCTGATAATGTCGATGATTTTGTAGTGATGGATACTGATGATATCTCAGGCTGGAATGTATGAGTTTCGAAGGTCTACTTCATCTTAACATCTTAGATCGAGTTAAAGAAGTCGGATACATTTACTTCAGACTCTTTTGCTAAAATTTATAATAGTAATGTAAAAGTTTGACTTTCGCTGTCCTCTTTATCACCTAAACCTGGTTTCTTCTATATTTCTTCTTCCTCTAAAACTGTTTTGTCTCTTTGTCTCGGTGTTGTTGTTGCAAGCGAAAGGCTTGATCTACTTCTTTCTGCTGTTGCAAACGGGTTTTGTGGTCAAGGTTGTATACAGAACTAATTTTGTTCACCTGATGTCGCTTCGGTTGATCTTCTTATGATCTCACGATTGAATCCAATGCATATACCATGTAATAACACTAGAATAACACGATTACGTTTTACTCTGACGGAACAGCACATAGATTTACTTAAGACAGTTTGCGAGAATCTCAATGTTGGATTAAATATTCAAGACCAAGTCAGCATCCGTTCTTATATGTCCATACTCATAAAACGAAGGATGTGCATACTCGAGTGAAGACCCACTCAGTAATAAACGCACGTTATCTGCATACAGTGAACGTGACAAACATTACCATAGGTAATGGGGCTTGCCATATTGGTCTTCTTCCAGTCAATCCTGTTCCTTTGACTGAAAGACATATTAAACATATACATGTAATCCGTTAACAAAACGTTTCGCATTGAAAGTCCAGTTGTGGTCAGTATTAATAAAAGGTAATAGAATTGATATTTTAAAAAAACATTCCTGAGAGACGTAGTATAAACTAACTTTGATGCTTGTTTGCATTATACTTCAATTCACCTTCACTTTAATGGCATCTTGTTCTCTGCCTAATAATCCGCCAACGTTGATATCTTCTAGTGATATATAATATCTCGTTCTTGATATCCGTCTACAGATAATAAAAGATACTTGCTGTTAGCTACTTATACTAAATAAGTACCATATGTATGCACACTGTAAACGTGTATTTAATTTAACTGCAAGTATGAGAATTATTCTACCTGTGGTATGTGTTTCCACTAGTGTGTGAGAATGCATGTCTCACAAGACAAGGGTGTGATTCAAATTAAGAAGAAAACAAAAACACATTTTAACAAAATCACAACTGATCAAAAAGACTATGCGAGCAGTTGCATACTTTATAAGATGGTAACTTGTACAGTTATTGTGGTTGACATGATTGTCACTGATCGTAAACATTATACGAGGTATTGCACAACAAACTCAATGTCGGCAAACATAAAGCATGAAGTTGTCTCTTTTGTTATCTTAGCATTCCGACGATGTGACGTAACATTGGTTTTATTCTAAAATATTGATAGCAAATTCTTTCCAACGACGAGCAAGTCGTCATTTCACCTACAGTACTGCCACATTAGCGTCCGAAATAGATACTTGCATTATAATCAATTTAAAAAGAAGACCAAACGAGAGCTGTTGAAGACAGAAATAATATAATCTGATTTCAAACCTTTTGGAAATATGAACGATGCTATTAAAGAAACTGGAATATTAGAAACTTATGCAACGTTTATCTTTCCTGACAATATAAGGGAAGTAAGTTAGAATCAAGAAAACATGGCCTTTACTGAGTTATTTCTCTTTGATTAATGAATGATGGAATTGAAGTACTCGAACGAATTGGAATGGCACAAAAGTCATGGAGACAGATAGATAATCAAAACAAATTAAAAAAGTGGCGCAGAAAATAAATGTTATAAGTGGGATTTTAAGTTTAGAAGCAAGAATACTTCTGCCTGCATACGTATGTATATATCTATGTACGATTTATGTGCGAACAGCATCCTTGGCGGTATAATGCCGATTAAAACTTGAGTCTTAAATGTGCAAAAATACAGATTTCAAGAAAAAGTATAACAAATGCACCCCACCCCAAAAATACATTAAAATATGTAGTCGTACAAAATAAAAAAAGGCAAATCTTTATGTCAGCATAAAGATAATACAAATGTGTTCAGGAATAAAAACAATAGCTCAACAGAGTTTGGCTAGGCAGAACCCAAAACAGCTTGGACTTAAACTGATATATCTATATAAAAATCGTTGCATCGTAAAATAGAAGGCCGTTATCTTTGAGGGAAAAACGCCAATGCATTATTCCGGTTTGTGGGGTGTTGTTAGCTACATGGTTCTATGGGACTAATTTTAAATGTTTCACGCTTCCTATACACATAAGGTCTGTTCCGTAAGTCATGGTCATTTGGGTATATAAACAAATAAATGTTATTTGCCAAAAAATATGGTTCCAAAAGACTGCACTTTGAAGATTTACATTTCTGGATGCATTCCCTTTGAAACTCACTGGTCATTGTTTTGAAAATGATTATATTTTTAATTCACAGAGCATGGTTCGGATCAGGCTCTGCTCAGGTAAACGACGAAACAATAATCGTTTTTTTTAATACCTGCTTATCAGGTTGGGAATGAAGCAATCGTGTCCTTTTAAAATTGATGAACCAGGTAAGGTCTGTATTAAATATCTTCAGAACTTAGATTCTTGACTACAATGGTTATTAAATAACAATCATCTGACATCGTACTTTCCAAGCCATTTGAAAGGTCATTTTGAAATTGGATCAATTCCTAGCATTCTATATATCAGTGTGTGTGTGTGTGTGTGTGTGTGTGTGTGTGTGTGTGTGTGTGTAACACCTCACAAAATCACACACATAGACACCCCAAATCAAACAAAACGAAAACGCACAAACCCAAAACATCAACAAGCGAGAATTATTATCAAAGTTGAGCAGCAGAGAGGGTGAACAGACCACGTTTTCAAGCAAAAATAATGCTTCCTACGAAACCTTATTTTAACCAAAAAAAAATAAGTCTCCATTTAGCAAACGGAGACTTTACGATTTTTTAATCAATTTTGGTCGCAACGATGTGGTCATCCACCCTCTCTGCTGCTTAGTGATTTCATCACTGGGTTAACAAAAATAATAAATGATTTGATCGAGTCCTTAGGACGAAAATCCTTTGAAATTGCAAAGCAATTTAGGATTTCACAAACAAACTAATCGCTAACACCTCTTCTTCAGATTATTTGACTGGTCGGTGAGTTTGAAATTAATTCTCGTTAACGAATTATTATGGCATCGCATGTATACAGGATTAATTGGGTTTTCAATAATTAGGAATCCTGGAGGAGCTGTTGGTGCAAACGAATAAAGAATATATCCCTGCTGAGCTTGATTTGATTGCTCTAGATTAATCTGATAGCTTCCTTCGATAACATCACATACTAAATTGAGAGCAATCACCGATGAAATATTCACATTATGAGGGGCAATATGCCTACCGCCACCATCTGGATCATTATTATACCTGAAGAGGACAGCTGAATCTGATTTTTGTAGCGCCTTGATATCGGTTTTAACAATTCTTGCTAGTTCATCAGCGTTGTATTTGGGAAACTTGAAATTACGCAGATTGTCCTCTGTGATATTGTAATCGGTTAGGAATCGTTGTTTATTGTCGCTGTTGTCATTAATTATTGTTTGAATAATTAGTTCATAGATATATTTCATCTCAGATATAAGTTGATTTATTATTTCAACGTGTTTTTGCGATTTTGTTTTCCGTAGTTGTTCTAGTTGTGCTTGTTGTAATCGATTAATTTCATTAAAATAATCACGGACGTCAGTTAGCGTAAATGAAATAGTAACAGATGAGTCGGTTGTTCTTTTAATGATAAAATCCCATTGCAATGTGTCTTTGTTGGTAAATATAAATCTATCGGCGATTCTTCCTTTTCTTATATCAGATAAATTATCTCGATAACTGGGATTGATTTCATGATATGATTGTATGTCCGTGGTTAAGTCGGTGGCGGATTTTTCCGGTGGTTTTTCAGGCCATCCTAACACTGTTCTTAACGAGCTGTTATATATATCTACAATGTATCCCTCTGTGCTTATTTCGATCGACGACGAGAGCGTCGGTTGATGAAGATTAATAGCTATTTTTGATTCTTTTCCAGTGATTGATTTTATTCTACGCTGAATTTCAGCATTGATTTGCTTAATTTGGTACGACCCAGTTGGTAACGAAACAGTTTCCCACTCTGGAGTACCATCGGGTTTATTCTTATACGAGAACACCAGTGTGTTATTGGGTTGCTGACCACCAAATGCAACCGATCTGATATTAGGCCAGCTATGATATACTCGTAGTTTTGCTAGCGCTATCTCCTTCACTGGGACCGGAGAGGGGAAATTCACACTGAATTCTGGATTCGTTGATGTTATTGATATCATGCTTGTTTGTACTGGGTTCGTGTTATCCACTATTCGTTGAAGTAATTCCTGCGGTGTTGTCATTGTTATTATACTCATGATTTATTTCTAATTTTGGTATCGAGGAATCATAAATACTGACCACCACTGAGAACTCACAATCTGGTAATGTTGATATTATTGAGATCATTTTGTTTTTTGGGTTCGTGTTTTCTGATTCCATCGGTGTTGTCATTGTTATTATATTCATGTTGTCGCTCTAATTTCGATATCGCGGAATCAAAAATACTGACCATCGCTGAGAACTCACTATCTGATATAATTGTATCATCGAGTGACGACGATATCATCGAGGATAACTGCGAATATGCGGTTGATGCAATATGAAATTGAATTAAGTAATTCTGCAGTTTACTCTGGCTGCATGATGATATCTTTTTTGCTATCCCGATTGATATACCCCCGATTGTAGCCACCGCAGAAATGCAAATTGGAACTACGACCGGGGCAATCATTGTAACCGATGCAAGTATTATTCCGGCACCAGCGATATCAATTGCGGTGATTCTTCGTCGGTATTTTTTTATTTTTATTTGATACTCCCCAGTGAGGGTTTTGAGTCTATTTTGAAATTCTCTGACCTGATCATAGCGACATCGCGTTGATGAAATCATTTTATTTTAAAAACGCTAGCGTTTTCAATTGTAAATCTAAAGGATTTTCCTTTCAATTGAAACCACTAGTAAAAATCCATAGGATTTTCAGTTTTATTATTTACTTAAATCCGCTACGAATTCTAAGCACCAGGATATTTCTTTTCTAATGGTGTTATCAACTGCGACAATCTCAAATTCTTCTTCTCCCCCCGCGATAATTACTGTCGCGGTGCCACCAAAGTAGGTTTTACCTTTCACGATGATATCAAATTGCTTGTCAGAGATTAACGTCATCCTGTAGATACCATGAGGCCACTTCTCGATATTGACTTTCAATTTAGCATTAGATTCCTTTACCCAATCAAGGGTCCCATACTTTACCCTTTCAGAGGTTTCTTTTAGTTTAGCAATATCGTCATAAATGTCGAGATAGGTTTTTTTGATGTCGATATATTTCATCATCGTTCCATCGCGGTTACTAAAAAATGAAAACCAAAAGAGGTTAAATTCCAAACCTTTTTGCGTGCCATAATGCCGGCTGAGTTGAGAATATGTCGTCGTGATAATGTTTCCAGAGCCCTCAAAGAACTTATTAGCCATTTCGCTGATGCGTTTTTGTTCGTCAAACGCGCTTTTAACTTCAGCGAGAGTCGGGCCTGTCAACGATGTGGTTTCAGATGTAGGTGTTCTCCCTAAAAATTTATCAACGATGGTATTAAGTGTTGTTTGTCTCATCATAAACATATTAATATCTTTGAGAGTCATTGTAGATGTAACCGGGACACCAAAGAAATTATTAGCGACGTAGGCATTATGAGTATGCCTGATAATAAACTCACTGATTTCAGCGAGAGTCGAGTCTGCCACAGGTGGGGATCCAAAAAATCTAACAATGACGTCGTTAGTGGGTTTTTGATCTTCTATTAGTTTAGAAATCTCGAGATAATTTGCCTTGAAGCAGCAGAGAGGGTGAATCAGACAACATTTTTAGACAAGTATTCACTGAAATCACGCTTAAAATCAATGAAACCAATGACATCAGACCCAAAAGTCAATGACATCAGGTCCCAAATATATGTGTGTTTCATGGATTAGGTCCAAAAAAAAATTATGAAAAAATCAATGAAATTAATGAAATCAAAAACTTTTCAACTATTACATTTTTTGGGAAAAAGGGACTACAACATCGTTGTCACTCACCCTCTCTGCTGCTATGGGTTAACCGAATATTTGATCCAGTCCGATACGATATCGTGTTCGAGGGTCATGTAAATTTATTGTTACAAATCCGTGTGGGGCAGACTGAGCATGACTAAAGAAATTTCTAAATTGATTGAAGTCCATATCAGAACACCATGTCTGCCAAATATTTCGTAGCGTATGTGTATCAACGCCGTTGAATACAGCAAGCATATTACAGTTATCTCTAATCACTTTTGGAATCTGAGTGTAGCGTTGAGTGACATAGATCACATCAGTGTTTTTATGCCTGCCTCGGGAAAATATTCTAGCAGGATTTTTTTGTTTATCTAACATGACATCATCGTATACAACTAAATTGTTGATACTTCCATCGAGGTCATTCACGGATGGCGCCTCGTCAATATCGGTTATAAATTCAATAACATCCTCGCCAGCAATCTCTGAAGCGTTTTCATTAAAATCTTTTAGCACTTCATAGCATCGTTGGTCGTCTACGCTAGGGGCAATTAAATACAACTTATCCCACTTCATCCATCTCATTATTAAATTGAGCAACAATTGCGTCTTGCCGGATCCAGATGGCCCGATTATAATTGCGCGGATAGAGTTTGGTAGCGCTGCATGATGCTTCACTGGTTCTCTTGTTTTAGTCGCTGAAAAATCAATTATATTCATATCTCTATACATAAATTATGGATCTATATTGCGTGAAGTGTAAGGCGCGTACTGGCACAGATGACTTGACGACGATTACAACTAAAAATAACCGATCAGCGCTTTCTGGTAAATGCGTACAGTGTAGTACAAAGAAATTTAGATTTGTTTCTAAACCCAAGGAACCCAAGGAACCTTTAAAAAAAAACGAGGAGGTGATATCGCTGCCAAATTAGCAAACCTCCCTGGAACCCCATGGGCAAAATACCCCGGAGAAAAACACCTTCCAGGGTATAGTTATTGTGGACCGGGAACAAGACTTGATATCAGACTCAATGATCAAAATCAGCCCCGACCCGGTGAGGAACCAATAAACGCTATTGATAAGGCCTGTCACCTTCATGATGTTGCTTATAAAAGCAGCAATTTGCAACACAGGCATCTAGCAGATGTGAAATTAATTCATGCGTTGAATGCCATTCCTGATAAATCCTTCAAAGAAAAATTGGCTTCATTTTTGATAAAATCGGCAATGAAAAGCAAATTGATGTTAGGTGCTGGTAATTAATAGCAACATGGAATCTATTTACTATTCCCCAAGAGGATACTGGAAGGGTAACGCTGCAATCAGTAAACTCGCTAGCGCCGCAAAAGTGAAAAAAACCACTGCGGCTCATTGGTTATCCAAACAGGCACTATGGCAAATTTATCTACCACCGCCTAAACAAATTCAATTCTCGCATTTTGATGTGACCGGACCCAATGAAGTTCATCAGGCTGATCTATTATTTCTGCCACATGATCGTGGTTACAAATATGCGTTAACTGTAGTTGATATTGCAAGTCGATACAAAGAAGCAGAACCGTTAAAAACAAAATCGGCCACTGAAGTCGCTTCTGCATTTGAAATGATTTATCGAAGGAGTCCTCTGCACTGGCCAAATCTGTTACAAGTTGATCCTGGCAAGGAATTTCAGGGTGCAGTGTTATCTACAATGAAATATCACAATGTCGCTATCAGACGAGGGCATACTGCACTGCATCGTGATCAGGCCATTGTAGAACGGTTTAATAAAACCCTTGCTGAGCGGTTATTTGGATATCAATATGCAAAAGAATTCATCCAAGAAAAAAGATCCCGTGAATGGGTTAAAAGGTTACCAGCTGTGATTACTGCACTGAATAACGAGATTACTAGAACCATCAACATGAAACCTATCAACGCGATTAAAAAGAAGTCGATACCTGAAAAACCACAAAAAGATTTTAGCGTTTCCCAACCAATTCTTGGTAGTAATGTCATTGTGAGGTACTTATACGAACCAGGAGAGCTTGAAGGAGATAGAAAAAGGGCTACTGATCCTATTTGGAGCGTCACTACGCATAAGATATCTAGTATAACACGATCTACGGGTAGACCTCCAATCTATAAACTGGATTCAACTGCCCCTCAACGGGGTTTTACTAGACAACAATTACAAGTGATACCCGAGGATACTCAATTGCCACCCCATGGTCTTAACTAGCACCCTTGCGTCTATTGCACTCAAGACAAGTCAACATCACATTATTTCTGACATGACCGAGATTGTTATTTTTTCTGTCTACGGTGAATTGGCGAGGATCCTTATCCGAATACTGCCAACGCATTATACAATTGCAACTTGCGCAGTGATTATTCTGTTGTTTCTTCAAAGTGATTATTAATTCAGCATCAATATCAAATTCTCGTTGTTTTTTTTTGTCCTGTTGTTTGTAACCGGAGAGTTTTTTATCAATAATATCATCTATTGTGGTGTCATTATCATCACCAATAATTTCATCATCGCCAATGATTTCATCATCGAAGACAATTCTTCGAAGTTGATTTATTTTTCGTACTCTAGACACTGCGAGATAGACTAAATTCGACCATTCTATGCGATTATCTACCATCCAAAGAGTTGTATCCGATATAGTCAATCCTTGTGAAGAGTGTATTGTTGCTGCGTATCCTAGCGTCCACGGGGATTTATTGGCACGCAATGCATCTTCAACAACATTGATATCAACCAGCACAATATCATTTAATACTAAATTCTGTTTTTCACTTTGTCCTGGAATATCAACTTCGATGTTCTGTTTTCGCGTATCCGATGGCCTATAACAAAGAGGCACTGGAAGTGTTGCAAATTTTTGTTTATGCAATTCAAATAACTTCATCTGAAGTGTGTCTCTGACTATTTTTCTACTTGCAATGATTAAATCATTTGGTCTCCACATTTCCCAGAAATCATTCATGGGAGTTTCCGAAATTATTTCACGGGTTATTTCACATTGGATTCTATCCGGTTGTAATCTAATTAGTTTCTTCAATTCTTTTAATTCATTATCAAGTGATCTATGATCGGTATCAATTTCTTCATAATAGTCTACAAAACCCTTTAGCCATTCATGGGGGGATGCACCGACAAATGGCGGTGGTTGCCCGTGATCACCGCACATGACGACTTTTGTATTCTTCAATAACAACCACTCAAGAAATATTTTTAAGACATCTTCTGACACTGTGTCTATTTCATCCCAAATGATAATTTCAGGAATAAATTTCTCTCCCATGCGCTCAGGAGTCCATTTATCTCCCTTCCATCTAAAGAAACTATGATAAGTGCAAGCATTTACCCCTCTCTGTATCATTTCTCTTGCAAGTCTATGAGTTGGTGTTAGCACAATCATGTTAGAAACGCTAGCGTTTCCACGACGGAATAACTCAATTGCCCGGGTTGTTTTTCCTGACCCACCACAGCCGTTTAAATAAACTGTTTTATACAGGCATATTGGATCAGAAATCGGTGGTGCACTAGAAAATTCTGAACACTGATTGCTTTCTAAGTAATTATTTTCAATGGTAACATCTGCTGATGGAATATAATCATGAATCATTTCTTTCTTAATTCTCCATGATCCCCATTTCTCGTTGCCAGTAGCCTTAAAATCAGCCATTTTGCTATTTATGTAAAATGAGTCAGTAGCAACTCTAACTGCGGTGGTAGGAAATCTATTGATCATTGAAAATAAATTAATAGAAGCATAACCAAGCATAGAAGCTCTCAAATGTGTGTACTGCGGATGGTATCCATCAGTGTAAGTAACAATTGTACCCAATTTGGTTCCATCGGACATAAATGCGTCCTTACGATTGACATATAGGCCCTTATTCGTTAAATCCGCCATTACAAAATCGTATTCAGCGTTGTCTATAATCAATCGTGAAGAATATTTCGTATTATCATCTTTGCCACCTTGGGTAAATTTACCGATTATTCTTCGTCCAAGATTTTTTGCTTCATTGTTTCTGATTTCAAATAACTGTCTGGACCAATCCATGATTTGTTGTTCATTAAAATCAGGAAACAGTTTTCGCTCTTCGCTAATTATTTTTTCTAGATCAGGTTGTGGTAACCAGACTGATTTCTGTGCTCGATAGGATATAATTGCTTCACTGACAATTAATGATTTTAACATCTTACAATCAAGCATATACCGTAGTAACACTATTGGCATCCAGTGTTTTTCAGACATGTGTTTACCAATCCAAAGATAACTACACGGATGAAGTCCTTCAGCCATTTCAAATGATACCACACAAGCGAATCCGGTTAAATCAAAATCAGGAAGTGGTCCATTAATAGCAACACGGGTCATTTCGTGTGTAGGGTGTCCAAATCGTTTGAAATATTTCTCGCATTCTCCATACCCAAGAAAACTTCCTGGATAACACGCAATCATATCAACTGAAATAACTGAATCAGAGGTGTATTTTGTGTTCCATAATCCGCCGTGGCTGTATTCAAGACAGGACAATTTGACATCTGATAAAAACTCACTTCGTGTTGGTTTCCACGCGTTTTTCTTTCTAGCAAAATGTGCTGCAATGGATGGTACTGTAAAACAGTTTGCTAATAATTGATCGTCTTCTTCTCCGTCCTCAGAAAACTCACTAGCTAGTTGTTTCATTTGATTCTGCAGTTCTTCAGTACGGTATAATTCTCCGTTGGGCCTTACAAACTGATCAAATCTGCATTCTTCGTCTGAATTACTATGAAATAGCCACGCTGACACAGGATCGTTTTTACTCAAATGGTAAATAGCATCAAATAATTTCTGCTCGGTAAAACATTCTTCAGGTCCCAACCCTGCTGGGGATAGATATTTTACGGTTCTATCCCGTGGAAATATTGTTACTGCAGATGACCACGCGTGTTCGTTATGATCAATAATTTCAATGGGAACCCCCTGTGATTTATATTTCGATTCGTATAATACTTCTCCGGTGATTGTTCTTACCGATATTGGAAATCTTAATGATTTTTCTAATTTAGTTATATCCTGAATTGTTGCTCCATGCTCTTTTACCGTGAACTCCCACTCGGTTATTTTTTTTTCGTCTTAGATCAGTGAGTTTATTTCCCCGGGATGCATTTGTGAAGTGTTCTATTATTCGTTCTGCTACACAATTGAGCCCTGTCGAATATTTCATGGGTGCTAGTTTTGAAATATCAGGTTTTTCATTGAGCGGATAGATCCCGTAAACAACTGCTGTGACAGGATAAGATCTTTCGTAGTAGGGTTTAT
Source organism: Unio delphinus (assembly GCA_029339505.1). Taxonomy (NCBI): domain Eukaryota; kingdom Metazoa; phylum Mollusca; class Bivalvia; order Unionida; family Unionidae; genus Unio; species Unio delphinus. The sequence goes on along the minus strand of JAQISU010000047.1, from coordinate 3,861,321 downwards.
CAATTCCAGTCAAAATTCCCGGTTTGGAATCTTGATTCACGGTGACAGTTTTTTTGCCCTTGAGAATGGGTTCAAATTTATCCTTAATAATCCATTTGCCATTCTCACGGATAATGAATTTGATTCGGAAAAAATGACTTTTTTCCCCAACACGTGAAATGATCACTGCTGCCTTTTCATCATTCATGGTAGCGTCAACAACACCATCAATTCGAAATGTTGACCAACAATAAGATGCTCCATCACGCTTGAATTCATTAAAACAGTCTCTGATGGGTTTATCAAGAATTTTATTCTTGGGTGTATTAGAAACTATATCAAGATTGAATTGAGCATCCTTCCATGGTGATCTCATGTTTCCGTCTTTTGGACGTTTGTTACGTTTGGGTCTATCGCGATTAAATCTAGGATTGATTTTCAATAATCTCTTCAATTCTTTCATGTTTCCGTCTATTGGGCGTTTGTTACGCTTTTTGGGTCTATCGCGATTAAATCTAGGATTGATTTTCAATAATCTCTTAAACTCTTTCATGTTTCCGTCTCTTGGACGTTTGTTACGTTTGTTTCCGTCTATTGGACGTTTTTTGGGTCTATCGAGATTAAATCTAGGATTGATTTTTAATAATCTCTTAAACTCTTTCATGTTTCCGTCTCTTGGACGTTTTTGACGTTTTTTTGGTCTATCGAGATTAAATCTAGGATTGATTTTCAATAATCTCTTGAACTCTCTATCAGCATTGAATTTAGCATTTGTCGAAGTCAATCTCTTGAACTCCTTCATGCTATATAAAAAACAAACATTTAAATGAAAGTTTTATGTATAATGAATCACTGCAAATGGCTCATGATGGGAAATGTAACCCCGTGTAACAAATCATGCAGAAAAAATGAATACTGTAGGTATCATATGCAAAGTTTTCGACGTGGAAGTCTTGGTCCGTTACCCTGTATTCGATGTGGGGTTGGGGTTAAGGGAAGATCACAATTGTGTAGTGATTGTGGTGGTAAGCGATATAGGGAATTGAAGCGTTATTATGATAAAAGAATAAAAAATGGACAATCTATCAGAAATTATGACCCTGAAAAGGCCCTTGACCCTGACAACATCAAGGATAAAATCATAAGAACCCCGCAAGACTATATCGAAAGATTTTCCAGTGATGTAATTATTGAACCAAACACTGAATTAGACAAACAATAGAATAGTATATATGGACCAAGAATTCAGACCACACCCAGTGATTACAAATTATGAAGCATCCAGTGATGGTACTGTCAGAAACTGTAGAATGAAGAAACCGGTCGGTGTTCTGAATAATCAAGGGTATTTGAAGTTTACTATTGGAAAGAAAAATTATCTCATTCATCGTTTCGTATTTGAATGTTTTAATGGATTGATCAAAGATGGTTTTGTTATTTATCACAAGGATTCTAATCGAAAGAATAATTCTGTATCCAATCTGCAGGCTATCACACTGAGTGAGAATTCCAAACGAGGAAGAGCTGGCACTTGCAAAACGGTTGGGAAGAGACCTGTGACATCTTTGAATACAACAACTAATGAAGAAAAAATATTTCAATCATTATATGAAGCCGGTAAATTTTTCGATATTTGTGGACCGTCAGTACGAAAAGTTGCAGAGGGGATTTATCGATCGGCTATTTCAAAAAAGACGGGGCAAAAAGTTCAATTTAGTTATGTCTAATGCGTCATAATTTCCAATTAGAGATATGTCATACTTATAGAATAATGAATTCTGAAAACATGAATAGCATCATAGTTGAAATAGCAAAATTGAAAAATCAGGATATCAAACTATCAGATGGGTTAAATCCTGATCAAATTGTGTCTGATTTTCAGGATATAGAATACGGAGTTAGCACTAACAAGTATATGCTACCCAAGAAATATGCACTCATCAAAAAAATTCAGAATTCTATTAAAGACTCTCTTTCATTTTCCAGTGACATCAGTGTGTTCGTTCCGTTGTATACTATCGTAGAGGGAATACGAAAGGAATTAGGTAACGAATACGAATTGAAAAAAGAAGTCAACTCTAAAATTAGAAACCTACGAGCATTAATTCAGGAAAATGAACAATTTTGACTGACCGACCATTAATCATTTTTTGATTACCCGACCATTATCATTCCGACCCTCATTTTTTTTAGCCGACCCTCAAGGGGGATGTCAAAAATCGATGGAGGATGTGTCAGATTGGTCAAAACTAGAATGTTGAAACTGTCAGTATTATTTATTTTATATACAATTATGACACTTTCAACATCAATGATAGAGCTGTTAAAACAATCAAATAACACTTCCATGACCGTATCAAAAATCATCCGACATGTCACTGATGTCAAAAAAGGAGTTGCACGATGGTGTTAGGTCGGGATTGAAAAATTGTTTTGCAATTGAAAAATAGTTTGCGATTTCAAATAATGGTCAATGAAGCATTAACAACCCGATTGGCTCGTGAACGACTGGATGCAATCAGGAGATTTGTACCAATTCGTGACTCTGTAAGAAATAAACTGCAACAACGACAGAGTTTACAAACTGATTTTGCTCTGGGGTCTGAAGAGTTGTTTAAACCAGTAACCACAGCAACGAAAGGGGTAGAGCGTGCTTTACTGGGAGATGGTCCCGAGACGGGAAAATCTGTTATTGGTGAACTTGAAAAAATAGCAGCGAAAACTGAACAAACAAAACAAATAGAATCAAAGAGAACAGTAGATGATTTACGCATGAGATTTAACGAAGAAGGGTTAGCAGCAATTGATGAGACTGATCCAACAGAAATTCCTACGCTTGTTGTTACGTCCTATGAAGACAGAAAAAAAATGTTGAAACCAGAACATCATAAGTTTGTTAAGAATTTCACTCACTGGGCTGATATATTCTATAAAATCAAAACTGGAAAAAGTCAAAAAAAGACAGATAGTGCATCATACATTGAATATATCAGGATGGTGGATCACGTGTATAATCAATACGAAGAGTTTAAACAACAACAAAAACCGCCAAGATTGCAAAGAAAGCGACAGCAACCTGCAAAGAAAATATCTTTTTCACCTAAAAAACAACAACTACCACCTGATGATGATGATGATGATACTCTTGATTATTTACAAACCACGGATACAGACAAACTAGATGAAGCAGCTGGCTATAGCGGAAGTGGATTAGGAAATCCAAGGATTGGAAACATTTGTCCTGATAGTGTTATCAATGATATATCACGATTAGATGTTCTCATCGGAGGAAAACGAGCTGGAAATAATTCACCGGAAATAATTAATGAAGCAGCTGATATCTGTAGACGGTTATTTGCCGGCGGTATCATGGATATCAAAACCTATCGAGATTTCATTGACGAGTTAGCAAATGGGTATCATAGTGATTAAATAACAATTGAAAACACTATTGTTTTTATAATAATGATCATCCATTACAATCATGATAAACCAACCCCCGTCTATGTAGTTAATTCACGGTTTCCAGTTTATAGAGCATACTACGGAGATGGCCTCGGCAATACCATTTTAGGATTCTTTTCAAGAATGGCCCCAAAAGTGATGCCGTTAGCTAAACAATTATCAATGAAAGCCATTGATGTTATTCGTGATAAGGGTATCAGTACTGTTGGAAATCTTGCCGGGAAAGCGTTTTCAACTGCGAAGGATAAAATAACATCATTAGTGGGACGAAAAAAGAAACCGTTACCGTCTACAGAAGAAATGCCTGCAAGTGTTAGTAAAATAATAAATAACGCAGTAGATGAAAAACTAGCGTCGATGGTAAATCAAGGGGACCAAAGCAATATTGCAAACATGATAGCAGGAAGTGGCCTTAAAAAACTACGACGATGAAAATGGAAAAATCGTTTACGATTTCACTATTTAGACTCTGATAAATAGAATAAAATGTTCAAAAAATCACATGATCCGGCGTTTGATATAGACGCCCCAGTTGGCAAGGATGATTCTGTACGCGATTATCAATATTACGCCTATCATGCCATAGACTCAAATAGTCGAGCAAGAATTGATCTTCAAGTCCATGATACCAGTAAATAATTTTTACCCTGTGAAGCATTTATTGAAGTAGAAGGAGAAATTGTAACAGCTGCTGATACTACTACTGTACCAGCACCGTATCCAGCTGGTACTCAAGTCGGTTTTGTCAATAATGGTATTATGGCACTATTTGAGAGTGCTAGATATCTCATTGATGGAAAAGAAATTGAGTCCATAGATCGTGATGTTGATGTGGCCACAACAATCATAGGGTTAGCGAGATATTCTGATGATTATACAAGATCAGCAGGACCTTCTATGATGTTTGCAAAAGATGGTAAGAATACCGCTGGAGGAAATCCATTTGTTGTAAGACGATTAAAGAATAATGCTGGTGCTGCTAATGCTGATGTCGAAGATATGATTATAAACAACGATCCTAATTTCAATCTAGGAGCTGCAACACGAAACGCAATGTTGGGAGTAGGGCGTAAACCATTTTCATGTGTGATTAAACTGCATCATATTTTGGATTCTGTAGAAACGTCAGAAAAGTTATCTACGGGGCGAAGCATACAGTATCGCTTGTACGAAAGAGTGATGATAACGACGCAATTTGGAGGATTCCAGCAGATGCTGCAGCCCCCAATGCTGATGCCGGTAAAGTCAATTTAACAAAAATATCATTGTGGATGCCAGTGTTGACTCCAGCAATCACCGCAGAACAACGACTACTATCATTTATGGACCAAGGAGGAAAGTCGTTGTTGAGTTGGCTAACCGTGAGTACAGATGTTAAACAATCAACTATCAACGGGTTATTCACTTGGAACCTAGCATCAAAACAAGGCGTTTCTGCGCCACGTCATATATTTATTGCGTTACAGGATAACGCACGAGTTGGCAATCAACTCTCCAGTCATATGATATTTGATCAATTAGGTGTGAAAGACGTCTCACTGAGAATAAACGGCCAGCAGGAACCATCTGAGGATATACAACTTAATTACACAGAAAATCATATTGCACGAGTTTATCATCGTCTGTTGTCATTTATGGCACGCGATCAAAATGTCGATACTGGTTTGCAAATATCACAATTTGATTTTAAGAATCTGTATCCGATCTACTACTTCTCACTGGAACATCTCGATTTGACAAGACAGTCAGTTGTTGATATTCACTTTAGAGCTAATGTGAATCGTCCTGTTGGTGCTGCTGATTATAGAGCGGTTGCTGTCATTCTCAGTGATAAATCAATGCTACTCGAAGGTGTTGGTGGAAGAATGAGAGTGGTAGATGCCCCAGTAGAAAATCTTTGAACGATTTTTCATTGAATTAGAATCAATCAATTATATATAATGTCATATAGTGTTATTAGTGTTACGTTAACTCCTGGTCAAATCAAAAAATTGCAATCAGAATCGGCTAAAAAATGTGGAACCACAATCACGTTGAAACCTAATCAAATGACTGGTGGTGAAAATAAATTATCGCTGACAACTCGTCAGGTGAAACATTTCAATGATGCTTTCAAGGATAAAAAGGGAGTTCAGATTACTCTCTCTGCGGCTGCTATTAAAAATATGATGAAAACAGGCGGTATATTTCCATTGTTAGCTGCAATACCAGCATTGATTGCAGCAGCAGCCCCAGCGGTGGCTAAAGCAGCAGCGTTAGGAGCCGTTGGTACTGCAGCAGGAATGGCGTTGAAAAAGGCAGCTGGACAAGGATATAAAAAAAAGAGACGATCCGTTCAAGGATTGGGTCTAAGACTACCAGGAACCCCGTATTCGTGGTACAGCGGAAAAGGTCTAAGACTACCAGGAACGATTTATTAATTCAGAAATCTTCAGTGGTTCCCATGTCCAATTTTGATTTAATGGATGCTGCTAAAAAACTAGTGATTAAAAATTTCAGAGGTGTTTTTATGAAAGATCAATTACCACATCAACCAAACAAAACTGAAACAGGTATTATTAATCTCGATAACAGCACCGGACCTGGAACTCACTGGGTTGCATACGCTATTGATCCACGTGGGATTGTCTATTTTGATTCATATGGATTAGCCCCACCAAAAGAGTTTATGCGGTATATAAAAACCCTTCCAATGAAGACTTGGTATTCTACGCTACCAACACAACAAATCAATGACCCACCAATATGTGGCAGTGAAGTATTAAATGTCCTTGACGCTATTTCTAACTCCTTGGGTAACCCAAGGGGAAAACCACCTCATATTGTCGTTAATGACTACACTAGTAATCGCTTTTTAGAGAGAGAAAGAGTTTTACAATAACATGATTGATATTTGGGGGAGATCTTTGAAACCCAAACCCGATGACACTGCAACCCCTGATTCTATCAAGGATATAACAAAAAAAATTAAAGATGAAATAGCTGAGACGTTGAATTTAGAAAGTGTTGAACCCAATGAAATAGTTGTATTTCAAGATCGCCAGGGTAAATTGAAATCTAGTAATATTTCTCTGGATGATATTTTAGTTAAACAACAAAACGCAATCGAGAACACAGTTGCGTTATTTTCCGATCAGGGTAAATTGAAAACCAGTAATATCTCTCTGGATGATATTTTAGTTAAACAACAAAATGCAATCGAGAACACAGTTGCGTTATTTTCCGATCAGGGTAAACTCAAACCGGGTGTACTCGTTTCGACGATTACAGATCGATTAAAAATTCTCAACGATGAGTTAAACAATTCTGTGGTTGTACTAGCAACACTTGAATCTAGAATTGAAGAACACATAAAACAGTTTATATCATTTCGTAGAAATATCATTGATAAATTTATTGGAACCCCGTTAGATAAAATTGAACTAAAACTCCCTGATATTAAAAAATCCATCGATGAGACGAAAACTTTCATCGAAGACATCAAGGGGGATGCAACGAGGATGATAACAGCCATTGAAAAAACAAAAATTCCTCATGAGAAAACCAACAACTTAGTATACACGATCCAACACGGATCATTTGAGTGGACACCTACAAACAACACATTAGATATCACTGCAACCGTTAAGGGTATTTATCGATTAACACTGGTGACAACGGATCAATTTAATATATCATCGTCTAGTTCATCCGGGTTCAATAATACGATTTCAACGATCATCGACAAGAATACAACTGAACAGTTCACGTTAATAGCTACTGATAAAAATTTGGTTAGGGTTACAACAACGTGGTATGTGGAATTCGTAGCGGATTTAAGTAAATCGTAATTGAAAACGATAGCATATTTAAAATAAAAATGATTTCATCATCGCAATATCGCTATGATCAGGTCAGAGAGTATCAAACTAGACTCAAAACCCTGTCTGAGGAGTATGAATTGAAAATTAAAAAATATCGCAGGAGAATTACCGCAATTGATGTTACTGTGTACGCTGTGAGTGGTGTAATCACCGGAGCTGGTATTATACTGTCTTCAGTGACAATGATGGCCCCGATAGCTGTTCCAATTTGCATTTCTGCGGCAACAACAATCGCTGGAATTATTTCAATAATCACAAAAAAAATATCCTCATGCAGCCAACGGAAACTACAAGACTACATAATTCAATTTCATGTTGTGTCTACTGCATACTCGCAATTATCCTCATTGATATCGTCATCGCTCGATGATACAATTATATCAGAGAGTGAGTTTTCAGCGATGGTAGATATATATGATTCTGCGATGTCAAAATTAGAAATACATCATGAATATAATAACAATGACAACACAGATGGAATTACTTCAACAAATAGTGGAGAACACAAATCCAGTACAAACAAGCATGATCTCAATAACCTCAACGAATCCAGAATTCAGTGTGAATTTCCCCTCTCCGGTCCCAGTGAAGGAGATAGCGCTAGCAAAATTACGAGTATACCACAGTTGGCCAAATATTAGGTCAAAATCATTTGGTGGTCAACAACCGAATAATTCCCTGGTATTTGCAAATAAGAATAAACCCGACGGTACCCCAGACTGGAATGTTGTTTCCATACCAACCGGATCATATCAAATTGAACAAATCAATAATGAATTCGCGCGTAGAATAAAATCGATTACTGGAGTAGAGTCAAAAATCGCTATAACAGTTCATGAACCAACACTATCATCTGCCATTGAAATAAACTCAGAAGAATACGTCGTAGATATCTATCAAAGCTCAATAAGAACCGTACTAGGATGGCCTGAATTACCACCAAGGGAGGAAACCGTTGATTTACCAGAACCTCAAAAAACCGATTATATCACAGACAGGATAAAATCTGATAATCCAGTAAAGAGTTATAGAGATTACAGTATTGCTAGCATCTTTTTTGCTCTTGGCACTATAGATAAGGGAGGGAAATATCTTTTTGTTAACGAACTTAAAATCGCTGAAAATTTCACAGCAATGAATAATGATTTTTCACTGTTGTTAATACCCCTTAAATCCGGCTCTCTTACCCGAGATGAATTTATCAGTGTCGTAAAAACATGTAACAAAATCATCAATGACATGGAAACATTTAATTCACAAATTATTCAAGAGATATTAGGTGACAGTAATCCTACAACAAGAACAATTTTTGCAGGAGGCAAGGGCATCCCCGTCAAGGATATACCCACAGTCAAACTACCAGGATATAACGTACCAGAACTACAAAAATCTCTCAGTGATGCCATCGATATTGGTTTTAAAATAATTCATGATACGTGGAAAAAAGCAACATCACCGGAAATAAAAATCCTGACCCATAATAATGACCCAGATGATGGTGGCAGGCATATTGCTCCGTTCAATGTGAATATTTCAACGGTGATTGCGCTCAATTTAGTATGTGATGTGATAGAAGGAAGCTATCAAATAAATTTAGAACGATCAAATCAAGCTCAGCAAGGATATATTTTGTATTCATTTGCACCAACAGCTCCTCCAGGGTTTTTAATAATTGAGTCCCCGGTGAATCCAGTCTATATGCAATGTCATAATAATTCATTAACCAAAATTAATTTCAAACTCACAGATCAGTCTAATAATCTGATTGATTTACAAGAGGAGGTTTTACAAATTAGTCTGTTTGTGAAATCGTAGTGATTTTCGTCGTAGTGATTTACATGACCCTCGAACACGATATCGTATCGGACTGGATCAAATATTCGGTTAACCCATAGCAGCAGAGAGGGTGAGTGACAACGATGTTGTAGTCCCTTTTTCCCAAAAAATGTAATAGTTGAAAAGTTTTTGATTTCATTAATTTCATTGATTTTTTCATAATTTTTTTTTGGACCTAATCCATGAAACACACACATATTTGGGACCTGATGTCATTGACTTTTGGGTCTGATGTCATTGGTTTCATTGATTTTAAGCGTGATTTCAGTGAATACTTGTCTAAAAATGTTGTCTGATTCACCCTCTCTGCTGCTCTTGATTTCATTTTCATTCATCATCCTTCCCGCGTCCTTGTTAGCGAAGAATAGCGATAGATAGTTTTTAATTTCAGCGAGAGTCATGCCAACCACAAGCGGGGTTCCAAAGAATTTATTTACGACATTTTTGCGAAAACTATTATAACCTCGTATAAGATCATTCAGCTCACGTTCGTTGGTAGCAATCGCGTCGGTGATCGTAGACACAAGTGCGCCTGGTTTAAGTTGTCCATCGTTGGAATACAGTGCAATAGAGTTTTCAGCGGCAGCGCGATGCCGTATCAAAATGTCATTCACGGATATATTACTGCTTTTCAATTTACCTTGGCGATCTTGAAATACAACTATTTCGTTCGGGTCAACACTTGTTAAATTTAACGTCTCAGCGATTTCATCTTCTATTATTTTTTTTACATCTTCGATAGAACCCACAGATGTTTCCTCGGTGGGTTCCAACATTGACAGAGATTGTCCCCAAATATCGATCATTATTGTTAGCGTAACTTGTGTTTTCAATTTATTGATCCTTGTAATTTCCCACTCGTGTATTCGTTTACAATAATATGAGGTGGTTTCCACGGAGATCCAAAGGATTTTAATGAAATCTCCGCGAGGACATTTAATACTTCACGGCCGCATATCGGTGGATCATTTAATTGTTGTGTTGGCAGCGTGGAATAAAAAATCGGAAACCCTTTGAGTTTCATCGAGGAATTTATATACCGCATAAACTCGCTTGGCGGAGCTAACCCATATGAATCGAAATAGACAATCCCACGTGGATCAATCGCGTATGCAACCCAGTGAGTTCCCGATCCGCTGCTGTTATCAAGATTGATGATACCGGTTTCAACGTTATTTGGTTTTCTCGTAATTGATCTCTCATAAAAACCCCTCTGAAGTTTTTTATCGCTAGTTTTTTAGCAGCATCAATTAAATCAAAATTGGACATAGGAACCATAGGTTCGGAAATCGAAGATTTGTAAATCGAAGATTTTTCAACTAATAAACCGTTCCTGGTATTTTTCTTAGACCCGATCCGTTCACGGATTTGGCGCTGTACCATGAATACGGGGTTCCTGGTAGGTACAACCCCTTTCCCTTTTTTTTATATCCTTTCCCTGTTGCCTTTTTCAACGCCATCCCTGCTGCGGTCCCAACGGCTCCCAACGCTGCCGCCTTCGCCACCACTGGGGCAGCCGCTGCAATCAATGCTGGTATTGCGGCTAACAATGGAAATATACCACCTGATTTTATCATGTTCGCGACTGCAGCTTTCGAAAATTCTATTTGAACTCCTCGCTTATTTTTCATTGCATCATTGAAATGTTTTATTTGACGATCCGTTAATGATATTTTATGTGTACCTCCGGACATCTGCGCTGGTTTTAACGTTATTGTTGTTCCACATTCTTTAGACATCGTATCAATATGACTGAAAACTTGTTAAAGCTACGTTAAAAATCCTTAGTCGTCTAAATCAAAAGATAAGTTAATTTTAATATAAAATGGTTAACCATCAGTCAGCTTGACACTAACAACACTATATGGCATTTTATTGTAAAACACATTTATGCTTTCAATTGATCTAATTTGGGAAATCCTATGGATTTTACATTTACAGATTTTCCACTGGTGCATCAACGAGTCTCATTCGTCCGCCAGCCCCTTCTAACAACATTGATTTGTCGCTGAGAATAACAGCAACCGCTCTATAATCAACACCACCATGATCTATACGAGCCCTAAAATGTATATCAACAACGGATTGCCTTGTTAAATCAAGATGTTCCAGTGAAAAGTAATAAATTGGATACAAGTTCTTAAAATCGAGCTGCGATATTTGCAAACCAGTATCAACATTTTGATCACGACCCATATATGACAGCATCCGATGATACACACGTGCTATTTGGTTGTTTCCGTAATTAAGCTGTATATCCTCAGATGGTTCTTGTTGTCCGTTTATTCTCAATGAAACCTCACTTACCCCTAACCGATCAAATATCATATGACTGCGTTCTTGGGAACCTAATCGATTCCGATTCTGCAGCGCTATAAATATATGACGTGGAGCTGAAACGCCTTGTTTTGATGCCAGGTGCCATGTAAATGTACCATTAACATTATCCTCTTTAGCATCAGTCGTTGTTGTTAGCCAACTTAGCAATGATTTACCACCGGTTTCCATAAACGAAAGTAGCCGCTCTTCCGTGGTAATTGATGGAGTCATTACTGGCATCCATAATACTATTTTACTCAAAACAACTTTACCTTCATCGGCACCAGTACGCCAAATTGCATCATTGTCATTGCCTTTTCGCACTAATGCGATTGTGTGTTTGGCTCCATAGATGACTTTTCTGACATTTCTGCAGAATCCAAATATGTGATGGAGTGGAATCGCACATGAAAACTTTTTCTCTTGTCCTTCCAATGCTAATTTTCGTGTTGCAAATCCTAAATTGAAATTACCATTAACGCCTCCGAGAATATCAAACGCAGCTCCGGGTCTAGCTCGACGTTCTGGATTAGTTGCTTCTCGTTGATTATCAACTGAAGTGTCTTGCGGTGTTAACACTTTAATGTATTGAAGGTGGTCAGCGTTATCAGAGGTGTCCTTTGCAAACATCATAGATGGACCAGCCGATCTTGTATAATCATCGGAGTATCTTGCTAGTCCGATTATTGTTGTTGCAACATCAACCTCGCGGTCTATTGATTCAATTTCTTTTCCATCAATGAGATATCTTGCACTTTCAAATAACGCCATTATACCATTGTTGACGAAACCAACTCGGATATTTGAATCATTTGCATATGGGGTATCAGCTGCAACATTTGTTACAAGTTTTCCTTCTACTTCAATAAATGCTTCACATGGTAAAAAGTATTTACTGGTATCTTGAACTTGAAGTTCAATTCGCGATCGTAGGTCGGGTTGTATTGCATGATAGGAATAGTATTGATAATCGCGGACGGAATCATCCTTGCGCATCTTTGCTTCCATATCTAACGCGGGATCAGCTGTTCGTTTAAACATTTATAACATTACTAGCGTTTTCAATTGTGAAACTCGAAGAGTTTAACGCTAGCGTTTTAATTCTTTATAATCATCGTCGTTGAAAATTCTTCGAATTTCTTTTTTGTTTCAAACCACTTCCTGCTATCGCGTTCAGCGTGAAGCTGTCAATTGTGACGAAGTCAATTGCGCTAGTTTTTCTTCCACTGCGTTATTTATTACTTTGCTGATTTTTGCAGGCATCACTGTAGTTGATGGCAGCACTAATGACGAAGTCATTCGTGGTTTCACCACTGACGAAGTCATTCCTGGTTTCTTTCGCACCAATGATGCTATTTTATCTTTCGCGGCAGAAAATGCCTTTCCGGCAAGATTTCCAACGAAATTGATTCCCTTATCACGGATAGCATCAATGGCTTTCATTGATAATTGTTTAGCTAACGGCGCCACCTTGGGAGCCATTCTTGTAAATAACCCCGCAATGGTATTGCCGAAACCATCTCCGTACCACGCGCGATAAACAGGCAATCGTGAGTTCACCACGTAGACGCTTACGGGTTTATCATGGTTATAGTGTATAATCATCTTGTTATAAAACTAGTAGTTTTTCAATTAGTGATCAATCGCTTACATCCATAAGATTTTCATCATCAATGACGTTGTCATCAATGACGTTGTCATCAATGACGTTGTCATCGTTGTGATTTTCAACTAATTCAGCAATAAGTTCTCGATATACATTAATGTCCATGATACCACCAGCAAATAATCGTCTACAGATATCAGCGGCCTCGTTAATTATCTCGACGGAGTTATTTCCGGCTCGTTTCCCTCCGATGAGAACCTCTAACCGTGATATATCACTGAGAATGTTACCAGGGCATGTCACGGTAGAGTCAAAGACATCCTTTGGATTTTTAATCGAATATCCCTTTCCGCTTGTTTTCTTAGAACCGGCTTCTGCTTTTATGTCTATTTGTTCCGGGATTGGATCCTCCATATAAGGTGGTGGTTGTAGACCGCCTTTAACCACAGCTAGAAAGTTATTATAACCAGGGTGCTGCAACGCTGTGATTTTATTCCCGCCATGTTTCGCTAAATATATTTTTGATGCCCAAGTGTCTTTGCTTTTTATAAAACTTTTAAACTCGTCTTCTAATAAATTCTCTCTTATACCCTTTGGAAAATTTTCTCTAGCAAAATCAGCTAATTCGTAATCCGTACCAAGTTTTTCAATTCTATTTAATGCTGCGATTGTAAATATACTTTCAGGTGGATAGTCTCTTCCTGCAGCTGCTTCTTCGCGTTCTTCAATTTCGCGTTGAGTTTTTATATCACTGGATAACTGTTGTATCCCTGCGCGTGTTTGTCCGGTCTCTGCTGCTATCTTTTCAAGCACACCAAGAACAGGCACTTCTCGTCGCTTGCCTTCCTTAGGAATATCTCCGTATATTGCTCGTTCAGTTGCTGTTTTCACATCTTTGGTCGCACTTGTTATCGGAGTAAACAGTTGTTCACTTGACACAGAAAAGTCAGTCTGCGCTTGTTGTCGTTGTTGAAGTTTCTCGCGAAGTCTGTCTCGAACCGGTATAAACTTTTTAATTGCTGCTAGCCGCTCTCGGGCTAATTTAGTTGTAAGTGATTCACCAACCATATATTGTTTGTGAACTAAATTTTCAAATGTAAAACTATCATAATTAAAAACTTAGTTATTAAATAACTTAGTTATTAAATAATGTACCATCAAGCTAACGTATTCATCTTCGACAGGGTTAAACTGTACGACGCTATCCGCGAGTGTTTCAGAAATAACATCGCTGGGGATTTCAGAATTGTAATATCTGAGAATGGCGATGAACGATTTGTGTTAACGACGCGGCAACAAGAACAACTACGTGAAAATGGAGGCGTCGCGGTGATTACTTGCTACTATGACCAGATCATCCATTATGCACATAACTGCATGAGCAAGTCCAGACTGATGAGTATCCTTTCAGGAGAAAATCCTATGTGACAAGTGTAACACTTGTAACAAAAAACGCTAAAAAAAAAAAAAAATAAATTATTTAAATTATTTACGAAAGCCTATTATTTTTTTTTAGTAACACCCACGTGGTTAAGATACTGGTTTTTCCTCGTTTAACATTTTTCTAAGATCACGAACTTTAGAACCAATTTCAGCTCGTTTTTGATATTCTTGGCCGAGCTTTTGACGTATTGCTTCAACGGTGCTAAATAGCGTTATAAATAAATTAATGTCGTTACCGTACAAACAAGCATTGATGGATTTTTGAATTCCTTTCACGAGCCTGTACATCCTAGGTAAAACATAACGACCCTTACTAGACTGATATTCAATATCTTCATATTCCGAGGTAATCTTGTCAACGTCGAGACTTTCAGATAATAATACCCCTTTATTATTTAAATTTGAGATTTCAGCAATTATAGCATTTACATCATTGATATCCATTATTTATATTTATTTATAAATAAATTTATTTATAAATATAGTATACTGTATCTCTAATTATTAAAAAAAAACATATATGACAACACATCTTTGGGACTCCTTGGGTGCCTTCGCATCCAAGTAAGCCCAAGGGGACCCGAAACATACATCTCCGGCGGGAGGCCTAAGGTGGCAAACGCCATCTTAGACCGCCCAGAAGATATGCTTGAGGTAACGTCACAACATGGACGGCACAATGCCATATATTTCCACTCGAGTGTTGTGGCAAATTTTAGGCATAACATGTACTTAATTAACTTAATTAAGGATGGATTATAATTCAATGGAACGATGATGGTAATGATGTGGGCGTGGTAAACCAAACCAACATGGCAACCCATGAAATCGAATTCATGGTTGCATGAGTTAGAAAAAACACCAACCCACGCTACCGAGAATGCGATAGCATGGGTTGCTATGTTGGTTTGGCTGAGGGGGACCGCCCTTCTCCCCCCCCCCCAATTAATAGAAAAAAACATCTTCCGTTTCGCCATCAAATAATGTATCTGCTATGGGGACCGAACACGTAGTTGATACATCTATGTTTACAAGACAAACACGATACCATTACACCACGGACTAGTCATACAGAATAGAGATTTTTTAATATATATATCTTCTGATATACTTAACAATAAGAGATTTTTAAAATAGACAATTTTACTGTATCCATCGTATTTAGGAATATAAAATACTAAGTACACAAAAAAAAATTAATTTAACTGTTTGTAAATATCAATCACGCATGCCTGCGTCAGTGAAATACCGATCATACAGGGTGGGAAACAGAAGTACGTTTGTACTGAAGGTCACATGAATACCGATCAATATAGAGGAGGGAAGACATGTATACTTAACAATAAGAGAGTTTTCATTATATTTATAAAAATGCATACAGAAAAAAGGAAAATAAAATACTTTTACACACAGAAAAATACAACTCGCACATAGTGATTTTAACCACACCCACCTACTTACTTCAATGAATAGGAAACACTCGCGTTCTGGCTGAGCGAACATATGTAATGCGTTAGATTATAAAGAATTTTTGTACTGAAAAGAACGAGTTAGCTGTCTGCTTTACTGCTAGTCCACCCACCCCACACATTAGATATGTAGATAAATAAAAATAATAATGCAGTTTTAGCCCACAAGCGACAATAAAAAATTTTATTCTCTATCGAAAACTCATGCATTATATCTCCATTACATTCACGTGGGCGCGCCTAGTCAAGTACAGGTAATATAGCAGGCGACAAATTCCTTTGACGTCATAATACAAGGGAACTTAATAGGTAGAGTGTAAATGCGGCGGATTTATCCATAAAGGATTTATCTCCCTTAAATAGTTTCAGGTGTATACGAATGTTATTTTATGACCATTTTTTTTAGACAGAGCAGTTTTAATTAAATTTTGTGCAACAAATCGAATTGAAGTACTACAAATATCGAAATATTTTCCAGCCGCATTTATCGGCTGAAAGCTTCTCTCTTCATTATTTTCTAAATCAAACGATTTCACACCCTTGGGATGTTTTGCGTGCCTACCAGCGTTGCTTTTTAAAAGGTTATCGCGCTGCGAGACGGCTTGAAGATTCCCAAGACAATTATCAGTCTTCACGCCATTTATATGATCAATCACAAGGCCGTCTTCGATTAATCCGTAAAATGCTTCATAGATGGCTCTGTGACAGAGGTACTTCTTCCTCCCAGCTGAAAACATCAAATACCCCATATTATTCAGATATCCAACCGGTTCTTTGAGTCTGCGGTGCCTGACAACACCATCACTAGAGGCTTCGTAATTAGCAAGCACTGGGTGAGGTCTGAAATCTTGGCTCATTTGTATAATAATACTACTTGTCTAATTTATTATCTGCTTTAATTATAAATCTCTGGATATAATCTTGAGGGGTTTTGATGACTTTGTCCTTGATTTTATCAAGGATGACGGAGTCATTGATTCGTTTGTCATAGTAGCGTTTTAGTTCCCTGTATCGTTTACCCCCACAAGCAAGACACAACTGCGATTTTCCTCTAACACCCACCCCACATTGGAGGCATGGGAGAGGGCCAAAACTTCCTCGCCTAACGCTTTGTAAATGATACCCACAGAATTCACTTCTGCATGATTTGTTACACGGGGTTGTAGATCCAATCATTAGCCACTTGCAGTGATTCATTATACTATATTTTTCTATTTAAATACTTGTTTTAATTATAACATGGAGGAATTCAACAGATTATCGAAAATTAAGCCTTGGAGAAATACTAAATTCAATCTCAATGAGGAGTTCCAAAGATTATCGAAAATTAAGCCTTGGAGAAATACTAAATTCAATCTCAATGAGGAGTTCCAAAGATTATCGAAAATTAAGCCTTGGAGAAATACTAAATTCAATCTCGATAGAGTCTCTGATACACCAAAACGTCTAATCGGTGATAGAACTATACTCGGTAAAATCAGGGAGTGTTTTAATGAATTCTACCGAGACGGTGCAGCATACTGTTGGTCGACATTTCGAATTATTGATGAAGATGTCAATGTACCCATCATCGATGCTACTATGAACGATAAAAGAGCAGCTGAGATAATTTCACACCTTGGTGAAATTGCAAAGCAATTTCCATCCAAAGGATTTCAAGCAAAGCAATTTCCATCCAAAGGTGGAAAATCCAAAGGTGGAAATCCAAAGGATTTCAAGCAAAGCAATTCCCAACAAAGCAATTCCAATCAGAAGTATTTTTTCAGATTAAAATTCATTATCGAAGTCGAAGGCAAATTGATTATTAGGGATAAATTTGAACCAATCCTCAAGGATAAAAAAACTGTCATTGTAAGTAAAGATTCCAAACCAGGAATTCTAACTGGAATTGACAAACCATACTACGAAAGATCTTATCCCGTAACAGCAATTGTTTATGGGTTATATCCGTTAAATGATAAACCCGATATTGCAAAACTAGCTCCTATGAAATATTCACCGTTAACTTCGTCAAGGCTCAATTGTGTAGCAACACGGGTAATGGAACACTTCACAAATGCATCCCGAGGAAATAAACTAACTGATCTGCGACGTAGGAAAATAACCGAATGGGAACTGACAGTGAAACAGCACGGTGCAAAGATTTCTGATATAGCTAAATTAGAAGCATCATTAAAATTCCCAATATCAGTAACAACAATAACCGGAGAAGTATTATACGAACCGAAATATCGATCGCGAGGGGCTCCAATACAAATTATTGATCATAACGAACACGCGTGGACACCTGCAGTAACAATATTTCCACGAGATAGAACCGTGAGATATATCCCCCGGAATTTTCCGGGGAATTTTCCGGGGATGTTTTCTATGAAGAGAAATTATT
Organism: Unio delphinus; assembly: GCA_029339505.1. Taxonomy (NCBI): domain Eukaryota; kingdom Metazoa; phylum Mollusca; class Bivalvia; order Unionida; family Unionidae; genus Unio; species Unio delphinus. The sequence continues at coordinate 3,842,955 of JAQISU010000047.1, read as the reverse complement.
TGATGCTATTGTTGCGTTGTGTAAAGATGATCCTGTGTCAGTGTGGTTACTTAGTAGTGCTGGTTCCGAATCAGAATTTGATCAATTTGTAAGACCAAATGGTGAATTATATCGCGTTGAAGAATTAGATAACAGAATGAGAAAAATCGCTAATGATTTTTCACCGGAGAGTTTCCATGAAAAACTATTGACGGATAGTTTTACTATTCCATCAGTGGTAGCTCACTTCGCAAGAGAAAAAAACTCATGGCGTCCAACACGAAGTGATTTTCTCGAGGACGTTAAATTTAGTTGCATCGAATTTGGTCATGGAGGACTGTGGAATACAAAATACCATCGTGACGGTATGATTTCAATTGATATATCCGCGTGTTATCCTGGAAGTTTTCTCGGGTATGGAGAATGTAGTAACTATTTTAAACGATTTGGACACCCCACGCATGAAATGACTCGTGTTGCGATTAATGGACCATTGCCTGATTTTGATTTAACCGGATTCGCTCGTGTGATATCATTTGAACTCGCTACAGGGTTACATCCGTGTAGTTATGTTTGGCTTGGTAGACATATATCTGAAAAGTCCTGGATGCCAATAGTGTTACTACGATATATGATTGATTGTGGCATGCTGATATCGTTGATTGTTTCCGAAGCTATTATATGCTATCGAGCTCAGAAAGAAGTTTGGCTACCACAACCCGATCTAGATCGTATAATTAGCGAATTGCGAAAACAATTCCCAGAAGAACAAATCATGGATTGGTCCAAACAGTTATTTGAAATTAAAAAAGAACAAGCAAAGGATTTTGGACGAAGAATAATCGGTAAATTTACCCAGGGTGGACGATATGACAACCTAAAATACTCTTCGCGGTTGATCATAGATGTCGCTGAATACGATTTTATTGTAGTGGATTTAATGAAACAGGGAAAACTTGTATCCCGTAAGGATGCTTTTCTATCCAATGGTGAGAAATTAGGTACGGTTGTTACCTACTGTGATGGATATAATTCCCAGTACACACATTTGAGAAGTTTAATGCTAGCCTATGCTTCTATTAATCTATTTTCGATGATAAATAGATTTCCTAATACCGCGGTTAGAGTAGCCACTGATTCGATGTATATACACAATAAGTACAAATCAGCTGTAGCGGCATTCACAGATCCGGAGGAAGCGTGGGGGCGTTGGCGATTTAAAAAGGAGATGCTACATGAGTATTGTGAATCCGCAGACGTTGCCATGGATGATAAATATCTTTGTTCTAACCGTATTGAAATTCAATCAGAATTTTCTAATGCACCACCGGTATCTGATCCAGTATGTAGATATTAGACAGTTTATTTAAACGGTTGTGGTGGGTCAGGAAAGACAACTCGTGCAATTGAATTATTTCGTCGTGGAAACGCTAGCGTTTCTAACATGATTGTGCTAACACCGACTCACAGACTCGCCAGAGAGATGATACAACGAGGGGTAAATGCTTGCACTTACCATAGTTTTTTTCGATGGAAAGGTGACAAATGGACTCCTGAGCGTATGGGTGATAAATTCATTCCTGAAATCATAATTTGGGATGAAATATGCACAGTGTCATTAGATGTATTAAAAACATTTCTTGAGTGGTTGTTAAACAAAAACACAAAAGTCGTCATGTGCGGGGATCACGGCCAACCACCACCATTTGTCGGTGGATCTCCACATGAATGGCTAAAGGGTTCTGTAGACTATTATGAAGAAATTAATACCGACCATAGATCACTTGATGAACAATTACGCGAGTTCAAAGCACTGATTAGATTACAACCGGATAAAATCCAATGCGAAATAGCACGTGAAATAATTTCAGAAACTCCCATGAATGATTTCTGGGAAACGTGGAGACCAAATGATTTGATAGTAGCAAGTAGAAAAATAGTCAGAGACACACTTCAGATGAAGTTATTTGAAACGCATAAAGAAAAATTTGCAACACTTCCAGTACCGTTGTGTTATAGGCCTTCGGATACACGAAAGCAGAATATTGAAGTTGATATTCAGGGAAGAGTGAAAAGCAGATTCTCGTGTTAAATGATATTGTGCTGGTTGATATCAGCGTCGTCGAAAATGCATTGCGTGCTAATAAATCCCCGTGGACGCTAGGATACGCAGCAACAATACACTCTTCACAGGGATTGACTATATCGAATACAATTGTTTGGATGGTGGATAATCACATCGAATGGTCAAATTTAGTCTATCTCGCAGTATCCAGAGTACGAAACATAAATCAACTTCGAAGAATTGTCCTGACAGAGTCAGGCGATGATGAAATCATTGGTGATGATAATGACACAACAATAAGTGATATTGATGTTAGCATCATTAATAAAAAAACTCTCCGGTTACAAACAACAGGACAAAAAAAACAACGAGAATTTGATATTGATGCTGAACTAATAATCACTTTGAAGAAACAACAGAATAATCACTGCGCGAGTTGCAATTGTATAATGCGTTGGCAGTATTCGGATAAGGATCCTCGCCAATTTACCGTAGACAGAAAAAATAACAATCTCGGTCATGTCAGAAATAATGTGATGTTGACTTGTCTTGAGTGCAATAGACGCAACGGCGCTAGTTAAGACCATGCGGTGGTAATTGAGTATCCTCGGGAATTACCTGTAGTTGTTGTCGAGTAAATCCTCGCTGAGGAGCAGTTGAATCCAGTTTATAGATTGCTGGTCTACCAGTTGATCGTGTTATACTAGATATCTTGTGTGCAGTAACACTCCAAATAGGATCAGTAGCCCTTTTTCTACCCCCTTCAAGCTCTCCTGGTTCGTATAAGTACCTCACAATGACACTACTACCAAGAATTGGTTGGAAAACGCTAGCGTTTCTAGGGAAATCTTTTTGTGGTTGTACGGGTATTGATTTCTTTTTAATCGCGTTGATAGGTTTCATGTTGATTGTTCTAGTAATCTCGTTATTCAGTGCAGTAATCACAGATGGTAATCTTTTAACCCATTCACTGGATCGCTTTTCTTGAATGAATTCTTTTGCGTATTGATATCCAAATAACCGCTCAGCAATCGTCCGATTAAATCGTTCGACAATGGCCTGATCGCGATGTAGCGCAGTATGCCCTCGTCGTATGGTGACATTATGATTTTTCATTGTAGATAGAACCGCACCCTGAAATTCCTTGCCAGGATCAACCTGCAATAGATTCGGCCAGTGCAGAGGACCTCGTCGATAAATCCTTTCAAATGCAGAAGCAACTTCAGTGGCTGATTTTGTTTTTAACGGTTCTGCTTCTTTGTATCGACTTGCAATATCAACTACGGTTAACGCGTATTTGTAACCACGATCATGTGGCAGAAATAATATATCAGCCTGATGAAATTCATTAGGAGCGGTCACATCAAAATGCGAGAATTGAATTTGTTTAGGCGGTGGTAGATAAATTTGCCATAGTGCCTGTTTGGATAACCAATCCGCCGCTGTAGTTTTTTTCACTTTTGCAGCGCTAGCGAGTTTATGTACTGCTGATTTACCTCTCCAGTATCCTCTTGGGGAATAATAAATTGATTCCATATTATTAATTACCATCACCCATCATCAATTTGCCTTTCATAGCTGATTTTACCAACCACGAAGCCAACTTTTCTTTAAAAGATTTATCAGGAATAGCATTTAACGCATGAATTAATTTCACATCCGCGAGATGCCTGTTTTGCAGATTGCTGCTTTTATATGCAACATCATGAGCATGACACGCCTTATCAATAGCGTTTATCGGATACTCGCCGGATCGGGGTTGATTTTGATCATCAAGTCTGATATCTAATCGTGTTCCGGGACCACAGTAGCTATATCCTGGAAGGTGCTTTTCTCCGGGGTACTTTGCCCATGGGGTTCCAGGGAGCTTTGTCAATTTGGCTGCGATATCACCTCCTCGTTTTTTTTTAAAACATCTCCGGATTGTAAAATCTTTGATTTTGTAGAAATAAATCTAAACTTTTTTATACCACATGTTGCACATCTACCAGTTAGTGCTGATCTGTTATTTTTAGTTGTAACCGTCGTCACATCATTTGTGCTAGTACGCGTTTTACACTTCACACAATATAGATCCATAATTTATGTATAGAGATATGAATATAATTGATTTTTCAGCGACTAAAATAAGAGAACCAGTTAAGCATCATGCAGCGCTACCAAACTCTATCCGTGCAATTATAATCGGGCCATCTGGATCCGGCAAGACTCAATTGTTGCTAAATTTAATAATGAGATGGATGAAATGGGATAAGTTGTATTTAATTGCTCCTAGCGTAGATGATCAACGATGCTATGAAGTGTTAAAGGATTTTAACGAGAATGCATCAGAAATTAAAGGTGAGAATACCATTGATTTTATAACTGATATTGACGAGGCGCCATCCGTGGACGACCTTGATGGGAGTATTAACAATTTAGTCGTATACGACGATGTGATGTTAGACAATCAAAAAAACCCAGCTAGAATATTTTCCCGGGGGCGTCACAAAAACACTGATGTGATATATGTCACTCAACGCTACACTCAGATTCCAAAAGTGATCAGAGATAACTGTAATATTCTTGCTGTGTTTAACGGCGTTGATACACATACGCTACGAAATATTTGGCAGACATGGTGTTCCGATATGGACTTCAATCAATTTAAAAATTTCTTTAGTCATGCTCAGTCAACCCCGCATGGATTTGTAACAATAAATTTACATGATCCTCGGACACGATATCGTATCGGACTCGATCAAATATTTGGTTGAAATCATTTATTATTTTTGTTAACCCAGTGATGAAATCACTAAGCAGCAGAGAGGCTGGATGACCACATCGTTGCGACCAAAATTGATTAAAAAATCGTAAAGTCTCCGTTTGCTAAATGGAGACTTATTTTTTTGGGTTAAAATAAGGTTTCGTAGGAAGCATTATTTTTGCTTGAAAACGTGGTCTGTTCACCCTCTCTGCTGCTAGTTGTGATCTGCCAAGAGCATTCAAACGACTAGCTTAATTTAGGAATGTGCTGATTTTGAATAATAGTATTTTTAAAATTAAGTTGTGGCAAGCACATTGCATATTCTGAGATTAACAAATATGTTGAGCTATCAAATAGACTAAGTGTTTCTGCGATATCAATGTGATAATGCCTCAATCTTTCTCATTTTTTTTTCTATTCTGTCACCCCGTTGTTAGAGATTTCAGGCGAGAAACAAGGCGCCTACTGCCTTACCGTGCTGATTAATGTGTCAAGAAAGACCCTATATATTCTTTTTTTTTTTTTTATATACAAGTCATTAATAACAGTTCATAGGTGGCACTAAAAGTTCGACATTTATGACACTTCTTGTGTGATTAATTTGATTGAAACTATGATTACGCTTAATTAAAATATATTGATAAATAATTAAGCACATGTGTGTGTGTCTCTCTCTCTCTCTCTCTCTCTCTCTCTCTCTCTCTCTCTCTCTCTCTCTCTCTCTCTCTCTCTCTCTCTGTGTGTGTGTGTGTGTAAAAGTAAATGCCGAACCAGTTTTTTAACTATATGGAAAGCACGTTAGTAATCGATCTTGAAATATGTGGCAAGCTATATTTATATTAAGATTAAAGGGAATGGAAATATCATGTTACTAAATCAATCAATACGGATTGAGGGTTGTTTATCATGACTGATATTTAGGCTAGTTTGCAAATTAATTATTGGTTCTTTCTAATTCGTTTCACTGATACGTTTTAATGCGGTAATGTTCAGCTTATCGATCAAATATCTGAAAACAACATTTTGTATCTGTACCTTTTGCTGTCCGTGATTATAATTATTACAAAATGTGAAATAAATACAATTTTTATGTCTGACCTGAACAAAACACATTCATCAAAAATACTTTAGTTGTGAAATCATTTGTTTTCGAATTTACAATATTTTTTACAAACATCTTTGGGTTGGATAATGGTTTCCTATGAGAAATTCCCAAAACAATAATAACCTGTTTATTAGTTCAATACGCGTGAAGATGGATCTACCAGAAGACACGAATCTAAAATATGTAATAACCATATTTAATTTCCATCAATTGTCACAACCAATATAATGTCCAACATTTGTGAAAACAAAGTTTTTCGCTAGCAAATAAGTATTTACTGCAAACACGCATATATTTTGTGTCAATAAATTACTTTTCAAAAATGAATTTAGAAACATTTGAATACATGTGCATCGTTTTTAATGCTGCAGAGAAATCGAAAATGATCAGGAATAGGTAGGACTTAAAACATGAATGTTGCATGCAAATCTATATACTTTTAGCTACTATAAGAGTAGCAGGGCAATTGGTACTTAATGAAAGCGAACGGGTTAACCATAAGTTATTCTGGTAAAAGAGAGGTAGGGCTCTATTTTTTAATGATGGCTAATGGTTAACCATTTTATATTAAAATGCAACTGATCTTTTGATTTAGACGACGAAGTCGTTGGTTTTTAGTTTCTTTGCCGTTTTTTAGCGCTAGAGATCAAGTAAATACCAATACATTTCTTTTTCTTTTATGCAAACAGGTAAGTTGCTGCAGAAAGTGCTTTGGAAGTTGGACCAGGAAAATAATCGTTTGTTTGTTTGATTAGGATTTTTAACGTAGCTTTAACATGTTTTCGGTTATATTGATACGATGTCTGCAGTGAGGCAGTTTATTGTGATCTCTTGCACTGGGGCATCATGCCGCAGACATGTAGCATGATGTCCCACCAAGTCACATTAACCTGTTACCAGGCCGACCAGTCCTACCATTAACTCTTAACGTTGAGCGCCATGCGAGCAGCAGCTGTTAGTACCATTTTTTTTTTAGTCTTTGTTATGGCTCGGCCAGGGATCAAACACACGACCTCCCGCTTCAGCGGCGGACGCTCTAGCCACTATTCCACCGAAGCGGTTTGAAATTAATTGGCGTTCTTTCTTTAGTTGTTATTGTTTGCAGTGCTTTGGTTACACCCACACACAATATGAACATAAGCTCACCACTCAATTCGTAGTCAACCTCCACAAAAAAGAAAATTAAATATCTCGATAAATTAATCTCAAGTATATCCAATACTTGTAACACACTCAGTGTTGTCCGTGTGTATCGTCATAAATGAAGTTCTTTCATGATAAATACAAATTATATGCATTGAACAAATGATGTGTGTGTGTGTGTCTGTGTGTTTCATATTATCCGTGTATATGTAATGTGAGTGTTTGTATTATAATCGTAATTGTTGCATATGTATGTTTCATATTTAAAATGTAATAATTAAACCATTCTATAGTACTATTAATCTGAGCGGGTTGAAAACATTTGTTTAATTTTGTTGACTGTACTTGCGTTCTGACTATATATATATATATATATATATATATATATATATATATATATATATAAAATATATATCCTTAACTGTCTTCATATTTTGGAATCCGGCTGGCTTAGTGGGCTAACGCGTTTGTTTTAGCAATCACTGCCATTTCACCTATATCAAGTACGTATGTGAGAAAGCTTGGCAGTAGCTTCACATTGATCGGTGGTTCTTATCGGAATACTTTATGTTCTTCGTCCACCAGTTATACTGGCCGCCATGTCTAGCCTAGTATGTGCAGACAATTGGCGTTCATTCCCAACAACGTTCAGACTTCAAAATACAGTTGAGTTCTATACATTTCGGGGGGGGGGGGGAATATATATATATTACTTCTCAAACAAATCTGCAGACTAAAAGAGATGATGCTATTGTTATTGTAGGGTTTATCGCCATTTATTTTGTAGTATAATATAGGCTATAGATGGCGGCCAATATTAATGGTGGAGGAAGAACCCGAGAATACCACAGAAAGAACCACTAACCCACGAGAACCTACTGGCAAGCTTTCTCACATACTCACATAGGTTAAATCCTAAACTCAAACCCAAGCAGACAGATGTGAGATGGCAGTGATCCGTGACAGAGTACGCTTTAGACCATTCGGCCACTCGGGGTCCGTATAAAAGAGATGAGATGTGGTGGTTTTATTTTTCATTAAGAACTACATTCACTTGTTAAACACATGGCAGATAATAAATACTGCAAATAATCGTAAGTCGTTTATTTATGCAATTGGTGTAACTTGGATTAATATATAAATATAAATTATATCATGCACGTAGCCATTCGATGTGTCGTCAAAAGCAGCATTGTTTTTAAGTATCAATCTTCACAAAATAGTTGTATTTTACTTGATGACGTATTTCTTTAGTGGAACTTGATGGTATCGCTTGGATACAAATTATATATAACACGTATTAGTAACTATTCTAGGATTTTGATTGGCCAGTTATCACGATATAGTAATCCAGTCTGTTTGTTTACCATTATTCTAGAGGAGTTGAAAAACTCCAACAAGGTCATATCTATGTCATATAACCTTGAGGAAAGGGGTGTAAACAAATCTCACGACAACTAGAAATTCATAGCTGGCTAAAATAAAATGGCGGACCACATCAGTTTCAAACTTGAACTGAAAATACAAAAGTTGTGATCCTAATGTAAGGCTTAAGATGTAAATAATGTATTATATATATATATATATATATATATATATATATATATATATATATATATATATATATATATATATATATATATATATTAGAGTATCAAGGTGCATATAACATTATGTCCGTCTTGAATCCAATACGTCATCTGCTCAATGTGTCTAGGCCTCCTTACTATTATAACATTTCGTACATCGGAGTAAACTAACACGTAAATAATAGTAGATGATGTTGTCCGCTTTGCTTATTTATTTTCATAATTGGTATTGTTCTGGATGTTTCCGAACTATTTTGTCGAGACGAGGAGAACACCAAAGAGATCTGAAGGAGTCATGATCGAAGGCTAAACAACTTCAATTCTGCAATGGCATGTATCATCGTCAATTGAACGTTTTGAAGTCATAATCTTGCTGGAAACTGTGGTTCTACCTTATGAAGTAGTAGTTCTCACAATTTTCAGCGTGGTACACTTTCTGGAATACAACAACAATAAGTGTTTTTTTTTTTAGCTACTACTGGTGTTTAGTCCTGAAGTATGGCATGTATATTTGTCCTGTTAGAATATATTTCAGAGTCCAGGGAAGTCGGGGACTGCTTGGATGGCCTAGTCGTTAGAGCGTCCCCCTCCATATAAAATCATTGAACTCTAAGTAACCCAACATATAGTTATCGAACTCTAAGTAGTTCTCCGCATGGCCATTGAATTGTAAGTAGCTCACCATAATGTCATGGAATATAAATATCAATACTTATGGTCATAGAACTTGAATGAGCCTTCGTTATATTCATGGGACATTATGTAGACCTCCGTTTAGTCATTGGACGTTATGTAGACCTCCGTATAGTCATGGGATGCACTCTAGACCTCCGTATAGTCATGGGACGTTATGTAGACCTCCGTTTAGTTATGTAGACATCCGTTTAGTTATGTAGACCTCCGTATAGTCATGGGATGCACTCTAGACCTCCGTATAGTCATGGGACGTTATGCAGACCTCCGTTTAGTTATTGGACGCTATATAGACCTCCGTATAGTCATGGGATGCTATCTAGACCTCCGTATAGTCACAGGAACTTAAGTAGACCTCCATATAGGCATTGAACTGTAAGTAGCTCACCAAAAAGTCATGGAACGGAAATAGCCATTCTTATAGTCATGGAACTTCAATGAGCCCTCCTTATAGTCAGATAACATTTATATGCTCTCCATATAGTCAATGGACGTTAAGGAGACCATTGCATAGTCATCGAGCTGTAATTAGCCCAACATTAAGTTATGCAACTTCAAGTAGCGCTACATTTAATAATCTTTTTGCTGTACGTACCACACTGTACGGTCATGAAACTGTACGTACCTCCCAGTATAGTTGTTAAACCTTTTAAGTAAATGAATCTCAAGAACTAAACAAAGGTTATTTTTCGCTATTTTGACGTCGTTACGACTTGTAGCATTTGCACAGTCAATGTCTTTTAGACACAATCTACAGAATATATGATCCTGGCGATGAAAGTTGACTTTAAGTCTCTCACGCGGTAGCTGAATTCGAGTGCGTAGAAATGTGCGTTTTTATTAAAATGCCGTATACGTCAAATCTAGAAACGTGAATCACTGCCTTTCCTAAGACACATCATTGAATAAAATAACGCGTGAATGCATCCCCAATCTCAGCACTTTACGATGGTGTGTGTCTTTATGCCGACAATAACCCAAACCGTCTTGAAATTTTGTCAAACATGCGTGAAGTAACCGCTTTCCTGTTCTAATTATCCTTTTGCCAGTTATTGCCTGAGATGAGGAGAAAACAAGATATCAGTGCTTCTTATTATTTCTTAAAATTAGGAACATCGCATCCATTTATTGTCAGTCGTTTCAAGTTATCGTATTCTACTGTTGATATTACTTGATTTAGTAATAAAGTTATACAACAGAAAGTTGAAGCTAATATATTCTGAACAGATTTCTTGTTTATCTAATTCTTTGATGACACTCGTAAAGAGACTTGTTCTGTGAGAAGCTTTATATGAATGTATTGTGTCTACAAGCATGCATAATAAAGTTCGCCTCGTGCATGAGCAATGTATGTACCAATTTCCATGCATAACTATTAACAACATATCTCAGTTACTGAGATGAAATTCTGTAAAGAAATCCATGTTCGATAACAAATAACCAGGTCTAAAGAACTCATACCATATTCACCATAATGTGTGCATCATACGTTTGTGGTTGTGACTTTCATTAACTTTCATTACAATAAGCCTGGTGATACGAATGATATAGAATCTGGAATGGGCCACCACGTTGTCATCGTGTCGTCGAGCTCATTGATGCGACGTTACGATAGCGACGATGCAATGAAACTATAGCGACGATACTATGACGATAGTGCGATGTGAGTGTGTGAGAGGAAAACAAATATTTCATTATCAGCACCCATTTCATTGGAGTAAAAAAAAAATCACTTAAGAAATGTAGTGTCGATTTCATTGAGTAATTGGCTATTAATTTACATATATCCATAATGATAACATTTTGGTTCATTTTCAGGAGCATATGGATATTTCCGCGCAGAAAGCTCTGTATTGTCATGGGAGAGTTTTACGGTGAAGTTCCAACATCAAATGCTCCAATTACCGCAAATTTAAGTGGAGAGCGATTTTCCATGGAACGTAGCTTCCCACTTCCGAATTAGAGTTACGTCAATGCAATTTTAAAACCATGACTTAAGAAATAAACAAGATAAGAGCGAAATACTTATTCAGCTGTATTTCATCCAGGTAAAGTAAACTTAGATATTTCTTCTTATAACAGACAGGATATCAATTTTGACGCAAGGATACATTTTGTTTGCGAAATGTCGTGTTAATTAAGATATATTAAGATCTGTTAAAAGGTGTCTTCAATACTTAGATATTTGTCCAACTGTCATTCAATTTATTTGATCAGCGTGATTTTGTCTTAGAAAATGTTTTTTGAGTCGTTTGGATCATTAATCTTATCTTGGCACTGACATGAATGGAATTATTGTCCAACACAATTACTCTAATCTCCATATTGACACCCATACGTATATTTACTATCTTAAGCATATCATTTGGTCGAGTTACTTAATTGGTGAACAAATGTGAATGAGATGATACAAAATAGTTAACGATAAAACATTTATTAAGTTTTTTTTATTTTAGTTACGGTGCATGTAGTTCTCGAAAAATGGCGTGTATAATTTTCCTATTTCTAGCTTGTTATTGCTGCTGCTATGAGCAAAGGGACTAATTTATTCATGTACTGAAACTCAAGCCATTAATCTTAACTAATGAACTTTTTGTTTTGATTGGAGATACAATAAGACAACAGATCAGGTGGTAGATGAGTCTCTCCTAGAATTGTTAGTTTTCTGTGAGTTTGAAACAATATAATGATTAGACCATATTATCATAACCAAGGATAATAGAGTTGTTTATCTGTACTGTTTAATAATACTTAGTTTATCCGTGCTATTTGATAATAAGATGGTTTATATGAACTGTTCGATAATACGATATTTTAACTGTACTTTTAATCAATAGATAATTTATCCGTACTATTCGATAATACGGTAGTTTATCTAAGCCACTCAGTCATACCGGTACTTTATCTGTACCATTTGATAATATTGTAGTTTATCTGTAATATTCAATAATACGGTAGGTTATCTGCACCATTCCATAATACTTAATTTACCTGTTACATTCCTACTACAGACTTTTTGTGTGCGTTCTATTGACGTGTTCAACTGTGAGAACGAGAAAAGAGCTAGCTACTCTTTTACGTAACGTCTCATCTAAACATATTAAATATCGTGATATGTTGATGTTAAACAGATAGTATATTCCGAAATAAAAATGATTTATATTTATTTCAACAAAATGAATTGGGTAAATAGGTGAAAATGTATTCATTAAGTCCACATTAATTCGAAGACTGATGACATGATGAAATACCTGCCTATCTACCTATCGACCAGTCTACCTATCTACCAATCTACTAATCTACCAATCTTACTATATAACCATATACCAATCTACCAATATACCCATTTGCCAACCTACCTATCTACAAATATATATATATATATATATATATATATATATATATATACCTAACTACCTACCTAACTACCAATGTATCGATCCTACTTTTCGCTCTAATCTACCCATTTACCAACCTACCTATCTACAAATCTATATATCAACCTATCTATTGATATACCGATCTACCAATCTACATATCTACTGATATACCTATCTAAAAAATCTACCTTTCACCAAACTACCTACCTAACTACCAATGTATCCATCCTACTTTTAGCTCAGTTTTCAAGCTGTTTTGCTAGATTGATTGTTAAACAGACGAAAACTTGTATGTTGTAAAACAAAATATCAGCGTATTACGTGTACATGTACTGAACTGGAAGACTTGATTAGAAGTGGGGTACAGTGCACGGCCATTTCGCTTGCTATCCGAATGTTTAAAGCCCTATCTTGAAAGTGATTTTAAAAAAATTGTTTTCTAAAAAACATATTTTTAATTTTCAATTTAATGTCTGTCTCTTTCTCACTGTAATTATGTTGACTTAGGTTAACAATTAAAATAAAGGATGACACAACTGATAAACACAATGTAAAGTAGGTGTGTTCGATTCTGTCAGCAACATGTTGCTTCAGACAAATACCCGAATTCATTATATATAATGCTGCATGCATTTTCTTGACTTAAATTTGATCAAGGTCTCTTCGACCTAGTTTGCTAAATACACACACAATTATCTGAAGGATATTTAAACAGTACTATATGGCTTACAAGACTAAAACAACTTCCGAAGTCAATTATGTATCTGTTCTGACATTTAAAGAGTCCATATCTATGATCTAAAATAGATGCCACGACTTTTATCACCAAGGGTAAATTAAGTAGATACTTAACAATCATTTTACAACGGAACAAATTTATGAATTTGCGATTTAATTTTTGTGATTTGACTTAAAACTAATGTAATAATACTTTTCCGAAATTATTGACTATTACCTGCTATATGGATGCAATAAAACTGATTTTCGTGTCATGCTACTTTATAGTGAAAAAATGCCTTTGCCTTTTCTGAACTCCATATCAACTAATGAACCAATGAACCAATTATATCCACGACAGCAATATTCTCGAAGTTTTCTTGAATATTCTGTACCTTATGCTGGTTGTTTGCGAGACTCTATTATCAATCATTGAATAACTATTGACCGGGAATTCTGTTTCCAGCCAACGGCAGAAATTCTTCAGTTCAGAGACGGCGTTAAGCGGGAACAAATCGAAAGTACGATGGACTAATTTTGTAGTAATAGCTGTCGTAACAGACGCTGTAGACTTCGTCATCACAGAACAACTCGAGAGACACGCGCTTGAGAAGAAATAAGTGTTCCAATCATTTGTAGGTAGGTGAGCGAAGAGATTTAGGGCGCACGTCTCAGCGGCGAGTTGCACATGTAAAAGTAATATCTGCGGCTGCCACTGCTGCTGCTACCACCTTCAATGCTATTTGTAAGGAAAATCTCGTGTTACTAGTGGCTATATGTACATGTTATTTGTAGCCCGTATAGAAATTCATCTCAAGTCAGCAACATAGCGATTTCTTAATAATTCGGTGCTTCACCAACAGTAGGATTCATGTGTTGTATAGGAATATGACTGGATTCAAATTATGGGCAAACGGAACAGTAAATTGAAGATTGAAGAGGTTGAGGAACTCAAGAGAAAAACTTACTGTAAGTATTGAAATTTCCATGTACATATTCTCTCTCTCTCTCTCTCTCTCTCTCTCTCTCTCTCTCTCTCTCTCTCTCTCTCTCTCTGGGGGAGGAGCTATAGAATAAGACAAATGAAGCCCCAGTAACGACGATTAACTTAAAATATTTTAATGATAAATGTTTCACATCATAAATTAATTACTGTGTGTGTGTCTGTGTGTGTGTGTTTCTGTATGTGTGTGATTTGGATTTTTAACGTAGCTTTAACAATGCATTCATCTTTATTGCTACCATGTCTGCAGTGTGACAGCAATGGTGGGGGGGGGTATGTATCATGCCGCCCACTTGTATGATGATGTCCAACCCAGTCACACGATCCTTACACCAGGCCGACAAGTCTAACAATAACCTCTTATTGCTGATCGCCAATCGAGACGGCTAAGACAATAGTTTCATTTTCTTTTGGTACGAATCAAACACACAAGATCCCACATCCAGGGTGGACACTAACCACTATGACTAGGCCATAGGGGCGGTCAAATTAATTACTTGTTTGATACCAACTAATTAACACCTTTCCTTGCAATGTGTCACGTGATTGAATTATATGGTAAGTGTTACTGATATTGCTTGAATAAACAGTTTACCGTTAGTCTAGCTAGATACGCACTACTTACAAGGTGACTTTATTCTCATATATATATATATATATATATATATATATATATATATATATATATATATATATATATATATATATATCCTAGTTATTTTAACAAATGGATTTAAGTTTTAAAAAGTACTACTGAGGTGTACAATACTATTCTACCGTAAGTATACGTTGACGGTATCATATGTAATGCTCCGTCTTCTTGTACTATAGTTTTCGAGGATACAGAGATCAAAACGAACAATGATAATAAATATTAAGACTAAATCTGACGCAGTATAGTTAGTTTACCATGATCAGAAATAAACCAATTCACACACAGAATACGGTCAGTTTACTATGATGTGAAGAACACCCATTCACGCACATAATACATCCCTCTTGATTCTCGTTGCCAATCAAATCTTAGAAGAGAGCAACATAATTTAAATAGCTTACTGATATCCAGTATTGTTGGGTAGGTTTTTACTTCGTGTGGGCAAACGTACTAATTAATAATGGAAAAGTATATCAACAGTGAATAAGTGAAACAGTGATGAACAAGTATATATGTAATAAGAGTCGGAAATATAATGTGGTTTTTTTTTAAAATGTAATTGTCCTTGAAATTTAATTGTCTTTGATGGCCAGGTCTTTATATCCCTTATCATATCTAGACATCACTTCAGTGGTTTCTGATTCGTCAAACATTATTGATTTCCAGCTTTACTGTATGTGTCACGCGAACATATCACATTTATGTCTGCTTAACGATTACGGCATTCTTCTCTCATTATAAATAAATAGGTTGCTACGGTGAGTGTGAGGAATAGTTTCACGTTTAGACCAAATCACTGATCTGCCGCCGTGTTCTTTGTGCCACGCACCCAAATCAGGTTCACGTGCTGCGAACACGGACTGGCTAAATCAAGGTGGTTAACACCAGCGCAATGACGATAACGATAATGGGAAATACGCGCCGTGCACAATTGGTTATTGCAGAAGCCCCTTCACTACTATTAGAATCTGTTTTAAATGGACTGGTATCAAAATCTCTGACATAAACATTTTATAAATAGAACTCGATTTTAAACAGACTGAGCTTGTTTCTGCATTCGTTTACGATTTTCCGTCCAACGTTAGTCAAGTTTGAAGTAAAGTCACTGATTTAAAAAAAAAGATCAGAGATAATGAATACCAAATGAGTTGATACTCTTTTCATCTCTAAATGTACTGTCGAATGTTCTTGCTAAAATATATAAAACAGGGGTTGGGTGGAGAGATTATTATCGGTATATTGTAGGGCATGAAAACTTGAAAACTTAAAAATAAAGTTGGAATGTGGATGAAATCTAGCGGAAATCAATTATAAACCACAGAAACAGATCGCTTTTCAACCCGAAAGAACTTTGTGTAACTTAAAACCATTGTACCGTGAAATATGAAAATTTAAATAAAGATGAAGTAAATGTTGACTACACAAGAAGCTTCCGAGTTTCCTGCATAATGAAAAAATTAACGTGGTTATTTTGTAAGGATCCCGGTGATGGGCTGAAATCGGAAATATTTATACATGTAATATCGATCGCTTCCCAAATGAATCTGGTTGGTCGTGGTTGCATACCCGGGAGCATTATACAAGAGTCGATAAAGGGTCCAGAGTGGCCGAGAGGTCTAAAGCGCTCTCTGTTACGGATCACTGCCATCTCACCTCTATCTGTGTATGTTCGTGTTTCAGATTCGGCCAATGTGGGTATGTGAGAAAGCTTGCCAGTAGCTTCTTGTGGGTCGGTGGTTCTTTCTGGAGTTTTCCTGGGATCTTTCTCCACCATTAATACTGGCCGCCATGTATAGCCTATCGTGTGCTGAAAAATGGCGTTAAACCATCAACAACAAGAGTCGATAGTATGAACCCATAACATAATCGCATTACACAAATTTAATGTTTATAACTATGGTCGATGTCATTAGTCTATGAATGGAATACAACGAGGATAGGATACATGGCACGTTCTCAAGTCTCTTGTTTCAAATGCACTTGACAATTTAATTGTTAGTGCTTTTTAACGAAAAAAAAGGCATATTTCAATTACTAATATTCTTGTCTATTTTCAACATTGTTCTATCTAGTTTGTATTTTGTAAAAATTTAAAATAATGGACCTTCATTTCTTGAGGTATTATTTGGCAATTTTCGTTTATTTTTGTTGATTTACTTTCATTTTAGTATTTGTGTGGGCACGCCCTCGAAATTTAACTAATATGAGCTTATATGTCGCGTCAACAATACGAAACATCGTTTAGACG
This sequence comes from Unio delphinus, assembly GCA_029339505.1. Lineage (NCBI taxonomy): Eukaryota > Metazoa > Mollusca > Bivalvia > Unionida > Unionidae > Unio > Unio delphinus. The sequence continues at coordinate 3,825,632 of JAQISU010000047.1, read as the reverse complement.
TTAATAGCAGATCAGGTGTTCGAAATAATAATTATAACCAATTTAAATGAAGCACATTGATCTTTTTAATTGTACATTGAACGTTTCGGTGATTTCTTTAATGCCACTTAATCTAACAGGTCAAGTACTACACGATTCATGATTTATGAGGCAATACTGGCAGACTAGTATAGGTGATTCAGAATGATGTCATTTTTTTTTTTCCTCGTGCAATTTACTAGCATGAATATTTAATTCAGTGAAATTATACCACCACCACATGTAATTGATTGCTAATTGTATTATGTACATGCCTCGTATGTCAAAATTACATTGACCTGGGTGTAAGTATAGTTTAGAGGAGTTTGAGTTTAACATTTAATATAAAGGTGCCACATATTCAAACATTTTCACCAGAAATTTTACAATCACTCTTAAATCAACCCTGCTTTTCTTATTGCCACCTGACTGTAGCCAAAACTTTAAATGAAACGTACAAATTTTGTTTTTTTGTTCCGTTCTTCGCCATCCTTCGAAAACTATAATCTTTACTATTTCATTGTTTAGAATAAACACCCAATGTACCTTCCCAAAAAGTCACCTTGTACCACGTATCTAATCATGGCAATTTTCTTCACGTATTCGAGCAATTATGCAGACAGCAGTTTTCACTCTTCGTCGCTAAAAGCTGGGATGGGAATGTAAAGTCTTTTGCGCCAGCAGGAGAATGGAGTGAATAGAAGAACTCATTAAAGTACAAAACAGCATTGTTAGTGTTCAATGAGAACTCCCGTAATATTCTTCGTGCAATAAGTTGCTAACTTGCGTCAAATGCAAATTTGCGTAATGGCCCATCTCATTTCCTGAATTCCTAAAGTGCATTTCGCAATCAAATCAGCTCTTTAATTAAATGTACGAAGAGAAGTAATGCTATCCATTTTTGCGCCTTGCGCAGTTCGCAAATGTGCGGATGCAGCATGCAGGATGATCTATAACTGAAGCTACTCTCTTTAATATCTTCGTGGTTATGGAATTGTGATAAGGTGGGTCGTTTGGATCGCTAAACGGCATTTCCCACCATCCTGATATGACAAGTAACAGATTCAGCAGGCTTGATAACAAGAAGTCATTAATAGCGTTAGCATGTTGTTACTTATTAAGCGATATGCCCGTAGGTCGTGGGAATTTCAAGGGTCATAGATTACTTGCAGTAACCCCTTCATTTCTTATTACCAAAATTTTTAAAATCGGAAATGACATACGAATTGTTGCTTGGTAATGTACCACGAGCATGACTGACATTAGAACGATTAGCGAATTGAATACTCCAGGTTTCATTTTGTTTAAAACGATTGCTAGTTCTTGTTTTCTTTGTAATCTTTAAATAAATTAAGTAAAGAAATGTGATTGCATTTTTAAACAAGGCAGACAATCCTTGTTTTCTCTATAAGCCTTATCTAAATTGTTCAATAAATATGTATTTTGCTTGATCAAATATTCATAATGTACAGAGGGAAATTGTTTAAAGGGTTGGCATATATGATCTTGGATTAAATAACATAAATAATGATAATTGAACGAATTATCTTAAAATAGTCCTATTTATTTCAATACAAGCAAAAATGGTTATTTCCTTTAGAAAATAAAGGAGGTATTTTGTTGTAATACTATTGGTGTCCTATCGGAAGGAAAGGTAGAAAACTGTCTTAAAAGTGTATTTAATTATTTTTATTAATTTAGGACGGCAAACCATAATTGTTAAAATCAGTAAATGCTATAAATTCCATATCAAAATAGGACCAGTGCCAAATGACAAATACTGATTTGGGTGACCATTACTTCTTGGCGTGTGACTTTTGTTAAATGCCGTGTAGACATTGATTGAGAAATAGTAATGTGTAATATTATTCGGAAAGTTCAACTCTTAATGGCAAATATAAATATAATAACAGTGAAAGACGCAAGCATGTGTTTACACTCTAATAAACCAAATGTGCAATATTTACATTTGACTAATTCAATACCATGGTTACGGTATTGTGATCATTTGTTTGGTAAAGGGGAGTCGTTGTTGGGAAGATATATCTCACAAAGAGTAATGAAAAAAGGAAACATCGTTAATAATGTATAGAGTTTATGCTAGAAAACATCGGTAATAATGTATAGAGATTTTAGGGCAGTAAACACCGTTAATAGTGTATAGAGTTTATGCTAGGAAACATCGGGTATTAATATATAGATTTTATGCTGGTACACATCAGTAATAATGTATAGAGATTTTATGCTGGTAAACATCGGTAATAATGTATAGAGATTGTATGCTAGGAAACATCGGTAATAATGTATAGAGACTTTATGCTATAAAACATCGGTAATAATGTACAGAGACTTTATGCTAGAAAACATCGGTAATAATGTATAGAGACTATGCTAGAAAACATCGGTAATAATGTATAGAGACTTTATGCTGGTAAACATCGGTAATAATGTATAGAGACTTTATGCTTGAAAACATCGGTAATAATGTATAGAGACTTTATGCTTGAAAACATCGGTAATAATGTATAGAGATTGTATGCTAGAAAACATCGGTAATAATGTATAGAGATTGTATGCTAGAAAACATCGGTAATAATGTATAGAGACTTTATGCTTGAAAACATCGGTAATAATGTATAGAGATTGTATACTAGAAAACATCGGTAATAATGTATAGAGACTTTATGCTGGTAAACATCGGTAATAATGTATAGAGATTGTATGCTAGAAAACATCGGTAATAATGTATAGAGATTGTATGCTAGAAAACATCGGTAATAATGTATAGAGACTTTATGCTAGAAAACATCGGTAATAATGTATAGAGACTTTATGCTAGAAAACATCGGTAATAATGTATAGAGATTTTATGCTGGTAAACATCGGTAATAATGTATAGAGATTGTATGCTAGAAAACTTCGGTAATAATGTATAGAGACTTTATGCTAGAAAACATCGGTAATAATGTTTAGAGACTTTATACCTTGGAAACATCGGTTATAATGTATAGAGATTATGCTAGGAAAAATCGGTAAAAATGCATGGAGACTTTATGCTAGCATGGACCATTTTGATAAAATGGACCAATCGCTACAAATATTTGGGGGATATTTTAGATATACATGTTTAGTAATTTGAAATACGAACAACTTTTGTTCATAACACGTGTTTATTTAATGTGTTGTGGTTCATTGCATATGCTTCTGTGTTGTTCGTGGATGGCATCGATGGGACAAGGTATACTTTTTTAACACACACACACACACACGCGCGCGCGTGCTAACAAAACTAACACATAGAAGTATACACACTTCTAATAATACAAAAGAGGTTTTCATTGTGTGTTCAAAACAAATTTCGACTCACATGTCGTACGCGAGGTATGTATTTCTAGGCATCCTACAATAACGTACATTATATGCATGAAACAATCGTCCAACGCCACACGATCTTTTAACACATACAATGTTGTGAAGGCAAAGCTGTTTACATTATGCAACTGTGCAATGACACACCTCAACATTTTATTGAATTGTGAAGCTAGGACTCAACGATGGTTATATTTGCACCACGTAAGCAATTATGTTGATATCTTTAAATTCCAAGACATTGCATTGATATTTACACTCCTCAGTTGCCATGATATCCAAATGTTGTGAATGACTGTGCCGAGAATCTCAGTCAAACCTCATGTACAGATTAGTTTCGTTGATAACATAAAGGTAATAGTGTATAGAGACTTTATGCTGGAAAACATCGGTAATAATGTTTTATAGCATACAGTCTCCTTTTCCTGTAAATCTAATCTTTATAGGTAAACTATTTATTGCAACTAAATCCGTAGGAAAAAGCTGTGCAGAGCACGCATGGATAAATGTATCCGAGAAAAGCTAATATTCTGGTTCAGTTAGTCCAAATACATTTTAGTCCAATTACGTTGTTTGACAACAGAGGATAGAAGTGTGTTCATAAGATCTTACTAATTTCCTCTCCGTTATTGAATACATTTTTAATGGCCAATAGAAGATAAAAAAGCGAGTTCTTTACGCAGTATAATGCACTTAACGCATTTACTTCAAATTTGATTTTTCTCTAATGCTAGTTTAAATTATCTGAATAAAACAAATCTCTCTTAAGCACCAAGCCAACAATTCATGTTTTTTTGATATGAAACATTCAGATAGCCGTTAAAAAGCTGAAAATAGTTTATTACCTTTAAAAGGGAATATTACCAACATTGAGGAGAGTGAATTTTGACATAAAATGCATTGATTTCCATTCAGTGAGTCAATGCATTGATGAGAGTGAATTTTGACATAAAATGCATTGATTTCCATTCAGTGAGTCAATGTTCTTGATGTTTTTATTAGTTCCTTCTTTCTTTTATTTAATAGAAAACTCGACGACTCTTCTCCATCATATCAGGAGGAAAGATTGGTATTCGACAATTCTCAGTCTTCTCCATCTTGCTTGCTTGTTTAGAGTTTTAAGTGGGCACCGGCCACGAAGGGTCATATGGCCCACTGTTTAAATCCAGCATGTTAACTGGACATTTATTTTCCCGAGGGGGGGGGGGGTATGCTACTCCCCCCCCCCGGGCCTTTGATGCAGATAAATGCAATTATTAATTTGGCGTCATGCTGCATCACTATTGAGTGACTATCACCATGAATGTAAGCCCCTTGGGTGGGTAGGAATGGTACCACACACACCCACCCTATCAACCAATCGGATTACTATCAACCAATCTGTGTGCAGTAGCACTGGTAGCGAGAGAAAATTAGTTTTCTCATCTCGCTAGAATTTCTGCTGAGCCCTGGTCGCTGAAAGAGAGGAAAAGTCCGGAAAGTCAGGCCAGCACGCACGCAAGGAGAAAGACACCACAGCCACGGACGCCGCCCACCCCCGAAACGGAAGAGCCCTACCTATTGCTTATGTCAAATTCAGTCCAGTTGTGCTAGTGGACGCCCTATGTCAATAATGTGTGAGCCACCTGTGCAATTATCTCATATTTAAGAGTTACGGAATTTCTTATTTCCTATCACTATGCCCTACACTAGTACCAAGTGTACATTGAATGTCCCTACCTGGGATCTGCCCTTCTTACGAGGACAAATCCCCTAAGAAAAAACAAATAACCTACGCTAAGGGAGTCAAAGTGACTCCATCATTCCCGGAAGAAAGACTTGATTTTTTTCCCCCTGTTCTTAGTGAGTTCATATGAATGGCATGAATGATATAATTGTCTGCTTGGCTTATAACTGTATCAATTCACGTGTACTTCAATATGACAACATCTGTCAATATCCAGACAATATGACAAACAAAAACTAAAACACCATGCTAATAATCAGAAACATGCAACAGCAACACCTGTTTATCTTCAGTCAAAATACAATTTTACTTTGACTCAGTCTGTGAATCTAAACAGCATGGTGTTAGTCAAGCCACTGATATCTCGAGTATGTGAATCTAAACAGCATGGTGTTAGTGAAGCCACTGATAGCTCGGTAACAGTTTAAAACGTGCGAGTTCTTGGTACGTCGAGTTTATAATGTAGTCTAAACGAGTGTAGAGGAAACTGAGAAAATAGGCATAAAACATTGCATTTCTGTTACAGTCTGATTGTACTAATATTATGAAATAGCGTATATTTATTTTATAAATCCATGAAGCTCAAAAACCACACACGCAAACTAATTTCTATATTTCAGTATAAATATTATATTATATTATATTATATTATATTATATTATATTATATTATATTATATTATATTATATTTCACAAGATTCATTTCCTTTTTACGTAGGGTCCTTGTCCCCTTCTTAAAAAGGGTGTTTTACGGGATTTGAGCGATATCTCTCTCAATATCAGGGAATTCATTTTCTATGGTAGAACAAAATTAGCATACCTAGCATAACTCAAAGGTAGAGAATATATGGGTTGTACAAAGAGCAATTGTGTTTTCATTATCTTATCTATGTACATTGTTTTTCATTAGAGCAAACGCTTAAGGCTTGGTTTAGTGTGGTCTTCCTCTCACTGGAATTTGGATGGAGTGAGTTTCTGTGTGGGAAATGCTGCCACCAGTTTCTCAACCTATTATGAGAAGCGGTGAATGAAATGAACCGTGAAAACCTTGGCGTAGCTTACGTTTATGCACGTTCCTGTGTGCACAAGCAAAACGTAATTAGTATCTGCATTTGTGTGGTTGGTGGTGACATGCAATCTACGGCAAATTAAAGATAATTAGCTTAATTTGTATGCGAAAAAATGCAATCTACAGCAATTTAAAGACAATTATCCAAATTTCCATGCAAAACAAAAATAAAAGCATTAATATGTAATCACAAATGCACTGTTTGATTTGTTGGTTGGTTTTAACGGCACCATTTAGCGGCGAGATCATGTATACTATTGGCGCTAATAGCCTTCTCAAGGTCATGCAGTCAACCAACTTAGGCTGGCCTTGGTGTGTATCAAACCCGCGACCACTGATTACAAGTTCAGCTAAATGAGCTACCGCGTCGCCCACGATAGAAGTTACTTGTTCCTGATACAGTGCATTCTTTTCTTTATTTTTTTTTTTTTTGGGGGGGGGGGTACATTTTGCAAGAATATTTTAAATACATATGTGAACAGTAATGCAGTTTCATTCTTGAATTTAAAGAGAGCTATATTTTATTGTTGACACGCGACTTTCTCTGCAAGAAGTAGAAGAAAGAATGAACAAACAGAAACGAAGGTGGTGTTTGTATAATGGTTTAACGCCATGTATGCTTCTGACGACGGTAATTGCTTTTAAGACGATTCTAATAATACATTATGCACTGGTTATTTGAGTATCAACTGTTTGTAAAGAATAATCAGTAAAACAAATATACCATGATATGTATGTGCATTATGCAGTGACAGATCCGGATCTATCTTGTTTCCAGTTTGTCTCGCGTTATAAGCGAGTTCACCATGTAGAACTTTCATCATATGGATGTTAAGGCTATTTGTATATTATTGAAAGTTGGTTGGTACAACTGGTGTATTTTTGAAGCAAATATCAGTGCTTTGAAGTCCCCCTCGGTAATTCGAAGATATAAACTTCACATATTTACTCGAGTGTACTATCCTATTATTATTTAATTATCTTCTGTAGTAATAATTATAGTCTAGGTAGCTGTGCTCTATCAAATTGTTAGAACAAACTAAAATGTAAGTTATACCTGCCCACCCACCCCCATTGAGATATGGCGAAAATGTTTTATCACCAGGTATATAGTCTGCCAAAATTATTCAGAATAATAAGTTATGACATATAGTTAAATTGCGTCTTAGGACAGAGTTGACTTTCGACTTGTTTTCTTTCGCAACTTTTGTTATTTCTTTCTCTTTTAATTGATTTCTTGTCTCCACCACTTATAATCTGCATATGTTATGCAATGGTACTGTGCATTTTTAATTGTACAATAAATACATAATTCGATATCCATCATCTACGCCAGTTTCGATGTTATTCAGACAAATACTGATTACATGAAAAGGATAGAACTCAAACATTAAAATAAATATCATTAATATGGCCAAGATTTGCTTGATGTTTTGCACAATGTACCTCGGGAGGATACAGTGACTAAATATCATTGAAAAAAAATAAAATTATATATATATATATATATATATATATAGATAGATAGATAGATAGATAGATAGATAGATAGATAGATAGATAGATAGATAGATATATTAATTTTGTACTAGTACCTATAGAAATGCTACCGCAACCGAACCGGCCAGGTACATTCACTCTAATAGCTTAAAAGATAAGCTACATGTTTCGACTTAGTGGATGTCCAATCTTCTAGTCCTTGCAACGCAGCGCATTTGTTTCACCTGTGTCAATTGACACCTTCAAGTGGATGATGATATGAGAAACTGTTACATCAATAATTTTCTATCATTCGTAATATCACTATAATCAGTAATGTATGTGTTATGTTTCTCATAATTTGGAAGCAGTTCCTTGTATTGACTGTAGTCTCCAACGTTATCGTGTTTCTAATTTATCTTTTTGTTTGAGGGTGTGTACTGAAAAAACAGTTTAAAAGTTTAACTAGGTGATATCTTAACCTTCCTGTAATAAATCTTAGATATGAATTTGGAGATTTCCATTAACACGGTATCCAATCTAGTCTGTAAATGCTTTCCCCTATTATAAGTCTTGTATTACCTTTCCGTCAGTTGTATTTTGTTTCTGCTTTTCCTAAGATTTTTATAAGCTATGTACAAAGATATGTTATTGCTTTTCGTCATCAGATTGACAATGCCGTAAACTTTAATCAAATATCCACTTCTCGCTTTTTGATTGAATCATTTCTGGTCTATTGATTTGTCTTTCACCCATAATGAGTCATTTTCGTCTAATGTAAGAAGGTTGTCCTAATTGTATTCCAAAAATAGTATTCATAAGCAACTCGACGGAATGGAATTCAAGCTCTTTTCTACCAGTAAATGCAATATGTTCAGTCGGTCGTCTAATCAAGCTAATAACGTGAAAAGGCAATGAATGTATGGTTTGGATTTTAGGCAATTGTAGCAAATGTTAAGGTTTTATTATACCAAGGCAGTAGAATAAAGCCACACGATACTATAAATTTATGTTGATCCTTTGGTGAGAAGCGAATTCGCTCCCATCGGGCAACTAGTCCAGCGCCTTAAGCACTGTATCATCGCGACGCATGAAATATAAAGAAGACATAAGATGACCAACCAAATATCATTAGACTGGTTTAGTACCTTTGTAAATTAGTTGCAGGGAATCAGACAAGATGTGATTGATTCACATAGCCATCCGTGGCGTAACTGCTACTTAAAATCTGAAACTTTTAGAAATTACTCCATGTTAAAAAAGTAATAATTTGGAGATTTAAAGAAACAAATTTCGTCTAAATAGAGCTGGATGACGCACGGTACTAAATATATGGAAAACGGAAACCAGTCTGGAAATGGGTGAACGTGAAAAAGAGGATATATGGGTTTGGCAGGTAAGGATAAGTTAATAATTTAATTTATATTTGCGTGAGAACAAAATTGAGAGCTTATCCATATTGTAACTGAAAACAAATGGAGACATTGTTTTATTGATAGATTTTCAGACCTTTAACCGTCTTGAGTTTGGAACACTCATCAATTAAATTAACTCCTGATTCTGGTGCGGAATTTAAAGCACATGTTTCCAACACATGGAGGTCCAGAAAATACCGCGACGAATATTCTTTACTCTACACAGAAGCTGATATCCAGGTTAAATCTATACTGATAAATATAGGTTTGATCACGAGCAATTAGAAAGCAAAGTTATTGAATGTTAATATCATGTTTTTTGGCATAGGTTTAATTTGGGAACTGACGTTATACCATTAATACTTTATGTATGGAACAAGAAAGAAAAAATAAATCATCTGTTAATTCCTCCATTAAAAGAGTTGGACAGAAAAACGTTGAGGAAAAGGATGTTCTTAACTTGTGTGTGTGTGTGTGTGTGTGTGTATGTGTGTGCGTGCGTGCGTACGTGTGTGTGTATGCGTGTTTATTGGGGTTTAAATATGTTTAAGTCAACTACACAAGGTTTTCTGCACGAGCATTAGGAAACACACACACAATATCGTCACTTATGATCAGTATTTCGGTGTAAATTATTGGTTTTCTGCACAACGCAGCCATTTCCTATGTTATAACAGGATATGAGTAGTTTTTATCATTATCATGAGTCAGTTTCATTCGTCCTTGTTAAAGACGAGAAGTAAAAGTGTGTTTATTAACTAACGCTCTTTTGTAGACACAGTACACTTGTGGTAAATATATACTTATTGAGAGCGGTACACTTGTGGTAAATATGCTTGTCGCTATAGTCTTTTTCTTGACAGTGGTACTTACGGTAATTATCTACTTATCGCTGTTGGTATATATAGTAGGTCGGGATCACGAAAGATCTTTAGCATGCAAAATTTGCTACCAATATAGGATATCCCTAGTATCACGTGATGAAGTATTGCCTCAATGATTTATTTTATGACCGCGGCATTCTGTCCAATTTTCAGATGATAAACAAAGTTTTGTTACACAGTGTCACAAATGTTTCCTTGTACGCCTCGTTCTCACTCCCAAGTATCTTTTTTAACAAAGTGAATGCTGATGATGCGAATGCAGCATATCATGTTTGACCATTCTCTTGTTTCTTACAACGTCACCAGCTTCGTCATCGGCACATATTACAGTTTGTAATTTATTTTGAAGACGATTAACTGTAGTCACCATTTTGCCACATTTTTGGTTTCGTTTCAAAGGCATGTTCGAACGAGCTGATTGTTTGTAGTTATCTCCCTTAGAACGTGCTCCGTAATTGAAATGTACCCTGTAGGATGATGTTTTTAACAATCTGGCATGCAAATTTTACTTTTATTATAACCTATACACAGAAGAAAAACAGCAATTACAGAAGCGAAAATGCAAACATTTTCGAACAATCTAACTTAAAGATTTTAATTCAAACATTACGTTTCTAAATATTTTCGGACAGATTAAGACAAAGATTAAGACAGATTAATTACAAAGGGTTATTTTTATAGAATTGGTAGCTGCAGAATATTGTTAAACTATTCCTAAACCAATATGAATAATAAATTAGATAATTAAATTAAATAATTAGACAACTAAATTCTAAATTCATCGGTAAAAAAAAGATCAAAAAGGTTGGAAGTTAGGCTTTCTAGTTGAATTGTTGAATTATGTTTTACTTTGCTCTTACGAATGGTAACTTTACTGTTAACATATATGCTGAAAGACAAATCTAATACATTTCAATATCTACTTTTTCATTTATTGGGTTAATAGATTTGGAAAAAGTCTCGCTCACACACATTATAATCTGAATTGTCGGTGTTTGTATTGTCGCAATTTCTTGTTTCATTTCATTGTTTATAGACAGGATGGCGCGATAAATCAATAAATACTAACTACGTTTCATGTAATGAGCTATGTATCGATTTTGAAAATTTACTATCTCAATATTATTTAGATCTATTCGACTTCAAACTCTATACAGCACCTGACGTCACTCATTAATGTCGTTCTTGGTAACACATCCTTGAACCACTGGCTAATTTTGGAGCAGTGTATACTGAAAATTAGAATACAGCAATGGTCAAAGATGAATGCCACCACCTTTCAATACAAATGCCAGTCTTTCAGAAATTTCCAGTGCGATTTGCCCTAACGCTATGCTCCCCCCTCCCAACCCCACCCAGAATTAAAAGCTAGTGGAATATTCAAGTAGTAAGTTTTTTTTTAAAAAATCCTCTTTACTTGTATTTCTCAATGAATGAATGAATGAATGAATGAGTGAATGAATGAATGAATGAGTGAATGAATGAATGAATGAATGAATGAATGAATGAATGAATGAATGAATGAAATTTATTTTCATTACGTTTGTTGCGAACCTCTCTAACATTCTCTCAGAAGCCTAATCCAACCCAATCTCAAAACCAGTTATGAAAAGTACATTCTACTATTTCTAATGAATCCCCATTTAGAGCGGTGAAAGATCAATGATTTATATTGGTGCTATGTACATAAAATCACGGTATGGATGAATGAGGGTGCTAGATTTTTAACAACAATTTAAATCTAAACAAGACTTAGATACAGGACTACTCTTGCGATTTCCTGACACCTAATTATTAAATCCTGATCCGACATTGATGACATATTTGTTTTGACTCTTTTAGGTTACAGAAAAGCTTAAAGAAAAATCGATAAATGTATCAAAGTTGACAAGTCTCAATTTCCTATTTCGAGACAGATGTGGTTACCACGACAATAAATTGTTGTAGCATATGGCAAATCTAAATTTTGTGTATTCCGTTTCTCGTATTTGCATATGATAGACACTAAGGCTAAGTTACATATAAGTTGAGCAGCAACGGCGTGATAATGATATTACGCTATTGAGTTGAATATGTGACTTTGTTTTGGTGCCAAACCAACAAAAGCAGGCTCCAAAACAAATCCCTGTTAACGATTCCGCCCTTATACACAATTTTGGCGATTAGGTTATGACTTAAACAGGAAAGACAAACATGATTGGCAACGTTTTGTTAAAGACTACTGTTGCCAAAATATAGAAAAGGATGATGGCTATTCGTAAGTAGAACTTCATTTCCCCGAAATGCCACTTAGGACTTTATGCAAATCCCTAATTGCCAATCATGGTATTATGCAAATCCCTAATTGCCAATCAAGATTTTATGCAAATCAACTTTGATGAGCTCTCAATAGTATTCACAATGGTTAGATTGTAAATGAATTTCATATTATGGATCAGGAAATGTTTGTTTGTTTGTTTGTTCTAGGGCTTAACGCCATTTTTCAGCACACGATAGGCTATACATGGCGGCCAGTATTATTGGTGGAGGAAGAACCCTAGAAAACCCCCGGAAAGAACCACCGACCCACGAGAAGCTACTGGCAAGCTTTCTACATTAGCCGAATCTTAGACTCGAACCCACGCAGACAGAGGTGAGATGGCAGGGATTCGTAACGGAAAGCGCTTTAGACCACTCGGCCACTCGGGGCCCCGATCATGAAATGATAAGTGCATTAAGCGTTTGTTTTCATTCAGCAAGTAACGTGACTTGCAATGTGATATCGGCCTGAATTGTGACTTGCAGTGTGACATCGGCATGAATTGTGACTTGCAGTGTGACATCGGCATGAATTGTGACTTGCAATATGACATCGGCCTGAATTATGACTTGCAATGTGACATCGACCTGAATTGTAGAATGAAAGGCGGAAGAAGGGTTAAATTTACTTCAAATAATATCCGATTATACTTTAATAATTTAGAGCTTTTTAGTTATGTTATCATACCAGGGGTCAAGGCATTTGTGTGTGTGTGTGTGTGTGTGTGTGTGTGTATATATATATTATATATATATATAATGTACTCAATCTTAAACTTAAAACAAATGAAGGTCATCCCTTGTGAAATCGTGTTTTGCTTAATTTCATTTCTAAAACAAATAGATCAGTTGGTATTTTTCCAGACAGTGTCCATTCGAGAGATTATGTTTTACATATATCAATCATCTTATTGTTTGCAAGATAGAGTATCTGTTATATATATATATATATATATATATATATATATATATATATATATATATATATATATATATATATATATATATATATATATATATATATATATATATATATATATATATATATATATATATAACCTTCTGGTTCAAGTTTATTGTTGTGTTTGCAAGCATGTAGAATGATGTCCGTCCCAGTCACATTATCCAGACACCAGACCGATCAGTCTTAACACTAATCTCTTGATGCTGAGCGCCAAAAGAGGTAAATGTTTGTACCATTTGTGCAAGTTTTTGGTATGACTTGGACGGGGATGGAACCCACGACCTTCTGCGTCCGCGGCGGACACTCTAACCACTAGGCCTCTGGAGTAGTTTGATGAGACATCTTTGTACCGATTTTTAAACACGTAAACACAAATTTATAATGTCTAAGCAGGGAAGGGTGTAGGACCTGCTACTACATGTCTACGACATGATGCCCAAGTGCTTGGCATGATTATGAACTGCACATATCGTAGCGATATGATAGAATAATTGCTACGTTTAAATTCCAAATCACGCACGCATACGAATACAGTGTGTGTGTGTGTGTGTGTGTGTGTGTGTGTGTGTGTGTGTGTGTGTCTTTGGTGATGAATAAGTAGTGCACTTCTTTGGATAGGAACAACGGAAAGATTTGAAAGAGCAAATCATGCGCTTCTTGCCACACCAGGAAGATTTAGCTTAAATAGAGTCTGCCTATTTTATAAAGTCTTATCTTGGTGTGTTCTTCATGTGGTAAATGTTAATAACAGTACATATAACTATTATAAGTAGCAACAACAAAAAAGTCTCGTCAAAGTCTCATAAACCATGTTCATTAGGCAAATAACTTATGTCAAGTATTTCTTCTCAACCCAATACATAATTAGTAGCACATGAAATTTTGTATATTTTATAGGTACATATTTTTATCGATTATTTTCAATACATAAAAATTAAGCAGTGTGTAGTATGCATCTAATGAAAACAATAACATGAAATAGAAACGAGACCCTGAAAAAAGCAACAAACGCAACAAACAAAACAGTTTAATTACAATAATGTTAAATGTATTTACAGATTTAAACATTCGCGTTTCCAAGAAGAATTTTCTCCTCGTATGAATCCAAAACCGGTTTTCGGCACAATTTCTGATCATAAATATGTTATAAGTTTCTTAGCTTTTGGAGAATAATTCATTTATACACTGCATAGTATATTAAATCGCCATTTTCAAAGATAAACTACTATTACTTTAAGACAGAACCTTATGAGGCCATTTTGGATTCCCAGCAATGCTACATTACAGGTACATCTCGGAATATCACACTGAATTAATGTTATTTTACCAAAATTTCATTTAATAGTTCATTTCCGTCTGACATTATTACATTATGTAACTTTCAAGCAGACTTCATTCTAGTCATTTATATATTTGATATAATCCCTTTTATCTTTCTCAAACATTTTTTTATCAGATACTTGTAAACTGTAAGCGTGAATTCCTGCAGGCATTTCCAGCTTTGGACAAAAAAAATAACAAACACACGTTCATTAAGGCTTGACTCAAACATATTAACTACTCTCAAGCAATATCAGCGAGGCTTGACTTAAGCATATTTGTAACTGTCGACCAATATACGTTCATTAATGCTTACCTAGCACATGATTACTAGTCGCGACAAATGTCTGGACTTTGAAGCTTGACTCCTGCGTATTTTCTTGACTCCAGCAGTAAGCACTTGTGTATTATTTAGCTTTCACAACTGGACATATTCAGGCAACTTTACTGGAACTTGGTACATTTGATATCTACTTCGCAATACATTGAAAGAAACCTAAATATATGTTCTGTACTACGTCAATACAGGTGACGCTATATATCCCCATATATCAGCATCATATTCAATGACCGATCAAGGTAGATTATCCTATTAGATAAAGAGCAGACACGTCAAATTATATATATATATATATATATATATATATATATATATATATATATATATATATATATATATATATATATATATATATATATATATGTATCTATATCTGTATATATGTATCTATATCTGTACATATGTATCTATACCTGTACATATGTATCTATACCTGTACATATGTATCTATACCTGTACATATGTATCTGTATGTGTGTGTATGTGTGTATCTATGTGTGTATGTGTGTGTATGTATGTGTATGTATATGTATATATATATGTATGTATATGTATATATATATATGTATATGTATATATATGTATATATATGTATGTATATATATGTATATGTATATATAAGTATATATATGTATGTATATGTATATATATGTATATATATATATATATATGTATATATATATATATATATATATATATATATATATATATATATATATATATATATATATATATATATAAGGACTTTCTATAGCGCCTGATCTTTAGAAGCTCTATGCATTTTACAACATCAATAATGATATTACTACACTACAGAAAAACAAATAACAAAAACCATGAAATTGGAATACATAGAAACATGCTGAAAACATATATGATCCAAAACATTATTAATTCTCTAAGTTTGTTCCTGCAGTGGTGAAAAGTGAGTTTTAAGAACAGTCATAAAAGGGAAAACTGTGCCTTTGTGTCTAATTTGATTGGTCTTTTCGTTCCACATCTCCGTGCCCTGGTATGCAAAATAACGTTGTCCATATGAAATCGTTTTCATAGTGGTAACAATGAGTATATGATTGTAAGAGGAGGAGCGTAAGTATCAGGCTGGTGTATACACGTCTGAGGCCGGATAGGTATGTTGGACTGGAGTCTGTCAGTGAAACATAGCACAGAGAACAAATTTTGTGTTGGATTCTGTATCGAATTGATAGCCAGTTTAGTGTACAGAGCAGTGGTGAGGTGTGCTTTGATTGAGGTACTCGAATAATGATCGGATCAGCTGTGTTTTGAACTTTTTAAAGTTTCTGGAGTAGGTATTGTGACGAACTAGGTAGAATTAAGTTACAATAGTCCCGTCTTGAAAGTACTAATGATCACACAAGTGTTTTAGTGGCATCAACTGAAAGATATTTGCGAATGAAACTGATGCGTCTCAGCGTAAGATATGCAGCCCTGCATATGTTTATGACATGTTGGTGCATTGTGAGTGTACGGTCTAGAGTAACACCTAGTTTTTGTACTGACTGTGAGAATTTAATGTTGGTGTTGCTGCTATTTATTATTTGAGGTAAAGGATGTGAATGAGAAAGTCTTTGTGTTGTGATCAGAATATGTATGTATATGTATGTGTATGTGTATGTATATGTGTATATATATGTGTGTATATATCTGTGTATGCGTATGTATATGCATGTATGCATATGTGTATATGTGTGTATTGTGTGTGTGTCATATAATAGTTTTAAATTATGTGTTCTGGGGAATTCGGTGTAATATAAGTCATTTAAATCACATTTTTTGTAATAATACATATACCTAGAGATGGTCATCTTGACCTTTCACTCATTAATTACATAATATGACAAGGATGGTCATACATTTCAGTGTTAAATAGAAACACGATAAATGGTGATAGTAAAACTTTCGACTCATTTCAGACAGCCTAATTTTATTTTTCTGATTTTCTTAAATAAAGCTCAAATAATTCAGTACTTCCTGATATGTACCATTACCATATATGTGAATACGAACTTGCAATATAATTTAATATTTACTAAGGTAAACTTCGACAAACAGAACGATGCCCAATGCTTACTTATACATTCCTAGGTCTGTCAATAAAATCAAGGGTGGATATAGGACACACACGATAATCATGTTTAATGAAAAATGTGAACAAGTCTGGATATTTGTGAACATAATATCATGTCTTACTCTAATTAAATTCATGATCTAATTGTTCTCAGTCTAGCTTTTGGCGGCTACTTTCACCATTATTGATCATTAATTTTCGTGACTGATTGCCCTTCTTCTTCAAGTAGATTACAACATTTCCTGTTAGGGAAGATTAATATCAGCCCTCACTTTTTCTCTCATTATTCAATGAAAAGAACTCGCCTCCATATTCCTAAAATTGACGTAAACGCAACGAGATGCATACAAAACAAAATTTACTCGTTAGATCGATCTGTGTTAATTTTACCTATGTGTAATATCAGATTTGTTCTCCTAGTGACAAAGGTTCTGTCTCGGTATAAGCAACATATATGGGCATAAGTATATATATATATATATATATATATATATATATATATATATATATATATATATATATATATATATATATATATATATATATATATATATATATATATAGCCAAGTTATATATTTAATTGTAACATCAGCAAATCGCATTTGAACTATATGAACAGATGATGCAATAAGAAACGTTTCATAACTCAGCCCAGTGAGATCTGAGATGCACATTTTAAAAAATCAGCCCGTTGAGATTTCACCATTTACATCCACTATTATTAGTGCGCCGACAGTACTAAAATAAACATGGTTTTATATTCAAGACTTGAAATCAATACAGTATACCAATATGCTGAATTATTCTAAAAAAAAATGCATTACATTTCTTTGGTAATTATTTTCAGGCAATCATCGACGTTCATTCGTCCAAATACGTTGGTTAATATACCGCAACACATTAGACTGATTCTGTAGTTGATAAAATAATTGGCTTTCTGTGAATCAGGCCTTTAAAAACGAATGCTATTAAATATGCAAGATTCCAACGCAAATCATTTGACCACGAGTAGCTCTGCGCGATGATAACAATATTAAAGAGGAAAACGTTCTGGTAAGTTGATTGCCGTTTAAGTAAAAGCGATATTGGAAAACGTGTTGTCAAAATGTATTAAGATCAAAGTAAGACATCATGGGCATCATAACAGCAACACACTATCACATTTTTCCAAAAGCAAATAATAAACGACGGTTAAGTCTACCTCATTTCGTGGTAATCTTATTCTAGCGCTGTTTGCTTTTAGAGTTTCCCTTTTTATTCCCGAGTGTGTGTCCAGTACAAATATTTAGCTTGATTACATGTACCCACAAACAAACAAAACAAAATCGTATCACACCAGGGATAGAAGATTTTATTTAATGGTTAAAATGACACGGACGTAAGTATATTATCGTGAATTTAAACAATGTAGTTTGCAAATTTAGCGTGGCTTTGATGTACAGCATGGTCAGTTAGGTTAACTATAGCTAGGTCCACGATATGCATGGAATATTTTATTTGTCTTTTAAAAATCTAGCGTGGTCAAACTATTACTCAATTTCTTTAAATTCATAATCTTGAACTTGCAGTCTTTTTGCTTGTCTTACCACATTCATTTTAAAAACTGTACAAATGTTCAACAAGGAATCTAAAGAAATATTTTCAAATAATCTCAAACATATCCACAGTATTGTTCAAATCCTTAATTTCTGCAGTAGAATCAGATAATGATATTGTCTGTTATAATCCATGCCAAAAGATCAGACGCATTAAGGTTTTATGACTGGATTCATGTTTGCAACACAGACAGCCGGCGTATGCCTTCAGGTTAGAAACATGGCAGTCATTATAACGCGTCTTTCAATAACATCTAATTTACCTAAAAAGAAAATAAACTTCAGGTTAAGTGAGTAATTCATACGCTCTGAATCTGGTATATATATTGCCTTGTACAAAAGTCTTGTTTGCTGTTTACTTTGTTAGTTTTATTTTTTTATTATTCAGTTCTTGCGTCTAAACATCTAAACATTTGTACCTTTTGCAAGACGCAAGACGCTCATATTTTGTTTTTACAAACACACACAGACAATCAGTCATCGGCGCATAGTACTGCATTATATAGAGCTAAGTCCGATTCCATGACAAGATTAACATTAAAATATAGTAAATGGATGATAAGTGGTTCGACATTTCGCATTAATATCAACATTCATAGTTGAATGTTTTAATGACTGGATGATTAACATCAAAATTACAAGTCGTTTGTTAGACAGCTACTGTATACTTACATACTTAACCTGAAACTTACCACTCGATTGTGAGACAGCTAGAGCATTCTTGTATAATTAACCTGAAAATGCCAGTAATACATTTGGCAGACATCCCGAGTAGTTTTACACTTCCGCATCCTTCCTCTGCTGTCACTTTTAAATTTCTGAGGTACATATTTCAATGTAAGAGTTAATCATTGAAAGTACTTCAATATCCGAAAGTACACTGATATATTTTCATTTTTGTAAGAATATAGAAAGAAACCAGCCTGTTTTCATTTTTCAAAATATAAAATGTGGTGATAACGTACATTAGTTCAGTATGTGTATCGTAAGTAGTATAGATTTCCAGGTCTGATGTAACCTGCATGGAAATATTCATTTAATGGCCGAGACTCTTCAGTGTTACTGACGTTTCTAAATCCAAAATACTTGCATAGGATATTGGGTCTGAAAATACCCGTTATATGAATGAATTTGAAGTAGATTTATCACATGATAAACTTTATGGGGTCAATAAATGTTGACGCTGTGCCCATAATATATGTTAAGGCGTTCCCCATTCTGTCCCCCCAGTTACATAAATGTACTTCTGCTATTTGAAGTCGCATGTCTTCATTGCTGTAATAAAGAATGGTGAAATACACAAACAAACAAGACGGTTAAGTAGACAACTAGCTGATTACTAAGTAATTATTATTTTCTTTTATCTTTTTTACAAACGATAAGTTTTCTTGCAATTTTTAAATTGATCGAAAACGTTAGGAAAAAACAAAAGATCGATATTTTTAAGATTCACGTTCGTAGCTCTAATTAAATTACATGATAAATCATATTTGGTGTTTTGTTGTTTTTATTTTTGTTGGGATTGTTGTTTATTTATAGTGGGTGTTCGGGCACATTTTGTTAATCATGAAACTCATTTTAAGGCTTCATATAAAGATTTATCACAAATCAACAACTTTTTCGGTCCCAGACTGGTGATTTTGGTCAATTTGCTTTCTGAAAACAATAATTATGGGCGTATTACAGTAGCATTGAAATACGTAACAGGACCAATTGAGATAAATAAATACAATCGAGACATTTTATTTCGGGATCGCTAATGAAGACTCTCTTGAGCAGGGTACGACTATTGACACGGCCGAAATAAGTATAACACAGAAAGGGCAAAATAATGATAGAATATCGTCTAAGAACTGAAGTGGAATCTATTGCAAGTCTAGGTGGGTTTAATTCCTTTTATTGCCCCCTGTACGCCCATTATAAGGTACACAATAGTAGATTTATTATTCCTGTTCATTACGTTGTACCAACTTAAAGACGCAGAATCAACTACCTGCAGTTTTCTTGATTTGGACTTGTACGAACTCGTGACTCAGAATCAGCTATCTGAACTTAGAAAATGGCGGCTACTTTTACGATTGTCATGTAGCTAGAGGAAATGTTTCAAGGTGATTTCACTACGTTCTATCCTTCATTGCCTCGATACTCCAGTCAATGCTGAACTTCAGTATATATCTTCCTTGCTTAGGATTGACCGATATTTGTGAGACCCAATAAATTCAATATTTAGTCCAATTATAATTTGTTACAAGCATTGTTTCGAAAATAAGATACTGTAAATATATATCCACGACAAATGAAATATGCCCTTGGATAAGAAATTACATCAAATAATTAGGTCTAACAAAAACCACGAGAAAAAATATTTGCATCAACTGGAAATTCCACAACATGTTCACGTTAGTGTCTGAGATTCCCAAAGTTTGAGAACAAAACTATTCTCAATTTAGGGAGGATGTACTTAAAGAAAACGTAAATTTGATTACATTATACATACTATATTGTCACAAAAAGATACAGATTGATTCGTCACCAGATCTAACAACGTTATTAGCCCTCTCCCTACATGATACAAATATTAAAACATATTTCAAGATGACAACAGTGTAACAGACTAAAAAGGACAAATACTGAGAGAGAGAGAGAGAGAGAGAGAGAGAGAGAGAGAGAGAGAGAGAGAGAGAGAGAGAGAGAGAGAGAGAGAGGGGGGGGGGGAAGGTGGTGTTGGAGGAACACAATAAGAGCATTCAAGATTTGAATAAATTATTAAAATCCTACAGTATTATTGATATTAGTTATCAATTTGTGTACATTTTGTAGAATTCTTTTTTATTTATTCATTATCCTCTTCTCCAAAGTAGCAAATCTAAGCTAAAACAGCTAGATATAGCAAAGAGATTATTTTCTAATCAACTCAGTTCGTTTCTGACGATACTTCAAAAACGACATGAAAAAATGAGAAGTGGTTTCTATCTAAGCGCAGGTATCAAAAGGAATGCCATCAAGCCGAACGAAGTACTTTAGTTAGCTAGTCCTGTTCTTCACGCCTGAGACATAAGGTTGCAAGTATATTCTGCCATCTAGGTCGGTCTTGGAAAATGTTTTGTGCCTAGTGCCATAACTTCTCAGCTCTTACTGCCCGGTCATCACCGTCCTTCGCCCGGTTATCTTCAACCCACGACATTTACGCATACCTGCTCGTTTCCACCGGAGGGCTACCTTACGTATCCATTCTTGGGGCATCCGTAATTAACGTGCGCAAACCGTTCGATCCTACGCATCTTGATCTCAAGGTAAATGCTGTTGCATCGCGTCTTTTCACATTGGTTTACACTATATATATTGCAGAGTTTACGGGCAAAACTAGTATGAAAAGATAAACGTGGTGAAGATGAACATTTCATGTCGCACTCTGGTATGGATACTAAATATATAAGGCTCGATGATCAGAACTAGGCATTTGACTAGATTCAAAATTAGGACATACACACTTTTGAAGAACAATATACAACAAGCTACATTGGGCAGCAAATTCTACAGTGTTTCAATAAGGCCGTTGTTGAGTGTATAACAGAAGATTTAGTAAAATATAGCCTGACACTACCAGTAACTATATTTTTTGAATGTCGAAGGTTTTAGTTTGTTAGTTCCGACACCGGAAGAAGAAGTAGTTGAGTGAGCTAATTTGCTTTCGTTATACATTCTTTTGCAATGCTATTAATTTCGTCTCTTTCGCCTAGATTGCATACTTTCCTACAATGTTTCAAAATAGAGAAATTGCGTATTAATATTATTATCTTATATTATAATCTAAGTCTTATAATTATTCTTGAAACTTCAAGTTAAAGTTTTATAACGTTTTTCTGAATCTATCAACGAGAATCCATCTCACACTTCACAGGCATATTCCAAAATTGAACTTGTATAAGTTTTATAGTTGTAATAAAATTGGCCTGCGTGGTTTTTGGTTTAGTTCACAACGACTGACAATTGTAAGTAATGCTATTATTAGAAAGCTCTCAAGACGACTTCCTTTTTATATTTGATAAAGTTAGTAATCCAAATGACTATGATAATCGTGGAACGGAAGATAAGTATTTGAAAAGTAATAACTTCAGGCATATTTACTACCTCTTCCTTTCTAAAACATAGCCCTCCCCATCCCCCTTTTTTGCTTATACGTTACGAACAATTGTGTGGACCATTGATGCAGTTTCAATGGATCATCATTATCGAGTAGTTGTATTTCAGTACAAAACTGGATAAATGAAGAAACAAAGAAATCATCTACAGAGATGGTTTGAATGATTATATCATCGGCGATATAATTTCTCGAGATTTGAAACAAGACTGTCACGAGTAGGCTCTTCTGACTCATAATTTATAATAGTTTCTTGTAAATAAATATCATTCAAACGGACCTTTTGTTTTCTATTACGTAGATTGTTTTCTAACCGTTTCATCAGATCACCTGATGTACTACCGTATTTGTTCAATTTTAGTAATAAACCGTTCCATACGCTTGTGATAAATCACAAAATACCGCACAAGAATGTCGAGAATGTTCTAGTGATTTTAATATACTATGATATATTTTAAGAACACAGTAGTGGAGTTACCGTGAAATAATCCTAAATTATACCTTTAGTTACATTTTACCTTTATGAAAATAATTTAAATTGTTTTAAAATGCATGTTAAATTAAAAAATATTTCGACATTTCTAAGCAGAGATAAGGGTCAGTAATTGTAAACTGTATGCAAATCACCTTTTTCGGGAACGTGGAGAACACGTAATAGTTTCCATTTATCAGGACATACGTTTTCCATCAACGACAAAAAAATGATATTTTAATGATACTCCTGTCGTATCATTATCGCCTTTCAGCTTTCTGTTGCTTTGAGGCATCATACGTGCTGGCTTTATTTAATGGAATGGATTTAATACTATATTTCATTTCCTTCCCAGCGATTGCAATTACATTCAGTGCACTAAGGCATCTCTTCTTTGAAAGAAACTGAGGGAAACATTGCCATCAGCAAAAATTAAAATGGAAGTAAAATAGTCATTTCCGAGATTTTCCTTTTCTTTTCATATGATTGCAGTAAGAAACCTTATTAACTGTAACATTGAATGGTCAGTTAAAATTGGAAGGATTTGTCTCTTTCAGAAGTGAGTTCGTAATTTTTCAAAATGTTTTGGGATCTCTCTTTCAAAGTGGTTAGAGCGGACGCCTCGGAGGTCGCGGATTCCAGCGCTCGGCCAAGTCGTAATAAAGACTTCTAAAATTAAAAAATGGTGCTTGCATCTGCATTACTTGGCACTCAGCATTAAAAGACTAGCTTTTGAACTGGTCGACCTAATGTCAAGATAATGTGAATGGAAGGGACATGCTACATGTCTGCGGCGTGATGCCCCGTCAGTTTAAACTGCCACACTGCAAACATCGTATCGATAGGGCTGAAAATAATTTTACAGCCAAATCTCTCTCTCTCTCTCTCTCTCTCTCTCTCTCTCTCTCTCTCTCTCTCTCTCTCTCTCTCTCTCTCTCTCTCTCTCTCATTAAGATGCTCCTTAGTTGCTTTATGCAAAATGTATTGTTTCTTTTTAAATTATTGTTTTGAAGCATCAAACATCTTCACCTGTCAGGCACTTAAAACAACCCATAATTGCCTCTTGTGTCTCTTGTTTTCGTCCCCACAACGTATTCTAATCGTAAGCTCATTTGTTATAAGCTAGTTTTCTTCAAAAATTAAAAATAATTGCAAGTTCAAGAGGAAGGTGTAGTTTCGATGCTGTTCAAGGCCGGTTTGGATTGGCTATCCTGTCAGATTGTTCAAACTGCATTTCCGGTTATAAACATTTAGCTATTTTGATGTTTTGGCCAGGGCCGGGTTTTTTTTCTTCTCTAACATGCTAATATTTGGTTAATATTGAATAGTCGCTATGAAGGCATTTGTGCTGTATGGATTGCAAGATTCGCAATTTCAATGTAAACTTGCTTGGTTATATTCCTTCTGAAAGCCAAGATTCTCAATTTAAATGTAAACTTGCTTGGTTATATTCCTTCTGAAAGCCAAGGTTCGCAATGTAAATGTAAACTTGCTTGGTTATATTCCTTCTGAAAGCCAAGATTCGCAATTTAAATGTAAACTTGCTTGGTTATATTCCTTCTGAAAGCCAAGATTCGCAATTTAAATGTAAACTTGCTTGGTTATATTCCTTCTGAAAGCCATTAACAAACTCTTTGCTAACACAAGAGGTCAGGTGAAAACAGTGAGATTTTCTCCTGGTTTTATAAATTCCATAATCTCAGTGACCACATGACATCAACATCTGAGCGTTTGAGATCGATTTGTATAATTGGGCACAAATTATAGTCTTTTAATTTACTTATCAGACGAATAACGTGTACACTTGACATGGTGTTACTTTTTAAACATTAGAAAAAGTTCAGACCACGTCAAACAATTTATTTAAATAATACACAGTTGATTTGAAAATGACATTTTTCTCAACTTTCACTTTCTTATAGAAGACATGGGGATTAGGTGCAACAACTAGTATGAATAAAATCCATCATCATCATCATCATCATCATCATCACCACCATCACCAACAACACCATCATCATCATCACCATCATCACCACCATCACCACCATCACCATCATCATCTCTTATTCTCAAAGAAAATGAGTTTCTAGATTATGTAGATTTCTTTAAACATATGTAATTCAAGGCGCGTCTGATAATATTTTTTATCCGTGTTACTTTTAAGATCATGTTACTATCAGTGTTTAATTTACTTTTATCATGTGGAACCGAGTGTTCTAAAGCGATCTCCGTTACGGGTCACTGATATCGCATCTCTGTCTGCTTGGTTCGAGTCTAAGATTCGGCTAATGTAGTTCTGTGAGAAAGCTTGCCAGTAGCTTCTCGTGGGTCGGTGGTTCTTTCCGGGGGTTTTGCCGGGTTTTTCCTCAACCAATAATACTGGCCGTCCTGCATAGCCTACCTTGTGCTGAAAAATGACGTTAAACCCTACAACAACAACAACAACAACAACAACTTTATCATGTAATGTAATACTAATCCGAATTGAAAGAAAACAAAATATCAAATATTAAAAATTTAATCTTTCCGACACATTGATGCACAGATGATATGGTTTACTGAGACAGATACAAAATATGTACAGGCTCATCCTTCAATGTGACGTGTTTCCAAATTGATGATGACGTTATTAAATTGTTTTAGAAGCATCTAATTAACCGGTCCGGTGGCCTAGTGGCTAGAGCGTCTGCCGCGGAAGCGGGAGGTCGCGGGTCTGATCCACGGCTGAGTAATGCCTAAGAATTACATAAATGGTACTAACAGCTGCCTCGCTTGGCGCTCAGCATTAAGAAGTTAGTCGGCCTGGTATCAGGATTATGTGACTCGGTGGGACATCGTGCTACATGTCTGCGGCATGATGCCCCAGTGCTAAACATCACTATAAACTGCCTCACTGCAGATATCGTAGCGATATGACTGAAACATTGTTAACGCCGCGTTATAAATCCAAATCACACACATACACACACACTAATTAAAGGCGAAAAGTTGAAATCGCATTTATTGCCATCAATTATACATTATTATGTAGACCAGCTGTTATTGGGATGATTTTATTTTGATTTACTAATTCCTACATTTATGTAAAGCACTGATAGTTTATATTATTCAAGAACAGTAGAATAAATTAGAAATATAGGAACATTTGATAGTTTCTCATTACTAAGCGTTATTAATCTATGCTCTTAAAATAAGCAACATAAAATAAAAAAGACAACAAGCTTTGTCAAATTAAAGCAATAATTTATTTCCCTAAAATACAAGTGGAAAATGAGACAGAAACGTATAGGTTTACGAATTAAATCCACATTGTAATCCAATAATTTAAAAACACAAGCCCTATCATCGAACAGTTTTAAATGAGTCTCAGTTCAAATCCCGATGAAATTCAAGATGGAAGGCAATGACATATGTAATAGTGAGCGTTGCACTGATGTGCCAACAATATCTTATTGAATTGTATAAAATATTATTATAGTTTTGATTTCCGTAAAAAATTTCAGTATATGTCTTTGTCCAAGAATTAGATCAGAGCACTTTTGTATTTCCAGAGAAAACAATCACTTTAAATTAATAATTTGAAGAAAATAAAATTTCATCGAAAACTGATCACAATAAATTACAACTTAACGTGTCAAATGTTTTAAGACCGAATGACAAGCCTTTATCAGAACATTAGCCTAATTAAGACGTAAAACAGATTCCCGGATGAAGTTCAAAAGTTAATTCTTCTGGCAAATACTAGAAATGTGTTAACCAATAGACTCGTGATACTTGTCATGTCGTCTGGGTATGACCTTGACTCAACGATTCTTACTCTAAGAAAGAATTGTTTTATAAAGTTGTTTACCAAACCTGTCACTGATTTTGGAATAAGATCAACAACTAGATACACTGTCTCAATTCTGGACAATATCAAGTCCATTAATCAATGTTACATTACGATAGTTTGTAATGGACTAAAACATTTAAATCTAACGAGCAAACAATTAAATTAAATATACATAATTTTAGATACATACGATTTCTGTAGTTATAACACCTGCCGAATTCTAACCTACTTGCAAATTACGGTAACGTCATTTCCTGCGGAACTGATTGATGTCTTGCTGTGATTGGCTACTGAGTTTAATGAGTTCATAATTATGGTTAACAAGGAAGTTGCAGTTTCTGGCTTGACACGTGGAGTATGTAGTGCGCAATTAGTATCAGATAAGAATCAGCTTGGAGGAGCTGTCAGAGAAACATTTAATTGGAAACTCTAGGCTGCTAAAGTTGCATACATGCAATGAATTGTCCGTCAGGATTTAGATTTCATTGAACATGAGCTATAATTATTTTAATGGTAAAACCAAAGTTGTAAGGAAATTTGTAAGAAAAATATCGTACTGTTCGGAGTGTTTATTCTAATTTGTCTCTTATCATGCTAATTATTTCGAGGAAAATATTTCAACTTGAATTAGTAGACTAGTGTTTTGTTAATCGATTCAGAAACTGTTTTCAAGATGAACAAATAATGCCTATTGTTATGTGTTATAATGCGCAATGTCAGACATATCTAATTTCTGTTTGCGTTAACTTCTTTTCTTTCTTATCAATCCGGTATGTTATGCATCTGCGAATGTGCAAAATTCGTTATGACCTTGAATCAAATATTGCGACCTAAATTTCAGTTCTTGCCAAAAAGGAAACTGCAGCTATTGTTGGTTATTTTATTATTTCAGTTTTAGCTTTTTTTCTTTCTTTATTTCATCTTGCACAAATACGTATGTGCTAAATATGTTCTGAAGTATTTTTATATACAATAGAGTTCAGTTTGTTTTACTATCCTTTCTCTTTCTTTCATATGATTTTCCAGTAAATTCTTAAATATATGTGACACTGATAATGTATTATCGTTATTTCAATTGCACAACAAACATTATCCACGTCAGATTATATAATACCAAGGCCTAAGTACGTACTACTTAGGCCTAAAAAAAACAGTTATAAATTACGTACTATACGAAAGAAAGGGACTAGTTACTATGACATCAGTCGTGTCGTAAAATTAAAGATGGCGGAAAAGGTTTAGGTATGCACTGAGAGAAGGGAGGATTGTTGAAAGTTCAACACAAATGGGATCGTCTAATGAATGCCCTGGCACAGGGCCCTGGACTGGAGAACAAGAATCTTTATGTTCAAGCAGTGGAAATATCAGCATAATAATGATTCCAAAGAGACCATTTATCTTCTTCCAAGTATGTGAAAAGTAATGCTTAGGCTTTACAGCTTTCCCGCAGCATCCTGACGGTGGCCAAATTATATGATACTAGGCCACTGTCTTCGTGCCATCATTTGAATTGTCAATCCTTTTTGTAATAAGTCATCTTGTATTACGTTTCTTTGCCAAGATAAAGCGCTATAACTTATAAAGACCAAATTTCCTGCTGCATCAGGGGTTGATATGAAGTTCTGTACAAGGTTATTTTGATTCCGTGATTTAACTTATACAGACAATATCGTTAATGGCCTATTGATCGTGTAATCTTGACCAAGATAGTTTTCGAGGCACAAATGACACATATTTCCAATAATTGAGTGTCTTTCGAAACAGCCTAAAAATGAACAATTTTCACCAGAACCAGTATATCAAATATTATTTAATCAATGTCCTTTCACCAAAGCCGTAGTTTCTGTCAGGCAATAAATCAGGTGGGCATCATTACACTGCAGAGGACAGATACAAAGGGCTTCCAATTGTCTGAGTGTGTGTAATTAGAATGGTTACCGGTTCTTCAATAATTGGTCGACTTAATTTGGAATGTACTAGTTGTCAGCAATATAAACGTGAACGCAGCAAATACTTCGCTAAAGACGACGAGCTGCACCTTTCCGGCACATGCACATGATCGACTAATGTGACAAAAGAAACAAATCCTATGTTATATACAGTATAGGAAAATAATCCCAATGTTATTTCAATAGATAATACAATGTTGTGGTAGTACAGTAATAACTTCTGCAGTTATAACATATTGATCAATCCTCACCAGAAGTTTTGTTGCCAAGGTTCTTTTCCAGCTTAATTTAGCCGTGATGTTGTGAGGAAATGGACGTAATTACGGCTTCAGAAAGAAGCTCCATTTAACGCATACCATTGCCGTTTCATAACATATTCACATCCAGGGTTACGTAAGACAGGCGATTGGATTTGTGAATTGATAATCGATAATTGTATCGATCGAATATCAATACATAAAGTGGATACTTAAAGATCTACGTAATGTAGATCTTGCAAGATATTAGCCTGAATCGGGTCATCGTGACCACGATTAGAAGAAACCTATCAAATTTTATATTTTAAACATGAATATTACATATGACTTCTTGTTATTCTTGAATATTTATACTCTTGACAATTTATATTTGATTCCTGAGATAACTACAACCATACATGTTTCAAAGAAGATAACAAAGGATTTGACTCCAGGGCCATTATATTTTGTAATTGCTCTTTATGTTGAGGTTTACATTGGAAATAAAAGAAGAGGATAGTATTATCTATTTTCTAGGCTTGTCAGTTATCCTTCGGCTATCCATCAATACGCGAAGCTTAATGATGGGAATGTAATTGACATTGGATATAATGATCGTTATTTGCGAAAGGTGGTTTCAAGAATCAAAAGTGATGTCTTCAGATCAGTCATACATTAGGCGAAGCGTATGTGTGTGTGTAGGTAGGTAGGTAGGTAGGTATGCTGCTACGAACTACATTCCAGTACTTAGACAAATCATTCTCGCCAACGTTAAGCATAATTCGCTCATCACCGAATTTTATATATTAAATGAATATTTGTATACGTGTGAAGACACTGTGAGCATACACTGAGTATACACAGTTATTATAAGCCGTGATTAAACACAGTACATATACGTTGTGGTTATATACTTCGAGTATAGGCTGTTAGTATTCACTGCGCAGAAGTTGCGGGAGAGGATAATTTCTGACAAGCTGTCAGACACATTCTTACTTGGAAGCCATTGATGGCCATGTCGGAACTGATGCTGATAGTCCTTCTTGCCTTGAATAAACTCGGACATTGTGTATGTCAGAAGACGTCAGTCTCCAATAAAATAAGTCCATGATTGGAAGAAAGTACTGCATATAGATTAAAATCTACCAATGCAATCTGTGAAGGTAGCTGATTCATAAGAACATAAAGAATCAAGTTGACTTTTAGTCTCCAGTTGAAGTTAAATGGCTACTAAAAGCCTCGTTAAAGACGAGCTGTCCATTTGTGACCTAGGATGGAATACTGGTAGTGTATAGAGCTAAGATATTTTCATCTTTAAAATGTAAAAATGCTTGGTGACCAGTTTTGATTGCATTCAGTACAAATCATGTCAAGGATTCCAGTTACTATTGGACTACGCATTTGTCTAAGATTCACATGTGATTTTACAAAAGGTCCAAGGAAAATCTTGCCCAATCCAATAGTTAATGTTGTTAGTTTAGAGCAATTTTGTTAGCTCACGACTGGATATATATATATATATATATATATATATATATATATATATATATATATATTGTGTAACTTTCTTACATACCCACATTGGCAAGTCCAAGATGTTAGTGATCTGCATAAGCGACCAATCGCGAACCAATCAAATTGGATGGTTCATTTCATACAGATGTAAATACAAACTTTGACACATTCAATCGTTATTTGCCAATGGTCTTTGTGGAAGAGGTACTGGTGTAATCATAGCAACTAATGCTTTCAAGTGGGAAGTCTTATACGTTCTGTACATTCTTGTTACAATTACTATAAGAAATACCCAATATTACTTAACCAGTTTACTTTTTAATTTTAAAAGAAATCATCCACACCTACAGACACTTTCGAATATTTCACATTTGTCCCGTTTGTTTTTTAATCTGCACTAACTTTGCTTCCCTACTATTTGCCAGGTTTCGTATTCAAGAATTTAATTTGAAGAAAGAAAACTACAATATTGTTGAAGTGGAATCCCAGACGAAACGCTGGTTGATATAAGATTAGAAATAAAATGGGTGTCTATGAAATATTATTCTGTGATGCCTATCTAGTAATTAAAGGATGGCGTTAACTCACAATGAGCACACACAAGCTGCCAGAAGTCATTATCCTAACACACGTTTGGGAACAGACTAAGTGTCTCAAGTAAGTCTTTGAACTGGAACCATATGTTACAATTCGTCTTAAAATATCTCGCATGAACGTTTAATGCTTTTTTAATACCTTTTCATAACAAATTGGTAGATCTGTGAGATTTAGTGGTTGAAACTCAGCACGATATTACCGTTTCATTCCATTATATACATTTAGTGTTGGGAACTATTTGTAGCGTACTGGCTTACCTACTGATGTCAAATAAACTAACAGTTTAGGTAATCAGTTTGGGACGATAATGTGATAAATTTAACAAAACCTAAAATGTGAAAGTTATGGCAAGAGTGAATGGTAGCCAGCGATGCTTCCCATGAGAGGCGCCAGTTTGAGGTATAGAGCATTATATGGAGACAAAGTTGATAACTCACACAATTCAATCCTTATTTTGATGTTTTGTCTTCTA
This sequence comes from Unio delphinus, assembly GCA_029339505.1. Taxonomy (NCBI): domain Eukaryota; kingdom Metazoa; phylum Mollusca; class Bivalvia; order Unionida; family Unionidae; genus Unio; species Unio delphinus. The sequence continues at coordinate 3,793,848 of JAQISU010000047.1, read as the reverse complement.
TAGTATTTGAAGAAACTATTGACATGGGGATTGAGACGCATTTACAATGATATTTAATGTTGTTGACACGGGGATTGAGACGCATTTACAATGATATTTAATGTTGTTGACACGGGGATTGAGACGCATTTACAATGATATTTAATGTTGTTGACACGGGGATTGAGACGCATTTACAATGATATTTAATGTTGTTGACACGGGGATTGAGACGCATTTACAATGATATTTAATGTTGTTGACACTGGGATTGAGACGCATTTACAATGATATTTAATGTTGTTGACACGAGGATTGAGACGTATTTACAATGATATTTAATGTTGTTGTCACGGGGATTGAAACGCATTTACAATGATATTTAATGTTGTTGACACGGGGATTGCGACGCATTTACAATGATATTTAATGTTGTTGACACGCGAATTGAGACGCATTTACAATGATATTTAACATCGACTAGGTGAACATACTAGTGTATTCAACATTAAATAGTATCCACACCCTCCACTAAGACAGCCTTTAAATGGATACATCGTTATAAAGAATTATAAAGCTACACCATCCAATATCTCAAATGTCAAGTGGACATATTTTGTACAGTTTAAAAATCTACATTATCCACTAAGTCAATATTTAAGGGAATCTTTAAACAATATATACAATGTGACCCTAGCCACACATTATACAATTCACTAGGTCAACATTCAAGAGTGTAAATCTTTATATTGTACCCAAAGAAGCTAAACCACCTGCTAGGTCGATATTCAAGCGAATATATCTTTATCATTATCCAAAATCTAACACCATTTATTAGGTACAGATTCAATGGGATTCATATTTATACAGTATTCAAAAGATACACTATGAACTAGGTCAAAATTTAAGGGAATAGTATTTTTATATACTTGTTTCTTCATGGATTAAAGTCAAGTATCCTACAGGCACGTTTGTTTAACGATCTCAGTGAACAGAAATCCAGAATTTAATAGCAGTCGTATATATATTCCCCGTAGGTCTGATCATGTTAAAAAAATGTATTTGTCTACCAACACACCCGTCAAGAAATGTCCTTCACGTGCGGGATGATCGGATTCTATATATCTATATAAGTAGTGGAAAGATAAAGTACTTGACTATACAGAGATTTATTAAATTGTCGCAAGGTTTCGATCACCCGTATGATGTGCACTAGTGACGAGTACTTGTATACGAAACTGACTATAACTATATATTTAGATAAATTTGCATAAAATTCATTTTTTTCTAGTTCTTCGACATAACTATTTCAAGCATTATCTCGAAATGGATACAGCTGCTTTACCCAAGAAGTACATAAATTTACTTGATGTCATTTATGCACTAATTGTTAAGAAACAATAGTCTCCAAAATGTTCATGTTGTGTAATCGTGTTCGGAAAATGGAAATATATATGGTTGGCGAGAAAAGGAAAAGGTCCATTGTTTGTGTGCTCATAATATGGAAATAAAGCCATCGAGGATGGAACTAAATAAAAGTTCATCGCAAATATGTCTTATCTTCCGGCTGGTTAATTTTCATATCCTGCCAAAATGTACCGGAAAAGAGAATGAAGCGATACTATCACTAGCGATAACGTACAAGTACGAGTTCTTGAAACACTTGACGATTAGCATCCTGAATTTAGTGAATGATTTATTGGTATGCTATGTTATAGTGACGAAGACAACAGTCTGGAACATTTTTAGAAATGAAATGTTATTGCAATGAGACAGTTTGAATCAATACATTCGAAATAAAACATGAACAGAAGGGTATAAAACATGGCTCTCTGACGCGCACAATCACACGTTCATTTAAATCATCGTAACGTGGCGGCGGGAAATGAACCAACTGTAGCTTTTTATATACAGTTTCGTCTAGGAATAGGTTTTACCTTTTTATCATTTAAGAATTATGGCAGGTTCGTTATCATTTTAAAAGTGTCTGTCTTTATTGGAAATGTCATACAATTTGGCATGTATGCCCTCCATATCAGTCAAAGCTGATGTTGTTTCAAAAATGCATAGATCATAATCAGAACAAAAAAGCCAGCAAGTGCGTGCTCCACTGCAAGGATATGACGATTTCTAGGTTTCCTGTCAAATTAATATCCGTGTGTGTTTCAAAGCTGTATAAAATAACTCGCGCACATCAAGGTCGTGTTTATTGGTCCAGTAATACTTAGTTTCCACTAACTATCCTTTCCCGCTGCGATGATATTCTGGTGCTACGATTGTTTTGCTCTATCGGAAACATAATTTTAACTCACAAGGAGCTGATTTGTTTGAAGTTTCCCTATTTTTTAGATTCCTTGTATTTCATGGTCAAATTTACCTTGTGTATCTATTTTCAATCACAACATGATAAAATGTTCTTAAACATTTGTGATCTCTGAATTATATTTCTAAAGATTCCCTTGCACTGCAGTCTCAACACACGCACGCACACACACACACACACACACACACACACACACACACACACTATCAGCATCAGCATATGTTGCGACTTACTCGTCTTCTTGGTTTCACGCTTCAACAAAACAACAAACTAGCGTTATCAGCCATTTAGAGTCATTACGTAATCTCTTGATAATAGGATTTCTTCAATATTCCTGCCCACTTATTTCACTATTTCGAACTTGAAATACTGCTAAACAAAACTTGGCATTCAAATATGCTTTTGAGACATGACATTATTTATCTTTCCGGTGCAATTGAACATAAAAATTATACATAATATAGTTCACTGACTCCAGCAAGCATCCAACAAGTTTCCATGTTAATCAAATTGATATATATTTGAGAGTAACATATCTGAGAAGTCTTAACCTGTTTTGCATACCCCTAGATCGTACATATATTTCTCACAAATTACCAAGTGTTCTCGTGACAAATGCTAATTAAAACTATATCCACTTTAATGCCAAAAGTCAGTTGCGGATTAAACATTCCAAACACTATCAACCAATGATGATGTTGTTATTGTTGTTGTAGGGTTTAACGCCATTTTTCAGCACACTGTAGGCTATACATGGCGGCCAGTATTAATAGTGGAGGAAGAACCCGGGAAAACCACCGGAAAGAACCACCGACTCACGAGAAGTTGCTGGCAAGCTTTCTCACATACCCACATTGGCCGAGACTCGAACCCGCACAGACAGAGGTGAGATGGCAATGATCCGTAACGGAGAGCGCATTAGACCACTCAGCCACTCTGGATTCCCTGCATGGATTGTACAGATATATCAAATTAATATTTTCTACAAAACTATCCCTTCAAGATTTAAAATCTTGAATACAGCTGACCAAACTTATATTAGTAGAGGAAGGATTCACTCGCCAATACGTTTATATCTCAGGAAATGGTTTAAATTATAGTCCTTCGAAAGGCAATTTCCGTCCTTATAGAAAATTATAAACTTCATTTGAAAATCTGCATACAGAAGCACTTCCCTAACATAGGACTGGAATAAATTCGAATCGGTTACTTTAACCAGCTGCAAAAATATCCAGACATTGAAGTATAAATATAAGATATCGTTTATTTTCACCAGCAGCCTCAAAACGTGCATTGACCTCTAAATTGGACTTAAATACATCGTGATACTTTAGCCGATATGGCTTTCACAAAGATTGGATTAATTTTGCTACGTTTTCTTTGATGGAGCTTGACTCTTTAATTTGATTTGAATTTTACATGTTTAATTAAAATGTCTTTGTAAATTTCAACCCCAAAATTGACAATCAAACCAAACTTATAATATATCCATCAACGCTGAATTTTAAAACATTTCAATACAAATAACAATGATCCCATAGTACAGATCTGAGAGCATTGTTGCAATTTTTTCGCGAGGCCATTCTGTTTCACTGTTTCATGCAAAATCAGATATCGGCTTTTTGTTGTCTGCGGAATTTTGTTATAGACAGGTGATATATGTAAATAAAGATACCTAGCCTATTCATCCCGTATACCTTTATTGTTACAGTTGTGAGAGGTCTCTACCTATATGGAAGTCCTTTATGAGTGCGTACCTTATTGGAACCGAGTGTGAAAGGTCTTTCGTTATTTTCAAGTCCCTTATAAACGCGTACTTTCATTGGAACCGAGTGTGAAAGGTTTTTCACTATCTTCAAGTCCCTTATAAAGGTATACCTTTATTGGTACCGAATGTGAAATGTCTTTCACTATCTGTAGGTCCCTTATGAACACGTATCTTTATTGGTACCAAGTGTGAACGGTCCTTAACTATCTTCAAGACCCTTATAATGTTATTGAGTTTCTTTGATGCCATAGATCACTAGTAGTGGATTCGGGTCAAAAACGAACTCCCTATTAAACTCTAGTGGATTATATTAGTAGTGTCACTACAGTGGCGGTATTTGCAGGTGGAGACCGGTAAATCACTAAAGCATAACTAAGAAGGGACTCAGCCGATACTGTTTATGTCGTTATGGTGACCAATGTGGCACAGCTGTATTGGCGAAATGGGCCTGGAAGAATTACATTGATTGGCCTAAGGTGGTGGAGTTAAAATAGTTCCCTGTGTTAGATGAGAGCTGTATAGTTTACACGGTCTGAACGTCTGGCCGTGTGGAAACTTCACGAAGGGAAACCATACAGACGTGCGGTTTATATAGATTTGGCAGATTGGAGATATGTGGTCCTGCATTGATGAAACTTATGTATAGAACGGACACGTCGAACTTTATAATTTTCAACTGAAGTTGTATGGAAGTCTTTGAAAATTTGGGGTAAACGTATGACTTCTAGCTGGAATCGCACCAGGGCTTGACAACCGCTCGGTCAAGCAAAGACCCCTGGCTTGTAACAAGAAACATACATACATACATACATACATACATACATACATACATACATACATACATACATACAACTTCACCACTGTAATTTTTAATTTGATAATTTTTGTCTTTTCACATAAGTCTAGACTTTATTCGTTTTAAGTTATTTTGTTTTGGGTTTTTGGGTTTTATTCCCCACCGATATTTTGAAATAATTATTATTTCAAAGGGTTTCAAATGAATATAATTTCTCACGACATGGCTTCTTGGCGCGGAATGCAAAAACATAATAACTCGTATTACAGATTGTGTTGCGTATCTAAATTTAGTAAAGAGAAGAAAATGTCGTTTCAATTATACTGAATCAATTCGTTCCATGCAAGTTTTGTATCTGAATTTCAATTTAAGAGGCGCATACTGGTGCTTACACGTATGTTTTAATAGACAATATGGATGCCGTTCATTTACAAAATCAGTTGCATGTGCCAACCATATGATAAATACTAAATTTGAACATATTTTTTTTTATGAAAACAAGTAGCAAAAAAAAACGTGATCTTTGGTGTCATCCAAATTATCATTAACCATCTTAATGAACATTCTGAAGGCAACCAGTAGTAGGAAAATTTATAAAAATGTGATTGAATCAAATTTAATGAAATAATAAAACAGGTCATATATTTAGACTTTGCGCGTTTCGATCCACCCAGTCTTAATGGACAATGTGGCTTTTTTGATACCAGGCTTAAAGCAAGGACTGTGCTCTAACATGAAGCAAAATAATACTTATTTGCCGTATTATTACCAATCAAAATTCAGACTGTCTTTTGTGTGTCTAACATTCCCAGTGCATATTGAAAGTCGATCATATGCAACTTCCAGACTCGCTCCTTAATCACCTCAAATTAACTTAATTCAAACTTGAAAAATTTGAATGAAACGTTACAAATAAGGTTGCTTTATTTTAAAGACATGAGACTTATGGAATTGGAAACGTGTTAATACATTTCGCATCACAAAAATAAAATCTTTTGAAGGAAAAAGGTTAAATACTAATTATAACTAAAGTTAATGAATTTTTTAAAAAAAATTTGAAGCTGAACTCGCTTACATTAAAACAATCGAAAACCAGCCCATTTAGGCTTTGCTGTTAAGAATGCCTTCCTAGATCGTATTTCTTATGTTTAGTTGCAATATAGCATACGACATTTAATGGGAAATTAACGGATGCCGTTCGTGAATGAGAGAAATTAATAAATTAATATGTTCCAATATGTAATTCATAGCTATTGTATATGGTCTATAATAGAGGCACAGCTTGATTACATACTGTGAAAGATTAATATATATCTCCTACAGAAAGAGATCCGAAAATCAATAGAATACTAGAGCTGGCAAAACTTTATTTTCGATTCCAAGTCAAACTACTGCCTATCTTGAAAGGTTAATAGTGATAAATGTTACCGTGAATGCCTCTTAACAGCTTTCGCCCCATTGTTTGGTCCGTTGTCGTCATCTTTAACACATTCAGCTAAGAATACAATTTATTGTTCGTTTTCACAAACCATTTACACTCTGACTGAAGCGCTATGTCTCAGTCATCGAGCCTGGGGTTCCTTTGATGTCATACTTAATCAACAGAGACACATGTTATTGTTATCAAACACGCTTGTTCTTGCTATTTCAGGAAAGCTTCCTAACGCAGCAACATTTGCATATTATGCGCATCACGATATGTGTACCTTTTGAGACTGAGGTAGATATCGTCATACGAAATCACAACCTACGTAATGAGTATTTATCACATACCAATATGTGCACAAGTTTGTGTTCCAATTTAGAACACCAGTAGTGGATATTTCTCTTAATCGTCACGTGACTGTTGTCGTTCACAACACGACCTTCTGCTTAAAAGCATATTGTACACAAACTGGCAAAACTCCTGTTTCCATAGTTACTTGAGCATTATTCAACAATAATTAAGATTCATTAATTTACTTTATACCATAATCGTGCAGCAGTTGAAGTTAGTGTCCCGAAAACAGGACGTTTTTTTTATTGATCGACATCCTTATACAAACAGCTTCTGCAGTTCAGTTGTAAAAACAATGCTGTTGTTATTCTTGTTTAAAAGATTTTATTTGCGATTTTATTGGTCCAAAGAGAGTCAATGATAGGTAACATATGAATTATAGTCATTGCCATTATTGTTGCCTGTCTCTTTCAATCTCAAGTTTCGACTTATAAAAAGGTTAATTTCATTTTTGACCTTGTTTGAGTCATATTGCACTTTATCTCCAGTGCAAATTTCGGACGCTGTATGATGTCATTACCTTGTCCTTAAACGCTGATATTTTTCTAAACGTCTTTTAACCTTTTTAAGTCTTGAGTGTAAAGATATCCTTTTTATAATAGATTATTTGTTGTATGAAAGTAGCTCCAGAATTCCAATACACCACATATGTTCAACCGTCACTTTTTATTAAGAAATATTATAAAAAGATAATCATTCATTATGTATCGGTGTTTGATAGAACACTTCTGATATCGGGATGAGAGTTGTCCTATCCTACACAAATTCACATGAAGGATTATATTATTTCTTCAGTGTTCACTTTGCCAACAAAACTGTTTTTTCCCCACCCAAATATTCACTAAGTTAATAAAACTATTATTCCCCACCCAAATATTCGCTTAGCTAACAAAACTATTATTCCCCTCCCAAATATTCACTTAGCTAACAAAACTATTCTTCACCACCCACCCAAATATTAACTTAGCTAACAAAGCTATTATTCCCCACCCAAATATTCACTTAGATAACAACTATTATTCCCCTCCCAAATATTCACTTAGCTAACAACTATTATTCACCATCCACCCAAATATTCACTTAGCTAACAACTATTATTCCCCACCCAAATATTCACTAAGCTAAAAACTATTATTCCCCACCCAAATATTCACGTAGCTAACAAAACTATTATTCACCAACCCAAATATTCACTTAGCTAACAGCAATTGCTCCCCACACAAACATTCACTTAGATAACAACATTATTATTCCCCAACCCAAATATTCACTTAGGTAACAGCTATTATTCCCCACCCATATATTCACTTAGCTAACAAAACTGTTATTCCCCACCCAAATATTCACGTAGCTAACAGAACTATTATTCGCCACCCAAACATTTATTTAGCTAAAAACTTATCCCCCACCCAAACATTCACTTAACTAACAAAATTATTATTCCGCAACCCAAATATTCACTTAGCTAAAAAAAATTATTATTCCGCAATCCAAATATTCACTTAGCTAACAACTATTATTTTCCACCCAAATATTCACTTAGCTAACAAAACTATTATTCCTCATCCAACTATTCACTTAGCGAACAAAACTAGTATTCGCCACCTAAATATTTACTTAGCTAAAACTATTATTCCCCACCCAAATATTCACTTATCTAACAAATATTATTCACCACCCACCCAAAATATTCACTAAGCTAACAAAACTATTATTCCACACCCAAATATTCACTTAACTAATAACTATTATTCAACACCCACCCAAATATCCACTTAGCTCAAAACTATTTTTCCCCACCCAAATAGTCACTTAGCTAACAAAACTATTCTTCACCACCCACCCAAATATTAACTTAGCTAACAAAGCTATTATTCCCCACCCAAATATTCACTTAGCTTACAACTATTATTCCACACCCAAATATTCACTTAGCTAAGAACTATTATTCCCCACCCAAATATTCACTAAGCTAAAAACTATTATTCCCCACCCAAATATTCACGTAGCTAACAAAACTATTATTCACCAACCCAAATATTCACTTAGCTAACAGCTATTATTCCCCGCCCAAATATACACTTAGCTAACATAATTATTATTCCCCAACCCAAATATTCACTTAGGTAACAGCTATTATTCCCCACCACAATATTCCGTTAGCTAACAAAACTGTTATTCCCCATCCAAATATTCGAGTAGCTAACAAAACTATTTTTCGCCACCCAAATATTTATTTAGCTAAAAATTATTATTCCCCACCCAAATATTCACTTAACTAACAAAATTATTATTCCGCAACACAAATATTCACTTAGCTAACAGCTATTATTCCCTACCCAAATATTCACTCAGCTAACAAAACTGTCATTCACCACCCAAATATTCACTTACCTAACAAAACTATTATTCCTCATCCAAATATTCACTTAGCTAACAAAACTATTTTCCCCCACCCAAATAGTCACTTAGCTAACAAAACTATTCTTCACCACCCACCCAAATATTAACTTAGCTAACAAAGCTATTATTCCCCACCCAAATATTCACTTAGATAACAACTATTATTCCCCTCCCATATATTCACTTAGCTAACAACTATTATTCACCATCCAGCCAAATATTCACTTAGCTTACAACTATTATTCCACACCCAAATATTCACTTACCTAAGAACTATTATTCCCCACCCAAATATTCACTAAGCTAAAAACTATTACTCCCCACCCAAATATTCACGTAGCTAACAAAACTATTATTCACCAACCCAAATATTCACTTAGCTAACAGCTATTATTCCCCACCCAAATATACACTTAGCTAACATAATTATTATTCCCCAACCCAAATATTCACTTAGGTAACAGCTATTATTCCCCACCACAATATTCCGTTAGCTAACAAAACTGTTATTCCCCATCCAAATATTCGAGTAGCTAACAAAACTATTTTTCGCCAACCAAATATTTATTTAGCTAAAAATTATTATTCCCCACCCAAATATTCACTTAACTAACAAAATTATTATTCCGCAACACAAATATTCACTTAGCTAACAGCTATTATTCCCCACCCAAATATTCACTCAGCTAACAAAACTGTTATTCACCACCCAAATATTCACTTAGCTAACAAAACTATTATTCCTCATCCAAATATTCACTTAGCTAACAAAACTATTTTTCCCACCCAAATAGTCACTTAGCTAACAAAACTATTCTTCACCACCCACCGAAATATTAACTTAGCTAACAAAGCTATTGATCCCCACCCAAATATTCACTTAGATAACAACTATTATTCCCCTCCCAAATATTCACTTAGCTAACAACTATTATTCACCATCCACCCAAATATTCACTTAGCTTACAACTATTATTCCACACCCAAATATTCACTTCGCTAAGAAATATTATTCCCCACCCAAATATTCACTAAGCTAAAAACTATTACTCCCCACCCAAATATTCACGTAGCTAACAAAACTATTATTCACCAATCCAAATATTCACTTAGCTAACAGCTATTATTCCCCACCCAAATATACACTTAGCTAACATAATTATTATTCCCAAACCCAAATATTCACTTAGGTAACAGCTATTATTCCCCACCACAATATTCCGTTAGCTAACGAAACTGTTATTCCCAACCCAAATATTCGAGTAGCTAACAAAACTATTATTCGCCACCCAAATATTTATTTAGCTAAAAATTATTATTCCCCACCCAAATATTCACTTAACTAACAAAATTATTATTCCCCAACCCAAATATTCACTTAGCTAACAAAATTATTATTCCCCAACCCAAATATTCACTTAACTAACAGCTATTATTCCCCACCCAAATATTCACTTAGCTAACAAAGCTATAATTCCTCATCCAAATATTCACTTAGCTAACAAAACTATTATTCCTCATCCAAATATTTACTTACCAAACAAAACTAGTATTCGCCACCGAAATATTTACTTAGCTAAAAGCTATTATTCCCCACCAACATTTGCACATAGCTAACAACTATTTTTCACCACCCACCCAAAATATTCAGTTAGCTAACATCTATTATTCCCCTACCAAATATTCACTAAGCTAACAAAACTATTATTCCACACCCAAATATTCACTTAACTAATAACTATTATTCAACACCCACCCAAATATTCACTTTTCTAACAAAACTATTACTCACCACCAACCCAAATATTCACTTAGCTAACAAAACTATTATTCACCACCCACCCAAATATTCAATTAGCTAACAAAACTATTACTTAGATAACAACTATTATTCCCCTCCAAAATATTCACTTAGCTAACAACTATTATTCACCATCCACCCGAATATTCACTTAGATAACAACTATTATTCCCCACCCAAATATTCACTAAGCTAAAAACTATTATTCCCCACCCAAATATTCACGTAGCTAACAAAACTATTATTCACCAACCCAAATATTCACTTAGCTAACAGCTATTGATCCCCACCCAAATATTCACTTAGCTAACAAAATTGTTATTCCCCAACCCAAATATTCACTTAGGTAACAGCTATTATTCCCCACCCAAATAATCACTTAGCTAACGAAACTGTTATTCCCCACCCAAATATTCACGTAGCGAACAAAACTATTATTCGCCACACAAATATTTATTTAGCTAAAAACTATAATTCCCCACCCAAATATTCACTTAACTAACGAAATTATTATTCCGCAACCCAAATATTCACTTAGCTAACAACTATTATTCCCCATCCAAATATTCACTCAGCTAACAAAACTGTTATTTCCCACCCAAATATTCACTTAGCTAACAAAATTATTATTCCTCATCCAACTATTCACTTAGCGAACAAAACTAGTATTCGCCACCTAAATATTTACTTAGCTAAAAACTATTATTCCCCACCCAAATATTCACTTATCTAACAACTATTATTCACCACCCACCCGAAATATTCACTAAGCTAACAAAACTATTATTCCACACCCAAATATTCACTTAACTAATAACTATTATTCAACACCCACCCAAATATTCACTTCGCTAGGAACTATTATTCCCCACCCTATATAGTCACTTACCTAACAAAACTATTCTTCACCACCCACCCAAATATTAACTTAACTAACAAAGCTATTATTCCCCACCCAAATATTCACTTACATAACAACTATTATTCCCCTCCCAAATATTCACTTAGCTAACAACTATTATTCACCATCCACCCAAATATTCACTTAGCTTACAACTATTATTCCACACCCAAATATTCACTTAGCTAAGAACTCTTATTCCCCACCCAAATATTCACTAAGCTAAAAACTATTATTCCCCACCCAAATATTCACGTAGCTAACAAAACTATTATTCACCAACCTAAATATTCACTTAGCTAACAGCTATTATTCCCCACCCAAATATTCACTTAGCTAACATAATTATTATAACCCAACCCAAATATTCACTAAGTTAACAGCTATTATTCCCCACCAAATATTCCCTTAGCTAACAAAACTGTTATTCCCCACCCAAATATTCACGTAGCTAACAAAACTATTATTCGCCACACAAATATTTATTTAGCTAAAAACTATTATTCCCCACCCAAATATTCACTTAACTAACAAAATTAATATTCCGCAACCCAAATATTCACTTAGCTAACAGCTATTATTCCCCATCCAAATATTCACTCAGCTAACAAAACTGTTATTCTCCACCCAAATATTCACTTAGCTAACAAAACTATTATTCCTCATCCAAATATTCACTTATTTAACAAAACTAGTATTCGCCACCGAAATATTTACTTAGCTAAAAGCTATTATTCCCCACCCAAATTTTTACTTAGCTAACAACTATTATTCACCACCCACCCAAAATATTCACTTAGCCAACATCTATTATTCCCCACCCAAATATTCACTAAGCTAACAAAACTATTATTCCACACCCACATATTCACATTTTTAACAAAACTATTACTCACCACCAACCCAAATATTCACTTAGCTAACAAAATTATTATTCACCACCCACCGAAATATTCAATTAGCTAACAAAACTATTATTCACCACCCAAATATTCACTTAGCTAACAAAACTATTATTCCACACCCAAATATTCACTAAGCAACCAATACTATTCTTCCACACCCAAATATTCACTTAACAAATAACTATTATTCACCACCCAAATATTCACTTAGCTAACAAAACTATTACTCAACACCAACGCAAATATTCACTTAGCTAGTAAATCTTATTCACCACCCACCCAAATATTCACCTAGCTAACAAAACTGTTATTCCCCATTCAAAATATTCACTTAGCTAACAACTATTATTCCCCACCCGAATATTCACTAAGCTACCAAAACTATTATTCCACACCCAAATATTCACTTAACTAATAACTATTATTCACCGCCTAAATATTTACTTAGCTAACAAAACTGTTACTCACCACCAACTCAAATATTCACTTAGGTAACAAAACTATTATTCACCACCCACCCAAATGTTCAATTAGCTAACAAAACTATTATTCACCACCCAAATATTCACTTAACTAGTAAATATTATTCACCACCCACCCAAATATTCACTTAGCTAACAAAACTGTTATTCCCCACCCAAAATATTCACTTAGCTAACAACTATTATTCCCCACCCAAATATTCACTCAGCTAACAAAACTGTTATTTCCCACCCAAATATTCACTTAGCTAACAAAATTATTATTCCTCATCCAACTATTCACTTAGCGAACAAAACTAGTATTCGCCACCTAAATATTTACTTAGCTAAAAACTATTATTCCCCACCCAAATATTCACTTATCTAACAACTATTATTCACCACCCACCCGAAATATTCACTAAGCTACCAAAACTATTATTCCACACCCAAATATTCACTTAACTAATAACTATTATTCAACACCCACCCAAATATTCACTTCGCTAGGAACTATTATTCCCCACCTAAATAGTCACTTACCTAACAAAACTATTCTTCACCACCCACCCAAATATTAACTTAACTAACAAAGCTATTATTCCCCACCCAAATATTCACTTAGATAAAAACCATTATTCCCCTCCCAAATATTCACTTAGCTAACAACTATTATTCACCATCCACCCAAATATTCACTTAGCTTACAACTATTATTCCCCACCCAAATATTCACTTAGCTAAGAACTATTATTCCCCACCCAAATATTCACTAAGCTAAAAACTATTATTCCCCACCCAAATATTCACGTAGCTAACAAAACTATTATTCACCTACCTAAATATTCACTTAGCTAACAGCTATTATTTCCCACCCAAATATTCACTTAGCTAACATAATTATTATTCCCCAACCCAAATATTCACTTAGGTAACAGCTATTATTCCCCACCAAATATTCACTTAGCTAACAAAACTGTTATTCCCCACCCAAATATTCACGTAGCTAACAAAACTATTATTCGCCACACAAATATTTATTTAGCTAAAAACTATTATTTCCCACCCAAATATTCACTTAACTAACAAAATTAATATTCCGCAACCCAAATATTCACTTAGCTAACAGCTATTATTCCCCATCCAAATATTCACTCAGCTAACAAAACTGTTATTCTCCACCCAAATATTCACTTAGCTAACAAAACTATTATTCCTCATCCAAATATTCACTTATTTAACAAAACTAGTACTCGCCACTGAAATATTTACTTAGCTAAAAGCTATTATTTCCCACCCAAATTTTCACTTAGCTAACAACTATTATTCACCACCCACCCAAAATATTCACTTAGCCAACATATATTATTCCCCACCCAAATATTCACTAAGCTAACAAAACTATTATTCCACACCCAATTATTCACATTTTTAACAAAACTATTACTCACCACCAACCCAAATATTCACTTAGCTAACAAAATTATTATTCACCACCCACCCAAATATTCAATTAGCTAACAAAACTATTATTCACCACCCAAATATTCACTTAGCTAACAAAACTATTATTCCACACCCAAATATTCACTAAGCTACCAATACTATTATTCCACACCCAAATATTCACTTAACAAATAACTATTATTCACCACCCAAATATTCACTTAGCTAACAAAACTATTACTCACCACCAACGCAAATATTCACTTAGCTAGTAATCTTATTCACCACCCACCCAAATATTCACCTAGCTAACAAAACTGTTATTCCCCACCCAAAATATTCACTTAGCTAACAACTATTATTCCCCACCCAAATATTCACTAAGCTACCAAAACTATTATTCCACACCCAAATATTCACTTAACTAACAACTATTATTCACCGCCCAAATATTTACTTAGCTAACAAAACTGTTACTCACCACCTACTCAAATATTCACTTAGCTAACAAAACTATTATTCACCACCCACCCAAATATTCAATTAGCTAACAAAACTATTATTCACCACCCAAATATTCACTTAACTAGTAAATATTATTCACCACCCACCCAAATATTCACTTAGCTAACAAAACTGTTATTCCCCACCCAAAATATTCACTTAGCTAATAACTATTATTCCCCACCCAAATATTCACTAAGCTACCAAAACTATTATTCCACACCCAAATATTCACTTAACTAATAACTAGTATTCACCACCCACCGAAATATTCACTTAGCTAACAAAACTGTTATTCCCCACCCAAAATATTTACTTAGCTAACAACTATTATTCCCCACACAAATATTCACTTAGCTAACAAAACTATTATTCACCACCCACCCAAATATTCACTTAGCTGACAAAACTATTATTCACCACTTACCCATATATTCACTTAGCTAACAAAACTATTGTTCACAACCCAAATATTCACTTAGCTAACAAAATTATTATTTACCACCCACCCAAATATTCAATTAGCTAACAAAACTATTATTCACCACCCAAATATTCACTTAGCTAACAAAACTATTATTCCACACCCAAATATTTACTAAGCTACCAATACTATTATTCCACACCCAAATATTCACTTAACTAATAACTATTATTCACCACCCAAATATTCACTTAGCTAACAAAACTATTACTCACCACCAACGCAAATATTCACTTAGCTAGTAAATCTTATTCACCACCCACCCAAATATTCACCTAGCTAACAAAACTGTTATTCCTCACCCAAAATATTCACTTAGCTAACAACTATTATTCCTCACCCAAATATTCACTAAGCTACCAAAACTATTATTCCACACCCAAATATTCACTTAACTAATAACTATTATTCACCGCCCAAATATTTACTTAGCTAACAAAACTGTTATTCACCACCAACTCAAATATTCACTTAGCTAACAAAACTATTATTCACCACCCACCCAAATATTCAATTAGCTAACAAAACTATTATTCACCACCCAAATATTCACTTAACTAGTAAATATTATTCACCACCCACCCAAATATTCACTAAGCTAACAAAACTGTTATTCCCCACCCAAAATATTCACTTAGCTAATAACTATTATTCCCCACCCAAATATTCACTAAGCTACCAAAACTATTATTCCACACCCAAATATTCACTTAACTAATAACTATTATTCACCATCCACCCAAATATTCACTTAGCTAACAAAACTATTATTCTCCACCCAAAATATTTACTTAGCTAACAACTATTATTCCCCACACAAATATTCACTTAGCTAACAAAACTATTATTCACCACCCACCCAAATATTCACTTAGCTGACAAAACTATTATTCACCACTTACCCATATATTCACTTAGCTAACAAAACTATTGTTCACAACCCAAATATTCACTTAGCTAACAAAATTATTATTCCCCATCCAAATATTTACTTAGCTAACAAAACTAGTATTCCCCACCCAAATATTCACATAACAAACTATTATTCCCCGCCCACATATTCACTCAGCTAACAAAACTATTATTCCCCACCCAAAATATTCACTTAGGTAACAACTATTATTCACAACCCAAATAAATATTCACTTATCTAGCAACTATTAATCACCAAACGAATATTCACTTAGCTAACAAAACTATTATTCACCACCCATCCAAATATCAACTTAGCTAACAACTATTATTCGCCACCCAAATATTAACTAAGCTAAAAACTAGTATTCACCACCCAAATATTCACTTATGTTACAAAATTATTATTCCCCAATCCAAATATTCACTTAACTAACAAACTATTATTCCCCACCAAAATATTCCCTTAGCTAACAAAACTATTATTCACAACCCAAACAAATATTCACTTATCTAACAACTATTAATCACCAAACAAATATTCACTTCGCTAACAAAACTATTAGTCCACATCCAAATATTCAATTAACTAGTAACTAGTATTCACCACCCACCCAAATATTCACTTAGCTAAAAACTATTATTCCCCACCCAAATATTCACTTAGCTAACAAAACTATTATTCCCCATCCAAATATTCACTTAGCTAACAAAACTTTTATTCCCCACTCAAATATTCACTAAGCTAACAAAACTATTATTCCCCAACCCAAATATTCACTTAACTAGTAACTATTATTCACCACCCACCCAAATATTCACTTAGCTAAAAACTATTATTCCCCACCCAAATATTCACTTAGCTAACAAAACTATTATTCCCCATCCAAATATTCACTTAGCTAACAAAACTATTATTCCACACCCAAATATTCACTAAGCTAACAAAACTATTATTCCCCACCCAGATATTCCCTTAGCTAACAAAACTATTTTTCCCCACCCAAAATATTCAGTTAGCTAATAACTATTATTCACAACCCAAACAAATATTCACTTATCTAACAACTATTAATCACCAAACAAATATTCACTTAGCTAACAAAACTATTATTCACCACCCATCCAAATATTAACTTAGCTAACTACTATTATTCGCCACCCAAATATTCACTAAGCTAAAAACTATTTTTCACCACCCAAATATTCACTTAGCTAACAAAATTATTATTTCCCAACCCAAATATTCACTTAGCTAACAACTATTATTCCCCACCCAAATATTCACTTAGCTAACAAAACTGTTATTCCCCACCCAAATATTCACTTAGCTAACAAAACTATTATTCGCCACCCAAATATTTATTTAGCTAAAAACTATTATTCCCCACCCAAATATTCACTTAGCTAACAAAACTATTATTCCATCACCCATGTGTTCACTACGCTAAGAAAACTAACATTCATTCAGCCAGGTGTTCGGTTGGCTAATACAATTAGAACTTCTGCACAAACTAACATTCCCTCATTAAGGTGTTCACTTAGCTAACAAAACTATTGTTCCTTCACTTAGTGTTTGCACGACTAACAAAACAATTATTCGTTCATCCTAGTCTTCACTTGGTGAGCAAAGCTATTGTTTATCAATTCACTTGGCTAACGCAATAATTTTTTCTTCACTGAGTGTTCATTTGGCTAGCAAAGCTAGAATTCTTCCAACCAATGTTTACTTGTCCGATAATTTTTTCTTCACTGAGTGTTCATTTGGCTTGCAAAGCTAGAATTCTTCCAACCAATGTTTACTTGTCCGATAATTTTTTCTTCACTGAGTGTTCATTTGGCTTGCAAAGCTAGATTTCTTCCAACCAATGTTTACTTGTCCGATAATTTTTTCTTCACTGAGTGTTCATTTGGCTTGCAAAGCTAGAATTCTTCCAACCAATGTTTACTTGTCCGATAATTTTTTCTTCACTGAGTGTTCATTTGGCTTGCAAAGCTAGATTTCTTCCAACCAATGTTTACTTGTCCGATAATTTTTTCTTCACTGAGTGTTCATTTGGCTTGCAAAGCTAGAATTCTTCCAACCAATGTTTACTTGTCCGATAATTTTTTCTTCACTGAGTGTTCATTTGGCTTGCAAAGCTAGAATTCTTCCAACCAATGTTTACTTGTCCGATAATTTTTTCTTCACTGAGTGTTCATTTGGCTTGCAAAGCTAGATTTCTTCCAACCAATGTTTACTTGTCCGATAATTTTTTCTTCACTGAGTGTTCATTTGGCTTGCAAAGCTAGAATTCTTCCAACCAATGTTTACTTGTCCGATAATTTTTTCTTCACTGAGTGTTCATTTGGCTTGCAAAGCTAGATTTCTTCCAACCAATGTTTACTTGTCCGATAATTTTTTTTCACTGAGTGTTCATTTGGCTAGCAAAGCTAGAATTCTTCCAACCAATGTTTACTTGTCCGATAATTTTTTTTTGGATTCGACATTATGCAGCTTTTTGTTGTCTGGCGTCACGCATGCAGTCCCGGATTACCCATTAGGCAGAGTAGGCAACTGCCTATGGGCCCCGCGACTTTTATGGGCCCCATCAGGGGCCCCCAGGGGCCCCCATAAGACCGTGACCGTGGGTCTGGGGCCCCAAAAGTTTGACTGCCTATGGACCTCCACGGTGCTTAATCCGGCGCTGCACGCATGATAATGCATCACATTGTGAACTCGCTGGCGCTTATTAAGATCATTAATTAGGTAAATGAGACAGTTCGTTCTTAATCAGATGATATTTGGGGAAAATCTTATCACTGCATTTTTCCAAAGTACAAAGCCGCAGATTCAAGGTTCTATTTATGTTCGTATATGTGCATGTTAATTTGTCGGTGTCATTGCATCTTTTCATCGTTTGGAACTATATTTTTCAGGTTAGATTTGGCGGCGTTTAGCATGTTGAGATTTTACAATTCTTTGACAGTGTTATTAAGTGATATTTAAACTTGTAACGTAGAAGATTGAAACGTATTTGCGTTATAAAAGAACGAGTTGTATGATTCACTCGCAATTGCTCGTATTTTAGGACATGTAAATTGATTTACAATCGGTGGTCATACCAAAGACTTACAAAAATGGTACTAACAGCTGCCTCGCTTGACGCTCAGCATAAAGAGGTTAGTGTTAGGACTGGTCGGCCTGGTGTCAGGATAATGTGACTGGGTGAGACATCATGCTACATGTCTGCGGCATGATGTCTCAGTGCTAGACATCACTATAAACTGCCTCACTGCAGACATCGTAGCGATATGACTGAAAAATTGTTAAAGCTACGTTAAAAATCTTAATCAAACAAACAAACAATCGGTGGTATGTTCGGACATTTAATATATCAAAGAAACAAAGAAACAAAGAAAAACAAACAAAAAAGAAAAGTATAGCTTCAAGAGGTGGTGGGTGCGACCAATTCTACAGGAGTTTGAAAACCATAATCAATGACTCGGGCATGCTAAGAAAACAGATAGAATATGAAGTTTCACACCTCAGTGAGAGACGATGATTTGCGTTGTAGAACTTATGATTTATAAAAAGGATTCAAATGATACCGCTAAATGAAAATACTAACAGTGACATGCGTAAAGTTAAAACTTTAAATTCTTCCTGACTTGAGGATCAATTTTTGTTCTCACCAGATTGGATAAGAATAACATGCAAAGAAAAGAAGACAGTTTTATTCACCAGCTTTGTTTAGTTCCGTCCACAACAGGAAAAAACATTTCCTTGCAGACTTTTAAAAGATATTTTCCTAAAGAAATTTCTTATTAATTAGCACTCACCTTTAGTTTGATCTTTGCTCTCTCCTTGACCTAAAGCAATACAGTTTCATTCAAAATGTTGTGAAGCTACTATCCAGATGAGATTAGTACATTGCGGGGTTATTATGAACTGATAACGTCAGTAATATTGGTTGCTGCAAATATCAACTTACCAGAGGAAATTCCACCACAGTAGGCGTTATCAATTATGAAACGTGTGCTTCTTGGACTGCAAGATCGCTTTTGCTTAATAATTTGTATCGATTACTGGCTACCGATTGACTAGAATCAAGTAACTTTATAGACCTATATACTTTAATTCAACTTTGGATACAGAATATTCTCTAATAATATCACATCTAGTCACAGAAATACACTAATTTATGCAATATTTACGTTCCTGTATCATCCTCGTGTACCAGGTCAGAGACATCTTTCAATGGTTTAAGTATCTGTTTCTCCCTCATGATCTCTCATGTTATGTTGGTAACGTTTTATTGGGGTCCGAGGTAACGTGATACATTGCTCATTGTCAATTTTCACTATGTTTATATCTTTAGTACCTCACATATTATGTCTAAAGTAAAGACATATCAAACGTATTGTCCAGCGTTTATTTAAGCACTACACTGAGCATGACGTTTATATTTATGCAAAGAAAGTTGCTAGTATTAGGGTCAATTTTATACTATGCCAATGATTTTGTACTAATGATTACAATAGGATCCATGATCTACAAGAACAAACCATAGCAATAGAGACCAAGATTTATTCTGAGATGAGACTAAAACCCTTATTACGATCACGCAATGACGTGTTTGGTCAGCTTTCTCATTTTTAGTATAACCATCCATCACAGGTTCATCTTTTTAAACTTGCTATCTCTCGCTAACACGAAGCTGTATTTTGTAAAACCAGTTGAATTTAATACCAGATCCACTTCAATAACGTTTTTTTTTATTGCTTATATACAATTTAATTAAACTCCAAATTTCGCTCTTTATGAGCTCCAACGTTCATTCTTGTTTAGATCAAAAGTTCACTCTTCTTAAGATCAATCGTTCGCTCATATTACGTTTCAACGTCT